>JAOXJM010000041.1:17830054-17840142 GCA_026413425.1 Tringa solitaria
CCCGCCGGGCCGCAGAGGGAGGGAGGGAGGGAGGGAGCGGGGGCCGGGGCCGCCGCCCGCCGCTTCCCGCCCGGCGGCCCCCTCAGTGTGTCACGTCGCCATTGCTCCCGCTCCCTACCTCGGCGCGGAGGGGCTGGGGAAGGCGTTCAAGCCGTGAGGAAAAACACGCCACCCCACAGGGCAGCTCCTCACCGGGGGAGGGTGAGGGGGGCGGCGGGAGTCGCCGCTGCTGCCGCCGCCTTCTCCGCCGCTCCCCAGCCCTCGCAACTTTCAGCGGCCCACGGAGGGACGCGCCGCCGAGCCCCTCCTCCCCGCCCCCCCCACCAGCCTCCGGGCGGACTTCTCGCTCCCCTCCCCGGGACACCCACCCGGACAGCCCGACGGGACGCCGTAGCCCCCGGGGCAGGGGGAGGTGGAGCGGGGGCGGGCCAGGGCCGCGTGCCTGAGGACAGAGGGCGGCGCGGGCGGTCCCCAACGCCAGGCGCCGGGGGAGCTACCCGGGGAGGCGGCCGGGGCGCTCAGAGGGGGCACGGGGCGGAGTTTGGCGGGGAAAGGAGTCCCCGTCCCTGCCGTGAGGGGAGCGGTGGCGTCTCCGTTCCCTCACGGGATGGTGCCTGAGGGGCGGGTGGGTTGGGGGCAGGGGAAGGGAAGAGCTCCCGGCCCTGCTCCGCCTCCCCTCCCCCGGGACGGTGGCGGAGTTGCGGCCGCCGAGGCGCTCCCGCCGCTTCCTACCTGAAAACTCGGAGCGAAGTGGGCAGCCCTGCGCTGCCCAGCCCCACCGCACTTCGCCGGCGCTGCGGCCCCCTCCGAGACGACGACAGCCCCGCGAGCGGCGGCGGCGGCTGAGCGCGGCCCCGCTCCACCCCCTCCAGCCCAGACTCGCACCGAATCAGCAGCGACGAACCCAATAACAAGCTGTTGAGCAGAATCTGCTCTGCTTGAGCTCCCATTGGCCCCCTCGTGACGCCCGGGGGCTCTGCCCCGCCCGGATTGGGCGCCGCGGACAGCACCCCCATTGGTCACAGGGCAGCCGGGAGAGGGGCATTGGCCGGCTATTGGCGCAGGTAGAGCTACGGAGACTTTTTATTGGTGTTCCTCCGGAGCACCAGCCGATTGGCGGAGGTTGACGTGAAGTCAGAGTCCCCCCACAGGTGATTGGTAGGAGCCAGATCCGGATGTAGCTCTGGGAGCAGTGATTGGCCACTGCCAGGGGAGAGGAAGAGTAACTGCGCAGTCTGATTGGTGCAGACCGTCTCTTGGAGACGCGGTGGGGCGGGGACGAGAGAGAGAGAGAGAAAGAGAGAGAGAGAGGGAGGGAGGGAGGGAGGGAGGGAGGCGGCGGGAGGGCGGGGACGGCGTCCTGCGGCGGCCCGGGGCACGCAGGGCGCATGCGTGGCGGTCAGCCTCCCGGCGCCATTTTGTGTGCGGCTCTTTCCCATTTTAGGCCGCAGGGGGAAGGTAACGGGAATAGCCGGTGCTTGTCCCATGAGCAGTTTGGGAAGCTGCTGGCAGGGGCAGATGAGCTTGGCTCGGTGCGGCTTGGCGCAGAGCCTCCTCCCGCACTCCAGAGAGGCGGCATCTCCTTGTTGCTCCCCCACGGGTCAACTACTGCGCCGTCCCCTATCCCACTTGGCGACGGCGCCGGAAGTGAAGTGGCGGCCATGATGGCGTGGCGGCGTCCGGCGGAACCTCTCGTCGAGAGGGTGTGGAGGAGCCGAGCGGTCTGGCGAAGCGTGGGGCCGCCGGTAGCCGTCCCCCGCCGCTCTCCCTTCGGAGTCGAGTGGCGGTGCTAAGGTGGCCCGCCTGCCGCGGTTGGTGCCGAGGGCCCCATCAGCGATACCGCCGGGGCTGCAGGTAGGGGCTGCAGGCGCTGCCCGTGCCGCTCTCCCCTCACGGCAGGCCCGTGGGCAGGGCACGGGTGGCTGCGGTTCCCTGGGAGGAAGATGTTGCTCCATCGCCATTAGTCACCCTGTGACGCACTCGGGGTGAGGCCCGGGGAGGGGGACGTGACTGTCCCTCGCTGTCCGGTTGCTGCTCTACGCGGTGCTGGCGGTTGTGATGGCTGCCTGCCGGGCGGCTGAGGTCATCTCGTCACAGAAAGATGTAGCAAGACGGGAGAAGACTGTAGGTGTTGGCAGGGCTGAGTGCTTTTCGGGGTGTGTGTGGGGGGGGGGGGGTTGTAGCCTTGTTCGGTCCTTCCGTCCCCGTGGCGGATGCTCTCTGAAGGTGCAGTCTCACAAGGCAGGATATCTGATAGCTGCACCTGTCAGAGGTCCTCTCTGAGAACCTGTTCTCAGGGGCTAGCTTTGACGCTACTGAACAGTAGTTACTCTTAATAAATTACATATATTAGTTTATATTAACTACTGTTAATAAGCTATGTATGTTTTTAACCTTGGTTTCACATTTTGGCTTTTTAGATACATTCAACTAGGCAGAAAGTTGTAAGGCAGTTCCACTGTTTCTCAACAAAGTAGTAAGCATCTCTTTGAGAATGCTCACTCTCAGCTACAAGACCTACATTAGGTTTATCTAAAGCAATAGTGGAGGGACTTATCAGTACAGTTAGGAGATTAATTGTGCTAATTTGACGGAAAAGGATTGTTAGTTTATGTGTAGTTTCTGTGCAAGTTCTGTTTTGAGGGTGCTTTTTGTATTTTTTATTATTGAAACTGATACTTTGGAAAGCAGCAGGCAAAAGAACAGTTCTCCAGGGAGTTTAACAAGCAGTGACATATAATACAGATAAGGTTTAAGGTATAATGCACACAAAGTGTGCTTAGAGTTGACTGAATGAGATATCTGATATAGGGGAAGGTAGCTCTAGAGTTCTGGTGTTTGGATCTGGGTTGTAAAAACAAAGATGTTTAAAGATACATACAAAATGTAAAAAGGTTTGAGGCATTTAGTTCTGAGGGAACTTTGATTCCATGCTGTAGCTCAACTTTATGCAGTGGATAAACTGAAGAGCAAACTATTGTATAGCATATATTAATTCTAATCCAAATGTTAACAAAACTTCAAAAATTCACTTTGAACGTGAACTTCTGTGGAATGTATTGGCCAAATCATGACTTAAATTGTGAGCTTTTCTTGAGACGGAATTTGTATCTCTGTACTAAGAATAGTACCATTCAATAAATAACAGTTTGTAACCAAACTAATCAGTCTTGTTTCTGGTTTCTAGCAGAAAAACCCTGTCTGCTTGGATGTCTGTTGCAGCTGGCATGCTTAGGAAGTTCATGGCACATCACCCGTCTAGCTGTTGTGAGCAATAGGACTCTACAGCCAGTCAGCAGGAGAGGCGACGTGTTCTTTTATAGTATTTAAAGCACCTAAGAATGCCTAGCGAGGCAGCTCAACAAAGAGCATAAACATTCTCACACAACTTAGGGATGATGTCTAGTACAATGGAATGAAAAAGCTGTGCTTTTGGCAAGCCAGAGAGAGCATCTAATTTTGGTTTAAAGTAACTTTTCATTGGAATGTGAACTTCAGGACTATCCAGTAATGCTAAATACTTACAGTTTTCCCAGCTCTGGCAGATTCCTGTCTCCATGTTTAGAAAAGTGGATATTTAGCTATTCAAACATAACTGTGCATGCTCTTTTTCATGGCTCCATTGCAACTGTTGCTGATGGAGAAGACACAAAGTTTAGGAACCCTTAGGAAGTCTGAATTAGCACATTACATCCATTGAAGTTTAGTAGTAGTAGTTTCTTGAATCTGCTGAGGGTAGATTTGCAGCAGTGCAGTATCTCTTGATATGAAAAATCATAAAATATTTGCAGTATAGTATTTTGTGTGAGAAAAATCTGGGAATTGGGTTTTCTGTCAGCTCTGCAGCTAATAATAATACTCACTTTGTAGTTGCCTTTTCCAGTAACACTTAAAAAATGATGTTATGTGCTCAGCTTGTCAAAGTAGAGTAACTCTTGTTAGTGGCTTCAGAGATCACCAGGGAGTAGTCATCCCATTTTTACTCAATAAACTATGTCCAGACTTTGTTATGCTTTGTGGCTGCAGATCTTAACTACAATCCCACGTGTTATAAAATGTGTGTAGAAATCAGTGATGCATTAACTGATGTGTTTTATTAGCAGCCTAGCACCAAGAGAAGAGGTTTTGGTTTTCAACTGGTGTAACTGCTGCTTTCATCCTAGCCTGTTAGCCATGTGGGGGTGTTTTGGTGTGTATTATGCAGTCTTTTAATTTCAAACATTGGATGCAGTCCTGAGTGGCATGCTCTGACATGCTCTGGGTAGTCCTGCCTTGGCGGGGTAGTTGGACTAGACGATCTCTATGGTCCCTTCCAACTCCAGAAATTCAGTGAAAAACATAAAATGTTCCTTTTTTTAAAGCTGATTTGGTGATGTTGTGTTTGGATAGAATAAGAGCTGTGTTGCAAGAGACTATTTTTTTTTCTTTCTTGTATGTATTTTTTCTATTATAATAGCTAGCATATTTGTATCAATAGTTAATTTTAGCTAATTTAGCAACTATGGAAGCAACTTAGCAACTAAGCAATTTAGCAACTATGGAAGAAGGGTGCCCATTGCCAGGGTTTAGAATCCAATCGTTAGTAAAGCCGGTTTTTGCATGTTTTGTCATGTGCTGTTAAATTATCTGAATATAGATGCTTAATTTCTCTTCTGTTGCCTTACAAAAGGATGTAAGATATGAATTTGACTACAAATCCACTTAAATTCCTGTATGATTTCTAAGGACTACAAGTTGACACTGGTGACAATAATGAGGCTATTACAACTACACTGGGGAGGTCATGCAGTGTTGCAAAACAATAGTGCACAGTAATATAGAGAAAAGCAGCTTCAGTTAAGATGTAGCAAAGGACTTTGGTTGTCATAATCTGCAATCAAGCGATTGGTCTGACTTTTAAAGCTTAAAGTCAAACAATTTAGTTGCTCTTCTGTATGGTAACATTACTTCATGTGACTGCTGAAGGAGCATCCTTACATATTTTTCAAAATAACAGTTTGCCTCAATGCCAGCAGTAAAAGTGAAGGATTAGATTCACCTGTTAGTAACTGAACCTGTTGGTTTGGGCTTTATAAACAACTTTTTTTTTTTCTTTTTTTGTGACAGACATAATGTGCTAGTTAGTACTAGAAATGTATCGTGCGCATAAACATATGGCCTATGTTAGTGAGTCAGTATTTTTCCAGTATTGTAAATTTTAATTTTTAAAACTCTCTGTATTTTTAAATCAGCTTCTAAGTTATCTCTGCAGCTTTTTTCCTGATTTCTGAGCTGTAGGCATTATTACTGATGTAAATATTTTATCTGTGGAAGTATTGATCTTTCAAGATGAGAAGAGATGGTTTTTCTACGGGCTTGGACAAGTGGTTTTCTGTATAAATCAGTCTACAGAGCAAATAAAACTTTAGTGTTCCTGGAATATACATAAGGTTAAAACATTTAAACCTGCATCTGAATCTCTAAATAGCCTGTATTCTTCCTAACAGAGTCAAATCTTGTTTATAAATACTACTGCTGGAGTAACCGTCTATCTAAAGCAAACAGATGGGGTAAAACCTGAATGCAAAATCTTTTGTGTTTGGGAAGTGGCAATTACATATTTCATTGCTATTAAAACTAACAGGAGAAAAAATCTTTTAAAGTTTTAACATTTAAATGAGGTTGTGTGTTGTATTGGAAGAACCTTATTGCAGTCTGCTGAATAAGTTTAACTGCTGAAATGGAAGGTATTTCTCCTTAAATATTTAACTTTTGATACCTACTTTGGAGCAACAGCGTGGTCACTTTTTCCACCTTTTGTGATACCAGACTGGCAGTAAATGTATACTGAATAGTATACACTATCCATATCTAAAATGTCAATTGGTGCTGAAGATGGAGAGCTGAAACAGGTTGTTGTTTCACTTTGGCAAAGAGAACAAACTTCAGTTGGCTTAATTTATCAATACTTGTGTTAGTAGATTCAGCATTTTCTTGTTTTTCAGAAGTAGTTTTGAGTGATCTGTTATGGCCAATCTGAAGTAAGAATCTTCCTTGCTTATGCTACCTGTTACTAGTTTGAATCTTGGAAGGCTTCCCCCCAACCTTTCTTCTCAGAGGACTTTTTGCTGCAGAAGTAGCCATGTTAAAAAGTACAAGAAAGTAACAAAACTTAGAGTATGTTCTCATATACACAGGCTTTTTCAGGCATTACTAAGTGGCTTGCTCAGCTTGGATTTTTACTAAAATAGATCTTTCCATACTTGTAGAGATAAAAAGTAGGATTCTAATACTAATGGTGAGTCCTTGAACCTGGTCCACCTGCCACCATAGGTGTCTCTCAGGCTTGTCAGCACCAATAAGCTGTTGATTAAAATGATAGATTGTTACAGATGCAGGTTGTAGAGCAACATGATCCAACTGCATTGGGACTGTAGATGCGCAGTCTTCCCTTGAAACTAGTTTCCCGAAAGCAACGTGTATGCCACTAATACTATGCAGCCTAGCACAAAGAAGCAAGAACTACTTCTGCAAAGCATGGCTGCTTAGCAAAAGAAAGCCTGTGAAGGCAGTATAGTTATGGGGCCGCCTTCTAAGGCTTCTGCTTGTCCGGATTACTTTTGGAATAGATGACCTTTAAAGGTGCCTTCCAACCCAAACTATTCTATGAATCTATAATCACTTAGGGTTAACTTGCTTTTCATCCTCAGCTAATGAGATTCAGTTGGTCAATACTGATTCTTTTTTTTTTGAAAGTATTAATGCCCTCCATCTTTTGAATTTAATAACATTCAATAAATTTTTTGATTAATAACATTATTAGTGTAAGGAGCTGCTATTAGTCAGAATCTACAGTTCAGCCAGTGATTATATTCTGATTTTTTTCCTACTTAGCTGCCTTTTTCAAAAGATACTTTTTATTTGTGTATGTAGTTTGGAGGATATTATTACCACTAGCTAATTTCCACACTGCTAGGGAGTTAGCCCACCAATCAACGCTGCATAATGCATACTTAACTTGTGAGTTAATTGCAAGACTATACTGTTGGCAGGGCCTTCAGGAATATGCAGGACCTCATTTGTACAGAACCACTGAAATGAACTGTGTTGTGTGACATCCAGAAGTCCAAAACATGTCTCTTTAGAGTTTAATTATTCTGGATCAATGAAAGATCTTTTATTAGAGAGGGAGTTAGCTCTTTCTTGTAAGCAGCACAAAGGGGGACAAACTAGTATAAGTGTAGAAACAAGCATCTAGCTGGCAGAAGTAGTTGTTTGCTAAATCAGCTGACTGACAGGAAACACGTTAAGCTACATGTATTTTGATTCTGTCTCCTAAAACAGTATTTCAGATTTTTTTTTCTATTCTGATGTATATAGAAAGTATTTGGGGAAAATAGCCTCTCAAATGGTGTGCCATGTAGACTGTGAATTAGAATTAGAGCTGAAATTGAGCTTTATGCAAGCTTTCTGTTAAAGCCATCTAGCACTCCCTTTGCTACTCCTGACACCTGTTAATGTAGTCTAATGTCTCTGTCCTTCCCTGCAACAATGTAAGTAGCAGATTCCTGCTTTTTTAAAAGCCCTGCAAACAAGGTAAATTTCCTTTTCAAAAACTTGGGCATCACTTGAGTGATTTTTTGGGGCTTTCTGTATGTGTGTTTGGAATGTATCAACTTCCGGGGGCATTTACTATAACTGAACCTACTATTCATCTGCTGAAATTTGAATCTTAATGGATGTATTCTGGATATGCAGACAATACATACACCAAATGATGTCTAACTTTATGCAGCTATAAACCACCCCATGTTTTTTCGAAACTCTTACTTGGCTTGTCTTACCATGTCACTTAAAATGGTATTTTCAGTGGGTAGTTCTTACACTGTCTTTAAGGAAGACTTCAGGAAATTCCATTTTTTTCCTGTATCTGATTGTATTTACTTACTTGGACTATAAACTCTTTGATGCAGCTGCCTGCTTTATTCTAGTTGTCCATTTTTGGTTGGCACAGCAACTTGTAAGAACCATTTTTAAACAACTATTTTGAAGTCCTTTAATAGCTACATACTGAAGACGAAAGAGCACTGGTGGTTGCTTAGTCCATCTGGAAGTAGGAGACTTGGTTTCAGCTTGACTGTAGATCCCATGTTCTCAAATACTAAAGTGTATTTACTGGACAAACAGTAAGGCTACACCCTTACCTCTTGTATTATCACCTCTTTTCTGCAATTCTGTATAATTAGACATAATAGTTAGCAAGACCTTCTATGATGGAAAGTTACAAGCAGTTGGTGTCTCAAAATAACTCTCAGTTCTTAAGTAAAAGTGACTTCCTTGCTGCATGTAACTTGAAAAACTGGTAAATGGAGAAAAAACTAGTCCTTGTCTTAGGCATACACAACTGAAAGAAGAAAATGAGGGGGAGGAACAGTCTCCGTGCTGTGTTTTGGTGCTATTACAGTCTTAAAATTGTCATGACAACTAATACTATTTTTCTCTTCAGAATCTTAAAACTGTACAATTATTTTAAGGTCATGATTATCTTCAAGCTGATAAATGCTTAAGATGCATTGTTGAATTCACTGTTTTGTGTTTCTTTTTATGGTTACAGTTTTATCTTAAGGAAGAGACTTGTAAAACAGCGTATGTAGTTATTCCAAGTCCCCTTCCTTAGGGGTGACTTAGCCTACATAGCCAGATAGCATCCCAAGCACTACTGTGTCTGTACAGTCACACTTTCAGCATGTGGGGCTTTTAACCTCAGGCCATCAAACTATTTCAGTTGATGAGAAGGAAGTGACAAATGACCTGATGCTTAGCATACTTCAGACGTGCATGAGACAAGTTCTGGTTGAAATGTTTCCTTTCTGAGAGTCAGTACCAAATACATATTAGTACTATTTCTTTTGGAGATATCCACAAGGGTTTCTGGCACTCAGGAGATTTTACATATGCATTACTTCAATGAGCTTCTAACAGATCAATCTTTCCATAATTTCATCAGCAGTACTAGTCAGCTGTAATGAAGATATTATCCAAAGCAGTACTTTTTATGGCGTTATAAAGGCAGTACAAACAATGAAAATTAGTTATCCTGATGCAGTAGCCTAAACTTGATTTTTTGTATTCTGCAAGTCCAGTTGCATATTCTAAAATCTGTCCTAGTGCAGTCATGGAGATGTACGTAAGTAAACTAGGTATTGGAACATGTCATTTTTTAATTTGTCACCTGCAGTTCACCATAGTTCCCCTCTTAATTCTCTTTAATATGGCTTCTGTATGTGGATTTGCTGTCTAAATATTTATAACAGGGAATGTGACATACCCAGTCTTATTAAATATCAGAGTAGTGATTCATCAGGTTCTGAGTAACAGTCAGTGGATCTATGAGACTTAAAGAGAGAGGAAGCATCTTCCTGTACATCCTACTCCTGTGTCATTATTGGATCTATGTATTTCTAAAACACTCCTTGGTGGAGGAATGACTAACCTTAGAGATGAGTTCATCTATACAGTATTACTTTCTGGTGTTCTGTTGAAGTCTGTACTTTGGGTCTTAAGCAACAGCATATGCTATTAAAACTCTGAGGTGGTGTTTCAGCATGCCAATAATTCGTTACGCATTCCAAGTGGGTATTTGACTTTCTGCTCTATTATGTAGTCTCATAAATTGCCAGAGTCTGGACTAAGTAGATTACTTGTGGAGCCCAAAGCAAGAAGTGCTGCTTGGTATGGGCTAATTATGGTTTTTTTCTGTTATCTTTAGAACTGAAACTTAGCAGTGCTTTGAGCAGAAATAATTCATGTGAGACTGTTAAGAATCACTTCCTGCTTAAATCTCTAGTTCAGAAGCTTTTACTCTGCCCATTTGCTAGCCTTGCAATCCATTCTCACATTTCAGTGTTAAACTGAAGTTATAATTGACTGTTTTCAAGCCAATTATAAAAGCTAATTTTAATATTAGGGAAGGGGATCCAAGCGCTGCTTTTGTAGGAAGGCATGCTGTCTCTGCTGCTGAAGGCTGGTTCTGGGAGCCTTCAGAGGTCACTGTCACAGACTACTTGCTACTGTTAGGTCTATCATATTGGGCCTGCATGCAGCAGTTG
>JAOXJM010000041.1:17848791-17859718 GCA_026413425.1 Tringa solitaria
TTAAATTACTTTGCCCCCCCCCCCCCGGTAAGTACACTATGCTCACATAGAGTTTGTGGAATAGTATTAGTAATTATAGGCATTTACCACTGATGTGTTGTCCTAAAATGCATCACTAAATTGCAAATTAAATATTTCCAGTCTTTTCATGTGGTATTAAGCTTTATCATTTAAATAAGACCAGTTATACCCTATATACATCTTTAAACAAGGACTTGGACTTTGCTTCTTTCCTAAGCACTTGGGTTGTTTTAGGCAAATAGGAAGGCTGGGTCAAAGACCTCAGCTGCATTTCTAGATTGCTGTTTAATGTCTGAAGCATCAGTTCATTGTTTAATCTGCATAACAGTGTACTGCTCTTTCTTCAACATCAGGAAACCAAGGACTTTTCCCCCATCTGTCACCGGGTTTATATATTTTAAAACCAGTGACTACATTCAGACAGTTTAACCTTTAATCCACTGGTGCTACAAGTTGCACCTATAAGAAGCAGTAGATGAGATCAAAAGATGTATTTTTCACACCCTTTGGCATTTTTCAGTACTGAGTGGCATATCCTATCTCACAAGAAGAGAAAAAAACAATAGCAGAAGATACTACAGTCAGCATGAACACTCATCTAGTACAAATGAAACCTGGTACCCAATTTAAAAGGAATAGCTTCAGTTTGAAATCATACCAAGCTCACCAATACAGTTTTTTGTTGAGTTGGAAAAACAGGCCAGAGACTTACATTTTTGCAACCTCTTTAACAACATCACGGCAGGTCATGTCCTTCATCTGTAGACAAAAAATACACAGTTTAAGAGAATATACTGTTATCCATTTCCACAAGGCCAGAACATGAATGGCTGTGCACATGCCTAATGAGCTTACTGTTTAGTAGTGATAAAAGTGACAAAAAGTTACAAGAACCAAATTTGTTCTCTGTTATGTGTCTTTCAGCCTGCTATATGCAAGTCATTCTTATAGTGAAGAATTTTACAATTGAAAGATTCTATGAAACAAGTGTTACATGGAAACTTCCTCAGCTTAAAGCACTCATCAGCTGGAAGCTTGTAAGCTGAACAAATAAACCTTAGCATCGTATGAGCTCAATTTTTTCTTAGATGCTTTATGATCAACTGACATAAATTAACCACATTGGGATATGGGGGAGGCATGGTATTTTCACATAAAATATCCGTGTTATTTCTAGGTAGTACAGCAATACTTTTGCTCTTACCAACATTTTAGGCAAGCAATTTTGACTTAAGTAATACCCTACTAGAAGAATATTGTTCCAGTGTTAGCAAGCAACTGCATGCCCAAGCAAGGTATCAGCATCTCATTTTAGATTTTCTCACTGTTATACCAGTCTTCTGACAGTTTCCCAGTTAATCAAAACAAAGTCTGGTGCCAATTTCCATGACATAATAAACTTACGCTTTGTAAGTCAAACCAAGTCTTGCCAAGTCAACTCTTCTAGACTATGAAGTAGTAATATGTATATTTCATTAATGCAGGTTCAAAACAAGATTAGCCTCATTTCCTTTATGAAGGTTTCATTTGCACAGGCCACACAGACATCAGCCTTTGATACTACACTCACAAAAATGCACCTGTTATTATTCATTGGAACCAAAAGGATGTCAGTCACAAAATACAGTCCAATACATTACACATTTTACTGACACTTCCCCTAGCATAAAATGATTTTCAAGTTCAAAATAAGTTACAATTTTTTTCTCTCCCCATTATTTACACTGAGCTCAGAATGTAACACATAAATTATATATACTTTACCATCTGTGATTCTCAAAATGTTTTCAGAGCTGTAGTATGGAAGCTAGTTTTGAGACACTCGTGAAGGAATTAAGATAACAACAGTCCTTTGTTCATGTTGAGTGTCACGGCACTTTCTGGGGTGAAGTGCACACCCACAGAAGCAATGGACCAGAGAAAAAAATGCCCATGTCTAGTTATATAAACCTGCCATCACAGTCTCATCCCAAGACGTTTCCTGAACAGAGACCCACTGCTCTGGTCCTTACATTACTGACAGTGGATCCGCAGTACAGGCTGCTGTGTACAAAATATAACTTGTGTTATACAAACATTTAAATTGCTATGTGTATTTAACCATATAAAGTTAGTAGTGAAATAGGAAAACCCCAAAGTCTGCTACTATCACACATATTTACAAATGAGAAAACTGACGTAAATTTATTTATTGCCATTACATTTTTCCCATCCCAGGTATGTTAACTCTGCAGACAATAAGAGTAAACACTGTAACAGTTTATCCCTGGAGTTAAGTATGATTATGTCTACATATCAAGAAGTCATACACAGCATCAGAGCTGCATGGGAAGCACTATAGAAGAGATGAAGAGATTCAAGTACTCTCCACAAGACTACAACTTTTCCTACAGCTGAAGATATTTGCATAAGATGCAACAAATGTGATCAATGCAGTGTTTTCTGTGTGCGACCTCAGCTATGTGTGAGGGTTTTGCATACTATGTCCCCCCCATACAGTATCTTCTCTATCCGTGAGTTTAAAGTTTTGACTACCTGCTTGCCTCTTACTTTCTACCTGTAGTCTCTTCTTCCACGTGAACAAGTCTCAGTTGACAGGCTACTGTAGGCACTATCACCCCACAAAAGGTTCTGTACTTCTGTCTTTTTCCCATTTAATTTTTGACAAATTCATCTTGTCTCTGACCCAGAAATCTGCCCAGACAACAAACAGCAAAGGCATGCAAGACTGGAGTTGTTTCACATTGCTGTGACAAGGTCATATGCATTACTGAAGACATTCTGCAAACAAGCCATTCAACAAATAAATGCAGTTAGGCCATATGGCACATCACTGTTCCCATGTACTGAATTTTATAGGCTCTACTGTAAAGTTCAAGCAATACGCATACTTATTAGCTGTACAAAAATTAGTCAATAAAACACAAGTTTTTGGAAATTCCAGCACTGCAAAGAAAATTCATTTTTGGGGGTAGATTATGTGTTACCCAACATACCACCTTTCTACCAATTGGCACATATGGAAACTGAAACTATGATTTCTTAGATGCCACAATTACAGTATCAAGATTAGATGACCTTGTAGGCTTTATAATTTGGTATTCCAACCAGATTCAAGACTGAAGGAATCAAGTGTAGGAACATTTTAATTTTTTCTATAATTTTTCAGTTATGATGCTACTACACCATAAACAGACAATTCTTAAAAGCACGAAACATATGAACTCTGAACCTTTCTGTGCACAGCTGTGATCTGCAGACCAAAACCATAAATAACATACAAACAGACTATAAAGTAAGAATTGAGACAGATGAAATGAAATTAAGAAATAAAAAGATGAAATAAAGTAAGAAATGAGACAGATGAGGAGTAGGGTTGTCCCGTGTTAACTGATTCCAAGAGTGTCAAATAGTGAAACAGAAGAGAAGGACAGATGTCTTTCAGGATTGTAACATTGTTCTGAATCAGCTTAAGGCACACTTCAGTACATTTCAGTAGTCTTCTCTCCACAGACTAGTTTTACACAGCCAGCTGTTTGTATGCTCATTCAGAATGCTATAAACAACTTTTCAGTGTGCACTCACAGAACTTTCTCGTAACACTTCACAAGTCATAGTATTGTGCAAGCAAGAAATGCTGAACAGAAACAGCTCTTTTTGGTCACAATGGTGTGCTATATAGTTGTACTCTTCCAGTGTTCACAGCACTGAAGTCCTTTTCATCAGACATGTAAAAAGTGTTTTGAAAGGTGTATTACAGTCAGCAACAGCAAGCTACTGGAACAGATCTTTTGAAAAAAGGCAGTACCTCAAAACTAGCCAGCTGGGAAGCACTGTCTTACCTGGCAAGGACTTTATTTCTTGCCATTTCATTTTCAGACTCATAATATTCCAGAGGTTCAGTATGCTGCAGTTCCACTCACTGTCCTTAACAAGACCAGATTTTTCAACTTTTTTAATAAATGGATCATCTAAAACCTTCATTCATAACTCAAAACTTAGTTATGCTTTTATATTCACTCAATTACTTTGCTCGCTGGCATGCACAGGAGTATACGTTTACTTTTCTTGTTTTTGACATGTGCACTCCTTATGAAGTACCCATTGCCCAGGGACAAGACTTGAGAAATACTGCTATTATAGAGGCTAAAACATCTCCTAGAATGCACAAGAAAACGTTCCATCTGCTTCTCCTGTATTTTATATATTTTAGTCATCCAAAAAGTTAACAAAGCTAGAATTATTTGTTTGGAAACAGCACCACAGAACTGTACCATCATACCTGAAGTTTCTCAATCTCTGTTTTTGCAGCCTGCCTGGCTTTACCAATGGCACACCCCCAATAACCCTAAAAAAAAAAAAAAAAAAAAAAAAAAGAAACATGCAAATTTAATTAAATACTAAGCCCTCTACAGTCCTTACTGTCCCGTAGCCTATGAGAACCCTCGCTTTACTCACATAACAAGAAGGCTGTGTAAACCTTGGTATTGTTCTCTCTTGGGACACATTCCCAAACTGTTGAACAGAAGCCAATTACTAGATTAAGTACTACCACTGTTGATAGAGAACAGAAGTGCTCAGTAGTTCCTGGACGGAAACGTACCTGCTTAATTTGTTATTACAGTGAATGGAAGAGCAAACTAGAATTAGAGAAGTTCACTTACCATGAAAATACACTGAAGCGTAAACACATAAAAATTAAGTACTTCTATTTCCTTCAACAGCTATGGTATTGGATATATTGAACAAAAATTTTAAAAGAATCAGAGCAGTATGAGCACATATTGCCCTGTGCATAATACACAGCTGAAGAAGCAGCACTAGAAACAATTAACAAAAGTATCTATTTTGATTTGACTTGCTATTAGCAGCCAGTGTCAGAGTAACAGCCTTCTCTCTCTTAGGTATTTTGTGAATAGGCTATCACTACAATACTTGCCCTTTTGGGGCAGTGCACGGGACTTTTCATCGGATATAGCCAGGTGGAATGAACTCCCAAATTTGTGACAGACAAGCTTTAAAACTAATTTCTCAGAAGCTGTACTTCTAAAAAATACACAATGTGTATTCAACAAGGGTATGCAAAACTCAGCTCTGTTCATTTTTAAGCAGCAATTCACCAGAGATCTTCCCAGGCAAAAAGAGAAAAAATTAATGGCTCTTTTGGAACGACACTTACTATTTCTCTAAATAGGAGCTTTTAAGAGGGGAGCTTATGTCAAGATGGAAATATTTTTGACACACTCACATATGAAACTCCTGATGGATCGATCATATACAGCTGTGCACCATCATCATCATCATAGGACCCCAGCATGAAACTAGAAGGGAAAATGTGAAATTAGAAACATTTCTTCTACCAACTCACACAGAATTACAGAGACTACAGTAACTCAGGCTTCCTACATTCTCCTTGGATCAGAACTCCTCCTATCCTGCTACGTTCTATTAAGCAATTTGTCTGAACAGTTTAGTGTTACCATGACAGTCCAGCACCTGCAAGTTTCAAGAAGCGTTTCTCTTATCTGTAACTAGACAGCAGATCTCCGTTTAGTAGTCCCTTTGTACTTGAACCGTACAGTAGTAGTAACCTACTCTTTATCTATCAGGGCAAGGAGGATGATTGCAGAGGAAGGTTCTGCTTTTGTGACCATCACAGATTTAATAGCATCAAATCTTCAACTTTAAAATTCAGGGACAAACTGGCAATCTACATAGAAGCTCTCATGCATATGTGAATTCTTCACCTCATGTTTTACACACACACACAAACACACACTAAAAGGGAGGGGAATCTATTTATGAGATGACTTTTAGGTTACTAATTCCAAGTTTAAAAAAGACCTCAGACAACCTAAGCAGTTTCAGTGACTGTTAAGCAAAAGATCCTTAAAACAGCATACGGTCAAAAGACATACCTGCAACCAAACGGTCTGACAGCACTGTACAGTGTGTATGCATGCACATACATAGCCACCCTGTCCGCAAGATGCTATATGGAAAAGGAAAACAAAAAATTTGAAACATTTAATCTGTAGGTAAACCTCAAGTAACAGAATTTAATTCTCTCTGTCAAGACTAAGAAAGCCAGAAAACCTGAGTGAACTGTGCCAATTGCTTACCTTCAGTGGAATATCATAGCCATAGTTAGATCTAAAGTTAGAAGCCTCTTCTCTAGCTATATCTGCCAAAGAACGAGCATCTGCCAGAAGTCCTGCTACTGCCTGAAATGAGAATTATCATCAACTAGGCCAAACATAACTTTCAATAACTTAATAAAATTAATGTAAAAAAGTCTAATTATGGACTTAACCAACATATTTACTGAATTCTACATACTACAACAAGTGAACTCAATCAAACTATCCATCTGCTACCAAGCTCAAAACATGTCAATATGATTATATGTTAATACAGAATAGAATTTTTCACTAGGAAAATCAAAAGCCAAAATTATCTTCATGTTAAATAGCATCTTATGATTTGCCACGACAACACTAACCCAAACCATATTTCATATAACATATATACAATAGATAGCTTCAGGCATTTCTGTCACACAGTAACCACTACTTGATATCATCCTGATATCACTATTATGGATCAGCCAGTAATCCATACACCCATTTTTAAACAAGTCAGTAACTCCCATACTGTTGAGAAGAGACTCTTGTATGCAGCATGTTTTCCCCTTCACACCTTATTTGTTAACTGTTTAAGAAAGCACTACTTTAACACTTGTGTTTATATTTACATTCAAGTTTGAACAACTGGAATGCTGAAAAGCAGTTTAAAAAAATTAAAACAGCCTCAAAAATATGTATATCTTCCATTTTTAATTTGGATTTTATTTATCTGGATGTTTGCAGTCAAGAATAAATTACAGAAAACAGTAAAAACCAAAATCCACTAGCATTTCTGACTCTGTACACAGAAACATTAACATTACTTTCTTAATCTACTTAATATTGATTCTCCTATTGATACATTTCTATTCTTGAGGGGGGGTCCCTTTCAATTTATGAAAAACTAAAATTAAGTAGCACCTTACCATTCCAACATGTCGATCGACATTAAAGAGACGTTTATTGGAACCCTCTTCATAAAGCTTGGACAGAACTAGTTTTTCTACTCCAAAGACAACACCATCTTTGCATCTTATCCCAATTGCTGTACTGAAAGACAAGATAAATTCAAGTTTCTCACACTTGTAGTGTAAAACACACTACAGAGAATTAACAAAATACAAGAAACAATGACATAATTTCCCCAGAAGTAGACTTGTTACAACTCCACTTTAACAATGAAGACAACAAGGGGGGAAAAAAAGCCAAAGCTCACTCTTAAACAAAAGGAGGAGGGGACTGCCAGAAGTCCCTACCCAAATAGTTTTGGTAGCACTGTTTGGAGCTGTCGCATAGCTGCTGCCCCATGACCGAGCCGAATGGTAGTAGTATGAAAACCACTGACAGTTTAACCTTTCCTTTTGGTAAATTCACTGTTGATCTAGGAGAACTTTCTCTAACCCTCAAGAAGTGCATCATCAGGCAAAAATTACCAACCATAGCATAAACGAAATACCTATTTGACAGCCTGTAGCCAAAAATCAGACACTTGGGAGATCCAGTCCATGCCTTGCTAATCAATCGTCTCACTGCTGCTTGATCACAGTTGTTATTTTCACTTTATAGCATTCCTTCGCATATACTCAAGGGAAGACAGATACTCACAGAGATTTCTGATGTACCTTTAGCAGAATTTTGCCCTCAGTTTCTTGAGGAGTGCTTATGAAGTTATTATAAATTTATGAGGCCCTGAGCACATCAGTCTTTCAGTGCAATTCACATCTATAAAATGGATTTAGATACTGCTACAGCAGCTCTACTACTGTAACAACCAAGCACCTTACACATACTGATATAACCTGCAGATTTTGCCCTAAACCAGTAATTTTTCATTGCCCTTAACACACGAGTGAGTTTACTGTCTTCCTGTGCATTCACCAAAACATAACCATTTCTAGCAAGCAGAAGTGATTATACTACTTTCATACTTAATTTGAAGCCTGCTAAAATAAATCTTGGGACATAGTTGCTTAAAATTATGTTGTTAAAATTACTTCTATCTGCAATGCCATCATGCTTGTCTAGTCCAATTCCTCTGCTTTCAAAAAGGCGAACCAACAGGTAGAGATGCAGATATTTGTATCTTACCTACTATTCTCCACAGCTTTCATAGCATATTCAACTTGAAATACTCTGCCATCTGGAGAGAAGGTGGAAGCTGACAGGTC
Source organism: Tringa solitaria (assembly GCA_026413425.1). Classification (NCBI taxonomy): domain Eukaryota; kingdom Metazoa; phylum Chordata; class Aves; order Charadriiformes; family Scolopacidae; genus Tringa; species Tringa solitaria. Next base: position 17,857,106 of record JAOXJM010000041.1, read on the forward strand.
ATACTGAAGAAGAAAACAAACAACTCATTAAAACATTATATCCCAGTATTTTCAAAAGTTTATTTACTTAAAAATGCAAGATTCTTACTGCGTGACATCGATTGCTACAAAGTACCACAAGCAGGCTGCCCTCTTGCATAAGATGCGTGAGCAGCAGCTACAAGAAGTCATTCCACCACAATAGCTACACTTCAAATCTCATCAATCCAGACATTACACAGGTCTGAAATCACCATGCATTATGCAATACTTAAAACCTATGGGAAGTTTCAGTGTACCTTTTAAATTGATTTTATATTTTTGGAAAAAAAATAATAACAGGAATATACTCGCAATGTTTATTATGCACAGAGGCAGGCTCTCTGTTGGACAGGCACATGAGTGCAGAGCTGTCTGTGAGTCAGGACCAAAGGAAGAGAGCGCAGGAGCTCTAGGAACTCCTACTGAAAGACCCGCGGCCGAACCCGAACACACAACCCTGCTTCATTCCTGCTGAGTCCCTCGGGCCCCGCCGGAGGTGGAAGGCAGCAGGAGGCCAACCATCCTCGCAGCTGACAAGCCCTAGGTGACAGCCGGCCCGAGGGCCACCAAGGCGACTCGCCCAGACGCCCGCCAGCTCTGTAAGGCCTATGCGAGACCTGGGCCGCGACCCCCAGAGCAGAACAAAGCGCCCCTCCACAGCCACCCCGCCGCCCGCAGCACGGGCTCACCCCGGGGCCGGTCCAGCGCCCGCAGACCCCTCCGGGCGTGCTTCACCCCAGCACCACCAAAGCCCCGAGTCAGGGGAGACCGATCCCCGCCAGGGCCCACACTGGCGGCCTCGCCCCAAGCCTAGCGGGCCGCAGTGACTCAGCAGCGGCTACGGCCCGATCCCCGCCGCGGCGAGGTCACCGAGCTGACAGGCCGCCCACGTCGCGCCAGATCCCCGCGGGGAGGGGGGCAGCTGCTCGCCCCATTCCCCTCCTCTCCCCTGCTCGCCGCTGGCACAAAGTGAACCACTGAGCCGGGCTGCCCGTGCTGCCGCCGGGGCCTCCCGGGCGAACGGGCCACACTCACTCACCCCAGTGCCGATGGAGCTCATGGCAGCGGCACGTTCGCACGGAACAGACGGCACCCCCCTCCCACTCCCACTCCCACTCCGGCCTCACTCGCGCTCCGCACAGCCCAACAAGACACACTCCCATTGGCTCGCACAGCGGCCAACCAGCTGCGGCCAAGAGCGGGACGCAGTCCCCAACGGGTCACGAGGAGGAAAAGGCGGGGCCGGTTGGGTGGGACCAGGCGGCCGCACCATAGAGTCGCCTTGTCCAATGCTAAATACAAAGGAATCGAGTGGAGTGTGCCCGGCTAGCTCAGTCGGTAGAGCATGGGACTCTTAATCCCAGGGTCGTGGGTTCGAGCCCCACGTTGGGCGCCTATCTTTTTCCGTGAAGGCGGAAATCGCTGCCTCGGAATCCTGCGCTCCTGACGTTCCGCGGGACGCGCTCCGCCCGCGCAGGGAACACCCCGCGGGGAAGAGGGCCCGTGGGGCGGCTGTAGCCTCGGGAGCGCCCCGTGTGACCGTGCGGAGGGAAGGCCGCGTTTTTCTAACTGTGAGGCGCCGTCTGAGACACGGTGTAAGTTCCGGGAGGCGGCAGGCGTTAGTGCGGGGCCGGGTGACGCGGCACCGCTCCTCTGGGTGTGCGCACCCCGTAGCGATAGAACAAGAGGGAAGGGCTTCAAGCTGCAACAGGGTAGGTGTAGAGTTGCCATTAGGAAACATTTTTTCCTAGAAAGAGTGGTCAGAGACTGGAATAGGCTGCCCAGGGAGGGGGTTGAGTCCCCATCCCTGGCTGCGTTTAAGAGCTGTTTAGATGCGGTTTTGGGGGATATGGTGTAGGGGAGAACTTTGTAGAGTGGGGTAGATAGTTTGGACTCGATGATCCCAAGGGTCTTTTCCAACCTGGGTGATTCTATGTGTAGTCGTGCCTTCTGGTGGTCCTCCTTTTGAGTGTGGATCGTTCCTTCCTCAAGCTTCATCTTCTCCATGTGTCCTTTGGCTCACTTTTCATGTTGCCAAAACATTCTAACTGCTTAATAGCTCATTAAAACTAATGATCTCTCTTCTACCACCTCTTTGTCAGACAGCGTTCGTATTTATTTCATCCCCATCTTAGGTCACCATCTTCTCAAGGCCACAGACATCCTTTCTTGTTTTACTAAGTCCTTGAAACCATTTGGGATGGTTATTAAATAGCTACATTTCTTCTCTAAAAGAACATTCCCTACAATTTAACCATTTACATAATACTAAAGTCTGCTTCAGGTATCAACTAAACCAGGAGGAGCTGGGGACTCCCTTGAGGGTAGAGAGACGTTACAGAGGGATCTCTACAGAGCAGAGAGCTGGGCAATCACCAGCTGTATTGAATTTAACAAGAGCAAGTCCAAAGTTCTTCACCTGCATTTGTTCAAACAAGTGATTTATTGACATAATGGATTGATTCATATAGAACGAATAAAATAGAATGAGTCTATGATTCTATGACATCTTTGCACAAGGTAAAGTTCCCAGACGAAACGGACTCTCTCAAAGAGGGAGGGTGATTGCTGTCCAGGTGGTAACAGGAGTCT
>JAOXJM010000041.1:17893989-17905043 GCA_026413425.1 Tringa solitaria
GGGGAGGGAAACAAACAGAATAGCAGCATGTTCAGGAAGAAAATTATATGTCTTGTGGCACTGAGAAACCTCAAACTCTTTTTAGGCAGACAATTTTCAATAAAGCACGTCATTAGAAAGTAGTCTGTATTCATCTAGACTAACTTAGGAAGCCTTTTTGTTTGACTGCAGAGTGGAAAAAGTTGGTTGCTTGTTTAAAGTCTACTTTTAAAAAAAAACCACCAAAATTCATGAAAAAACCAGAAAGGACACGTGCATGTCTGGACTCCACGATGATATGTAAAGAAGCAAGACTGCTTCATTAAATGTACTTAGGCAGGCATGGATCTCAGTCTGAAGCAAGGAGCAGGCTGGACTGATAAGGTAGATCCAGCCAGTGAGTCAAATTCTTACTTCTCTTAGCATTGGCTCCAGATCTGAGTTCACTGCTCCTCCTGGAAATTCATCCAAGGAACATGCAGTTACTCCTTGGTAGATGTAGTAGAGGCTACATCGGCAAGTGTAAGGGCCATGTATACTACCATCCCAAGCAGGTAGTAGCTGGCAGTGAGGCATGTAGCTCATGGACTAAACTTCCTTTAAGAATCCTTTTTGAGAAGCAAGATCCAAGTGCTTGCGTAGAGGTTAAGAGAACTTTTTTTTAGATACTAGTTATTACTTTTTCTGATAAGTACATGCATGCAATGCTGATAAGGAATCTGCCAGGGAAGCATTTTTCCACAAGAAAATTCCCTTTCATCAAAAATTGAAATATTTTGTGAACATATGTAAAATTCAAGAGAATATTACTTGAAATAGCATTCTTGGTCAAATCAGACAGCAAGGAACTCTACTTGGTTCAAGTAGGTGAAGCTAAGTGGCTAAAGCAGGATGGCTACCATGTTTCTTACGGCAAAAGTTAAGAGAGAATGTTCCAGCCATTGAAATAGGATTTGCCAGTTTAAGAAAAAAAAAAAGCAGAGGTCTTGATTTGTTAGTGAAGGAATACAGAAGTGCAAAAGAAACATCCCTGCATTGAATTACGGGGTAGATTTTTAAAAAATGCAGGTGTCTGTTGTTAGAAATGTGAATACACACAGATGCTTGTTGCCTTGTGCAACTGCTAGTGTTGTGTAAATTGGTGCCCAGCATGGGAAACAGTGAAGGTGAGACAGTGAGACAGATAGCTTGGACAAATGTATTTATTTGTCAGTGCCATTTTGGTAACCACAAATAGAATTGATATTGTATATCCAGTGTTGGATATCATTAACATTGTTCAGCAAATTTAGTAATGAGTGGCTGTAGCCTTTTTATCAAAGACAAGCATCATAAACTCTGTACTTGACTGTATATTTTCTATGTGACATTCGATTATTCCTGAGAGAGCATTGTGTTGCTTTTGGCTGGGATAGAGTTCATTTTCTTCATAGTAGCTAGTATGGGGCTATGTTTGGATTTGTGCTGGAAACAGTGTTTATAACACAGGGATGTTTTAGTTATGCTGAGCAGCGCTTACACAGAGCCAAGGACTTTTCTGCTTCTCAAACCATCCTTCCAATGAGTAGGCTGGGGGTTCACAAGAAGTTGGGAGGGGACACAGAAGGGACAGCTGACCCCAGCTGATCAAAGGGATCTTCCATACCACATGATGTCATGCTCCATACATAAAGCTTGGGAAAAAAGAGGGAAGGGGGATGTTCAGATTGATGGCATTTCTTTTCCCAAGTAAATGCTACACGTGATGATTTCCTGGAGATGTCTGGATACCTGCCTGCTGATGGGAAGTAGTAAATGAATTCCTTATTTTACTTTGCTTGCGTGCACAGCTTTTGCTTTTCCTCTTAAACTGTCTTCACCTCAACCCACGTGTTTTCTCACTTTTACCCTTCTGATTCTCTCCCCCGTCCCACTGGGGGAGTGAGTGACCGTGTGGTGCTTGGTTGCTGACTGGGGTTAAATCATCACAAGTGTTAAACCTCCCCCTGAAACTAGGGGGCTAGAGGATACATTGCTGTCGCATCTCCCTAATACCTTTTATCTTACTTCTTTAGCAAGGTGAACGAAAACAAAATAACTTCGGAGAAACCACTTTACAGAAACCTGACAGTCATCTCCCACTAAATTGCTCAATAGTATACTTGACTTCTTAGATGCTTCATTAGTGCAAGACAGCTAAATGCTGTTAAAAGTGAAGAGAGGAAAGGAAACTGTGACCCAATTTGAGGAAAAAAATTAAGGACTCAGCACAGGTTGCCACTATTGTAATTCTCAAAGCTGCTGATTTTGGAGTTTCTTTTCAGGTGTCCCTTGGATCTTCCCTACTGCAGAAACATTAAATAATGTTTTCTGACTCAATATTAAACTCTGAAACTACTGATAGATGTTATCTCTTTTCCAAATTACAGAATCATTGGAATTGACCTGAACTGTAACTCATCAGCTTAATTCTGCTGAATGTTGCACTTAACTCTTCTGAGCTCTAATTAATTACTTGTGTACCAAATAGGCCCATGTGCTCGGCATGTTTCTGTTGCTGTGTTGCTGTTGCAGAAATATTCTGCAATCACTAGACTGAGATCCATTCATTGCAAAACAATCAGATGAGCTAATTGCTCACATTTGGCTTCTTGTCGTTGCAGTCTTGTTTCCTAAGAAAGTCTGTGTGTGTTTGAGTTCATGTGCATCTTTTCTGTCTGCCTCCTTGTATCTTTTGAAGCTATGTCCAGATTCAACTATATTTGACTCATGAGTAGGAGTCCCAAGGGCACCACAGGTTCAATGGAAGTGGTCAGGTGAGGAAAAAGGGGAGACCCTTCAGTAGGTGTCTAGCAACACCTACTAGCCTGGAGAGAATCCAGACAAGACACATCTATAGTTAACAGTCCTGCTGTGGAAATCTCTCAGGCACAACCCACATCGGTTTTGAGAACTGTGCCAGAAAACCCAAATCCACAGGCAAGGCAGATTTTCTTGGTCTCACTGCTTATAGTGCTGCTCTTCCTGACTTCCCCCTTCTTAAGAAATTCAGTGCTTTAACAGATGAATATGGGGTACTCCTGACTGGAGAGAGAAGGAATGCTTAAAAGTGTATGAAGACAGAGTCCCAAGGATGCATTTGTCACAGGAAACATTGAATGTGTATGGGCTGGTATAGAACAGGTTAAGTCTAGATAATTTGGATTTTTAGAATGAAAATAAACCTCTGATAGTTTTCTTAAGGCATTTCATACCTGAATCAGACTTTGCTCAGGAGTTTAAATCAAAATCATCCTTAAACTCCCAAGTTTCTCCGGACTCACAGACCCATTTTTATCTTACGTGATGAGTTGTGTGGATTACATACATTGAGACAGAGCTGATTTTCTGTGAAGAAGTTCTGTGAAGTTAGGGGTTCCTGGAGTTGTGCAAAGTGAGTCAGAGGCAAAAATAACTCCTTCATTTTTGCAAGGTGATAATAAAAAAAATAATCAGGATAATCACTGCTTTTAATTTTGGCTTTTTCTCCACCAGATGGTGCTATTTTCTTTGAGGTGGGTGTTCAAATTATTTAACACCCAGCCAGCCACACTCTGCACCTTTTTATCTGTTTCTACCCACCTGCATCACTCTGCACCTGGATGCATTGCACTGGGTGACTCACTTTGGCCAGCCCTGCTTTCACAGGTCTGTCCTGCAGCTGTGCACGACTGCTCTACAGGATGTTTGGAGTCTGTTTGATTCTTCAAAACCTTATGCTTCATTGCGAAACTGATATTGCAGCTAAATCCAATCACATTGCGTCAATATATCCAAATGCTTTGTTACCACCATACATACTCACCTTTATAGCACTTTCTGAGACAAGCAAACCAAGAAATGAAATATCCTCTGTGTAATTCCACACACCAGCATGACTGTTAGAGGTCACGATGTAATAATCAAGCATGGGATTATGACCCGTGGTGGAATGCGTTAACTCTTTGGAAATCATGTATTGGTTTCTCCAGACTAGGTCTGTATCACTGTAAACAAGTGGATGACATGCCAAATTAAAAACAAAGGCTGAGTCAAGCAGGAAACAAATCTGATTTTACAGCTTCTACATCCTGTGATTTCCAGAGCACTTTCTGCCCTTCCCCTGACACCAACCTGTCCACTCCCTGCTGAGGGAAAGAACTGATCTTCCATCGTCCAGAGCCAAGGCACTTTGGCTCACCCAGAGAAGCTCACCAAAGAGCTTTGTAGCTTCTACTTCCACCTAGTACCAGGGAGACTGCCATCAAAGGATGTTGTAAAGGCTTCATTATCTTTACTAAAAGGTCTGAAAAGTATAAGAAGTTAACACAGCATCCCATGATATGTTCCCTGTCATTTTAGATGTTTGGAGTGACACCACTCAGAACAGTAAAGGCACTGATCTACAAATAACATTCCTGGGACCTGACAAGCCTCCACCCACTATCTGCTTAATGGGGGCTACAGAATCCGCTGTAGCCCTGTCCTTCAGATGTCAGCATGCTCAACCTGCTCACAGCTCTTCACAGCCCTCACCTCTCTACCTTTTCCATGGATCTCCTTTTAAGAAAACTCCTGAAATAATGAAGCTTATATTTTGCTGTAAGGTTTTTTCCTTTGTTTCTTGCTCCCTGTGCGTATATTTAGCCTGCTGCCAGTTCCCCACTACCTCCTATGTGCTCTGTGATAGTGGTGATTGAGGAGATATACCTGCCAGATATCTCAACGATTAACTCAATGTCGGGAAGGGCTGGGTGGGGGTTTTAACATCTGATATAACTAGATAGTGGGTAGTAGTAGTTGATTTTCTGTAGGACATTTGTGCTTCGCTCTGATGGGTTAGGAAAGAGGCAGATAAGGAGTTGTAGTTACAGCTCTAGGCCTTTTCATGGGAAGTTCTTAATATATTTTGAGACTGAGAATTAACACTCCCTTTTTCACCTCTTCATGAAATTAGACAGACAATTGCCCAAGGCGCATAGTGAATTAGTGTTGAATAAATCTGCCTGGGCTTTAGCTTGCAACATTATAATACATTTTGAGGGCCCTGTAACACCAGCAGATCTGAAAAGGGAAAACGATTAAAGAAAAAACTTAATGAGACCAGATGACTGTAATGAACCTAAGATTTGTAACAGTTGAGTCCTATCCTCTCCTTTCAGAGGCTGCTAAATCACATAGGTACTTTCAGGAGTCCTATCCTCTCCTGTCAGAGGCTGCTAATTCACACAGGTACTTTCACCCATAGATCAAACACCATCTTAAAAACAGCTAGGACTTTTGCTAGAAAGCTGAATTAAAATTCCATTCTAGTTTAGTGGAAAAAAATTTTTTTAACTGTAAATAATTGTAACTTCAATTATCTTTTTTTTTTTCAGGTTACATTTTTTTCATGTTCTGTTTGTCTTTTTTATGTGCCATTGTGGAGATTTGATTTAGTTAATCAGCAAAAAGCATTGTATTTTCCTCACTGACAAGCAGTTGAGTCCTACAAGTAGCTTCTTCACAGACTGTTCATATGCATGAATAGTGACCAGTTCCATAGACCTTGAGGACTGTCCTGAGCTTAATTTTCCTCCTGTTTTCGTGATGCATCAATTCATGTTATCTGTCCTGATGTCTGTGTATCCTGCTTATTCAAATGCCTAGATGCCATAAACATGATGGGCAGACCTGCTCTTGAACAAAAAGGGGCAAAAATATACTCCCCCTATTGTGATTATAGTGGTAGAGCTGCTGTGTGTTGGTGCCAAATACTTCAAGGATTAATGACAGTAAATCCTATGGCTCAAGGTCTGCTTGTTAGTATGGATTGGAATGTCTATTTCAGTTTGGTCTTTTCCTATGTTTTTCAAACCATAGGAGTGGGCTTCTCATCTTCATTCTCCAGCTACCTTAATGGTTGGATGCATTTATAGAAGAATTAAAAATTATTGGAAGAATTTAATCTCTCATCTGATACACTACCCAAGACAGAAGACTTCAGAGTATTTGTGGCTAAATGGAATCCTTCTTTCCCATTCAGAGTTGCTTGATTCACCTGTCTCTGGCAATGATTTTTGCCAGATGACCCAATGCTACACTGAAGTGTGAAACTTTATTTGGAAACAGTCACGTTTCTGATGAGAATGGGACAATAGGCCTGCAGGAAATACTTTCTCACGATGCAAATTGTACAGTATGCATGCAAAAGAGTTAATCCAACAAAAAGCATTTTTGTCACAACACAGACACACAGTTTGAAACTGTGCTGCTCTTCCATAGACATTTTGATTGGACAGAATCTCAATGGATAGAATCTCTATCCATTAGAGATTCATATGATTCATAGAGATCCATATCCGGTTAGAGAAAAGCTAGCGCTCACAATGATAGCTAGCTGATGTGATACTTTGTATTAAGAGCAAATGAATGAATAGCTCAGACACGGGAAGGCAAAAGAAAGGTAATGTTAAGATTTTATAAGGGTCTCGAGATTGTGCTTCCTTCCTACATCAGCCAGCCCAGGGGCATTGGAAAGTTAGCTCCATTGCAGGGCCTGGTGCAGTCTCTTTGAACTCTTGGTGTTTAGCAGTAGCACTAGTTAATGGGACAAAAGTTAACAGGAGAAACTACTTTTGCTGAGTCATAGACTCACATTATATAATGAAGAAGATAAATTTGCACTGACAAAGAGAGTTGTAGTTTGATCTAATGTCTTAGTTCTATCTCAATTCTGAAATTAATAGGCTACAAAAGCTAGTGCTTGGGTGAGGTGAAGCAGGACTCTCTGAAGGAGGAGCAGACTCTGCCTCCCAAAGGTTAGCAAGGAAACTGCCCTGATTCAAAGCTGAAGTGACAAAACAAAACTATGCCTTCCAGAAAGACTCCAGAAAGACTCCAGCCATGCAGCTCATGGGGCACTGCTCCTGGCATGGAGCTGTGGTATCGATTGCCAGATTAGCACTGTATGGTGCACTTGAAGTTGATGGCACATGTTTTTTGACTTTGCCCTCTGCATTTCAATTTGGGTGCTGGGTGCCAGAGAGCTGCTTTTTGTTTTGTGTTTTTTGTTTGGGTTTTTTTTTGGTGGTGGTGGCTTTTGGTTTTTTTTCCTCTGTAGACACTATGGTAAGCACTGTGAAATTACCAAAAGGACCAAGTTCTCATCTACCTCTAAAGTCCCCAGGAAAGATTTTAAAGGGCATAGTGAGAAGCATGAGGCACTCCACAGCACTGCTGATGACCGTGTTCCTTGGCACCCACTGGGACATCATGGCCAGCCTGTGGCTGATGCGCCCTTTTCTGAGGCTGTGTTTCCTGGGGAAGTGCATCTAGTTGAAGGTCTCTCAGCCACATCCCTTTTTTTCTCTAGGGCATAAGAAGAGCCAACAAAACCGTATTGCATAGGTCCTGCATATTAGTGAAGCAATGATGAGTCTCTCTGTCTTTCTCAAGGGAACCTGAAAGAGTGATTCAAAGGGCTTTGCTTTAATAACAACCCTGGACTCTACTTGCTGGTCGTTGCATTTGGCTTGACATTTTGTTTACTATAGTGTTTGTGAAATAGGGACAAGCCATAAACATCCATCTAGCTGCACCTCTGCAGTGGCATGCTCTGGCACGCATAAGTATTTTGAGTGGAAGAGTTCCTGCAGCCATCTTAGATCTTTGTGGGTTCTCAACTCATCCAGTTACAGAGAAAAACAACTATAATATGTTACTGAGGTCATAGGATGAATAAGACATTATGAATAGTCATGCTGGATACAAAAGCTTTGGTGAATACTCAGTGAGAACTGTGGGGGTTGACAAAAGTTTTCAGAGCAGTTCAAAATAATGAAGCACGTGGGAAAAATTAGCTTGTGGATAATTTCCAGGCAAAAAGAGTTTCTAAATAAACTGTTCGATGTAGGAATTTCACTCACCCTTAGTTTCATTTGAGATCTTAATTGACTGGTCATCATCTTGAAGGCAAATCATTAAGTAAAATATTTAGAGAGGGGATTTAATGTGTCAATGTGTCCGGTTTACCCTGTGTGCCAGAGGAGTGAATAACTGCTTCATGTTGCTGGCTTCATCCCCTAAATTTAAACTTCTCACTAGCAGTGTTAGATCTGAGTGGGTTGTAAATAAATGTGAAGATACCTTCTTTGCATCAGAAATTTTGCCAACAGATAAAATACCTTTCTTTCATATGCCCTTTAAAAGAGGGCATACAACTAACATGCTCACATAATAGCTTATCTATTCGTGACAAAGCTTTTCTCCATATCACATCTTACTGTTGATTCACAACTTCCTTCATGAACTGCTGGGATTTTATCTGGAAGTTTCAATCATATGTGTAGGCTTTTCTGAAATATAGATTGTGAACATTTATACATTTATTCTCTCAGCATCTGTATAAAATTATATATTTTACAGGTCTGGGCCTGAGAGACGGGTATTGTGTAAACTGCGTATAGTCTTGCAGAAATTCTATGGTAGAAAGAGAAATACACTCCAGATTTCCTAAGATCAGAGCCTTAAATACACAGTTATCCAAGCTAAACATCAATTCTGCGAACATGGGTCAAAGCATATCTGCCCCTATTGTGATAAATGGCAGAAATATACTGGCACAAAGCAGTGGCATGAGATTGAGGGTTAGAATATTTATTTTTCTCAGTCTTATGAAATTCTGGCAAGCTGATTTGGTTTTTCTCCCTCTGAAGTAGATTTTCAGAGTTTTCTTGCGTGATGCATCTCACTTCGAGTTCACTTTGGACCTTCAGTCGCTTTTTTCCCCTCTCTTCCACAGAGTATGAAGATATTTGCCATCTGTCAGAAAATTTCCAAGGGATGAAGAGAGTTGGTAGCACCAACCAGCTGAAAGGATGAATGTGCTTATTACACAGAAGTGCATGCTTAGCAATTATAATATTCTAAAATAACATTGTAGTTGCTTTTGTGCTTTATGTACAGTATTAAAAATAAAATAGTCTACTACAGGTAATTTATGAAAGCAGCTAATAATGAGTTCATTATTGCATAGAAAGCCTATGTTACAGTCATGTTCATAGGCCTGGCCAAGGTCTTTGATCTTCTGGTTCATTAATGTATAAATGAAAAGACTTCAGCTTTCATCTCACATTCATCAGCTATTTATCTCAGTAACTGCTCTCAGTCAGTTCTTATTCAAGGATTTACCCTTTCATTTTTCATCCTCTACACAGGGAGTGAGTCACCAGAGTCATGATTTATTGTCCTTTTGTACAACAAATTTGTTATTTTCACAGCTCTGTCCAAGGGACTCATCTCTCTATAAAATTTGCAGTTGAAATAATTTGAAGAATACCAGGTGATGTAGCTATTTGCAGTGACACCACTGCATATTAGTTAGAAGGAGCTGATTTAAAATAGGAAAATGCAGCACTTCAGCCAAGTGCAGGGCAGAACTGAGTATCAGCGTGTTACTGTGCTCCTTGGACTTCTTCCTCTACTCCCAGTCAATTGTGAATGAGATTTGACGTTAAGAGGGCATTTAAAAACACAATGAAGCTGAATTCTTGGATCTGCTAGCCTGGGTAATTGAGTGCACTCTGTCAGAAGTGAACAGCAAATAACTTACTCTTGGAAGACTTTGTATCAGTTTAAAGATTCCTTTCAGCTCTAGGATCTCTACACAAGAACAAGGTGTAGCTTAAAGCTTTCATTCACTTCCAAACATTGCAAATGGCCACTTCTATTCAGATCAATTTCAGTCAAAATTATATATATATAATGTCCATATATATTAATATTCATTCTTAACTCTAAATGAAGGAAACCTAATCTAATGGTGATTTTAAAATGTGGTCTTTGTTTTATACACAGATTGTGGTCATACACCTTGTATCTCAAAGAGTATTAATAGTTACTTAAAGGTGCTTAACAGATGATTGCCAGTCTCTCTCTTCCCCTCTTTTTCATTATTTTTAAAATAATAATAATTCAGTGTCAGCAAATAGGAAGATTAAGTTCCTGACTTAGAAATTGCATACCAAATATTTTATGCTAGGATGCTAAGATATACATCCAGTGTTTCTTATTACTGTAAAGAAAACACATTTCTTAAAGACCTACATAATTAGAAACTCACATTAGATTTGTATGTTATGGTATTAAGATGATGAATGCTTGGATATGTAAGACTGCTGACAAGCCTGCAAGTTCCAGTATCATTTCCTTTTCTGTTTTGTCTTTCAATGAGTGATGAATGCACGTATGAACACATTGTGGCTTTCCTGCCTTGACTGCAATTGATCTTCCAGGGATGAGAGCTGATGCTGGGAAGGGAGGTTGTTCTATGCAGCTATGTTATACAGAGAAAAATGCTGAAGGGGATATTTAACAGTGGCTGGACTCATGTGTCATTAACCTTCATTTTCAGGGAAATTTGCTTCTATTATTTTTTTACCATACACAATTGCACATGAACAAGTGGCTGCTTTCTTTTAATTTTTACCCTTATGGACACTGGATTTCACGATGCCTCAGTGCTTCTGCATATAGCATTATTGGAGATTTGAAAAAGGATATGATGTGCAGTTTACTGTACACAAGATGAAGTGACATGGCAAGAGGAATATGACAGTTATAACTGGAGCTCATGGCTGAACGTGAGCAGGGAAAAACTGAGCCAGATGACCAGGATAAGCTTTCTTGCCAGAATGTGATAAATCATTGGGTAGTCTTGTAAAGGAAGAGGTCTAAGTACCATCCTTAAGAACACTTAAAACTAGTTTAGATGATAGACTAGTTACAATGGTAGTACTTTTAATTCATGGAATGTATCATTGAGAAACTGATTTAGAGGGACAAATAAAGCCCTACAGCCTATAGTAACCTGGTCTGATCACTTCAATGACTGGTTTGAGCAGGAGAACTCCTGAGGTCCTTCCAACCTGAATTATTCTATGAAATAAATACATTCAAGCATATGCGAAGAAAAGAAATACAGAAAATAACTGTTCCATTTTCTATACAGTCTGTAGGTTGAAACTCCCTCTTCTCCCCTACCTCCCTTTTTTCTTTTTCTTTTTCTTTTTCTTTTTCTTTTTCTTTTTCTTTTTCTT
>JAOXJM010000041.1:17912529-17943655 GCA_026413425.1 Tringa solitaria
AGACAGATTTAGATAATTTGCTTGATGCTTGATGGCTGTAATTAAATTAATTCTAGGAATCTGCACTGACACTCCTGCCATACTGTGAATGTGGCCTTCTAGCTCCTAATTATAGAGGTTTTTATGTTTGCTCTGTCACCTAGAGCTTTGTAGGGACCAAAATTATTTTAACTTTGTGAGTGCAGTGCTGGAGAAGAATATGCAGAGGGAAAGGTCTGCCTGTCTCCAAAAGCCACCCGTAATCCTCTCTGCACTGAACCACATGTAAGTGTCAATAAGCATACTTGGGAGCATGGAGGCAGCATAGCTGGCCAGGCAGGGCAGTAAATTTAAGGAGCCACCACCCTGTGTGGCATTCTGCCTTTGAAAATAGCACACTACTAAATAATGCATGCTAGTGTGCTGGCCAAGTTAGCCTCACCTTGCCCAGACCTGTTGGTACAATGTGCTTTTTTGTCTGTCTGGAAGTATTCTAGGTCTTAGCAACAAGACCTGTCTCTGCCCTTGGGAGCTGAGACACCAAAGGCTTACAGCCACACAAATAGAAAGTGACACACCAGTCTAAGTACCATATTTGAACCAAATTTCTGCTGCTTTTGCTGGTGTCCTTTCTATCAGTAGGAAAAGCATGATTTCCCCAGCTATGTTGAGATCCAGTGGTCACATTCTCCTGTGGTGCTTCTGCAGCATACAAATGAGATGTGTTTCAGTGTGACTCTATGCTCCCATGTTTAGCTCAGTGGGACAATGTAAGAGGTGGGTTTCTTGTTGACAATGTCCTTTCTGGGAAGGGAAGTGCTCTTTACTGCTTTAGTGTTGTGGTGGTCTTTGCTTACTTCTTATCTTTTTCCTGTTCTCCTGCTCTGGATTGATCATTCTTGCTGATATGATGATAAGACATGGTTTTGATGAAAGCTTTACTATAAATACTCACCAAAACATGAACTTGTATGCAAATACTTAGACTTGACAGCATGAATGTTTAGAGAAATCTTATAGTTATCAGACCTACTTATGAAAACTCCAAACAGTTGCCTAGTTGTTTTTAGTGACATCTTTAAACCTTGGTGTTGTAGCTACAAGACAATACTGCTCTGCAAGACAGACATTATAGCCTTTCTTCTTCCTCAGCGACAACTGTCTTTGACAGGTGAGAATCAAGGTGAGCAGCCATGGAACTTGACTATAACCTGGGTGAAAAATGATGGGATCTTCCCAGGTAACACTTGTACACAGGTGTACCCTACCTGTGTGAAAAAAAAGGCAACTAAAGTTTAAATATAATTGGTGTTAGTGGGGATGATAGGAACAAAGGTGACATTTCTAATCATCTTGAAATCAGATTCAGCATAAATAACATGTATGAAACGTTTCCCCTGCACTGACAATGAGCCTTGATTAATAATTACTAGTATCTCTGGATGCTGAAGGACAATTCATTCCCTGTGTTCGGAAAATCTAGAATGGAGAATGCTTGTCAACATCTGTTCAGAGATTTATGATGAGCCCTGGAAGCAAAAGTGAACAAAGACTGGAAAATTCACCCCACACAGATGACTGAACAGCCACTGTATATTCAGCACTTCTTGCGGTTTATGCAACAAATTAATGAAACCTCAGAACCTTCCTTCGTTACTACATTTTTAGCTGTTTTCATGTTAGATGCCTTTTCTGACTAGTGAAATAATGTGAGACGGATGAAGGAAGGTTCATATTTTCATTTAGGTACCTTTCTTCCTGCTCAGAACTATGGTCGCAATTTGGATGTGTAACTCACACATGGTCAAGGAAAACTTTGGACTCAGCTCTTAGAACTGTCCTGCAAGCGCAGATGTTCCATGAGGAAACAGCTTTTCCTTGCTCTTCACTGCCTTTGAGAGTTGAACTGAATTAGCGAAAGGCTTCTAATGCAATGCCCAGGACGTGGCTTAGAGGAACAAGCAAAAATATTTTGCCTGACTTCCACGGACTGTGGAGCAGGTGTCTAAGGATCAGCTTTCCTCTGCTGATCTTAACCTTCAGAAATAGAAAGGATAAAAGCAGAGAAATGCAAAACTGAGACCTCATCTGCTGATTTTCTGCCCTGCTAACCTGCATGTAGCTGAGCTGTCATACTCAACCTTAAATACACATACGGATTTTTTCCCCCATTTTGTTTTCACTTTCTCTCAGATACCCAGAGAAGCTGAAAGAAAAAGAGACTTCCCTTTCTGCAGATGCATGCCTTTTGCAGGATGCTCAAGGTATGAAATGAAAGAATTGAGCCCATGATATTGGCTCACCCAGTCCACCTCCCTGCCAGCACAGGGTTATTCCATACCATGCATATCCCATGTTATTTGTAGGCTAATTTTAATTTAGGACATTCCTACCTTTCCATTCTCCTCATTCTAATTATAATCTCCCTATCTACCTGAAATAACCTCCATTTTTAAAAAAAAAAAAAAGGGATGGTCCTAAAAAAACAACTACAAAGAAATCAAACCCTCATCCATTACCAGTTTTTCTTTTGTTCTGGAGCCACGCGTGTAACCTGGTTAGACCTGTTCTCTTTGAATACTGAGGACTGAGCTGGCCTTATGCAAATACTCCCAACCTCATCTCAGTTGTTGTCGTTGCAGACCCAATCAAATGAACAGGAAGTGACCTAAGGAATTTCCCTATTGGCTGCCTGAGTGTTCAGCAAAATCTTTTAAATTTAATATCACATCCATTTATCTTCACTCCTGGGAGTCTTTAGGAGACATAACCTAGTACCTGTGGTTACCCAACCTACTGTTCTGTGGACAGTTTTCCTATCGTCTCTGTTAAGGATTTCCACTCCAGAATCTGCAGCTAAATGAGGTAAGGTGTTTGGTTTTATGGTTGGTTTTGTTGTTGTTGTTGTTGTTGTTTTAAATATACTTCCTTTAAATTAACACCAGTGAAAATAATAAAAAAAAAGAAATGTCTATTGGACTCATGCCTACCCCACTGAGCCCCTCCCTTCCCACTTTGGAACAGCAGCTAAGCTCATTTGATTAAACGGCTTTTTAATGTTACAATAAAGACTTCTGTTTTCCTATTTTGAACTTGTATCTTACTTCTGTTTAAATATTTCTGTTGTGTTTATGTTTCATTGGGGCCAGGTCTACTGCCTTTACTTACCTAGAATATCAGTGACTTTGAAATGAGTCAGTGGCTTTGTCAAGATTAGTTAAAGTTTCCTGAGGATCCTTTTTCTTACAATGTATCTAATAATATTTTGGGTCCTAAATCTGCTGCTCTTGTCCACAGAGTTGTCATCTGTACACTAAGGCAAGGGGCAAGAAAGCGGACCTTGACAATACCATTGAGAGTCCTGCTGTCACAGAACTGGGAGACACTTTACGATGACAGTGTTTCTCTTGCTTTTAGTGGTGAGGGTCTTGATGGTGGTTGTGCTGATAACAAAACCTCCTAAAGTACATTTATAATTTGTCACTGCTTTTTCCTCAAGGCAATTTCTTGCCAAGTCTTGTGGTGAGGGCTGTTCTGCTGGTCTTAGTCCCTTCTAAGCTAAAGTACCACAGAGAACCCAGCTTAAAGGCTAGGTAGATAAATACAGTGTGAGTAGAGGCTTGCAATGTCTTTGCCTGTTTAATTTGTTTCTTTTCCAATGGTAATTTTATTTGAATAGAACCAGAATTGGCCCCTTAAGGTATAGACACAGCTGTTTAAGTAATGGTAGAAGTGAATGTAAAGAAAAAGTTGCTCAACATTATGTTGATTTTGTAAAATATGTGTAATGGACTTAGTGATAAATGTTTGCATTTCACCACATGAGACATTTTAGGCACATACTCTTGTGTATGTCGTTACAGAGTTATTGAATTTTATTAGTGATGTGCTTTTGGATTACTTTATCTAAAAATATATCTCCTCTGCTTCTAAAGTACACCCAACTATCCTTTTTTTTCCTATTCTTTAGATTGTGAAACCATTTCATAATGACGGAAATGAACCTTGTGGAAAAAAGTTTCATTTAGTGATTTTATTTGTACTTGTGCCACACAGGACTGTATTAAATATACCTATCTTGCACCAGTATTTCCTGTAATTTGGGAAAACATTAGTGGAATAAAAAATGCACTCCTTCTAAGGGTTTTTTTGAAAGCAAGTTTGCTGGTAGCAATTTAAGCCAGTTTTCTGACATCTATTTTGCACTGTAGGAAATACCAGAGCTGGAAAATACAGCAGTGTTATATTTAATGCAAATGCAGAAACCGAGGGAAACAATTTCAATTAAAATTGAAAAGCAACAGGATGAAAGTGTTTCACCGACAAATATCACAATTAATGATGGTTTAATTCTTGGCCCTTACAGTTTTCAAAACCAGAAGTGATTGCTGTGATAACAATGTCGGAATTCCCAGAATTTTTCAGTTTTATTTGGTGAGTTGAAGTACAGCTTATCCTCTAAAAAACTTAGTCTTGAAAAAATAAGTCCAGAAGTCCAACGATGGGAAATTCACCAGAACTTTTTAAGTGCCCCAGCGACTAAATACCATTAATCTAAAAATATATTATCTCATTTTCAGTCTGATGTGGTCTGGCTTCAATATTCAGCCACCTCATTTTGTTGTCCTTTGATGGTTAGTGTGAAGTTCCTCTGGGTGACAAATTCCTGTTCAGTGTTTAGGTATCTGGGCATGAGTTCTTCCTCAGCCTAGTCTTTGATAATTGTGGTATTCTGAGCTCTGTAGGCTATTCTCTCTCATGGGAAAACTTACACTACAGTGAAAACCTCTAGGACCTCAACCTGTTCCACTGTTAGCTTTTCCATCCTGTAATTACTTCAATGGGCCCCTTTAATTTTCCAACATCTGCTGTGAAATTTGGATGTCAGGACTGGACACAGGTTGTAGGAACAGCAGTGCCAAACACAAAGGTAACATGAATCAGTGTACTGGGAGTTCAGGGCCAGGGGTTTATAAAGCTTGCCCAAGGCTTTCTTAGGGTCATCATACTCCAGTCCCCCTTCAAACATTGGTCCTACATACAGAGACAAAGTAGAGTTGATGTTAATTGCTTGCACTTTTTAATAATTTTTTTCTAGTCCTAGTGTCATTTGTAAAGCCTGTAAGGATGGCAAAAAAAGTATATTTTTCTCATGTCATAGTAGTAAAAGATCTCATATCAGACCGGAATAATGCTTTGTTTGCCCCAACACAGCTTAGGTATCCCTTCACAGCAATTTATAGGGTGACAACAATACATATTGCCCCAGCAGTGGTGAGACTGGGTAATAGAATGTAGTCTGTTTAACATGGGATATTATTACGCTCTTGTCACCTGAGAGAATATGCTGTGGTGTTACCCTTGTAATTTCATATTACTTCAGATATTCTCAGAATGTTGTGAGCTTTCAGCAGTGGTGGAAACAGACAATAGGATGGTTGGACAAAGACAAAATTAAATCATTTGGCTCCCACTGAACTTCCTTAATTTTTTTCTATTCCAAATGAATTTTATGGTTAATATCACTAGTTGTTCTGTCTGGGAGGTTCAAGGTAACAAATTGCAATGGAGCAAGACCAACCTAAAAAGGAAAAGTCATCCAGAGACGCAGATGAAGATAAATTAGAGAGGAAAAAGGAAGATTTATGTACGTGTGTCTGTGTCCAGCCAGGACTGATGCGTTAGCCTCTTACCAGTCCCACAGCAATTCGCACAAAGAAAACCCTGCGAGGATGAAATTCTACACCTGCTCAAGAAGTGAATATTAATGTACAATTTTGCCTCAGTGAACTCAGAGAACTGTCTATGAGCCACGACACCTTTCCAGAATCAGTACTTACCTTCCCTTCCTTGTTCAGCCCTTGCACACTCCCTATAAAGATGTCTTAACTGACCCAGCACCAAACCATTGAGTCTTCTTCCACACAGACTTTCCACTGACTGCACTGCAAACCAGATCCATTCTGTGGACTCTACAGTTACATATTTTCTATTGCTGTTTACTTGCTCAGATTCAATTCCCACACAAGTGTCCAAGCTCTTTCTGCAATATGATTAATACTGTGTAAACTGGAGCAATGACCCGCTGTATGGAGAGACGGGTTGGAAAGTTGATGGTACAGGACAGACCTGCCTGGCTTAAAAATTGGTCAGTGTTCTGAAACCAAGCTATGGTTAGAGATGAATGACCCCTTCTTATTCTGATGGTGGTGTGACCACCCTTTATAGGATTTTCTGTGGTATTGCAGTCTCTCTCATCAGCCTTCCTACAGTTGTAAAGTGGGTATTCTTGTTGAGGACTAGGCGTTCCTGTGGCAATAAGCACATAAAAAGAAAAGGGTCACAAACTTAATTGTCAGTTGTCATTACTAATGACACATGATGTTAGGATGTGGTAGAACCAAATATAAAGGCTTTGCTGTACATGAGGAAATGAACAGAAATGCTACCAATTTTTGTAGCTTGCATAGTTTGTGATGTTAAGTGAAGTCTCTGTCTGGTCTCACAGCTTAGTTAGTATTGAACTTTCAAGCATAAACTCATGGACTTTTCTTCCTAATAATAAGTGCCTTGTGAGCACCAGTGAAGTTGAACACCATCTTCAGAAAAGTGCTCTGGATTCAGCCGCTCAGCCAGCACCACACTTAAGGGCACTTCAGGATCTCTAACCACAAATGTCTGCTTCACCTTCTCCCTGTCCCTGCCTTCAGCACACTCTGCAGCTCACATGTATTGTGGCCCCTGATGAACCAAGCATTTTTTCAAGAAAAGAGCACGTTGCAAACTTGGTAAGCATGAAGTTCATAACACAGCTGATAGAAAGGGTAAGGAAAGAAGGGTTTGTTCACATAGGTGGTATATGGAAAAGTAAGGATTAATTTGCTGTCTGTGGAAGTCATCAGGAGTCTGTCTTAGTATAAGAGCTGCTTTGAGGTCTACTGAGGATGCAGCTTGCACCAAATCCCTCACTGAATGCCTAAAATACTTTGGACGTTTGTTGGTCATTGGCCCATAGACGGGTGAAAATGAGTAACCATGGAGTTGTGTAGACAGTGGAGCAATCAACTGGCATTTGGCATTTGAGTATCTCCCTCTGAGGAAGAGCCCTCAAAGGCTCCCTTTCCAAAAGCTGACCTTGCACATGGTTATCATTACCTATTCCTCTGCTGATCTTGTGAAATGTGCTCAACAGGAAAGACTATGAGAACTAGTAAACAAAACAGCTCGCTGGGGCTGGATAATCTCTGGTTATAGACCAATACAATGGGGCAATAAAAGAGAATTGCTTCGCAGTGGTGAAAAGAAAGTCATTCTACCTAAAGGACCTGCAAACACATAGAATAAAATAAAAGTTCCTACCTATTATGGAGAAAGGATAAACACTTGAGATATTTCCTCAGCTCACAATCTGATGTAGCCAGTATAGCCTCCTGAGACCCTACAAGTCTGTAAGGATTAAGCAACTATGCCTAAAAATAAGCCGTATTATCCAAATTAGTAGTGCCATAAACAGAAGAATTGTTTTTGTTTTCTAAAATGGCTCTGGGTTTTCTTTCATCTAGCAGTGAGCAGGTAACTAATTAATATTGCTATATAATTAATGAACCTATGTAAAACTGCCCAAGATGCTATGGTCAGGAATCAGACTAAATCCATGATATAATGATTACCCCCAAACTTTTCAAATTATTTTAATTGAAACATATAATTATTATTACACAACAGCATGGAAGCTTGCATCTTGATGATGCACTTTCAAAGTATGCTTGGTTAAGCAATTGTCTCATAGATTGGCATGGCTATGGAGGGGCTTTATCACATGCTCATCTCTTTTGCAGTGGGATCTAACACACTCACATAAAACAGACTTGACTTCTAATATTCTTAGAGGGCTGCCCTGACAAAGGAAAATGAAAAAAATTTAGAAGACTGAATTCCTAGGGAATTAGATGAGTAAGATACAGACTTATCAAAAGCAGGATGGGTAAGATGAAACAGATACAGTTTTTCATTCATTTAGTGACTTGTAGATGTCCTTACCCTCCCTAAGACTTTTTTTGATGGAGCTGTAATATTTTGTAAGAACAGGTAGAAACTTCTCTTCCTTCTTTAAAATCTCAAATGATTTTAAAATTTTCAAATGATTTTTGGATGATAGTCAAATTGTAGTCAATCCAGTAAATTTTTCTTAGTCTGCCTGCAGCCACTCCCGATACGCATACATTCCCCCAAACACACTGCACTAAGTACATGCACATCCCTTATCTCCTGCACAGGCTTTCTTCCTTTCCTTTTTAAAATAGGAATTCAAATATTGTCCCCAATTTCAACCAATCTTGTTGCTAGTCTGAATAACTCCTTCATTTAATTCTTTAAAATGCAAAGCTATTTGTAGTTGATATTTGGTATACACAGGTATTTTGTTGGTAAGCATGAATGAGTGTCCTGCAGTGACTGAGGGGCTACTCATGCCAAGAACCCTAGCCCAGGCTGTCTGCCTCTTCCACGCCTGCTGGTTTTGTCCTGCTTTTTCTATGCTAGCATTGATATAACAGAGGTTCTACATATAAAATTCTCCAAGGTGTTAACATAATCAGTGCTACTATACATGAGAAAAGGTGACAGGGCATTGAGTCATTTAGAACCAATTTATCAGCCTGCCTTATGATATGATGCCTCTTCCATATTAAAAATCTTACAAAGGTTTAATCATTAAAATAAGAAAAAAATACTCTCCAGCACCTGAAAATAGCTGTTATAAGGACCTTGCTAACATTTCTTTCCTAGAACAGTGTTCAAGTTGCTATAATTCACATGGTAATAAATTTCCTTTTGAAGAAAATAGTCATTTGAAATAGTCCGGAAATGTTTTTATTAGTTTTGTTGGTGGATTCTGTTCCAGTTACTTTGACGACTGAGACACATACCTGTACAGGGGAGCAAGTAGAACTGAACAAGATTTTTTCCCTGTTTTGAACTCCTCCACTACCACAGACTCCACAGTTTCTGTAAGACCTGGCACTCTTATGCCACAGATAAATAATAGAATATGATGGTTTTGTCTGTTTCACCAAAGGCTTATGGTCGTGTTTGAAAGAAGCTTCCTTGGCCAGGTCAGCCAGTAAAGTAAAAAGGCAAAAAAATGAAAGAGAGAGGAAAAGAAATGAAACAAAAATTTAAAAAAGAGAAATGAAAGAAATAAGGAGGAAGAGAAGGAATAGCAGTGATAAGTGAAAGGAAGAGGAACAGGACTGCAAATTTCACATCCTTAGTAGCATTTGAGACAGTCAGATCTGTTAGTCTGGGGAAGCTGCATTTCAAAATTATGGTGGCAAGGCTCTGCAGAGAGTTCACGGGTGATCATGTGCACAACAGCCATTTTGGGCAAGTTTATTGCTTCCAGTGCAACTGCTCCGTGGTGACATTGCTGCCTGTTTGCAGTCATATTTTAGTTTGATATTTGACTTTTTCTGTCGTTTATTAACACTTCTACATAACGTACTGAGTTGCACATTTGTTACTTGGACAACTTGAATATAGGCTTTTACATGTCAGTTGATTGGGATCCTCTCTCTCTCCTTCCAGGGGACTTGCTTTATAAAATTCCTTTCTTTCATTGTGATTTAAATAAAAAAAAAGAAAAATAAAGTCTTGAAATAGCCATTGCTCCACAGAACAGAAATTTTGATTTTCAACCAGTTCTACTTAGGAATTTCTAGATCATTTTTAGGATCATGCATAGGTCAAGGGCAGCTTTTTTGATTTAATACGGCAAGATTTAATTGTTTTGATAACTTAACATTCAGATCTCTACTAGACATAGAATAGCCATGATGCATAGAATCATCTTGGTATCAGTCTGAACAGGACTCTTTTCTATAGAAAATTCTTTCCCTTATTTAATACCTTGTCTTTACCCTCAAAAAACCTGAGGTCATCCTAACTCATCTACATTTTGAAATTTTTACTGGAGACATGATGCAATGGATAGCAATGGAGCTTGAGCTGGAAGACATGAGTTGGACTGACTTGTCCATTGACTTGTTATATGACTTAAGCAAATATCAGCTCTGTGTCTCAATTCTCCTATTTGTAATAAGGAGTTAATGTTAGTTCTTTCCTTCATTTTTGTGCTTTGTGCCTTTGCTGTCTGTGTGGACTCTTCTGCTCTATCATTGTCAGTGTTTCAGGAGTTCTTCCATCACTGTAGATGCTTTTACAGTTGATGAGCCCTGCAGGCTTAATTTTCAGAACTTAAAACTAGCCCAGTTCCTAGCTGAGTACCTACTTCTCATGGATTTATTTTTTTTTTAATAGTATATTAAGGATTAGAGCGCATGTAGGTTCATATGGAAAAGAAAACCCTCCCAGTGCTTCAGGATTTCTTTATCTCTCAAGAAAGTTCCTTTACTGCTTACACTTAATTTGTTGCTTTTTCCTGCTAATTTTTGAACCACTGTGTCTCAACTAAAATGTATTTTGTATGACATCTTTTCTGACAAGTCTTACAACAGCGTGTAACTTTGATCTGTTGAGGTTTCAGTTGATGGAAAAATACAGTATCGAACTCCCCTCCAACACCAGGCTGTTCTGTAGCAAAGGACTATTTATGAAGCAGGAGAGAGTTCATGAAAGAATCAAAAAAGTACATTTGTACAAAACCCAGTGGGAAAAGCTCTATTGTCAAACCGGCCCAGGCTGTTGAGGCAGATGCCTGGCTTTGCTCTTTTGTTTATATTCTAACAAATCAAAGCTGACCTGTGTTGTTATCAGAGTAGAGCAGCAGGTGCAAAAAAATAACTCTGCTGCCAACTCAAACGAAAGGCTAAGACTAATACCCTCTGGGAGGTATTGAGAAGATAACAGAGAGCCATGCCAGCAACTGAATTAACGGCTCTGTTTACGATGGGTTTTACTTAATAACCTGCTCCTAACACTGACACATAAATACTCCATTGTATTGTTTAACACAACCAGTGGAGAAATCAATGAAAACAGGATGGGCAGCTCTTGCTGTGCCAGCTGAGAAGGAGCAACACCATAGAAGTGTAGCTACTCTAACCACAGGCAAGAGTTAGGAGGAAGCTGTTCTCAGCTTTTACAAAAGTGGGGAGACGTTGTTTCCCGCAGCTTCTTGTCTTACCTTGTAGAAGGTGGCTGCAGAACAAGGACATTTCATTCTCCTCATTTTCTGGTTGCTTTTAATGAAGACAGGGAGCATAAATGAGCCCCAGCATATGCGTCAGCTACTGTCCCAGTGCCATGTGGCTCTGGGAGGCTCAGGGCTTCCTCTAAGTCCTGGGTGTGTGGGGCGAGTGAGCCTTCACCCAGGGGTGAAGCAAACAGCTCTTGTGCAGCCAGGGCAGTGGCCTGCAATCTCTTACTCTTCACACAACAAATACAGTATGAAGAAACCACATGGATCTAGCTGGGGTCCAAATAAATGTTTACTAAAGACACACAAACATGCAAGCCTGAATGACAGTCAAAGCAATGGTCTGACAGCAGCTTTCTGAAACAGGGTCAAAGAGCTCCATCAAACCATTTCAGTGATAGCCACCCGCTTGGGGACACTTTTCTTTGCAAACAGCTGCCATACTTGTAGTCTAGCGAGGAATGCAGGGGCAGCAGACATCCTGGCTGAAGCTATCACGCAGGTGGAGTCAGCTTGGCACTAGGGAACATGGCTGGCCCTGGCACAGAGCTTAATAGTCAGCCCTATAAACCCTCCCTGTTGACCACACAGAATGATCCTTCCCACTATGAGTCCTGCACTACCTCTGCTACGTCTTCTCCTTGAAATATCCTTTTGCTATCATGGTAGCTAAAGAATGTGATCAGATTGTGGTTAGTTAGGCAGTGGGTTAGTCCTCCAGCAAGTTACTTCATTTGGATGAAACACTTTACGGTCAACTTCCAGGTTCCCCATGGTAGCGACTTTCTACTGTGCCCCTCATGTATTTAATGAAGAAGCACAGAATTAAAGAATCACAGAATGGTAAGGATTGGAAGGGACCTTCAGAGATCACATAATCCAACCCTCCTGCCAAAGCACGGTCACCCAGAGCAGGCTGGACAGGAAAACATCCAGGTGAGTTTGGAATGTCTCCAGAGAAGGAGGCTCTACACCCTCTCTGGGCAGCCTGTTCCAGGGCTCTATCACTCTCAAAGAAGTTTTTCCAATTAGCTTGTTGATTGAATGAATAAATTAATGTAAAAAATAGTAGTCACAATGGGAAAATTTTCATGTTCCCGAAGACACTTTCCTGGTTTTGATGTCCATTCCATGTTGCTTATTCTGTTTAGTTCTCACTCAGAAAGCAGCCCCAGAGAGGAAGCCTGCAGTTTCCAATCAGATGACCTTTTATAAAAGGTGACCGTTTATAAAATGTTTTTATAAAACAAAATATATGAAACAGAGTTTAGAAAAAGGAAAAGAAAAAAGATGGATCCTTAGTTTTGCAAGTAGGCAAATTAGTAATTGTTACTGCTAGTCCCATAAGAAAAGATAAGTGCTGGCAATGATAGTGTTTAAAACAAACTTCTCCATAAAATACTGGCTGCTGCAGTAGTGTATGTCAGAGCCTCTGTTTTCAAGTGGCTGTTATGTCAGAAAAACTTCAGCACCTAATGGGAGCGAAACATGAATACAAATACAATTTTATTATTATTATCATTATTCACTAATAACTGAATAGTCAAACAGGCTACATTAACAATATGGAAAGCAGTTCCCTCAATATGCAATGCATAGGGAAACTGTCATGGAAGGCAGAGGGAAGTGGTTGGGGAACCAGAGCCAAGGGAAAAGGAGAAGGTGTTAGAACACGATGGTAATATTTTGTTAGCTGATGAGGTTCTTGTCTAATTATAGACATGTGGCTTGTCAAGCTACAGGGGCATCTAGCGTGCTTTTTGGCCATTTGTATATTTAGTGTATTGTAAGCAAAAGAAAGGTATTTAGCAAAAGAGATTAGGTAGATGAGCTGGCTCCTGGATAGAGGAAGGATATACCAAAGAGATAGGAAGGACATGAAAGGAGGTGTGGAGTTGTTCTATGAGGTATGGTATTAAGTGCTGAAAGAAGAATAAAGAGCAAAGGCAGTTTTCCCCATTATTGTATTTTCCAAGACTGTACCCCTGAGGCTAGACTGATGAATATATGGCAAATGACTACTAAATATTCAGGAAAAATGGCTGACCCAAATTATCATGAACTTGCTGAGGTGGTGCAGACAGTAGTTAAAGGAGTGCCATATGCCGGTCAAAGCCATGTTTTGCAGCACAAAAATTTTTTATATTTTATTCATAAATAATAATAAAAAAAACTGATTTTTTGCCAGTTTTTGGTAAATATATATCTACTTGTTACACACATTCTAAGGATATGTTAATGCCAAAATGACACAGACATTTCTCACAAGAAATAAAACCATTTTTGACTCACTTTTGTCTCTAAGAGTAGTAATTCTCTTCCTAAGAGTAGCAATCCCAATAATAATATACAAATCTGTGCACAGATCTTCTGCAAAAGGAGAATGAGCTTTTGACAGTAAAATAAATTATGATCTCTTTTCATATTCAAAAACTAGTGGCATGGCAATAAGAGGCACATCTAGCCTGTGATGTGGCAGGGAAGAATGGATCCTTGTTAAGTGGCAGGTTCCTGTTCACTGTCTCCTTTGCTAAGGTAACAACCATGGGTAAAATTTGCAGAAGTACCAACCTTTGGCAGTTAACACTGCCAGACACATTTATGCCTTGAGGACTCTCTGTTCACAGTTGGCCTTCTGTTTGCTTCTGATTTAGAAAAACAGACAAACAAACAAAACCTCTTTTAAAATTGTACCCTTTATTTTCATTATACTAATGACTACCTTGAAAATTGAAGTCAGTTCATATGAAGATTGTTGGTTGTGAAGAAAAAAGGTCAGAGGAAAAACAACCTACGAGATTTTGCATACCATCAAGTAAATTTTATTTTTTTTTACATTCATAAAATGAACTTTGTTCTGTCTCAAAAAGGAAACTGAACTATGGCTTTGTCTTTAAATTACATCATTAAGAGAGAGATAAGAAACAAACCCTGGAGCAGCAGGATAGCTCAGATACAGATCTTGATCCTAACTCTTCTACCTAAGCTTCTCTTTAGTTAAAATATATATACAAGATTTTGAAGCGTCCATATGAACATGTTTAAACAACCACCACATATCTCTTACAAAAGTTGCCTTGTAGTGCATCATGAAAATCAGATCTTTAGTAATAAAAGATTCCAATCAAGCTTTATTTGATTTTGTTTATCATGAGCCTATCTGTAATGTAGGTAAATGTTAAATGCTCCTTTTCTATTCATCTTCCTGTTGCTGGTCTTTCAGTTTACCTTCATGTATACATTTAATATACGAGGTTCAAAGAAAACAAAAGAATAAACCCAACTCTTCCTTTCCAAAAGCCCACAACAGTAAATGATCAAGCAATGTAGTTCTCTGAAAGCTCATCAAGAGTGAGTTTTGCACATGCAAAAGTGTGTTTATGCATATGAACCACAGCTGTATATACCAAAAATAAAGTAGCACAGGAATGTGCAGTTCAGAGAAATGTAGAAGGGAAAAACATTGGCTCCAAAGCCCCAAACCAGAATCCTGAACACAAAGAATTTTGGCTATTATTTAGACAATTTTCTTACAAAAAATATTCCTTGAGCTTCTCATGCACAATGTGATTCAGTAAACACATTTTGTTACTGTGACCCGGAGGTACATATGGTGGACTAAAAATGAAATACATCAAACACAGTATGTTATACAACAAATATTGAGTGTGATCATAGTGTTTTTTCATATTAACTGTCTTCAAAGCTTTCAATGAGTTTGAAAAAAATTTTATGGCCTATGTTTGCAGTGATATTAGTGATGAGTCTTGAGACTACCATCAGCCAGGCCAGCTGCATAGACAGTCATGTGAATGGTACCTCGCAGGTCCAAAGTAGAGCTTTTTTTTTTGTGTAGGGGATCCCTGCTGCGAATCAGCCTGCAGATTAGTTGCTTCTTTTGAGGCTTCTCTTTGCTCTTCAGGCATTAAAATAAAGGAATGGAAACAAGGAAGTGTGTGATGGCTACATGTGGATCTACATGTCCAAAAGACATCCTAACACACTGCAGAAAAGGTCATATCTGAAAATGAGCTGTGGCAAGGATGATATCTTACCTTGGAGTTTGGCACAGACACCAAGGATGAACCTGAGACCTTTTCAAAACAGGTAGACAGAGATCCTAGGGCAATCTTAGGGTCAGCCATAACTGTATGTATAGGCACACTGGCTCAGAATAATAACCTGCAACCCTGGTAGTAATACACACTAAATGAGAGATGGGGAAAAAAACCAACAGCCCAAACAAAAAAAGAAGACCCAAAGCTCATGGTAACATGCAAACAGGAACTCAATGTTCATATATTCAATTTTTGCCTGTGCTTACCTCACTGGAGAGGTAAAATTGGTCATTGCAATGCAAAGCAGCTAATTGATCATATACATTACAAGTGCAATGCATTTATATTTCTGAAGTAACCATATGTGTAAAGCAGGTCCACCTGCTTTGTTGTGCATGTCCTTTGCTTTTGGTGCTTTGAAAACTCAGTCCACTTGGTTGTCTTTTGATTTTTCAAGAAAAAGATTAAAATCCAGATTCTGTTCCTCTGCAGCTGCACTTATTACCTGGTATAATTTATTTTAGATTGCTGTTTAAGTGCTTGACTGTAATCCAAGGTGCCAGAATGATCTAAAATATTTAACATACTCTGTACATACTTGTTCCATAAACTCCAAGCCCTGAAAAGCAGGGATTGCGACTTCACTGTGTACATAACATACTTCAAAGGAAATAGGCCCAGGTGAAATCTACATTTGAAGTTCAGCCTTGATGGTAAAAGGGGAAAAATAGGGAAGGCTCCTATAGGCAAATACACCAAAAGAGATCCACCCTTTGGGACATGCCAGGAGGAGCTGCACTGAGCTTGTCTGAGCTAGAAGTCACTCTTAGACTTTGCATAGCTTACGGGTGGAGTCATAGTTTAATAGTTTCAGTCAGTTTTGACTTAGACATCTATTTTTTGTGTTTTGCAGAGAGTACATAGCTTTACAAACTGTAAGACTGTAGTCCCCCTTCCCCTATGAGGTCCACACACCCCTCATATTTGTAATAAATGAGACCCTTAGTTCAGTGTTGCTTAACTGTACAAAACAATGTCTGAACAATCACCCTGGTTGTACTACTTTAGGATTCACTCATTTTCTTTCTACTAGTTATTCATCTTTCATACTGCATTCAGCATTTTCCTGTCATTTAATATGAGCTGTTCTTGAAAGATTCTTGCTCAAAGAAAGTCAAAGCTCAGTATCTGGATGTTAAGGCTCGCTGGGTTGAATGTGGAAATGGTGATCAGAGTAATTTATTTTCACAGTACACCTGTACTGCAATAAAATAATTTGCATAGAGTGTGCTATACAGTGTTCAAGGTTCAAGGATTTGTAAATATGTTTTTCTGCAATGCTCCAGGTTTTGCCCCATGGTCAGGCCATGGCTCCTTGCTATTTCCATTACTGCTGTTTACTCAGAGTGGTCAAGCAGTCAAGGAAGACAAGAAGAACAGAGCAAATGACCTCCTCTTACTGCGAAGTTGCTGGGTTGTGGTTCAGTCAAAGCTCCTCACGACTCCAGTGAAGGCCTTCACTAAGAGAGGCCTTCAGGGTTTGGTCTTTGAATACCACCTGATATATTGAATATACACAAAAGATTTCTTAATTTATTTTTTTAATGTATTCATCACTTCTCCCAGGACTCTAGAATGAATGCTGCTGCACACCAGTGCACAACCTTGCTGATTGTTAATTTTGTATCTCATAACTATGCATGTTCCTAGAAGTGTCAAAAGATTTACTTCAAATGTGGCTCTTCTTCAGTGGAAAAGAAGGGAAATGTGTGTACAGATACCTGCAATGCACACACACAGAGGCATATATGTGTATATAAATACATTTGTGCATATACACATAGGATATTTCATGTTTGCTTTCATTTATAATGTGCCATGTCTTAGTAGTGAGACATATCCCAAGATTTTTATATTGTTTTCCAAAATCTCAGCTCAACTAAAAAATCCCTTTTTAACATGGTTTCCTGAGGAAATGAGGCTTTTGGGGTTATTCTCGCTGCATGTTGGCTTTTGCATTTGGCCTGTAACAATCTTTTAGTCTGGTCACTGATTTTAATTAAATTTGATATGGGGTAGAAGTCTCAATGATATGAAATTCTTACAGGATTAATGAAAACTGACTGCCAAATGCAGGAGGAAAATCTATTAATACTCCATCTGAAAGAAAGAGTGAAGCTTGAGCTTACTCCTTTGAAACAATAAGATATTATGAATGCCCCAACCGTGGGAAAAACTTCAATCAGCACTCACACTAGAGAATCCAACCACAAGATACACATTCATAGGAAACCAGGCTTCATCCGCCGTTTCCTTTTGATACGTGGCATATGATTAAAAGAAAGCTGAACACATTATGTGTCCTTCCCCTTGAGGCTTCACACCCTGTAACCAGGTTTGTCTGTACACAAGGGAGATTTGAGGATTTGGCCCTAAACTAATGAAGAGCACGCTCCTTCCAACATCCTGACTCAAAGTCTTTCCAAGTATGGGCTGAGACACTGCTATAAGCGTAAAACTGCCATAAACTTCTATCAAAGAAAGGCATACGTAGGATGAAATGGAGAAAATCTCAGTGTAGTTTTCATAGAGAAAATATGCTTGATCATAGTTCATAATTTGCAAGGAAAGGTGTGGAAGTTATGTTAGTCGGACTTTATAATCACACTGAACAAAGTGCTAGGATGATTTCCAAATAAGGAACACCCTTGCCTTAAGATAAAGGAGCTGACTTCAAGCACCAAAACACAGTACTTGGAATAATACGCAGAACTTGGGGAAAGCTTGGGTTAAAGCTAAATCCTATCAAATTGCAAATTCTTCCATTCACACAGAATTTTTCCCACAGGTGATACTGGAAATTAATTAAGTTATTCGGGTTGAGATAACTTCTATAACTTTCAAAAATGGGATGTATCAATTGATGAATTTATAAAGCCAGTTCTGTGCACGTTATCTGAAAACACTGTTATCTTGTTTACGGATATTGTCTGCTAGATTGTTAGACAGGGGAAGGAGATTTTAAAGGAAAATAACTAAAATCCAAATCTAGGGGAAAGGCTGTCAGAGTGCTTCTTCTCTTATCTCTAACATGCATTGGTTTTGGTTACTGCTGGGGTGGAAAAACTATGCAAGATTTGGTGTATTTAAGTATACATACCTTCGGTTGCTAAATCCAAGTGTCATAGGATCTTTTGCGTTGGAAATTCACCTGATTAGTTATGAAGAACGAAAAATGAGAGTTTATCTGAAGTGAATTTATGGGCCAAAATTACACAGGAGCTTGAATACATAAATCATTTCAGTTCATATGCACACATTTTCCCAGACACATTTTTATTTGCACAAGTATCAGGCATGAAAATTATGTAGAATTCCCAGAACTGCATAAGTTGCAGATGACAAAGTCACACAACAGAGTACCTGAAATTCTGAGATGTCTTCTGGAAATGTGACTTCTGATCAGTAAGTCGAATTTCTATATCAAATGCTTTTTTTAAAGAGCATTACTTTAATTTTTTTTTAAGAAGTTAACTTGACAAACAAAGTTCCTTTGTTTTCTTAAAAGAAGTTAGCTTGCCAAATAAAGTTCCTAAGAGTTTTTTGATAATCAAGTTTTATAGTTTTCCCAGAATAGCTGTTATGCTACCTCACCTCTATTTAATGCTGTAATAAGGTCTTTATCATTAATACTCCATTCATTCATACCTAATTGTCTTAAATGATTAAAACCCAAGTTAAATAAATAACTTGATATATCTTTAACTTATATAATCTCAGAAGGGTCAGTGTTGACTGTCAAACATGCATTATGGCTTAAAAGTATATGAGATAAATTGTATTCATGTTACATACCAAACATTCTTTATAACCATGATTTAACTGAAACATGATGGGACTGAAAAATGTCTCTTTTTTAACTTGCGAAAATTTACTGCCTGGTATGACAGTCATCTTTTATTTGGCCAGAGTGGGACAATAGATATCTCTCTTAATGGTTAATATTTTATATTCCCACATACCTGCTATGAAAAATTAAATTCTTACTGGTGGTCACACACTAGAATTAAGGGTCAAAAATGACTTTTAAAACATCCGGAGTTTGATTTTGCCATTCTGTATAGCTACAAAAAAAGGCCCTGAACTAGGTTATACTCTAAATCACCATTCCCTGTGATAACCTTCCAGGGCTTTGGTTTTTAAGCAATTCTTAGTAACGTCACTCTCTCTCCTGTCCCCTCCAAACACATAGATATATCTGACGGGGAGGGAAGAGAGAGACTTGCAACTTTTTCATTTTCAGGCTGTTCTTTAAAACTGAGGCTCTGAGTGTTTCTAGTGACCCCTTTACCAAAAAGTTTCCTGATATGAGCTTGTTGGGGGTCAGAGTGTGCCCTCAATGGAAGATTTCTCATTGGCCTCAGTGGCTAAACTGCCAACACCAGTGACTTTAACTTTCACACCTCCATTTTGTATTTCATCCTCTTTTTAATTCTGGGCTGAAGTCTGGCTGCATGCACCCTGATGACTAAAGTCTCATTTTTACAGACTTTTTAGGTTTCAATTCAGAATATTTTTGAAAAAATGTTTGGTTTTCTTTCTATGTATTTCAGTAAGAATAACAATCTGAAGCCTTTATAACATATAACAAATTACTTTCCCAAACTCTTGAAGAATGTCTATAATTATAATGTATATTTTTAAACTTTGCAACTTCAAACCATTGAAAGACAATATATCAAGAAGACCTGTGATTGGGGAATTTTGTATATCTTCACTGGAATGATTAAGCGTGTGATAAATATATGACTTTTTTTAATATATAAGTAGGTGGTTTTTTTACAGTAAAAATAAAATAAAGGACAGTTTTACTCATGCTGCTAATGCTAAGTAGAAAGGAAAGTCTGTGTCACTGAAAAGAGGGAATGCTGTCTTCGGGGTGGTGTCCCTCCAAAATGCTGTTTCTGTTGTAACAATAGCTGTGTCATTTACAAGAATTTACAATTCATTGTCTGATTTTTCAGTGGTTTGAAATGCATGCTACTTGTTACTGAGAAGTGTTACGGACAATGTTGACACAGATCAGACTAAGAAACTGGGTCAGCTGACAAGATATTCCCTGTATCATTACCTCCATATAGCATTGACACATGGGTCCTTCTGTGTGAGTTTCTAAATGTGGTTTGCTGTCAACTGTGTAGTTTCATTTGCAATTATTGAAAAGTCCTTTCTCTCTCCTAAAAAAAAAAAAAGAAAAAGAAAAAAGTAAAGCATGTTTAAACCACATTTCTCTTTAAATTAGGGGGAAAAAAAAGTAAAGCTATTTAGCATTTCATTTCTCAAAGCTTGGCAGTTTTCCTGTATTGCTCTGTCTGGAGCCTTGTCTTTTTATTCAGCTTTCTGACTACGGATTATTCATTTATGGATGGGCTGCTGTAGAAACTTGCTTCTTGCATATGCAAATCAATCATGGTAATGTTTATCATAAGAAGATTTTGTGGCAGTGGAAAAGGGGTTGTGGCAACATGTTCTTGATTTCAATTTTATCTTCTACAAATAGAATTGGCTTCCTCACTTCACCTTCAGTGGATTTCACTATTTTTTTTTTTGATATTTACCCCTTGGACCACTCACTAAGCAAGCTGTTTGATTCACTTACAGATCATGATTTTGGAAGGAGCTGGCAGAATGAGTATCAATTCCAGCAGCAATCTACTCCACCAGCAGCCTTCCTGGACAGATGGGTATTCCGCATGCAATGGTAGGAAGAATTCAATGTCTCTGAGCCATGGTTTTGAGGGGGGGAGCAGGGTGGAAGGGTTCTCTCTCATCAGTCCAGAATTCTCTCTCTCTTACCTTCACCCCTCAAGTCTATTCTGAACCCACATTACTCTTCAATGCTAATCACCCCTCCAGCTTACCAGGGGAATAGTCTTTTTTGCTCCTTTATTGTATTTGGTTTTTTAGCTCAAATTACTAGATATCTTTCAAATTAGACTGGCATTAGAGCACTAGATAACTTGTGATCTGAGAACTTTTCTTTTTTTCCTCACTATTTTCTGATTATTTGGCTATAGGTATAAAAATGTGTTCATATCTACATATATGCAGTGTTTGATATAATTTTAAAATTCTTTTTATGACTCAGTCAACAGCTAAACCCTTAAAATCTAAACAAACACATACTGCAGTTGTCCTTCTAATCCAAATGATGCCGCAACAAAACTTACAATAAAAGTTCCCACTTAATGAAGCTCTTGTACTCTTTTATATGTGATTTCTAAATGCACAGGAATACTTGAGTGCACTTAATAAATGTGCTGACTTTCCTGTAACAGATTCATAGGGAAAAAAATCCTGACAGAGTTTCATTTTGCACAGGATTACATGAAGGGAAATTGTAGGATCTATTTTGATGTTTCCATTGTGTAACTTCTCAGAATTCACTTGTGTTTTAGAGGCACAGGAAGCTGAAAGCTCAGACCACCCTCTACAATCATTCACCACTTCACTTCCTTTTACCCAGCTACTCTTTCTTCTCACTAAAGGCTCTCCATTTACATTAGGAGTCTAGTGGCCTCTGAAATTTCTTTACCCTTCTGAAGTGATGGGGATACATACCAACCTCCTTTTCAGGGATTACTTGATGGCTCTATCAAACCTTTATTCTCTGACATGCCACACTCTTAATCATTTCCACACTCATTCCCCAAATTCTTCAACAGGAGGATGAGAAACAATACTGCAAACTCCCTAAGTTACTGACAAAGACCTTGTTGGCCAATGTTGATAAAGAAACCTAAGTAAATGTAGAGCTTTTTTTTGTTTACCTGGAAACTAGCATTGGGCACAGTATCTCAACCAAAGAGACTTCAGTTCCAATGGGACCTTAGGGGAGGTGATTTCCTAAAATGTGCCAACTCTGTTGCTTGTGGTCCTCTAGCGATATCCACTGTTGTCAGTATTTCTCACTGCTGTGTGGGTAATCTTTTTCTTGGGGACATTGAGAACAGACTGGCGCCACATTCTGGACCTAGGCCATGGCAGTCTTTTCTCCTCCCATAATTCAGTTACCTCTGCAGTCTCTCATTCCCTCATCGTTAAAGCCTTCATGTGCTTGTGACCATTTTACCATGCCGCCATCTCTGCCTGGCATATTCCATTGTCCTCCTTTCCCAAGGAATAAATTGCACTGAACTCCTTTTGCCAGCTCTTCTGTGAAGGCAGACCAAAGCAATCTTGCCTTTGCTCTTATCTTATATAATTATCCTATCCTCACATGCAATTTCTTTGATTTACACACGTAAATTACTGTTTTCCAATGTCATACAACTGAGAGCAGCTGAAAAGTTTGCCAAAAAAAGAGTCAGGCATCATAACAAAAAAATTAGGTAGCTTCCGTAACTAAAAATGAATTTTACAACTGCATTCAGAAATCACCTTACTTGACTACAGAAATAGCGTGTGTTCATTAGAAAGACAGCTCTATTATGAAGCTGTGGGTCATACTGATAAGCTTTTAGTGTGGGGCAATATGAGAATGCCTTGACTTTTACCATTCTTTGACTGAATCCCACAATCCATATTCAGACCTTATTCAAAGAAAATTTCCACATCATATTATGAAAATTTTGCAAAGCTTTTCCATCATTTTCTGATGCATTAAAATTAATTTCCCATACAAGGATCAATATACCTTTTCAACAGTACTTCTGTAAGGTACCTTCCATCAAAGAATTTTGGTGTACTTAGCCAACATTAATAATTTCCTACATACTTAATCTGCCAAGAGAGGTGATAATTCCCAGTTTTTAATAAAAAGCTGAAGCAAAAAAAAAAAACAACAATACCTTCTCCAGCAACAGATACTGAGCTAGCGTTAAGGACTGAGAAAATAATCTAGATCTGTGGTCTTCCAGGGAATGCAATTTAGCTATAGATCTTTCTTGTTGTCTACATAATCCTGTGGTCTTTACAGAGAGAGTAAGTACCTATTCTCTTTTCCAGTGTCCAGCAGCTTCTACGGAACCCAGTGGCACGAAATACACCCGCAGTACTGGACTAAATTTCAAGTCTGGGAGTGGCTGCAGCATCTCCTTGATACCAACCAACTGGATGCCAACTGCATACCCTTCCAGGAGTTTGATATCAATGGGGAACATCTGTGCTGTATGAGCCTGCAGGAATTCACTCAGGCAGCTGGGACTGCAGGGCAACTGCTTTACAGCAACCTTCAGCACCTAAAATGGAATGGTAAATAGATGTTAGGCAGAGACATATGTACAGTGGTCTGAATTCTGGGATCATCAAAAGTTGCTTACATTCCCCAGAGACCTACCTGGCAGATCTGATTTGCTACGTTTGCTATAAGTTGCTTATACCTCATTCATTGTATTGCTAAATTGCTTAGATATGACATAAGGCAGAAGTCTGAAGGACCAGGGGAAAGGGTATTTTTCCCACTCTAATGGAACTCTAAAATTAGCCCCTCTGGCTCATCTGTAGCAGTTGCTGCTTGGACCTAATACCTACGATTCTTCTGTGCTCATTGTCATATATCATGTCTGTCATATGCTTTCTTGCAGGCCAGTGCGGAAGTGACATGTACCAATCTCATAATGCCATTGTGAAGACAGAACAAACAGGTGAGTAACAGCTGGGTAGCTTTCTTTGATGCTGACAAAAAGTGGAAGCTGTACATTCCAATAAAGACACATCAAAATGGCATTACATAAAATGGAAAGTGTATCATGCAGAATAAAAAAAGTAAAACAAATATAAGTCAATGTCTACTTTTTCAAGTTAGAGTCGTACCACTGTATCTTAGTTTGCATGTGGCCACTTTTTCTGGGAGACCTCTGCAGTATCAGCTCTTCAGAGTTGGAGTAGTTCACAGTGCTCAGTGAGTACAGCTTGTTGAGGACTTCGTTCTATGCTTCATTCAGCAGATTTCAAAGGAACTAATTTCACAGTATTCTTAGTTTTAAAAAAGAGAAAAAATATTTTGTTGTGAAGTGTTGTTAACGTTTAAAACGAGGAAATTTACAAACAAAACTTTGAGAGAATAAAGAAAGGTTACATTTCAATTGCTTCACATGTTTTAATGAAACTAAAATACAGGTAGTATTTTGGTTTGACCAAATCTGTATTTTTCCTGTGGCAGTCTTTTTTCCCAGTGTTTTCTCCCTTTTCTCCCAGTGTTTCCCATCCCTTTTCTCCGAGGACTTCCTTTCACCAAGAAAAGAACTTCAGCTTGGTTCAATCTTCTTCTTCACACACAATTATTTTTCTGGTTCCTTTGCCAGAGCACCTCTGTCTGTATCCAAACACTCGCTATCCCACTAGTCCCAGCCTCTTTGTGTGTGGGTTTGTTCATGAGCGATGTTTTAATATCTCCTGGCAGAACGAATACAGATTCACAGCGTGTGGTGTCTCTGACAAATAGTGCCAGCCTGCTTATTCAGCTAACTCAGAAGAGTCCATCCTCTCCAGCCAGGGACACTATTTACCTTCTTGCAGTGGGCAAGCACTGCGATCTGTGATGCGCTCCTTGCCTGTGCCCACGTAGCGCAGGTAATGCGCACACAGCAGCCTCAATATTTGCCATATAGGAAACTACAGTAATCTTTTAAGTCCTGATTTATGAGATCTCGGTATAATATTAGTTTCTCTTCCCACTAGAGATAAACACTGCAGTGCAAAGTGCCTCAGCTGCACATCCTGGAAAGGCCAAAGCCCAGGACTAACTAACTGGTGGTTCTCCTAGCTGGGCTGAACCAGGAGTGGTGAGGAGGGCCTCTGGCAATGCCGACCACAGGCAGTGTGGGAGTGGGTTTAGTTTCTGCATGGGGAGGAGCAGACATTGCGGATTGGGGCTGCTGGGGAAGGGACTCCTTGTGAACCAGCAGGGACAGGGCTGGTTGGTTGGAGGGGAAGCCTGCCTCATCCTAGCAGACCATCGCAACTGCAAAGGCATGGGTACTGAAAAAGGCCGAAATGGGAAGACAAGCTGTCTCCCCACATTCTAGCTAGGTAAGGCCTGTTTTCAGAGGCAACATCAGGCAGAGCAGGTGTCCAAGCAAGCAATGGGTGTGCTGTTGTAGGAACACAAGTTCTGGGTGCCCAAACATGCAGCTATTACTTAGCATGCCAGCTAAATTCCTGTGTCATAAGTGGTAACTCAGCCAAACATGATGATTTAGCTATAACTAATTTTGGGTGGTTTTATTTCATTTGTATGAAAATGAAATGAAGTAAAACCTAGATTTGAACCTTTTATCTCATCCTTTCTTACTTGGATTCAAAAGTAAAAGAGATTTTTTTAAGGCTTCTGACCTCATAAATGCACGTGAAGAGAGTAATTTCCTGATCAGTGTCCAGGTCATAAAGGCAATGTTTCTGTTCTGCCTATATTGAGCCATCTGACCAGAAGGTTACTAAACAGCATTGCTCTTCAATCATTAAGGTGTTTTTTATATTAAAGATGGGAACTTGATGTGCCTGAAATAATGGCTTTTCATATAGGATTAGGCTTTGATGTTTCCTTTAGTTGCTTAAACATGAAGCTCTGTTTCAGAGGGGACTTTAGAGTTCTGCCACTATAGAAATAAATGATTATTATAAGCATCCTCTGGTTTTACTAGATATTTGAGAACACTTTCATCTCTATGGCACCAAAGCACTGTCATAATCACTATGGACTGAGAATTTGGGACTAGATTGGGTAGAATTAGACTTGGTCTGGCATAGGAAAAGTCCTTCAAGGACAGACATAAATGATATATTAGCCAGAAAAAGGAAGAGCCTGCTACATTATTTCTAAAAGTCAGTGCTTTATGTAAGTACATTTGCCTGAGTATGCAAAACCCCATCCATAATTTGAGTGAAAGGAAATAATTTCATGCATAGCCCTTTCACTTCTTGATTCCTTTCACATATCTTTTTTGCAGATTTCTTATTTGCTCCTTTCTCAGTATTCAACTCTGTGCTAAAAAATGTTCTTTTAGTTATCTGATTTTTCTTTTTGTCCTTTACCTTCAGATCCATCATTAATGGTGTCCTGGAAAGAAGAGAATTACCTGTATGACAGTGGCTATGGTAGCACAGTAGGTAACTAACATCACAATACTTCATGCATTTCTGAGATGGCTTTATTGTTTGAGTCTATTACTTTATATGTGTTCTTTCCAATTCCCAGAGCTATTGGACAGTAAAACATTCTGTCGTGCTCAGATTTCCATGACGACACCTAGTCACCAGCCTCCTGGTAAGGAACTTGCAATTATATTGTAAATTGTTTGTCACTTGTCCCAGAGCTACCGACATATAATAGTCTCTGTGGTCTTCTGTTGTAGGACTGAATCTTTTAAACCAAGCAATAGCAATCCTGACAGCTCTTTTAGCTATCATTATTACAATAGCTTGCTTTAAAGAAATGCTTCTCTCTTCTCTCTGTCAAGATCAAATAATCTGGAATCTCCATGTATCTTTTAAAGTGACTGAGTCAAAGGAACTCAGACAATGTTAGTGTCAGGGAGATGCAATATTCCAGCTCCACCACACTTCTCTGTGGTGTAGCTGGGAAGGGGCAAATGAGTGCCATGTTCCTCCCCAGAAGTGTCTGTGTTTCCCTAGCGAGGCAGTGGTTTGTGCTGAGTAGGATTCCAGGTTTGGGGTTGAGTTTGGGGGTCAGCCTGGGGGAGCCATAGGTCAGGCACGAAGCCCTCTGCCCAACTGTTGCAGCAGAAGGGCTTCCTCCTGGAGCTTATCTCAGCTGACAGCAGGGCAGGTACTGCGTGCCTCTTGACCCCTTCATGGGGCAGAGATGCAATCTGCCTGCTAAAGGGCAGGAGAAAGAGCAAATGTATGTGCAGTAGTGCCCAGCAAAAGTGCAGTCTGTGCACATGTGTTGGGGCGCTCTGCGGGCCGTGTCCCGGGAGCAGGCACCACGGGCAGAGGTGAGAGGGCGAAGCAGTGGAAAAAGAGGAGAGCAGTGATGGCATGGGAGCGAGAAAGGGGGCAGGTCCTTCCTAGAAGGCTGTTAAGCAAACAGACCTGAGGGAGAAAGCAGTGGATGTCATGGGAGGCTGAGAAAGGGAAACACACTGCTGAGGATGCAGCCTTGCTGTGCTCTCTCTGCACTGGGAGCAGCCCTGTGCCTCTGCACGCCCAAGCAGTCACTGCTTCTGTGCCTTCCTCTTCACTGCATTCCCTGGCCTGGCAGCACAGCTGGACTTGCCAAGTGATATACAGTTTAAACTAATGCACTCAGCAATAAATAAAAAAAATAAAAAAAAAATAAAAGAAGAGAGAAAACCAAACTTTAAAGCTCTCTGTTTTCTTTCTCCGCCACCTCCACCCACTCTCACAAGATGGCTACCAGGATTTCAGAGCTAACAGGACTGGGGACCTGTCAAGATCCTGGCACGGTGTGTTTACCCTCTGACTGCTTAAGCCTAGAGCTAGGGTGGCACGCCAAGGGCACAGCCTCCTGTAAAATCTGAATTTGTATATCCCATAAAAAAATGGCTCATTCCTGAATCATATGCAAATACGGTGCAACCTTTTGTCAAAAGTTTTGCAAGACAGCTTTGTTGAAACTACATCGTAACTCTTTTCATCTGTCAGGCCCCAGCCTTCTAACATGGCATGTTTGAAACCAGTCTCCACGTAGGAGTGGTGGCAGAGCAGGAGACTATTTACACAGCTGAAATCCAGAATAAATAACCAGCCAGGCAGAAGGCAACTAAACTTCCAAGAATAAATCTCCAGTCAAATGGAGCATAATAAAGATTTGCAAGTGCATTGTGGGATTTTAAAATGAGGAGGCTTTATATAAGAGGCCAAATAAAGGACTGGGTCCTTCTGTCCTTGACTAGAGTTCCCAGCAGACTTTTAATAACATCAAGGGAATCATAATCTGAGGAAATGCAGTGAAATAAGGCTGATTTTACTTCCCCCCTCTCTGCAAGCTGAGTGAGGTTCAGGCTAGTTCCTGGTCTTTGAGAGTGGGAAGGCAAAATGACTTCGAGTGCAATTGCTGCTTAGGGGTAAAGGACAATAATTATGTCAGGCTCAGAATAATGGAGGTTAGGCTTATCCTCACTGACCTGTTCAGTTTATGCTTCCAGTTATGTATGAATAAAGCAAGTGTGTGAATATCTTTGCATCTACCTTTTCACATGCAGTTATTGCAGTTGCTTGTGCAAATCTGACAAGTTTCTATGCAAATGATTATTTCCTGTGAGTCATTTTCCCATGCAAATGCCCGGTTCCCTTGAAAAGTATGATAATCATACATTCAAAGAAGCTGGGAAAAGGTGCGTGGGACCTTAAGCTTTGCTTTATGGAATTCAGGCACGAAGCATTCTGAAAAGCAAACACAGAAGGAGCTCCCTCTCAGGACTATCCCACAGCTTTTGTGAGACTTAGAGCGATCAGATGAAAGCTATTCATTAATGACAAGAGCAGAGCCAAGCTGCAGTGGTTTTAGGGCAGGAGGGTTGAACGTGCAGACTGTGAGGTAAGTTACAGTCATGAACAGGGGGGAACTTTTCTTTTTCTTCATTTCTGAAGAAACACTTGTGCCAGAAACCCTATTCCTCCTCTGGCTGGCTGCAGGTGATAAAGTACCATTGATGAGAAATGGCTTGTTCTATGGCTCTGAGCCATGAAATAATATATGCATGTCCAACTGCCAAATACTCCTACCAGCACAGTCCTGTTCCTCACCCTTGCCCACCCTCTCCTCCCCCCCCAGACAACAATGCTGTGCCAGTTCATTATGTTTTAGTCAGGTAAGTATTCTGTGCATTGGTACTAGTGCATACATTTCACATTAGATCATCTCTTCAGAAACAAGTAAGCCCCCAATGATACATGCTTCTGCAAAGACTAAGGCATAATGGGACAATTCAGGATTCCTTTTATAGACATGATCATCTTATTTTTCTCTCTCTCACACATAACATGAGGTGAGATATTTGTTAATCAAATTTAGGTTTCAAAAGCCAAATGTTTATCTCTGCATTCATTCTTTATTCATCAATGGTCTCTTTGTGAAATATGCTGATTTTCATATAGTACAGAAAACAAAACTCTCTCCCTTCCTCCTCACTTAGATTACCTTCTGAAAAGTGATTAGCTTTAAAAGAGATACTTGTTCTTTTTTGTGGTTTTATTTCTTTCAACCTCCTAGTCAATGGAAAGCCTTTAATCAAATCTACAAATAAGTTTCATTTTCCTTCTCTGCAGATTCTTCAGATGTGAAAAAAATGCAAGATCATACCCCAAAGTCCCACACCAAGAAGCACAGTAAGTTGACATCCATGTTTATAACGGTTGGTGGACCGAAGGAAAAGAAACACATTAAAAGCAAATCCCCTTTGGGAAGGAAAAGGAAGCATTTTGAAAGCAAAACTGGTTAGACCGTTATTGTGATTAATTCCTCCAAGGATCTGACTGTTTCTACTACTTTTTGATTGTGTTATTTTTGACTCAGTTTTGTTATATTTTTCAAATTGTTTTTATCAGTGAGGGCTTAGGAGAAAGCAACTAGAAATCAGTTCCCTCTGCCCTGTGCTGAGCTGGGCTGTCACACTGGGTTAAAGGAATGGTGAAGGAGACCCAGGATTAAATCAGAAAGATCTGTGTGTGGGCATGGCCGTGATCATGCCTGTGCATGCTGGGTGCAGCATGCACCAGAGACCCTGCTCAGCATCTCCTTGCAGAACTTTTCATGCATGACACCACAAGCAAGCACCTGCCCCTCAGTCCTGCCACATTCTTCTCCTCTCAGTCTTTCTACTCCCCTCATCTGCTTTTTCTGCTAGTTTTAAGTCAATGTGACTCTTGACACAGGTTACCATAATTGTGATTTTTTTGCCATAGTCCCATTAATGTACTTTACTGGGATTTTTATGATGAAAATATCTTGTGTATGTCTCTTGCATCCTGTGTCATTCCCTATTTATAATAGAAAACCTGAATATTGGTCTTTCACTGCATTTTGTAGCATTTCATTTCATCCTGTTTCAATGTGGTCTCCAGATTATCTTTCTGGCTCTTCCTGGCTCTTCTTAAACTGCTCTGTGACTTTCCCCAACCAGAAGTCTTAGATTTTATCTGCACAAAGATATTTTGTTTCCTTTTTCTGTGCGTATATCAAGGTTGCTAATGAAAGGATTAGATAGGACTGGTCTGAAGACAGACCTGTGAAGAACTGAAGTCATGTGGTTTGTTCAGCTTAGAGAAGGCTGAGGAGTAACCTCATCACAGTCTACATCTTCCTCAAGGAGTGCAGCAGAGTGGAGGTGCTGATCTCCTCTCTCTGGTGACCAACAACAGTACATGAGGAAATGGAATGAAGCTGCATCAGGGGAAGTTCAGATTTGACATAAGGAAAAGGTTCTTCACTGAGAGAGTCACTGGAACAGGCTCCCCAGGGAAGTGTTCAGAGCACCAAGCCTGTCAGAGTTCAAGGAGCATCTGAACAAAGCTCTTAGTCATATGGTTTTGTTTCAAGTAGCCCTGTGAGAAGCAGGGAGTTGAACATGATGATCCTTATGGGTCCTTTCCAACTTGAGATATTCTATGATTCTAAGAACTCAGTTACAGCCTTGGCATATAGAAAAGGTCATTTGCCATGCTGGATTACCCCATGTTTCCAGTTTCTTCAGTCCTACTCTGTGTCATGATCTATTGACTATGTTACTAATGTCCAGATAGACCAGGTCCACATTTTGTTGGTTCTGGAAGA
Organism: Tringa solitaria; assembly: GCA_026413425.1. NCBI lineage: Eukaryota > Metazoa > Chordata > Aves > Charadriiformes > Scolopacidae > Tringa > Tringa solitaria. The sequence continues at coordinate 17,943,479 of JAOXJM010000041.1, forward strand.
CAATTATAACAACAAAGAGAAATACTGGATTAGTTGACTGAAATCTACCTCTACTCATTGCACTGTATAACATTTTCTATTTACCTTCACATCTTTGACTAGCTTGTCAGCTAGCTTGACTAGCAAATGTGACGCCCATCCACAAGAAGGGGCGAAAGGATGATCCAGGGAACTACA
>JAOXJM010000041.1:17948218-17959567 GCA_026413425.1 Tringa solitaria
TATTTTGCTCTTCGCACTCCCCCTCCCCCCCAAATCCTCACATTGGGTGAAAATGTGAAACCAGTGGTACAGTCACAGATCTGCAAAACTGTTATTCCTTATCTCAGGTTAACATACATCTTAGAGCAAGTGATTGTAATACCTTCATAAATCTGCTTTCTACCAGCTCTCTCACCAAACTTCTTGGGAGATAAAAAGAACTTGTGATCTACACGTGACACCACTTGATTACTGAGCAGCAGCTAAACCTGCTTTTAAAGGTTTTGAAAAATAAAGGTTTATTTAGAAGCATACTGTATAAATCTCAAGAGTGATTTACGCTGGGGTGCAGTATAAATGCCAGTCTTTCACTGTCACATCTTTTAGCATGTGGAAATTGTACAAGTTTCTATTCCCACTTGGCAGAACTTTTCAGACTAGGTACTTGTCGTTCAGCATTATAATAGCACAAAGTTGGAATAGAAGCAAGCCAACATTTACTCTGCTTTACAAATATATTAAATTTAGCCTTAGACAAACGGTTTAAGACTACCGTTCTTGCCAAGGACTTATGCAACCAACCATAAGGAGTCTTTTTACCAGAACTAAGCATATGGAGAAAATGAAGAGATGAATGTTTATGTAAATTACTATTTAAACAAAAAGCATTTCTGATTGCTCTTTTATTTTATATTTCAGAGTCTGAGCAATCATATTTTTAGATGTATTCTTTAAGTTAGTAGCTGCTGAACTGGTAGCACCATGTGTATAGATTTTTATTGTACAATAATTTTTCATATGTATAAAGCTCTAGATAGGAAAGTATATTATATTTATGCAAGTCACAATGTCAAAGGTTTGACACGAGCAGTCTCAAACTATATTTTCTGCACAAAATTAAAGCAACTTGCTCTAAAAACATCCTGATAAACTGTATGTAGACTGGTGAAAAGGTTTAGTTACATTTTCATCTTTCTTTCTGCAGCACATTGCATAATTCCTGCTTGCTTCTCACAGCATCATCTTCAATGTATACGTATGGAAACAAATCCACATTAAATATTTGACTCTCACCATTGTAAATCTCAGCTTGGTGAATATATGTCACAAAATGATTCTAAAAACTGTTTCTATTTTTGTGGATATGGTATAAATTCAAATAAACCATTCATGAAATAAATTTTCTGATGAATGTTTATCTTCACTTTTTTATGTCTTGAGATTGGAAGTGATTAATATCAATTCTTTCAATATTGGAGAAAAGACTGATGTAACTACCACAAAATCCAATAGCTTCAATTTACTAATATGCTGAATAGCCCATCTACTGTGAAGGTACTGGATTTCCAAACCTGTTTTATGTCTCACAGGCTTTGTTAGAATACTTGATTATGTTGACACAGCTAGATTGCCTTTCTTGTTCAGCCGCTAAACTTTACAAAGGTCTTACTTCAGCACTGATTTAACTTCAAGGTATTTTGAAGTGTGTACAAGGGCTAGACTGATTAAGGATGACATTACTCACACTGAACATTTCCTTTACTGAATCAAAGCAGCTAAAAGTATGAAATCCTGTCCTTCATATTATTTTTCCATCTACAGTGTGGGTACAAAAACACTCTATGAACAAAGAGAACATCTCTCCTGATGTGGTCTGCAGCTTGAGGGAAAAAAGTGGAAACCCCTGTAATTAATCGAAAGCCAAACTGGGCCCGTATGGCATTTCACTCTGTGGGGAACTGTGGCCCTATCGGTATGGTGTGAAGGTGCAGTTCAAGGACCTGCAATAAGCCAATCTGTAGCCCCTGCCGCCACCTTGCTGGGTATCTTGAGCTGGTTGGCAGCAGCGGACTGCCTGCTGTGGTGACCTATTGTCGCTGTGCCAAGCATGTCTGGAGCTGGGCTTGATTCTCAAACTGGGAGCTTCACTGCAATGGGAAAAATCACTCCATCATGCTCTATAATCTGCAAACATGCTTAATGTTAAGCAAGCCAGTGATTCCACTCTTTTGAAAATGTATATGGATGTTTAAGGATGGTGGCTCTGAAAGTGTTTAGTCTACGTTGAAACCCAGAATTTCAAGGGGATGCAGAATTATGTCCACCTAGGTAGGAGAATATGATTGAATTTTAAACACAGGTACAACTCCCATGTTTAGCATGCAAAACCAGGACAGTGCCGTGAAAGGGTTCTTATAGTTTGAGAACTCGGGAGTCCCGAGCCAGGTTTCAAAAGGAATTGTATCCAGATTCAAGCAACTTCAGACTGAATTTTACATAAGCAAAGAACTGGTTTTCCAGTAAATGGTTGGACGTTTTATTTCAAGCAATCTGAGGACAATATTTGAGACAAAGAAAAATGAAAATATTGTTTGGAACCATGCAAATAAATGCATGTTAAAAAAACCCCTAAATTTCTTCTTTCATTGTGACTTAAAATCAACCAAAACTTCAGCTTTCAGAAAAGTTCAGAGGTGCAAATCATATGTAAATTGAGTAAAAGTAAGAGGCGTACTGTAAACAGAGACTACTAAGCTACATCTAAATCCGATACAAATTTGTGGGCATGTCTGCATCAAGGACGAGTGAGAATTACTTCAGGTAAGTGAAATCTGGTCCTGCAGAAAGATGAGCAATTGAGAATTACCAATACTAAAAGCTTCCAAGAAGTGTAAGTGGGATAATTATAGTAATTTGAAAGATAGATTATCTATCCAGGTTTTCAGTGTTTGTTCCCTTGCTGATGCTTTGCCAAATGCAGTCTGTCCTGAGCTTTGTGACAGCCAAGAATTTCTTCCAATGACAACTCTTGCTGCCTTTCCCCAGATATTTAGCTCCTTCAGCCACCTGACTCTGTCTCAACACATGAAATTGTTAGAGAAAATAATAGGGAAAGAAAATTTAAAAAACAGGAGAAAGAGACTGAGTACATGGTCAGATCTTACTGCACCAAAGAGCTCTGTGTTGAAATACAAAGGCTGTATGCACAAAAAAATTGATTACGTCCAAGTCAGTGTATTTATAATCTTTCCATCAGAGGTTGGTTGCAAAATTTAAACATAAATTAGTGTGTACAAGTCTAATTACAACTGTAAGGAGAACAAGAAATTAGAGCAATGTGCTATGTGTACTGCATAATCTCATGAACCTAAAAAAATAATTTAATTATGAAAGTAAGATGACTGAAACACTGTTTCTGCTGAAGAATTTCCCCCCTCTGTTTTCAGAATGGTGTGATATTCTCCTTTGCTTTCATCTCATTTTGAATTTTCAACAATAAGATTCAGTCTCAACACAGAGGATGAAGAGGAAAAAGGATCATCTTTAACGCCGTAGCAGGCATTGCGAAACTAATAGGCATACTGTAGCTTCTTCTTCCTAACCTTTTTGTTCTTTATTCAGCATTTATACCATTCTTGAGAACAAGGTGCTTTGTGTGAGGTTGGGAATAAATGTAATCTAAACATATGATGTCACTAAAATGAAATGGAAAAATAAAATTATTTTTAAGTTTGCATATGTTTCTTTTTCTACAGCTGAGGTTCTAATGCATCTGCCCCAATCAGTTACTATAACATGTAATATTATTTTTCTTAAGATGAGACCATTAACTTGAATAGCTAAATCTTTTTTAAAAGAGCTAATTATTTCTGTAAGGAATTTGAAACACTCTCTAGTATTTACATTTTAATTTAAGTAACCCTCTAATTTTTCTGCAAGAGCCTAACACCAAGATATATTTTACAAAAGTATTTTCAAGTTTAAAGTTCTCATTGGCAAATTTTGTTGTTGAAAACCAAACAGATTTCCAGCATACGAGGAAAAGAAACAAATCAAAATAAATGAGAAGATTTTTTGCCATTTTATTTTAAACTTTTGCGAAAAGTTTATGTAGTAACCTTCCTTTTATCATTTTGTTTCTGCCCTTTACATTATAGTCATTGCATCAGCATAAGTCTGATTTACTGAATGGAGTCACCCTTTAAAAAATATTTTGTATTTTCTATATCCTATTGAGCAGATGAAGACACAGGGAAATTTTAATTACTGACAGCATCTGTTGAATATCTTTTTCTGTAAAATCGACACATACATTTGGGTTATATACATGCCGACATACCCTGGATGGGATGTTGGGATGTTCCCACAGCAATTGGCTTGAATAAATCTCTTAAGCTGTTATATTAATACGATTCAACTAAAGATCTGTTAGGCAAACCATTCAGCAATGATAATGTAAATTCAAATCTAGTGAGATGGCCCAAAACCAGTCAGTCTGTCAAAGGAAGGTCCAAGAGGACTGCTGGTGACACTTTCGTACTTCTTCAGTGACTCACTTGTTTTTAGAAGTTACAAAGATAAATGCAGAGTTGTGATCAATTTTAATCACGAAGCTCAAGACTGTATTAAAATCCCATGCTCACTATGTTAGTGTCAGTAGCTTAGCGTTCAGCAGCCCCTCACTGGACAGTTTGTTTTGGGTTGAGGTTTTTCTAGGAGAAACCTATTAATGAAAATTTCTGGGTAAAAATCAACTGCATCATGGTTCACAGCAGATCTGACATAAACAATTACACTTTTTCATTAAAATTAAACTAATTATGGATATGGCCCATGAATTTACATCCTGATGAATCATTGCTGTTACCTTGCTTACCTTTCTTTCTACTACAGGACCTCCATCACATTTTGCTCTCATCCCTGATGCATGCAGAGTATTTGATCTAAAGTGTTGCTTTGAATGCTAGATGAGAAGTGGTAAAATCTGGACACAACCTACAAAAATGTCAGCAATGCAAGTTTTTTTGCCTCTCAAACCTGGCTGAGGAACAGGCAGACTGGCTGTTCCAGAAGTGCAGTTTTGGTTCCTAGAGCTGGCCTGCAAGGCCTGCTCAAGAACACCACAAAATATACTTTCCCCCCATGCCTTTGTAAACAAGATTGCCCCATATGCAATACTTCTTGGCCCTGGGGGGACAGGAATGCTTCATAAATATTTGTCAACTGGTGTTATACATTTTATGTATGTCTCGTACTTGATTTTTCATTTGTATCTGAGTCTGCAGTTTTATGCCACTCTCAATGTTGAGAAAGATTCTTCTAGTGATTTAGTTGAAGTGATTTAGTAAGTCTATCAGATCACAAAATGAGATAAGCAGGTGGACTATTTATTGAAAATATCACTCATTGTGAAAATCACTTTATTTCCACTGGCAGACACTTCTTAACTGATCCCAGATTTTTACGTAAGTATATGATTTGCGCCAGAAGTTCAGGCTATGGGTATTTCATTGAGGATTGAATGGCTTTTTAAACAATTATTTCAGTTATCAATGACACATCTCATGAATTCTGCAGAGGAGCCTTCCCCTCCCTCTTCTAAGAGTGGTGAAGAGACTGTCATAGCACAAAGAGCCTCTGAAAGACTCCTTCTTTGAACTGAAGGTGTTCAGGGGCTGAACACAACGCCTTATAAGGCGTTTTTTAGAGCTCTTTTCTGAATCTTGAAAACTTCAGGCAATAATATGAGCTGCAGCATTGTGTGGCAAGGAGGTAATTGTGCTTCACAAGTCTCCAGGGAAGGCTGCAGGATGGCTCCGTAGCAACCTGTGGGGGAGGAGAGGCACTGCATTTATCGTTGTTGCAGCCTCCCGAGACTAGGATTCCCTGTGTAGACAGGTTTAGTGCCACTGTACTAACTCATCTCCCAGGCTGAGCATCCTGAATTTCTCAGATGTGCCAGGCAGACACAGACTGAAGACTTTTAATATTCTTGAAGCAGCACCTCAAATGCTGTGACTGTGAGTACTGCAGAAATGTCAGGAGACTAATGGGAATGTTGAAGCTCCTGGAGGTAATGCTCCCTTGAGGATGCTGAGATACAGCCCTTCACTGGAGATCATGAAGTGCTCTGCAGTCCTCTGAGAGTGTACTACACCTTATCCTTCAAGTCTTGCCAGTTTTGCTCACTATTTGTCAGCTCCTGCCTCCAATGTTTTCTCCTATCCCCTTTTCCCAAGTCGGGTGGTTCTAACATTGGCTGTACCCATGGAAACTCTTCTTTCCCTGGAAGGGAATGCAAAGAGTTTGTCTGTCAGCGCTCTGGTCTTCTGAGTCAGCTTTCATGGGCTAAGACCAAGCTAGCCCTTTGGCTCTAGTTTACATGGTTATAGGCTGTGAATTTGCCAAGTCAGGGAAATTTAAAAGTGCAGATCAAATCTACAACCAGGGGCTCTCTTATCGAGCCTTTGCAGTTCAGAGAGAATAGAGGATCACACCACAAGTCTGATGTTTGTCTCTTGCCGGTGGACTACTTACTTCTCCTTGACACAGTCATCCCACCAAGCCCGTGCCCAAACATTGACAGTGGAAGAAACAAACCAAAGACTCACAGCTTCAGCCTTATGCTGTCTAAGATCCCTATGTATTTTCAAAGAAATCTTTAAATAGACAGGCAATTAATTTAAGAAAAAGGGGAGGGGGGGAACGCCTTGAATTTCATCCTTCTCATGGAAGATACAATCACAATGTCTCAGGTAATTAGCTTTGCTTGAAATGATGATCACTCATTTTCGGAGTACATAAAATCTATGAGTTGTGATGTGAGGCAACCTGCAAGTCTCCATGCACCCTTCTAGAGTTCCCTCTGTACTCTTATATCTCTCCCTAAATCGTACCTACTCTCCTGGGGGAAGGCTCACAGAGTTTATCAGATTGAATTACTGCTGCTTCATATCAATGTTCTCATGTGAAACCAGAATATAAATAAGCCAAGACTACCTCCATACTCCCAAACAATTACAAATGTTGATGATTCACCAGTTATTCATGCCAAACCAATATTTTTCAGAATTTTATAGTTCATGAGTGAAACATTTCAGCATGTTCAGGCTCAAATCATTGGCATGCCAGGAGGCATCTATTGGAGAAGGGCACTCTGCACAGGGACACGTGGCATATTCAGCAGCTGACACAAAATCATATACAACTTATGGACACTGTTTGCTTTTCCTGTAGGTTTAGGGGTGAGAGGATAATAAAAGTTATATTTGCTTTCAAGAAAATGTAGAGTTAGATGATAAAGCTAATCCAATCTGTTACCTTGCTGCCACTGGAAGAGGGACACCCTTTATCCTTCTCCCTCCCCAGACTATGATTGGTGCTGCTTTGCTCATGCCCATTGCTGTCACCTGTGCCCAGCCATGCTGGTCCTTGGTTCAGAAGCTGCCTGATGGCCCTACAAAATGATGCACTTCTGTAGAGCTCTGACTGAGCTGCTGCAGGTGACGCAGCAAACCACCCCATTGTGTCAGCCCCTCTCATAGCCACCACCGCCAGAAACTGCAGAGGACTGGCAGCATGTCAGATGGAGCAGTTCTTTAATTTTGCTATAAAAACAGAGATCAGGGTTGACAGTGCTGAGAATGTGAAAGACTGGGGGACTGCAGTAAATTTTGAGGCTGACAATCACACTTTGGCTCCCTAAAACCTGTCTCACTACTTCAATGAAGGAAAGTAACTCACAAGCCGGGCTGTGTGCTCATTCTGGTGAGCAGCTATGCAGTGCTATCGAATTTAAGGGGTCAGAATACAAAGGCCCATTGTCAGTGTCCCAGGATCTGGGCAAGCACAGTCTCATCCCAAGTATATTTTGTTGCCATAAAGTTTGGTCTCTGTGAACAGTTGAAATGAGACCTGCCCTTTATCTTAGTTTCCATCACATGTAATTTTCAACACACATACAATGAAAAGTTATGTGCTGGAGTTTAACTCCTCCCCCCCCTTTTTTTTTTCTGGTGTGTAGAAAGAGTTTAATTCACTACGCACAGATAAACCATTTGTTTATACTCAAGTTAAGAACAAAGCCAGCTAATAAGCTTTGCTGTCACCTTTAATAAATGGTTTCACAAGATAGGAACACCATGTGGCTACGCCCAGGGGCCATCAGCATTTTTAAAGCCTCTTTAAGTTTCAAGAAAAAAATCACACTGCAACAGGCAGCAACACTGTGGGAGGAAAACCATCAACTGATATTTTGGTCAGACATGAAGGTTATGAGTTACAGGGGACCTGTGGGCAGAGAACTTTTAGGCAGATCCCCCACCCCAAAAAAGGATGTACATGAGCAAGCCTTTTCTCAGCTTGAAGGAAGGGAAGGCTGGAAGTAGGGCCTTATCAGAAGCATACATCCCAGTTTAGCCACCATGTGAGACACCTTGAGATTAATTTAGTCATAGCCTGTTTAAACTGACTTGAGATCCTTGCTGAAAGGGCAGCTCTGGCTCCTCCTTGTCTTGTTGCTCTGTGCCTGTTGGGCTGGCCCCATGCACTGGTAGATGCCAGAAGTAGCCTGAAATGAAAAAGTTTAAGTTTTTTTTGGCTGGATCTGCATACCCTGAGGTTATCGAGTCATCAGTCACAACTCAAGGGAAAAAGAAGAAACCTTCAGTCAGAGGAGCAGGAAAGGGAGACAACTTCATACCCTTCAGCAGGTGTTTCCAGTTAGACTGGTATAAGACCATTTGTGATTGCCTGCTTCATGGAGGGGACAGGGGACCTTGCAGGTGTATTATGTTCTGATAAATATAGGAACACCTTTCCTTAAATTTTGTAGGGTAATGAAATGATTTTGTGGTTTACTTTTGCCATGATGTTTTTCTGGCCTTAAGAGTGCTTTTGTATGCCTACCAAAGCATGGGTCTCCAGGTACTGGTGAGACTGGGGTGTGAAACTGGCGAACTGTCCCCCTGCCCCACCACTTAACACAAAATGTGGGACTCCAGGACAATTGTAAGTCTCCTCTTCTAAGCAGCAAGGATGAGTTTTTTGAGGAGCTAGTAACACAGGGTTTTAGTTTGGGAAAGACACTTCTCACCAGTGACTGTCCTCACCAGGTGATGAGGAAGTCATATAAGTCACAGAGATCTCTGAAACTCTGACATCCATGATGCCTGGGAGGGTATATGTATGGCCCATGCTGCTCAGGAAGTAGGGGAAGAGAGTGGATCAAATCTACTGAAAAATGGGTTTGTTTTTTTTGGGGGGGTGAGTTGTACCTAGATGAAAAGGTGCATTATAAGTGATGGAATATAATTAAGAAAAGGAGAAAATGTGAAGATGAGCTTTGGGAATTACTTATTGACTGTGCAGCTTGTCCTTCTGAAGAGCTAGTAGAGTAGCTGGAGGTGCTTGGACTGCATAGCTGCACTGTGCTCACCATACTGCAGTGTGTGATCAGAACAGTTTCCAAACTGTTATAACTCTAATGACTGAAATTGCAGTGTGACGCATGTAGTCTTTTCAAACACTGGATGCTGCATTTGTATATTTATATCTGAGAACAAATACCTCATGGCTCTGAAGGGAAGTGGTTGAGGCCTTATCACTGAGCACCAGTAGGGCCTGATTTTCAGATGTAGTGAGCAATCATCTATCCTATGAAAAACCAAGATGGAGAATAAACTGTAGATAACAATCTGGTACTGGCAGAGGATAGGTGTAACCTATTATGGTGGTTTTTTTCCATCTCAAAATTTTATGATTTGACTGTATGCGTTCACCTGATATGCTAGTTAAAATAATAAAATATACTGTGATCAACCTACATAGCTCTGTTCCTTAGTCAGTTCCCACATCTTCATTCCTCAGCCTATTCAACAGGCTTGGCTAAAAAAAAAACCCAAAGAAACCACAAGTGGAGTGGTTCATCACAATGCTGCAAAGGCTTGTTTACAGGCAATTAATTTCTTTGGGTAGATTATTCCCTGGGCTTATACATCTGTCCAAAGGAACAAGGCAGAAAAAAGCATCTCCCACCTAATGGTGAGCAGCGACTGCATGTTTAGGTTCAAATGTGATGCCTGGGTCAGGCGTCTGTTCTGCACACATCTTCCCAAGAGCAAGGGCATGGGGGTCAGTCTGAGTCATAGAAGTGTTTCTCTGGCTCTGGTGGTGAAAAAGGGGAAGTGGGAACTGCCCTGTGAGGAGTAAACAGTGCCACTTTCTTCCAGGAAAACCAAGGAAAGAAAATATGACTCTCGCTGAGTGAGTTTGAGGATTTTTTTTCAGAGCAAGACAGCTACAAGTATCCTTTCAATCTAGCCCTATGTAAGGAGCTCAATATGTCTGTAGTCCAATATTTGGTTAGCAGAATGTGGACCTCTTTGTAGCTTGGGAGGCTGAGACACTGCAGAGTCCATAGTCCTGGGCCTGCCATGTTCTGGTGAAAAAGCACGGAAGTGCACTGAGGGTGCCTTCAGTGGAAAGGGATAGTATTGAAAAGGTTAAAGATTTACTATTTTAAGATGCTCATGGCTATGTTGTTTTCTATCTACCAAATGCAATAAAACATAAAGCATAAATATGACCTGGATCATTACCTGTATATAAAAACATACCCATGTGATCATACATGAGTGGTTTTCCAGAAAAAGCCAGTTATCTAAACTATGGACAATGAGTTTCTCCTAAATAGATCCTCCTTTTGATAAATGAGGTAGTATGTTTATACTTCTGTGCTTGTGCTTACTTATTAAGGAATTTGTTATGTGCATGGGAACATAAAATGTGCTGTATTGGTTTTTGATCACTTGGAGGGATATTGCAGTGGATTCCATCAGCTGTTTCAGATGGAAACTCTCTTGTTTATCACTGTGCCATGTTGTATTCCAGACACGAATCTTTCTCAATGCCTTTAAGTGATTGCAGCTGAAGCACTGCATGCAGGAAGCTGATTTATAACAAATGTATATGTGTGATACATGAGAGACATTGCTGCAACATCTAATCTCACTAAATTATTTCTGGAGTGTAAGATGCTTGAAAAGATTACTTCTGCAATGCCTTGAAAATAAAAATGCTTTTCTGTTTTATTATACAACTTTATTTTCTGCACTAATATGGAGACCGCAATATTTTGCCAAAGGGAACAAGTATAATCCACAGATGGGACAGCCCAGGTAGCGGTCTCTGGAATTGTTTGCTCATAAACATTTAACCCTACTTCGGGCCCGTTGGTTTATTTCACCATGTAGAAATCATAGCCCAGTTACTAACTGCCAAAGGCATATAACACAGCTTTTGAATCTTGAAACACATAGCATGCTATGGAAGAAGAAAATCACTACTAGTAAGTTTTCCTTGATGCATATCCCAGGTAAAAACAGAAAAGAAAAACTAATCTTCTTAAATTAATGACATTGTTTCTTTCATTGCTATTTCAGGGGTCTGGGCACCCCCAAGTGCCCAGACCCCTGAAATAGCAGTTAGGGGTGGGGAGCAGGATGAAGCCCCCGAAATTCTAAGGGAGATGGTGAAGGACTTGCTCCAAAACCTTGACATAAACAAGTCTATGGGCCCAGATGGGATTCA
>JAOXJM010000041.1:17986196-17997285 GCA_026413425.1 Tringa solitaria
GTCCTTATGACATAAAGTCTCCAAAAACCGATGATGAAGTATTTCAAAGGCTGCCTAGGAAGCCATTTCAAAAATAAGAAAATGAAAGGCTTATGTTCCAAAGTGATTGCATTTGTTTTTCATTTAACAAAAAATCGAGTTTACAATAAGATTATTTTGAAGATATCTACAGACATATATAGAACTCAAAATAATAACTGACGGATACTGTAATATCATTTAGCAGAAATATTTCAAAGAGGACAGGCTTTTCAAAAAGCTTGGCTTCTTTTTAAGAACCAAAACAACTAGCAGCATTCTTAGAGATTTCTAGCATGCGTGGCTTTGAGCGTGTCTGAAAATTTGCCTATTGAGGTGGGTGCTGAGTGCTTGAAAAATTATCCTTAAGCTCTTTGGAAAATCTGGCTACATTTTAGACAAATGTCTGTTCTATGATCTCTTGCTCTTTGATATACCAAAGCTTCATGTTGTGCTTGTGGACAGATATTTATCAGTTTTTAGCTGGTTTAAAAAAATATAAGAGCAGGAGGGGAATCTTGGATTTTGTAGAGATGTTGCTAAATTTTATCTTTAGAGGAAAAGTCAAACAGCTAGCCAAGCAATCAATCAAATTTCTCAGCCCCCTGAGAGGACCTGGAGCATACGGTCCAAGTGCAGGCCTGGAGAGTCTCATACTCCAATCATCAAGGCTTCATGGTTTTACTAAGATTACTGATGAATGTTTGCGCATTTTTATCCACTACCAAATGGGGACAAAATACAGCAAACTTTTATGTTGATGCAGGGAGCAATTAGCTGTTTTGGAAAGTACATTACAGGTATGTACCATAACTAATCTCATTGCAGAATAAATCATTACTAATAAAAGAAATAATAAGAGTATGCATACTTGGATCTATCCAATATTTTAGAATTAGCTGGTTTTTAAATATCACAGAAAATTGCTACAATAATTTAAGTTTAGTGTAGCTCATTTACTAAGATTTCTGGATTGCGTTGATGTTTTTCATGTATACATTTTGACACAATAAATCATTCCTATTTTCAGTCCTACTAGTGCTAACATTATCCTGGGAGTTCTTTCCCAGCTTCCCACCCTCTGAAGAGCATCTAAAGTGAACATACAGAATACACTTTCCTGGAAAACTACTTGTGTATTTAACTGTCAACTAAAATCTTGTAGTGGCTTTCCTGCATTTCTGAACATCTAACAGCCAAAATGCAATCTGACACAAATCCAGATTGGATCAGCAGGAATATCTTGGCTGGGTTGAAAGTGTTCTAGGTGAAACTGTAAGGCTACCTATCGAATTATACCCCCAGCTGTTACATGGGCAGTAACCAGACTACCTGGAAGAACGTTGTTGCATCCTTTTTCATCCATGTATATAAAAATGACCCAGTTTTTTGAAAATAGGCTTCTCTTGCTGTACTCATGGATGACAAATTTACAAAAGTAGTAATTACTTACAGCACTAGGTGTTTAACTTGCTTTTGTAGCATCTACAAGTCCTATCCTTATTAATCAGTATTTAATTCTGCATTCAAAATCTCTATTGAACTTTAAAAATATTTTTTGCTATCTATCAGAATATTGTATATGGTAAGAATTATTTTAGAGCTTATTTGGAAGATTAATTCTTTGGTTTATCCTTCTTGGTGGGAAGGATAGAATTGGTCAATGCATTTCGCAAAATTACATGAAGGTAGTTTCTGAGCAGTAGAAAAAAGCGGCAGAACTGTGCCACAGGTGCAGTAATCTGGGCTTCATGATAGAAGAAGGCATTGATGCTTTTTATAAAAGTTATTTGTTTGTTTATTTATTCCGCATAGCCTCTTTCCAAAGATTTTCCAAAGATGCTTAGCTATAGCAACAAGGTAAAGATATGATTGTATAATAGATATGGTTTAGGATGAGTTTTAATCTTTACTGAATCTTCTCACTAAATAGTGAAAGATATGTAGCTGATGGAAGAGATACAGGAGAGAAAGAATAGCTTATATTTTGACTGATTCTATGATATTGTAATTATGTTTCTAAACCCATGCCAGGTGCTTTAACAACTCTAGTGAGGCTTCATTTTATGTGGATGTAAATAAATAAAGATTGTGGTTAATTTTCCTGTTTCCTGAAATAAGATTGTATAGGTGTTAGTGAAAAGAATGTAATTGAGGCCTAGAAAAAAATAGGAGATTATTATTGGAACCATGTAACTAGAGTATTGGGGTGTTTAAGAGGTTGACTGGTTTTCTAGGGAGGAGATGATTTAGCAGGCTATTTATAGTCCATCAAAAGGTCTGTATTTGTCTTTTAATAAGGACGTGAAAGCCAGGAAATGACCAAATATTGCCTTTGAATACTTATGGCATGAACACATGGTGCAGAGAATGATTGGAGATAACATGGGTGCACATTGTATGGATAAGTCATTAATCAGTTGGAAAATGTGTGACAAATTGATGACAGAAACTAAGCAGTAGGAAATGCATGGCAAAATGTAAAAGGAACAGATTAGATATAAATTAGGGTGGCATGGGAAGGAGATGGATGCTAATGGATGGAACAGTCAAACCTGGAATAGCATCCAGGGATCCTGGGGAATCAGTGGGAGTGGGGCATGGAATAGGGGGAAAGGTTTTGCAGCTGACAATGGCACAGGAATCAATTTTAGGAGAGCTTAATTATTTTATTCTTAAGAGCTTAATTTTATTTAAATTTAGATGTTTATTTTAGTGCAATATAAATCAGACAACATTAATAATAATATGGTATTATCAGTTCCCAAATAACTGTATTTAACACAGACTGCAATTGTCTCCTGTGAAAAAGTGAAAGCAAGTGGGAAAGAAACAGTCTTGTTCAACCCACAATGGAAAAGACTTGAGATTTTTTTGTGCAATGCAGCCATGTTTTCTATTTAACAAAATATTTTTTGTATTTCTTGGTTTAAAAAGTCCTGTAAAGCCATACAAGATTATAAAGAATCTCATAATTTCCCCTTTAAGTCTCTATGATTATGAGTTATTGAGCAATTTGCATTTCAACGTACAGTTGTGCTTTCTGGACTCCAGCCTTATTGGAGTCCAGACAATCAATTTCAGGACAAACAAGAAAGGGAGGATGTAATTATATGTACTCACAGGAGATGAAAATTAAACCTGTTTTCCAGTTTACAGATGTTAAACAGGCTTGAGTCAATTAATAAAAACATCATTCACCATAGGTTATAGCAATTAATTTATTAAAGTGAGGGGTGGTCACCTAGTGCAGCTTCTTAACTAGTTGAGCTTTTTTCAGTGATAGATATAAGTCTTCAATCTTTTCTCCACTGCAGTACCTAGCAGCAGAAACTGATCATTGCCAACATCTATAATGCTGATGCCTTCTCCTCCTCTAAATCCCTTCTCAAAGCCTTTTTCTGATGTGATGGTCGCGATCCACTCCCATGGATATGGCAAGTAGTGAGCTATAGTGAAGTCTGTTTGCTTTACAGTTATTTGGTCTCTCCACTACAATCCCACCTTGTGGTTTATCTGTTCCATCAGTCTCTTTTACCCCCGCTGATAATACTGTTATATCTGTGATGCAGGAACTCTTTCTTATTATTGTTTGCAAAACATCTAATTAAATTCAATCCTTTCATTTGGGATTTCTATGTGCAACTATAATCTAAATAGTAAATAATAACTCTGTAGTGCTGTAAAATTAGCATTATCTCTAACCCAAAAATCTGAAAATAAAATTTCAGTAGTAGGTGATTTGCAGTGCACTGGGAGGAACTAAGCAGTGGAGAAGGCACTGGGGTACCACAACAGAATCTCATCATCAGATGAATCTTGCCCAGTAATATGGAGAATATCTGGGGAACTGTGCATGTGTTAGTCTGTACAGCTTGCTCTCAGAACACCATCCAGACTAAGAAGTTAGAACAAGAGGTATTTCCATCGTAAGATGTTTTTTAGTACATAGCAAATTAGTTTATCTGTACTTAGGTCTAATTTATTGGTTGTTACTAACTTCTGGTTGACCACCATTGCAGAAAAGGCTTTCCACATTAATAGGTTTTAGGAATAAAATGTAACCTGGGAGTCCTCATGTTTGAACCACAGTAACGTATCTTGTCCTTCAGTGAAAAGTGTTTCATCACAGAATTGAGAAGATCCTGTTAAGCCTTACAGGAGAGGTTCCAGGTGAAAGTCCTGGGTTATAACCTCAGTGTGACTTGGTTTTTAGCATGTCACCTGGTCTGCAATATCGAAAATTCAGTCAAAACCAGCAACAAAAATGAATACACAGTGCATTGCTAAGCCAGGAGAAGAATACTATATCTTTTGAGACCTCTATAAGTTGTCATACCTGTTCCAAAACGAGTACATTCTTTGAAAAACATTAAAGGAAACTGACCTTACCTTAGCGTCTAATCATAATAAATTACAGGCTGGGTTAATTATTACTTGGTAGTTCTTTTTTAAACTTTGTACTAGGATTCATTTGCAGTATATTCTTTCATGCAGAACATAAAGATGTAATTGTGTGCAGAGTGGGCGTGTCATTTCCCTAGGTCAAGTAAGGAATAATTTGTTTATATACTTGCCCTGTATGAAAAAACCGTACATGCTGTACATGAACATTCCAATTTACAGGCCTGTTACTATTAGTTGTTTGCACAAATTGAGGGCAGTCACTTTCTTAATGCTTGGAGGTGACTTTTCTCCCTAGTCTAATATAACGGAGCAAGATATGGATGTGTTTGCACAGTGCAGCAGTAACTTAATAAAACCTTCCAGACCCAGTCTAGATCTTCATTCTTCCTCACTCCAAACATCAGTATTTCTAAGTTAGCTGGCCTGATTAATCCATCTTGTGGTCTTATATGACTTGTCAAAAAGTCAGGGCCCAGGTTTTGCTTTCAGTCTGTTGATTAGACATCCCCAGGGATAAACAAAGTAATTTGTACTGAACCTTTTGTACACAGTTGACTGAAACTGGTATTTTGCCTTCAAGAAATCTGTTACAGACAGTACCTCACTGGATCACTTTTTTGACCCAAAACATATGTGTAGCTTTTGTATGTACTTCACATATATAGTTGTTGCACCAAAGAATTTGTGTGAATTAACAGAGGCACTGGACATGTGGAATGAGACATAGGCAGATAAAAATAGAAGTCACTTTAGAAAAGATCAATGTAATTATTACAACATAATGCAGTGTCCTGAGAAAGGGGGAATGCTAGCTAATCCTCAACTGTTTTGCTTAGTCTTCTGCAAAATAGGATTCTTCTTTTTATTTAATTGCCACCCCCCAAAAAAACCCGAACCAACTCCAAGGCCCCCTCGCCCCCCTCAAAAAAAAACCAAAACCAATCAACAAACCAACCCCAACAACCCTCTGAACCTGACTTCCTTGGATTGTCATTAGGTTTCTCTTAAAACCAACAGGATCCTGTTGAGATTGAGATAATTCAATGTCAACAATGTAGCTAATTCCCAGCCAGACATGAAAGACTTTCCAACAGATTGCTTCTCACAGATACTGTCCTTTCTCCCAAAGCTGGCTCTTTTCTCTGTTCTCTCTTCCTACAGCTCTCACAGATTTTTTGTGCTGGAAGCCCCTGGCCATTCCCTACCTGAAGAACTGCTAACAAACTGGTACCATCTCCGTTTTTACTCTGGAATTTTTAGAATAGCATGAAGGTCACAGTGCATGAGGGAAGATGAATGAGTCAACATCAACACAAAGATTAGGAATGAAAGTCAAAACCAATCCCTTCAATCATTGCTGGCTGATGTTCGTTCGTAGCATCTGCACCAGTACAGGTGAACAAGAGAAGATCAACAAAAGAACCAGTTCCATAGAACTGGTAACTTCATAAGTTTCCACAGAGAGGGAAAAGGAAGAAAAGTAATTACCTTTGGTTCAGGAATGGTGTGCTACCTGCACCACATGCACAGAAACAAAGTATAGAAGTCATCTCTGACTATTCTGTGTGGGAGACTGGAACCACACTTTTCAAAGCTGCTAATCAGCCACTTTAATTAGTGCTAACCTTACTACCCTCAAGGCAACTTTCTTTATTATTAACACCTCTCTTCAACTACTGTGGATTCACAGGCACCCACTCTGCTCTTTGGGTGTCTCTACACTGTGGAGTTCTCATCTCAGAATGGTCCAGGACATGTGACCACAGAGAAATGTAAACAATTAGAGAGGAAAGAAACTTGTTCTTCCAGCATGAGGAAAATGGATGGTCTGCCACAGGGTACTCATTGTTTCTTGGCGAAGCCACTGTTTTTTTCTGTTATCGGCCATGTTTAGAAAGTAAATGTTTTTCTAAGCTCTGCTATTTTTCTGCCCTTTAGATACTCTTGTTCTAAGTCCTTTGTCCCACATTTTTTCCAAAGTTTTCTTTTTTTGTGTGTATGTCTTAATATCCCCTTGATATCTTTAAGTCTTTGTCATGTTTGACTTTTTCAATAGGCTGGCTTTTTCCTTTTTCATTTCTTTTATTCACTCCTGAATATTTCTCCCCCTTTTCCTCAGTACTCTATTTATTTGTCAACCGCACTTAAACAGTCTCAATTGAGCATGAGATCTTTTATACTGGTCACAAAGCATAGCAGAAAGGAATTTTATCTTCCTCTCACTGATAAGGAAAACGTGTCTCTGACCAGTCTGTGTCTTGACCTAACCCATATAAGAAAGCCAGATGCTTTCAGGCTTAAGACCATTTAGAATAGAATGGAATATTTCAATTGGAAGAGACTTACAATGATCATCTAGTCCAACTGCCTAACCACTTTAGTGCTGAACAAAAGTTAAAGCAAATTATTTAAGGACATTGTCTAAATGCCTCTCAAACACTGACAGGCATGGGGCATTGACGATATATCTAGGAAACCTGTTCTAGTGTTCGACAGCTCTCTCTATAAAGAAATGCTTCCTAATGTTGTCAGGTTTTATCTTCTTTATCTAGGACAACTTTGAACCATTTCCACAAGTCCTATCACTGGATCCCAGGGAGAGGAGATCAGCACCTCTCTCTCCGCTTCCCCTCCTCAGGAAGCTGCAGAGAGCAATGAGTTTGCTCCTCAGCCTCCTTTCCTCCAAACTAAACAAAGTTAAAGTCCTTAGCTGCTCCTCATAGGACATTTCTTTCAGTCCTTTCACCACCTTTGTTGCCCTCCTCTACATACATTCGAGTACCTTAACATCCTTCTTAAATTGTGGAGCCCAGAAATGCACACAGTACTCAAGGGGAAGCTGCATCAATGCTAAATACAGTAGGATAATCACCTTTTTTGACCAGTTGCTTATACTGTGCTTGATGCCCCTCAGAAAGTGGTTTGCTCTCTTGGCTGCCAGCAGACACTGCTGACCCATATTGAGCCTGCTGTTGACCATCGCCCTCAGATCCCTTTCTGCAGGGCTGCTCTCCAGCCATTCCTCTCCCAGATTATACTTGTGCCTGGCATTACTCCATCCTAGGTGTTGAATCTGGCATTTGGACTTGTTAAACTTCATGCCAGTTACCATTACCCAGTGCTCTACATCCCTCTGCAAGGCCTCTTGGCCCTCAAGAGAGCCAACAGCAACTTCCAGTCTCCCAGTTTGGTATCATCAGCAAACTTGCTAATGGTGCATGCAACTCCTGCATCTAGAACATTGTTAATTGAACAAAACCAGCCCTAGAATTGAACCCTAAAGAACAGTGCTGGTGATCAGTCATCAGCCAGATGTAGCTCCATTTATTGCAACCTCTTGAGCTCTGCCATTCCGCCAGTTCTTTACCCTACACACCATGAACCTACTCACCTCACAGCTGAACAACTTGTCCAGAAAGATGCTGTGAGGGACAGTATCAAAAGCCTTACAAAAATCCAGAAAACCTGAAGTTTTCATGAATCCCACTGATACAAGGCTGTCAGTAATATCTTTCTTTCTTTTTTTTAACATATACTTTCCCTCTGTGTGCTCTGTCTTTTCTCTTTTCTTTTGTACTTTTCCAGAGAGTACAGTTTATTCTTTATGGTTACTAACCCTTGGCCACTTTACTGAGTAGATATCTTTCCACCCAAATCAGTGGCAATGATCTCAGGTTACAGAATGTTTCATCAACTACAGAACACCTGTATTGCATAACTCAAGTAAGTTGAACTGTACACCCATCTTGAAATAACACTAGGCACACAAGTTAATTGCATAGTTACTGTGGAAAAAAGAATTAATTATTTGATGGTAACTATTCAGTGACTCTATCAGCAATGGCAGTAACTTTCTTGTTTAACTTCAGATAACACTTTCAGTGCTTGCTATTTTTCAGTAATCATGTAATTGACTCGTGTGCAGACAAAATGAGCTTTGGGAAAAACGTCTGCACATAAAATCCTAAGCTAACACAGTGAGACAAGGTTACTCCTACTATCTCCATAAACATTACTGACAACAGCTATCATAGCTTATTCAAAAATAAATAGGGAAAAATAGAGTAAGTGCCTTCATTGAATTCCACCGTGTTCTGCTGCAGGGTAATGGTGAAAAGTGCTCAACCGGAGAAGAAGGAAGAAAAGAGGTACTTGATTGACATGTATAAATGAAGATCAAATAGTCTTTTTGGTTTTGTTGTGCTCCCCTGTGGTAAATGATCTGGGTGAGGGAAGGTTATTTGAGTTATATGGTAATAGATGCGCTTACTCTATCTTATTTACAGAGCAAAAGCAGTACTGTCCTGTCACTTTGAGTTATTACTACCTCTAATTCTCCAGGCCAAAACTTCTAATTCTAAAAGCAAGACAGAATCAGTTTCTGTTAATGGGAGTGGAAATTAAATAATAAATGCATCTAATAATTAGACTCTAAGTTTTAACATGGAAATGAATGTTTGGTTGATAAAATTTAACTTTAAACTTTCTAAAAATTAAGGAAAGAAACATTTTTTTTGCCAGTTTTCTTGAAAGAAGTTTTGAATCAATAGGTTTTCCCAATGGATTTTAGCATCCATGCTTGCAGGTGGATCATGGTCAATGTATGTAAGGATCAATAACAAAATGAAGCAGGGCATGAATAAGAGGTTGTTTATTCAAGTTCTAAAGCAGATAATCCCATTCCAAGATAAAAACCTATCTGTGTTGTCACTTCTTTAGACCAGAAAGTTCCACCAGATACAACGATGCTGTTGAATGGGTACGACACATTCCTTTGACACAACACACTCAAAGAGACTTTTTCTGCTTTTGTTTCACCTGAGCTTAATCAATTTCTAATCAGAACAATGTAGTATTTAACGCAGTAACATTACCATATTCACAAAGGCACAATGAATCTGTGTTACTGTATAACCTTGGAATTGCATTTACTCATTTGTGTGCATTGTCAGCATTTGAACTGGGCCTGTTACCGTTTTTCCTGGGTGTCTGGAAGATTGGAATACGTTATCTTGAGAGCTAATGTAATACAGAGATCTTGCAGAAATTGTGTCTACTGGAAGTTCACAGCAGCTTTTGTTCTGTCTGTGTTTTGTTAAGGTGCTTCATTATTAATGGAAATTCTAAGGGAGTTGTTATCCCATATTAACACATAACAAGAGATTTCAATCTATTATTGAGTCATAATAGCTACTGGCATGGTGCTTGGAGATCAACCTTTGGACATGTTACTGCAGCAACACCCACTCTTCTAGGGAAAAGGATTATCGATGCAAATTACAAAGGTGTGTTTATTAAAGGTTACTAATTTGAAAAATGAAAAATTTGCTGAGATGAATGATTGGTAAAAGCATCTGTCATCCATTTCAGAACCAAAAGAAAGTTATAAGAATTATGGAAAGCAAAAGAGTTTTTTCTTAAAAGGGTGACCTGGAACCTGTAATTGCTTATTTCCTTAGGTTTGTTCTAAAGTGCCTATTCAAACCTCAATTACAAGCATGAAGGACTATTCTCAAGCACCTTAGGTATTTCTGTTAGAGGTATCTAATCCATAGGTTTTTCCCTTGTCATCTAACTTTCTCCTAGAATTGTGTACAGTCACTAAAAGCCTCAAGTAATCAAGCACCTACATCCAACCTAAGCCTTTTCAGGAACCAGTCTTGATATATCTTTGGAGGGCATGAGCACATCTGGGTCAGGCTCTGAATAAAATGTTTCTCACAACTAAGTGACATAGAGAAACAGCTTTTTATATCCCATGTTATATAAATGACACTTATTTAAAAATCTCCAACACACTTTAATTCCTTCTTCAGCTGGAAGGTCTTCATATCTGCATCTTCCACAACAAAGGCTTTGCTGAGTGACAGTAGGTTAACTTCCTTCTGCTGATTCACCTTTCTCTAGTTCAGGCTAAAAAGAAGTGGGACACAGATTGAAGTTATCTATCTATAAATTGAATGCAGATTAGAATTCAAGAGTCCCCTTTCCCATGGAAATGATTTATTTGCTCTTTGATTTATGGATGCCCACTGCTACCTCTTTCTGAGCCAATGAATAGTTTCACAGCATCTTCAGCAAGAAGGAATGAGAGTACTCCCTCCAAATGTAAAATAACTGAAGTTTTAGCTCTCTTTATGGAGATGGGAGAAACTTGGTTTCACCTCCTCACTACAAAAAGGTACCAAGTTTTCATCAGTCTGAAGGAGACTATTTGCTGCCTGGGTACAATTTAAGGAGCTGGTACTTTCTTCTCCGCAGGAATAAATTCATAATCCCTGGTCACATTTTTTTCAAAGACAGTGCTTAGGTATCCATCTTCAGGAATGGATTCTAGGCTGAGATTTCTCAAATAGGAGGAGGCTCTTCTCTGCTGTGTTCAGTTTAACACCCAGAGATGGGTTAAGATTAAATATCTGCTGTTATTCATGTTGTTTGCTACTTGATGGTTATTGTACTTCTCATTGTCAAGGTTTAGGCTGAATTGACCTATGACAGTGACAGATGCTCTCCCCCCACTTTCTCACTCCAGGAGAAAAAGGGGGACAGATAAAGAGATTTACAAGTTTAGAAGGAACTAAACTACTTTAATGAAATAATAATACTAAAAAGGAAATAATGAAATAGATACAATATATACAAAACTGTATCAAGCTCCCAGGAT
>JAOXJM010000041.1:18001601-18014855 GCA_026413425.1 Tringa solitaria
AAAGCAGGGACTGTGAGGGTAACATGCTTTGTCTGAGGAACAGGAATTTAAGAATGGGAATCAGATGTTTCATCTGGAAAAAAAACCGGCCGGTATCCTTTGGGAGCGGCAGAACTGAAGTCACAAAAATTGTGTTGTGTTACCTGTGGTGGTATTAATGTACATCTCTGAGTAAGGAGAAAAGCTCAGTTCTTGATTTCTTGATTTTGTAATTCTCTGATAGCTGAAATTATTTTAGGTAACTTTTTTTTTTTTTTTTTAACTAAGGGTTTCTAATATAATAGTTCATCTTTCTATTTAGGAAAAAAATACCAGTTAAGCATTTGATGTCAGTCTGGGATATACCAGTGATAAATTGTCAGCTAGTACTCAAGGTGCCTCCCGCCTCCCTTTTCTCTTTTACTCCCCTGATTGAAACACAGCTAAATTCTTGGAGTTACAGGGGAGCCTAATGAAATGAAGCACCTAAATTTCCTATGGGATTTAGGGTAGCATCTGATTCATTCAAGTTCTTTTGAAACTCCCATCAAAGTGAGCTGTTCAAGGCATGACCTTAAGGTAACACTTGAATCAGCCACAAAATCTAGACTTACAGATCTTTACTTTGAATGTAAGACCCATTCTTTCTTCTGTATCCAGTGTATTCTGTAATTACCAGAAATTACCATTAGAGAAATTGGAACTAATCTGAGGGTCATTAAGGAGTGAGAATTTATGCTCAACTATTTAAATAAATTCTTGTTGATCTGGTTTCTGGAGATTAAAATCTGTGACAGATTCTATCTGCCATAGATGGGAGGAACTTGCTAGTACAATAATATAGTATCTTAGAGTAAAAAAACCCAATGCACATACGTAAGTACAGAGAGAATGGGTGTTCGCAAATGCTATTCAGACAATACAAATTTCCATGATTCCCCATTAAATCCCATCTAGTCAAACATACTCAGTCCATTTTCGGTATTCAGCACCAGCCAGTCTGTTTTTTTCTGACTGCTCTAGCAAAATCTAGCACACGCTAGATTAAGTCTGAAGACATATAGAAAAATTAAAAAAATTACTATTTGGACTTTATTTTGTTTTCAACAGATTAAAATTTTAAGAAATAGCCAACTGCTGTGGTTGTGCTACAGTTTTCATCACCAAAATAAACTTGCAATGGTGCACTCTGTATGCAGAACTAGCATTCAAATTTAGCAGAAACAGGTCCTTGTGCTAATGATGTCAACCAAAACCATAATGAGATTTTATTTATCATCTTATTTATGTAGCAAATCCTTGTGCAGTACCAGGATAAATGCCTGAGAGCTCTTTTTCAGACTCAGGGACTTAGAAATCATGTCAAGTAGAATTCTTCTAGAGTAACATTAAGATGGTTTAAAATTAAACCAAACATATAGATTTGCTGACTTTATTATAGCAAAGCACAGTCACAGGCACCTCTGTGTTCTCTGTTACAGAAGTCTACCTCAGCTCAGAGGGCTGTCCTTGGGCACAGCCTGGGTCTCTAACTCACAACTTTCATTTCACTTTGCATGTAGGGAAAGAAAACAAAACGAAAGTCTGCAAGGGTTCACCTCCCCTTAGAACAAAAGGGAACTACAAATCCAAAGTGGTTTCAAAAATGAAGCATTCTCCTAATTTCTTTATTGTTTATGAATCTGTAGATCACATGACTGATAACTCCCTTCAGCAGGGATACCTTAACCAGTATCAGCTCAGAGGTTTTTTAACAGTTTTGAAGTTAATAAGTATCAATATCAAACCATATATTTACCTATTTCTTGATACAGAAGTAAGCCATCATAAGTGCCCCAGGTTTGGGGTTGGTTTTTTCTTGACAATTTGCCATCTCCTGTAAAATAGCAAAAAATCTATTACAGCCATATTTGCCAAAAAGTGTTTAGAGGAAGGACACCGGTTTATTTGCATTGTTCCACTAGTCAGTGGGCTTTTTTAGATGTTAATTTTTAAATCATGATTTCAGAGTTAAAGGAAATAAGCTGACAGTTACTCAGGCATTACAGCATTCACTAGAGGACCTATATTGGCATCGCAACTGCCTACTGTAAGTTAGAGCTTTATCTCTTAATGTTTCAAGATGCTGTATTCTGCAGTTTCATTTCCTTCTTGGAAAGCAAGTAGGATGTTTGCTAGGAAATTACTTTTGTTGGGAAATATTGGAACTTAATTAGTATTTTGGATGACCCACTTGAAATCGGAATTATGTCATTTTTACATAAGCCTGTCTGGTAATACTAAACCAACAACTGGCTTCAACAGAGATCAGTTCTTTGCTGCAAATGTATAAAAATATCTAGCTGGCTTATTAGCGCACCAGAAAATGATCTAGACTTAAAAATGAGAGTTTAGAAACTAAATCCTATGGAACGTTTTCATATTTTTGTTCTACATAATTGGAGCTGAACTGTAAGAGCTTTTTGAAGACTTTGGGAACCAGTAATAATTTTACATGTTTATAAAACCACCAAAGCTGTGAAGTCATTGATTTCTTTGTTGAGCGTTTGCACACACACAGACGTGAGAAAAGCATATTTAGCTCATTTCCATTCCGCTGAATGAGACTCTGAGCATCTCAAAATCCTGTATGAAAGAACTTTACTACTACTATAGAAATTTGATATTTGCCACACATTTTAGAAAGATGTGGCAAATTGTCGCTGGACAAGGAACATAATATTTGTAATTAACATGACCCCAAAATAATGTATTTGGAAAAAAATAGCTTTCCTTGTGAGTGTTTTTTGTAGTTTGTCATTATACATGCTGAACAAACCACCACCGGGTGTAAAATCATCTTTTATCCTCATAAAACACCAGTACTAGGGAATGATACAATTACGTCCTATTCTGAGAGCATCACCAGAATACCACAGGAAGTTACTCTGGTTTTGCAGAAATCTAGCAGTTTAAATACAGAATTGAAGATTGCAGTCAATAGATGGCAACAAGATTTCAAGACTAAGTGGACTGTCACATCAAGCAGTATTTTCATTAGCATGCCCAAGGGGAAAAAAAGCCAATGGAAATACAATCTGCTTTCCCTTCATGGTAGTTGTACAATCTCTAGTCTTGAAAATAGTTACAAACTGTGTTTTGTGCTTAAGTGGAGCAGAGGAGTACGCAGCCTGTCCAAAGTCACTCTCTGATCTAAAAAATAACATTTTTCACCCAAGTTCTTACTGTTCCAAGTTCCACATACACTCACAAGAGGTAGAATCACTGCAAAATATTTGCCACTGACAAACAAGTGCCTAGTAATGAAAAAATGTATCAATAAACATATAGTCAAGAACCTGCAGTAACTTAGTGACAACACCTATTTTGCAATAATTAAGGTCTCCCTCCCTCTAGGGTTTAAAGGTCGCACACTGCAGGCACAGCACTACCTACAGTGGGGAAGGACAGACGTGCCCAACAGTTAGGAGACACCAGTCTTGACAAAACCTGCAAGCCTTTCAGCACAGCACTGCTGCTGTTTATGGATCTTGGTAATCAGGTAGCACAAGTGTTTGAGAAGGGAGAAATAAAGTCAATGGCACAAACCACAAAACAGTCAATGCTATCATTGTATTCCTAAAATGTACAAGGAAATCCTGGAGAGAACTAAACATGGCGATTCCTTTAATGCAACAATAGAATGGCAAAGATTTTGTTCAATTAAATTTACCATAGTTGATGCTGGTGAGTCTTGCAGTTCAATCATCAGTAGGGAAAAAAGAGGCCTACCTGAATTATATCTTATATAAACTTAGTATAACAACTCTTCAGTTGATATCTGACGGACAGGGACAGGAAAATTTGAGAGCAAAGTTTAGCTGCTTCCCATTGAGAAAATTTGAAGCACCCAGAAAGCTGAAGTTAGGTTCTCTTAGTAGATGAGTACTCAGCAGGTTTCTGATTGCAAATTGTTGTATAATGAATTGTTCCTGTGGAGTGGTAACTTCGTCAGTTAAGGTCTCAATGACAGCTACTGCTGGTCTAGCACAGCAGATGCTGAACAGCCTCTCTTGTGCAGCACAGAAAGATGGGCTGTAGCTGCTATGAAGATGTGGAGAGAAGAGGGATCTGGTTGCTCACGAACTCTCAGCACAGCAGCAACTCTGGTGGCTACACCAGGCTTATGGCACAAGTGACCACATCTTACTGCTTACAAAGAGCTGGTACCCAGCAGGTTGGATCAGGTCAGCAGGTGCTTGGCTGGTAGCACGATGCCTTACTGCAGATGAGTTTTGTAAGAGCCCAGTGACAGACTTATACATAGGGACATGAATACCCAGCAAGCCAAAGCAGGATGTTTTTTGTGTAAGTTCAGCACAAGGCAATCACCAGTAACTAGGGAGACCAATGGTATATGTTGTGCTATAATCAGCAGTCTGACAGACATAGCTAATGAAAAGTCAATGCTTATTTATGGGTGAAAAATGTAAGAAGTTTCTTCCTGACTTCTTGGTTTAGCAGAATACTTTTCACAGATTTCAGTTCCTTCTGAACTTTTAAGAACATCCACAGTGAATGCCTGTCCACAAGTAGCCAACTAAGTAGTCATCCCCATAAAATGGGGGAAGCACTCTGCTATCTCCGGCTTCAGCCATCTCCTCTTTTGCCCCAGCTCCATTCTTCTTTGGACCCAACTCTGAGTTAATTCAATGTTTTACCAATGGCTTATTAGAAAACAATATAATAATTTTCTTTCCCCTACTCCTGCAGTAGTTTTCTCTTAAGTTAAAGAGTTAATTCTGTCGCAAAAAAAGTGCCAGAGATGATGCAAGGGGAAGGGGGGAGAAAGCAATTTGCCCTGTCTCAATTCACCCTTGGGACTAGAGTCTCAATACCCCATCAGATTGTTGGGTAGGCCTAGACTGATGCCACTGGGGGGCCACTCCCGGAGATTTTGAAAGAAGACACTAAGACACATGTGAGACCATATTTTAATAAACAGTTTGATTAAATCTACTGGCTAGTCATAGGACAAAAAAAGCTGTTTTAAAGTTGTAATAAACAAAATCTTATTGCAAGTGAATGAATTTAAAGAGGTAAAAAACAGACAAGACTCAGAGCAGCCTCTCAGTAACAACTTCCAAATGCATGCCATAAAATTGTTTCCTACAAGAGAATTCAAAAATACATATGCTATAGGCTTAATTAAAAAAAACAACAAACCACCACAAATTATTAACATGTCATGAATGAATCAACAGTTCAAACCATGTTTTAAACTTTATGCCTTACTTCCAACCAAGGGGGTTGACCTCACTTTTTTCCTTGAGAAAATAGGCTACTATAACTTTGAGTAATGGAGATCTAGAAAAAGTTAAATGATGTAGCAGTAGAGCAGGATTAACAAAGGCAGGTTGTTGAAACATGAATTTTTCAAGCATGCAAACCAAACGTCACATTAATTCTCCGTAGTTTTTTTCCAAAATCCTTTTTTGCATCTGAATTGTCATTGCTCCTACTGTAGCATTTGAGAGGATTCATAAATAGCAGTGATTGTCCAGCTTACTTTTTTGTTGTTTTTAAACTATCCTTTAGTTCTTGGATGTGTTTAACAGTCACAACTTGACTGCTAATATCTGTCAATCAGCTCAGTGTAACAGCACCCCCTCGTGGTTTAACAGCGTGAGCTAGAATCTGGAACTCCCACCATCGTGTAACAAACCTGTATCGGAGAAAAAAAAATAAAAGGGAAAATATTCTAAAACTAGGTCTTTATAGTCATAAGAAATAGGCAAATGAAGGTTAATGCCACTATGTTGGCCCAATTAATTTGACTGCAGAAGTGGAGGAGCAATTTTAGAATGTTTCTTGTGGGCCATGATATAGCTCAGTGCAAGTGTGGCAGCCACCGTGTCTACATCACTGTATGTGGTGGCAACACTCCAAAAACCCATTCACACTGAGACTCACTTGACAGCAAGCCTCCTGTCCCACTGCTTCCTCCTCTACTGTGGGCATAAAGGCTAATGATCCAAGTACCTGTCTGTTCTTCTCTCATGTTGGATCTGTCATCTCTTCTGATGCAAATGTGGTGGGTGGAGAGTATTATCTGATGGGCCAGCCCTGTGCAACAAGTTAGCCTATGCTGTTTAATTAGACCACCACTTAGACTGTGCAACTCCTTTATATTCTCAGTACTGGTATCTTTAAACTTGCTAGAGAAGTGTTCCCAGACTGTGAAACATTACGCTACCACTGTTTTTCAAAGCCAAGCTGTATATTGCTTACATGAGAATTGTTTCAGGGGTCCTTCATTCAAGGTACTGCCTGATCATACTATCTATGTGCTTTCACTTTAAAATATTTGTTATGAAAACTTTCAAGACATTGATTATTGTCACATTAAAAAAGTAATGGTAACTTGCTGTATGAAGTAAACAGGTGACACTAATCAATGAAACTTTCAATGAATGAAATTGCAACCAGCCATTTCTGCTGAAGGAAAATAAACAACGAACCTACCATATAAGTAATAGCACTGAGATGGACTGAAATCAAACCTGAGCCTGCAAGTGAAGAAAAAAAGTGGGTGTTCAGGCATCTCTGTATAGATTAGTTTACTAGGCCGGGGTCTTTTTTCTCCATTGGCTTTTCCTGGTAACACTGGATACAATTTAGTTTTAAAAAGCAATTGCACTCCATGCTGTACATAGGTGCTAAAATATGCACTGGACATACTTAACTATTAATATATATCTTTTTGTTGCATTGTGTGGTAAAGGAGCACCATTTTAGGCATAGATAAAATTACAGTGGTAATGGAGTGGAGTGGGGGCAACGTGCAGAACTGAAGTTTTTTAAGTGGAAAAGCAGACTGAAGTCATCTGTAGTCTTTCCCTCCAAACAGATCACCTCTACAGATAAATTCACACCTGAATATAAATGTTGTTGTCATTTATAAGATCCCATTTTCTCCTGCTGGCTCTTTTGAAGGATCTAGCCCATGCTGCTTCATCTGCACTGCGATATCAAACAAGTAATCATAACACTCACACCTGAAATTAAAAGGAGAAAAAAAGTCAAATGTAAAGTAAGGCTTAAGTCTTACTATGGTTTATGAAAATAGTTTACTTCCTTGAGCTTTACATCACCAATACGATGGTCTGACTGGACACCTCTATTATCTCTTTCCATTACTGTGGTATGGAAAGCGTCCAGCATTTTTGCTACATGATCCTGATTTGCTACATTTCTATCAGCAAATAAAGAAGTAAATTCCAAAAATGGGACTAAGGAAGACTATACAAACAGTATTGTCAGGCGTCATATAAAAGCATAGATTGCCTGGAGGTTTCATATAGGGAGAGCCATGTCTATATGAAAGGAAAATGTTAGGAATCCTATCAGCCAGCATTGATATGAAAGGAAAACCAAGTGGTAGAATCACGTATGAACCCATTCCCAAAAGCTCCCAATACATTCAGTGGGGCTACAACTTAATGTTATGAATTATTGTTACAGTACATGGGTTGGAAATATACATAACATTAAGGTCATTAAGATTTTGAGGTACAATAGCAAAAGATACCATATTCCTAAATTGTACTCACATTGTTTTGGCTTTTTCCCATGTTTCTCCCCATACATAAACTCCATGACGTCTGACCAATACAGCACAAGAGTCTGGGTATTTTTCCATTGCATGTGCCATTCTCTCCTTGAGATCCTTCTCTTCTGGTGTGTTCTCAATAATGGGAACCACTAGTGTATCATCGTATCTAAAAGAAAGATTGATGTTCATGCATTTAAAAAAAGAGCAGTGTTTGAATATATGAAGCTTTTCCCTAAGAAAGAGATTCTCCTTTGACTGTGTAAAGATGTTAACAAATTCTCAACACTAGTGATTTTACACTCTTTTCTTGTGAATCATGCTGTAACATTAAGAACTCTCAGGAACATCTCTCTCAAACACATGCTATGCTGATAATACCTGAGCTCTACTTGAGGCACAAAAAGAAACTAACACTTTAACATATTAGGTGTAGCTGTTTGTTCCCGTACCACTCTCTAGTTGGGTCCCTTTGCACGTTTTTCAGACTCTCTTCATTCTGTATTGGCATTACCTACAAGCTTTGTCTCATATTAAATTACTTCAAAGAATGACAATGAAGAAGGAAATGAAGCTGTTTGCTGGAGAGCAGAAAAAGAAGTAGGTAGTCCAGAAGCCCCTGAAAATAAGATTGTGCTGCTAATGCATATAAATAGAAAGTAGAGTTAACACATGAAAAATAAATTCTCTGTGCTGGAATCATTGGTGGGCTACATATGTGATCTTAAGAAAGCCTAAGAACCCCAGTTCCAAAGACAAGATGGTGCATGTTACTCAGTGGAACTTGCCTGGAGTTTCTTCCAAAGGAGAACTGGGATATTTGGCATTGCTTGAACCTTAATTGACACTGAAAGAAACTTGTTTAAATTTAGGAAGTCCCCAGTTCAGATTTATCATTGAGGTCAGAGAGATATTTCATGAGTGGATGCTAGTAGTACTTTCTTTTATAAAACACAGAGAGAAAGCAATTGTAAAAATAATACAGCTTGTACTTCAAATCAGATATTCTGAAAATTAAAAAGTCTCATCCCTTACAGTTTTCAGTGCAGATGTTTTCCCAAGGAGGACTATAAAAATAGCAAATAAATAAAATTAAGTGGCTTTTGTAGGTTTACTTTGACTCTTCCATATTCTGATCACTAAAATTAGATTCAGAGTGCTACTAGTGAGGCCAAATGAGCTAAGGGATTGGTTTCCTAGGTTCTACCTTCTACTTGGACATGAGTTTGGAAGCAGGTATAAATACCAAAACCAATTCCTTATCATAACCAGAAGATTTTTAATCAAGAATTAGTATGTATAAAACCCCAGGAAGACTCTGAATGAGTTAAATACTTGGTATCTCTTTAATTTTATTGAAATATAAGCAGCCTACATTTAGCCAAATCTTTATATAAAATAACTTGGAAAAATCTGAGACTTTCAAAGCTACAGATCTAGTTCTCCTTCTACTGAAGTCAGAACTATTCTGGCATCACTGGCATCATATTTAGGCCATCATATACTTCTGGTTATCCTACCTGTAGCATTTTCCTGGATAGCTTCCAGAAAAGGTTTATGTAATTTGAAACAATACATTGTCAATCCCTTTTTTGAAAGATCCCACTCCGTATTATCAAATTTCTTTTGAATTCAATGGGGAGACTTGTGTGAGACAAAACAGTGGAATCGGTCTAGCGTGGAAGCATATGTACTTGGGAACCATGTAATCTGAAGCTTTTATTTCTTTAGTTTTTCTGGTAAATTAACAGGAGGACACAGCACAACTTGGAGATATCGAGCCCAATAAACACAATGTCTCATACCTAGCATTTAGGAATGTTTGAGAATTCAAAATGCACAACCAAAAAATAAATTGCTTGTGGATTTTTTTAAAACCAGTGTTGTTAGACAATTCTTTTGCAACATTAAAAATACAAATGCTAACGCTGACAAGAAGGTGAAGCTGGAAAGTCAACCAAAACTGAGTAAAATATGCCCAGGCATAAAATTGCATCCCAGACATATGGCTTGCTCTCTTGCCAAAGGGCAATAGTTACAAAAATTAACATCAAAAAGTGGAAAGAATTTAGCATTTCAATTTTTCATCTAATTGTCACATATTATATACATCTTGTTTGCACATCCCAACTGAACTCTCTTTGGGTGGAGTCCTCAAAATAAGCCATCACACGTAATTTGGAATAACTCAGCACTTACCTCAGAGCTCATCCTTGAAAAACTAGTAACGTTATCTTCAATGGGCTGTTTATTCTGAATTTTCTTTCAAAGTCTGTCAAGTAAAACCTGAAACCCTCTACACTCTTAACACGGCCTAAACTAGCACAGGCAGTGATATGTGAAGCCCACCCAAATGTAGTTTGTACATTATCAATCCAACCTAGTGTCAGTTGACTCCAGTTTCAGTTTAACGTTGTATATGTGTGTTAACATCTCTGTTCTTGAGGTATTTGTCAGGACACAGCTCTTTATTTGGTTTGTTTCTGTAGCTCAAGAGACCACAGTAGCCTTGATGTTACAAGATTTTATCTCAGATCCTTCCATAGGCTTGAGACCTTCCTAGGGAAAGCCAATGACTAGTTTATACCAGAGGTCTTCTTCCTTCTCATTCCTAATAGTTTATATGACACACATAACTCAAATGACTTGTCATCTATTTATATTGCTGAAAACAAATGATGAAATAGTATGCCTCTTTTCATAAATATAGAGAAGTACCGGTAATATCCTCCTGAAGTACACTTCCGAATTCCTTTTATCATCTCCTGATGGGTGATACTGAACTCGCTCCCTGGGTAAAGAAGGGTAGCCATAACAGCAGCCTTGGAATGAGTATGGATCACAGCGCCTGCCCCTAAGAAGAGAAAATTAAAAAGAAAAAACTATTTTTAGAAATAATTTTAAAATGCGTCTATTAGGAAAATTTTATTCACATGCTTGATTCATTTCCTTTGCCTAGGCATTTTAGCCAGTGGAGATCCACTGTATTAGCCAAAAAATTACACAGAAACCTAAATAAAGCTATGAGATAATTAACTATAAAGAATAATCATGGATTGCCTTAGGACACTATTGTTAACTTTTAGTTAGTGATAAGGTTACAGGTGCAGGTTAGGGGTTGACCTGCTGGGAAGCAGCTCTGCAGAGAGAGATCTGAGAATCCTGGTGGACAAGAAGTTGCCCATGAGCCAGCAATGTGCCCTTGTGGCCAAGAAGGTCATTGGTCTCCTGGGGCACGTTAAAAAAAGCATGGTCAGCAGGCCAAAGGAGGTCACCCTCCCCCTGTGCCCTGGGGAGGCATCATCTGGAGCACTGTGTCCAGTTCTGGGCTCCCCGGTTCAAGAAGGACAGGGAACTGCTGGAGAGAGTCCAGTGAAGGCTACAAAGACAATCAAGGGAATGGAGCACCTCTCATGAGGAAAGGCTGAGAGACCTGGGTCTGTTCACCCTGGAGAAGAGAACACTGAGAGGGGAATCTCATTAATGCTTATAAATATCTAAAGAGTGAGGCTCAAGAGGATGGGGCCAGACTCTTTTCAGTGGTGCCTGGCAACAGGACAAGGGGCAATGGGCACAAGCTAGAACAGAAAACATTCCATCTCAACATGAGAAAAAGCTTCCTCACTTTAAGGGTAACAGAGCACTGCAACCGCCCAGAGAGGTTGTAGAGTCTCCTTCTCTGGAGATATTCCAAACCTGCTCTGGGTGACCCTGCTTTGGCAAGGGGGTTGGACTTGATGATCTCTGAAGGTCCCTTCTAACCCATGCCAGTCTGTGATTCTGTGACAAATTCAAACTACTTGCACAAATTCCAGGAAAAACACTACTTGTACATTTCTTTACATGCTGCAGTGACTGAAAAACTCTACTAATTTTATCAGAATTCTGAGATTCTAATAAATTCCAAAACTCATTTATGAGATAGATGTTTAAAAACTTCTACTTTTTTGTTTATGCTAGTACTTTCCTTTTTCTTCCTAGACATGGTCAGGCAAGCCCCGCTGGCTGTCTCAAATCATCTCCCTGTCCTCTGTGTCCCTTAGCATAGCTTCAAGGAGGATCTGTTCCATGATCTTCCCAGGCACAGAGGTGAAGCTGACAGGATGGCAGTTCCCAGGGTCCCCCTTTCTACCTTTTTAAAAAATGGGTGCAATGTTTCCCTTTTCCCTGTCATCGGTGACTTCACCTGATTGCCATAACTTTTCAAATATTATGGAGAGTGGTTTGGTACAGCCAATTCCTTCAGCTCATGTAAGCTTCTTGTGCAGGAAGATTAGAAGAGACTCGCTAAATCCTTTATAAAGTAACAGATGTAAATCTTTCACAAGAGCAAGAGTTTTTTATTACTGTCCACCTGCAAAAGAAAAGTTTCATACTTTTTTTCATTATCCATAATTTAGAACCTTTGGTCACAGCCAATGGTTGTAAAAGGTCTAAAACATAGTTACTGAATAGGCAAAACTGCAGGTATAAAACTGCTGTAAATCCCTCAGCTCCTCCTGCAACCTACTAATATACTGCACTAAAAGTTAGTGCCAAAAAGATATAGCTACATGAAAAGATTAAAAGGTAAATGACACAGGATGTTACCACGGATTACCTTCCGTTGTACATATTCCTTTGCAAATCAATTTACTGTATAGTTTCATATTAATTTCACTGTAACTTCCATGTATAAAGAGCATGGTATTGAATCTCAATTTTGTGGATGTATATATACAGCGTTTCAGTCACCACTGAACTAAAAACATTTGCAAAGCACCTCTCATAGTGTAGGCATTCATGAAAAGAGGTGTGCACTGGCTTTTCTTTAGTTTCTTGTGCGGTGAAGGACTACTGATGTCCTGTTCATTCATGTCACAAACAAACATATCTTCTGGCTGTAAGAAAGAAAAAAAATATTTTGACCTGTGATGACGCGAATAGTTTTGTTTTCCTTCTAGGGAGCCAAATACATACACCATATGTTTAATATCAAATGTGATTTTAACTTTGTAAAAGTGCTATAAAGCATCACATTTATTCTTGCTCCTAATACTATTTACTGATATTGTGTAATGTGAATTAATATTAGGGACTGTTATAATTCAGACTGCTGTGAAGCAGGTATTTGTAAAACTAAAATTTTCTCAGGAGACAACCTGTATCTAAATAGCAGACAATAAATCACAAGGAAGAGAAATAAATGATTCAATTAAAAATTGTAGATGTACTTTTCCTTCCCCCCTTAAAGAACAAACAAAGGACATAAATATATTATATGCAGGTTTAATTCAACTTGTAGAACTATTTTTTTAAACCTTGCTTTCAGTAGCTTTACATGAATGTCACCTTGACATCAATTCATAATAGTACAAAGAATCATTCATGGCAGCAACTAAACTTTCTTCTTTAATGTTATTTTTAAAATCAGCAGGAAATATAGCTGCGAGAGATCTCCTTACTCACTGTGCTCAATCCACTGCTACTGCTAGCAAAGAACAGACCATCAAGAGTCTTGGCACGTTACTCTTTTGCCTGCCTTACTTGCTAACATCCCTAGCGAGCACTGCTGTGAAACCCCAAGTTCCTATCAGTGAAGAGATTCCTTTCACTTCTCGTTGTATTTACCCTGAGAACTATAAAACGACAAATCCTTTCCACATATTATTCTATTCCAGGGGAGTTCCTGCTGTCATAAAATA
>JAOXJM010000041.1:18016481-18026718 GCA_026413425.1 Tringa solitaria
CCAACTCCCTGAAAGGAGGGTGTAGCCAGGGGGGTCGGTCTCTTCTCCCAAGGAATGGGTGATGGGAGAAGAGGAAATCGCCTCAAGTTGCACCAGGGGAGGTTTAGGATGGATATTAGGAAAAATTCCTTCACTGAAAGGGTTATCAAGCCTTGGAACAGGCTGCCCAGGGAAGTGGTTGAGTCACCATCCCTGGAGGGATTTATGAGATGTGTAGATGTGGCGCGTAGGGACATGGTTTAATGGTGAACTTGGCACTTTATGGTTGACTCTATGATCTGTAGGGTCTTTTACAGCTCTTCATAGTAGTAAAATGGTGATGAAGCACATAGAAATGTGGCTTTATCGTATTTGTAATTTTTAACATTTGTGAATTAACACTGCCAGCATTATATTAATTTAGTCTTAATTCCTTTGCATAAGCAAGATGATCAAGAGCACAAATGATTGAGAAATCAAGTGGTAGTTTGGTTACTAATGAAAGACACGTATTTTTTTCTTAAGACTATTTTTTTTCTTTTTAAAAAATTAATCACAAAGTGAAAATCTGATGATGAAATACAGCCTTTGAAATATAGGACACTTGACAAAGAATTCTAGATCCATTTTTAGTATGCTATCCCACATCCAAATTGGCATTTATATTCTGAGTAGTTGATATGAACTGAGTAATGCTAATTAGGATTAGCTTGTAAAACCATTTGTTAAAATTTCAATCAAATTTCAGTTGTTCTTTCACTATTTCCTATGTAACAATTCTAAGCTAGTCTGATCTCTGCCCCATAGTTATTAATTTTGAATCATAGCTACTGTTACTGGAGCTATAAAACAGTACAGTGTATAGATTACTATTTAATAGATTACTATTCCTAGACCAGGTACAACATTGCTACCAACTCAAATATGTATTTCAGTGCAGCCTGAGCAACCAAGTTATAGAACTGCTGAGGAAAACTGTACTACTATGTTAGTGTATTCATTTTGTCTTGCCACAACCAACATGAATCACACTGAAATGACGAAGAAAATAGGCTACGCTTAGCTACTGATGAGAAATCAGTGCTAGACTATTAGTTTCCAGAGACAAAGAACTTTAAAAAAAATAACCCTCTTATCATTCCTCTCATTATTACTGCTGTTGCTTTGCTTGTAAAATCAAGCAGGGAAGTGAAATGACCTTCTCAAAGCCATTAGAACAGCACAACATTAGCATTTAAAGCCCTTAATTCATATATATATATTTCATATATTTGAAGAGCAATAGCTGCTTCTGTCTGCATGCAAGTGTACATCAGAAAAATGAGAAGTCAGACACTTTCAAGTTAGAGTGTCACATCACCCTGTGACTGAGGACAGAATAGCAGGCACTGTGCAACGTGGTTGGCAGAATGAGGACTTCTCTTTTTTCAGCGGCCACTGAGAGGAGCTCTGCCTCTATTAAAAGCTTGGGAAGAATGAATAGGGGAAGACCAGCAAATTAAAAAGCAAAGTGGCACTCACTCCTCAGTAGCGCATACACACCAAAAATTGTTTTGCTGTTACCTGTCCTGCTTCAATTACATGTTAAGAACATCTCCTTAGAAATTATCTCAGTAGAACAGTAATTTCCTTCTTAAAGAAAATGTCTTGCCTGCAAAATATTTAGGGTGGGATTCACCTCACCTAACCATTGTGCATTTGAAAGTCATGTGCCTGGTGTAACCACTCTAAATTCCATAGTCAATGAAACGAAAAAGGGGGAACCCATTACTCCTTAAAGACAATGTACCTACCTTAAACAAAGATAGGAAAAGGACAGGAAAAAGGTCACTCTGAAGCTGGGTCTCTCCACTGAAGGGACTTCAATGATTAATTCAGGCTAGCCACCTCCTTCTACATGGTTAAATATGGCATACTGTTCATTTCTCCCTCTACATTATTGCTCGCTCTTGACTTTCAAACATTTTTCGTGGAACTGAAATGCCCTCACCAACTACTAAATACAGCCACTCTCTCTAATCACCACATTCTTTCTTTTCCACATTTACTTACCCATGTTTCAGGCTGATTCCTCCACCAGTTCCTGTTACCCAGCCTAAACCATAAAACAGTCGACAAAGCTCTGGGATAAGATTTCTTGGATGTAACTTTTCCTAAAAATACATTAAAGAAATAAATTAAAGGCCATCAGAAACATCCCAAACCTAAGAATTTCAATTCTGAAATTGAGTTCTGAAACTCCCTACATTATAACAGTCCTACAGTTGTTTCTTGTTTTCCCTGTTTGATAAATCTATACATTTACTGCAAAATTAATATTCATGAGTGATTTTCACCACTTTAAAGAATTTTTAGAAGTTCAAATTCAGAAGCTACTTTCATCAAGAACATACAAAAATAAATATAATCAAGGAATTTCACCATTTTTTCTGAAAAATGCCAGGATTATGAAGCAGTCCTCAGAGTTTAACAGTATTTTTTCAAGATCAGAGGATACTGACTATAATCATAAACTATCTAAACATTTCCTGTTAATAAAAATGATAGTTCTTTCCATAACTAAAAAACAGTACTTGCTGTAATAAGTCGGGAGTGAACATGTGTGAAAGCAGTAGGCAACTCAACACAATTACTCTTTGTCAAATCTCAATTAGCTGTACTTCTAAATTTGATTTTTAAGTTGAAGTACAGAGGCCACTGGTTATCTCTTCTTTCATATCCACAACTCACGATCTAGCCCACTAGTTTCCTGATAGAGGTAACAAGAACAATTCAGCTTCTTTACTGCTATGCTGTTACCATCTCAGCTTAAGGTCCTACATGCTGTTAGATATGAAGGAAAATTCCACAAATTTCCATTAACTAAAAGAAGTCACAAATTTTTTCAATCCATTACGTTATTCTTTTGAACAAAAAAAACCCTGCTAATAAATTTCTAAACAGAAACTGACTGAAAGCATTCACTGAAAATTTGGAATATTTTCCAGCAGTCAAATCTTTTATAAAAATCATTATTGTAATCTACAAGACTGTGGTTGCTCAAAGCAAATTAGCTTTTTCCTATTTTATTTGTATTACTGTACCTAATATTATTTAGAATAAAACAACTAAACAACAAACCCGCCTGCCCCAAAACCCCAGAAAACAATGTGGATTGAATGTAATGGAAATCAAGGTTGACACACTCTACTTGTTGAACAAACACATTTGTAAAGGTTTTGGTAATAATTTTCAAAAGGTGCAAAACTGAACTACAACACGGATATTTTAAGATACTATAGTAAATAAACAGTGTCTGAAATATATCTCTCCCTTTCATAAATTGCTCAGAATTCATACTTTTTCCTCAGAAATAAGCACAGACTGCATACATGAAATCATACCATTGATATTTCATACTGACGGGTGTAAATCATTATGAGCTTTCTTTGACTACCTAACTTCTGTACTAGCAAGTACAGACCTCCTAATATAACTGATCATTTATAGTATGCCTTTTTTAAGTTTTGAAAAATTTTTATTGCAGCAATTAGAAGTTTTAATAGTTGGGGTTTTTTTTAATGACAAATTATTAGCTCAGTTTAGTCGTTTAGGCCCATGAAAGGACATTTCCAGAAGAAACGTTTGTTTAGCAGCAGGAAGGCACATTAGAGGTGGGTATTCTGTTAACACCTACAGAATGAAGAGAACAGAAGCAAGAGGTAAGTAGCACATACAAAACCAGATAGGCAGGGAGTTACTTAGTACCAATACCTTTGCTGAGGCATTAAGAAAAAAGTGCTGTTGTCATTGGTCTCTCCCCTGACCCCAATACTACAGAGTCTCTTAAATTGAAGACTAAGTGATCCTTGATGTGATCATTTTCCTGTGATTCCAAGGATCACCGAGTGATCATTTTCTTTTTTTTGACTAAAAAAGATTCTTTCCCTCTTTTCTGACAGGACACATTATCTACTCTGGTGATGATACTCATCTCCCTGTTGTCAGCCCACACTGTTCTTGATGCTGGGGCTGGTCTCTTGACCAGCTCCACACACAAACAGGACAGGTATTTCAAGTCTCATACAGGTGATGCTCCCATACGCTCTAGCACAATGTTTTCTTTGCTTGATGAAGCGCAACACTGCTAATGCCTATTCAGACTGTGGTGATTTATAGTAACAAACAGTCATCCAGCTACAAAACCCCCAAACAATCAAACACAGAAAAAAAACCCCAAAACAAATCAACCCCCAAAAAGCCCAGTGTTACCATAAATAAATAAAGGCCAAAAAGTCCTGCAACAGCAGCCAGACTGGCAACTGGCAGCATTTTGGGAAGTGCTGTATTCTCTGCTAATTAGTAACTACGAACGTTACTAATTACTAAGGTTACAAAAATAGTCTCAACAACCGCAATTGCAAGCTACTGCCCCGGAGCACCTGCTGACCCGAAACGCCCTCAGCCAGGCGACGGGCAGAGCCTAGGGCCGGCAGCAGCATCGGGGTGGCCTCGGCCAGGCCCAGGCATGCCGGCAGGGCCGTTGCTGCTTCGCCGTCCCGCCCCGGGCCTCCAGGAGTCCCCTCGCAGCCAGAGGGGATCCCAGGGCGCTAGGCGAGCCCACACCGCCCGCCGCCGGGCTGCTTAAAGGGGACGCTCCCGCCCCGCTGCCGAGCCCTACGTCCCTGCGAAGCCCAGGCGGCCTTAGGGCCGGGCCCCTCGTTACCTGCGCGGCGTCGCAGTCGTTGGCAGCCGCTTCCATGGCGCTGGTCGCACGGCGGGCGCAGGGGTCCTTTCTCAGGAGTTTCTTTTGGGAGCCGTGCGGGTGCCTGCCGAGCGCTTGCCTACTCCCGGCTGGCGGTGCAGGCCCTGCCCCGAGAGGAAGGTGGACTTGCTGGGGCGGGATAGAGACCAACCCTTCCGCTTCCACTCACCAGGTCGGGAAGGTAGGAAAGGGCTGGAGTAGCTGGTAGGAGTAGCTGGAGACGAGATGCGGGCGCACCCTGGGGGCAGACAGGCAGGCAGGACCGGGAGAAGCGCGGGCATCTCTGCGGCGATAGAGGCAGTCAGGCTTGAGTGGCTGAGCGGTGACGGCTGGTGCTGCGGCAAGGGTTACCTCTGTGCCAGGTGCAGGCAGGTGCTAGGCGGCAGTGAAGCCACTCCTCCGCGCTGAGGAGGCCTAGCTGCGGAGTGAGGGGCGTGCCGCTGTTTTGTCTGCTCAGGCAGTGAGAGAGGCAGCCCCGGCCCTGGGGAGGGTGAGGAAGGGAGCAGGAGCAAAATGGCGGCTTCCTTGTGGCTGAGCTGTAGCGGGAAGGGGGTGGTGAGGCTCCTGGTGAGGGGGCGGCCAGCTCTGGGCGCTGGCGTGTCTTTCGCCGCTCGGGGAGGCTGGAGGCGTCTGCACGAGACCCGAGAGCTACGGGGTGAGTGATGGGCTGGATCCTGCACCCTTCGTTGTTAGTCGGGGGCCTGCGCCCTTGGCCTACTGCGGGTATTTGTGGAGGAGCTGCGACGTGAAGTAAGGGATGAGGGTAGGTGATGCGGGGGGAGAAG
This sequence comes from Tringa solitaria, assembly GCA_026413425.1. Classification (NCBI taxonomy): domain Eukaryota; kingdom Metazoa; phylum Chordata; class Aves; order Charadriiformes; family Scolopacidae; genus Tringa; species Tringa solitaria. The sequence continues at coordinate 18,021,990 of JAOXJM010000041.1, forward strand.
TAAAGGCTGTGCGGGGTGCGAGCGCCTGGTGCCAGCCAGGTGGGTGGCAAGGCCGAAAGGTGTGTTGGTGTACTGAGCAGGAGAGGCCTATTAGGAAGGGGTTGAGAGGCTGTGGAGATGGAGCTCAGCAGGGTGCTGTTTGATCTCCGGAGGTACCGGGAGTACATCAAGAAGGATATGGCTGAGGGGAGTGAATTCAGAGAGAGACGTGATCATTATTAAAGGTCTAGAAAACGTGATCGCTGAGGAAAAAAAGAAGGAATTGCAGTCTAGAGAGGAAATCAGATTGACAGATTGATGGGAGATTAAGCTTTCAAATATCTAAATATTCTGCTGTGGTTAAAAAAAAAAGTGCTTACAACTGAAAATAGTGTAGTGTTTTCTAGGCGTAAGTATAGGTAAGCACTGAAAAGAGATTTATTTTTTTTTTTGAAAAGAAGTTTGGATTTCATAGAAATCAATCTATGAGGCCATGGCAACAGCCTTTCGAGATAACTTCTTTTCTTCTCAAGACTTTATTGTTACAGAATTACCAGGCAAATGGTCTACTTACCTTCCATATTTTCCTCTGTCTCTAAGAGATGTGGGAAGAGTTTTAGATGCCCAAAATGAAATGTAGTTTTCTCTTTACCGACTTAATCTGTTTTTTATGATATGTAAAATATTTAAACAATAATCAGGGGCATTGTTGTTAGGTATTGGTGTGATACTGAGCATAAAATACCTGAAATCTTTGATTTTTAAGTGCACTTATAAAGAGGCAAGCTCTTGCTAACCTTGTGTGATAAAACTGTGCATTTTATAATGAAACTCAGTAGTAGTCTAGAAAGTTGTTACTAACTGTGTTTTAGATCTCAGCATACCATTCTTTGTAGCACTGGTTGTCTTTGCTACTTTGCAGTATGAAAATCTTTTCCTTTGCAAAACCTGCTGTGCATGATATAAGGAAACTATCCTTTATCTTGAAACAAATGTTATTTATTTTCAAATTTTATTAGAAAAAAATTGCTTTCTGCTTCATAAAACGTGTTTGTCTTTTTGTCCAATGCAAGATTGGCTACTTCTACATTAGTCTTATTACCTAACTCCTTAAAGATGTCTTGTCTACGGTCCTCCGAGGCAATCTAGTGTAGTACTTTATACCTTTATGCTAAGAAGGGCTTCTTTAATATATAGCTGGAGTTAAATTATTGAGTTTGGATATGGAAATGAGTAAAACTTCTTTTTCTTTCTTACAGTAAGGTTTTATGTATTAAGGTGGATCTATCACACCTTAAACTTATTCCTCATTGACTTGTTTCTTTGAACTGTCTTAGTATTGCTTACATGTTTTTCAAGGTGGTACATATCTCAGTGACACCATTTTTCTTCAATGTCTCTAAAATGAAAACAAAGAGAAAACTTGTAACTTTCTGGTAAAATACAGCTCCTTTGAACATAAAACTCATTTGTGGTTCCTGGTTTGAGAACATATAGTTAAGTCACTTTTATTTTAGCATTATTCTTATTTCTTAACTTTGTTTCTGAAAACGCCACCATTTTAAGTATTGGTTCATGGGGATCTAGTGTTTGTCACTTTAGTTTTTTGCTTCTCTGTGTGTTTCTATCTCTGTAGTGGTGGTAAGAGGGAGAAAGTTGTTTTGTGTAGTCAAAATAATTAATTCAGAATTGAATTCCTAGTTTGTTGATTACAAGGAACGAAGAAAAATGGCATGGACCTTTATGTTAACGGTTTGTCACTTATTCTTTGTTTTTAATGTTTCTTAATCTTGCCATGCCAGGCTGGAGTAAATCTTTCAATTCCGTACTGACTGCAAAGTATGACTTAGGACCTTATGAAATATCTCTCAGGTGGGGCACATTAAAGCATTTGTCTTCAGTTCATTGCATGTCTTCTGGTTTGACAATGATGTAGCTGTTTCCATATCAATGGAGGTCAGAAAGAGGCAATGAACCTGTGTTATGCTGAATAAGTTTAAGTACAAAATTTGCTTTCACTGGGATTCTCAAATTGTAGTTAATAGGATGCTATAGAGGTCTATGGGTCTGCTCTTCTGTCTGTTTGATACACAGCCTAAACGTGCATAGAATCTCCTAATGGAAGAGAAGGAAGGAAGCAGAAATGGCATGCCCAGACTCAACTTGATTCTTAAATGTGTCACCAAGAACAAATTCTCTTGCATACACAGATGGTTTTCTTTAAAATAGCAGCTACTGTTCATGTGAAGTTTTTCTAAGTCTTTCTCCTTTTTTTTTTTTTAAAAAAAATCAGGTAATTGATATGTAATAACACAGTTACTGATGATAGCAGTAAAGTAAATGGATGGCGACTGGGAGTTCCGAATTTTCATATGCTCATGGTTCTAAATTGTATTATGCAGATGAGCTCTGTCTGGAGAATTGCCAAAACTTTTTGCTTACCCTCAATGAAAAAGCAACAGTATTTACTTTCCAGAGTGCTTGTAAGGACTGCCCGTACAATGCAACTAACCGATGTTAATCCAGTGACTCCTTTTATTAGCACAAGTTGGGGGTTTTTTATTTAACAAGGGAAAATATTATTTGGTGAAGGGAATTGTTCATTGTAAGATTTTTAGAGACATGTTTAAGCCTGGTTTTTGGATGTGTATGATCATTAACTGAAAAGTGACTAAAACAGCTTTTAAAGGAGACCATTGTTGTAACAACTGTTCTTGTGTTGCTGAACAAGCCTTGTAATTTCAACACTACTGAACTTATCTGATCATGGGCATTTCTATGCATGAGCATGAAATGCATGCACGCAGAATGGATAGGTTGGTGAGCTTGGAGGATGAGAAAGGAGTGGAGGAAATGGAGCTGAGTTGTACCTCATTTTTTCCTTTCCTTTGCATAAACACTTGTATTGTAGTTCCACAGTTGCTTTAACTCAACTTAAATTCTATCCTAGTTTTCCCACTGCCCATGTTGGATGTTTATTTTGTTCATACTGTTGTCTGATGAGCCAGATCAGAAAGCTAACCTGACGAAAATTGTATTTGTTTTTGTCGTCAGGATAACTTCCAGCAAAGTCCGTTCCCCAGTCTGGATAACTGGGCAGCAGCGTGAGTGTTAGTACTATTGGTAGTATGAATAAAAGCACGAACATGAAGAGCTGGGGCAGAAGACTGATAAGCTCCTTTTTGTTGTATCATGGATTGATATTAAGTTAATGTGGAACGAGGCATGGCTTAAAACTTTTTCCCTGAATTGGCTCCATTCAAAATGCAGTCATCGCCCTGCCTGGCAAAATGAGATTTCTGACACGTTGTAGAGAGAATAAATGTCTTTCTTGTTCAAAAAGCACTTTGATTTTGTAGCTATGAAATTACTTTAAAGCATTCAAGTAATGTTAATAAATGTGTTCTCTGGGAAGTTTTTCAATGAACTTACTGACCCTATCTGAGCTCCAGTCAACTAAAAGTAATTTGAAGTTGAGTTTTATAAAAAAAAAAATAATAAAAAAAAAAATCAGTGCCACAGCATTGTCACGTCGGCTGGAATCTTTTCTTCTGCGCTACTGTAAGGGATGCTGTAACTACTATAATTTTGTTGTATAATTCTGTGCAGTTCAGATCACGCTGCATAGAAGTCAGGAGAAAAAGGAAGGTTTTTTTGAGTGAACATATAGAGGGTAAAGAAAATTGCAGTCATGCTTTAATTCGTAGTATTTGAAAAATGGTGGTAGACAAAACATGATTTGGTAAAAACACAGAGGCATTCACAGAATAATACAGAAAAATTAACTATATTAAGAATGTGTGTGTTGGTCAAAGATGAGAGGTCACAAGAAGAAACTTCTAAAAGAAAATCTTTGGAGGTAATTCAAATGGGAGTTGTCAGTGTGATGAGGAACACTGGATTAATTTCTAAACATTAATATTAAACTGACAAGCTTTTAAGTGCCATGGAAAGAATAGATCAATTCCTAGGACTGATTTGGAAAAGGAAAATTAACCTGGGAGTAGAAGGCTCAGACAAAAATGTATTTTTCCTCATGCAGTTTTTTGGGAACATGAATCATGCATACACTTCCACAGCTGAAGTGTTCTGTGGAGCATGATCCTGATCGTGGTGTTCTCCTGGGGACTTGAGGGAATAAAAAACTTGCTCTCTGCTCCTGGTGCCATTTTAAAGTGTCAAGATCATTGATGGCTGCTGATGTTATTAGAGGTTTTCTACAATGTTTCCATTTCACATTTGAAAAAAAAATAATCATAGAACAGTTTGGGTTGGAAGAGACCTTTAGAGGTTGTCTTGTCCAACTGGTCCTGCAATGAGCAGGGACACCTTCAGCTAGAGCCTGTCCAACCTGACCTCGAGTGTTTCTAGGGACAAGGCATCTACCACCTTTCTGGGCAACTTGTTTCAGTGTTTCACCACCTTCACTGTAAACAAACTCTTCCTTAACTGATTTGAATTTACCCTCTTTTAGTTTAAAACCATTACTCCCCACTATACGTCCTATAAAAAAAAATACCTGTCCCCATCTTTCCTGTGGACCCCCTTTAAGTACTGGAAGGCCGCAGTAAGGTATCCTGTGAGCCTTCTCCAGGCTGAGCAACCCCAACTCTCTCAGCCAACCCACACAGGGGAAGTGTTCCAGCCCTCTGATCACATTTGTGGCCCTTCTTTGGATGTGCTGAAACAGGTCCGCATCCTTCCTGTGCTGAGGGCTCCAGAGCTGGGCTTAGTACTCCAGGTGAGGTCT
>JAOXJM010000041.1:18034704-18046644 GCA_026413425.1 Tringa solitaria
GACCAACCCCCGCCTCTCTACAGCCTCCTTTCAGGTACTTGTAGAGAGTGATGAGATCTCCCCTCTTGGCTCTCAGGAAAGCTGATTGGTAATTGACATCAAAGTGAGCATCAATTAGGAGCTATCACAAATTTTGCAATCTAATGAAAATAACTATGATCCTTTCTATTGTGCTTGAGTACTGAAACACAGATTTTTTGAATGCCACTGTGAAATATTCTTCTTAAAATTGCTTTTAATCACTTGCCTTCAAAATTAAGACAACTTCTTGGCTACAGAAGTGAAAGGAAAACAAAAAATTAGTAGTGGAAAAGTGGTTTGCCCAGTCCTCTGAAGACTTTTCTTCTTGCTTTCCCTGTGCAAGGGAATCCTTAGCTTGCTATGAACAGCCTCACCTACCTGAGAGATGTCATGTGAGACAAACACATGGATGAAGGTGTTTGCTTTGGCAGACTTGGGCTGTTGGAGCTACTGCTGCAGGTTGCTTAGCATTGAGGTTTCTTTTTAACAATGCAGAATCCTTACAGCCTGATTGGAGGTTGGGAGAAGAGAATAATTAAGATATAGAGAATAATTAAGATACAGAGTTTCTGCTTGCTTATCTTAGCTCTGTATGTTACAGAATTTGCCCAACAACTTGATTTGATTACCTCTGTGAAGTACGTACTTAATGATGTGATGTAGGGGCTACTTGAATTAATGATCCAATGGAATGAGAACACTGGTATACTGCCTGGAATTTTGATTTCCTGTATTAAACTGTTTACGCTCTAGTTATTACAAAGTGCAGTGCAGCAATTAGATTATTAAATTAAGAAGATCATGTACTACTTTGTGTACTTCCCTGCCAAGTTTGGTTATAAGAACATCAATGACTTATAAAATGATATAAGTGACTGAGCTTTGAACATTCCCATTGTTTACTACTGCAGAGTAGTAACTACTACTTGTTTTTCGCCTTCTAATTCGGGTAGTCCTGAAACAGGAAGGAATTATTTAACAAAACAAAAAAAAAGGAAAGCATTTATCTCTTACCTAAATAGAGGTGGTGACCTGCACTAGGTTTATTTTGATGCTGAAGTACAACAGAGAGTAATATCAGGAATTTAATACTTAGAAAATACTGTTGCAGCGTTTCTGGTGCTGGGGGAATATTAAAATTTTACCTTATATAAAAATTGTAGTCATGTTTTAGGCTTGTATGTACTGTCCTTATTTTTTAGTGCCCTGTAAGGATAAGGTGTCATATTTTGTTGGAGGCTAAAACATTCAACTACCTCAAAGTTTTTCAGTGTAACTTCAATTTTAGTGTTGGCCATCTAGTCAGTATTGATCAGCTGAAAGAATCCAGACCCATAATATCTTTATCAGGTGCTAGCAGATACAGATATTCTTCAAAAGCTGAGCAAGATTATACTTCAAAATTAATCATGGATTTGTGTAATGTAGTGAAGACAATTTCTAACACTGCATATTTTCATTTCACAAAGTATTTTTCCAAAAGCTTGCAGACATGCTTTCCAAAGAGATTAAATTTCCTGATGTTTTTATTTGAGTATCTTTAATTGTGTAGATACAAACTAGAGAACTTGGATCCTTAGTTAAAGATGATGTTCCCTGTGACCATTGTTATAAAAAATTAGTTTTAAATAGCTTGCTTTGACTTACAGCTAGCAATGAAGGCTCAAGATTTTATTAGTAGCAGTATTACTGAGCAGTTGTGTTCTGAAAATAAATTTCATTGTGGGTGTATTTCCTCTTAGAAAATTAACTGTAAATATCAGTATTTGGAATACGTTAATGTTGTGCTTGCAGCAGTTTGTGTCTCTGAATCTTAGCGTTTTATTTGGAAACAAAAGATGCACTATGATAAGTAATGATGGGGGATCAACTAGCTATAGAATATATTAAAGAATGTAAAATGGCTGTATTATATGGATAAAGATCTTCTATTGTTAAATAGATCTGAAAGGAAGTTTAGGCTAAGTGTTCTTAAGTTCTGTCATATTTTGCAGGTGAAACAGTGAATGCTGGAGATGCATTGTGTGAGATTGAAACAGACAAAGCAGTGATTACCATGGAATCAAGTGATGATGGTGTATTGGCTAAAATACTGGTAGGGATTCTGCCTTTCTGAGTAGGATGATGTAACTTCTCATGAGACTGTTTTTTAGCATATTGCCTCAAAAACTAGCTAAATTTCCTCCTGCTCAGCTTTCAAAATAATGCACTTACTTGCATTTCTATTTTCTGTATTAGAAATATCTCTGTACCAGATTACTGGTTCGTGGTACATGATTCTATATGTGTTTAATTAATTTTCAGTTAACCTTATTGAATTATGTTGTTGTTTTGTAACCTTATGAATTATGTCCACTAAATATTGCAATTTGACATGTCTGAGTATAGAGAAAAACAAGTTACAGTCAGTTGCAATATGGAGTTTTGGATGGTACTTTACGCAGCATGTGTGATCTCTGTGCTAGATTATCTTATGTTGGCCATTGGAAGATAGAACATTATACAAGATGGGCTGACCCAGAGGATAATTCTTAGAATTTTTTATTTCCTGTATTCTTAGAATTAGATTGATTAGGCTTTATATAAAGAACAAGAATGGGATGAATGTGAAATTCTCTGCACATAATTTTGGACTATTTATGTGTATGTGCATATGTGAGAGGTAATGCTTAGTTTGTTTAGGTTCCTTGTTTGTGTTTGGCTTTAAGTCCTGTACTGTACCAAGATGGAAGCAATAGCTACTGGACCACAGAGATCTGGATGAAGGATGTAGTTCTAACCCTGCTCCCCAGTTCCATGTTATTCTGTACATACTGTATTCTAAAAAGACAAGTCAAATTCTGTATCTTTTCTCCTTTTCCTCTTCTCTAACATTTTTGAAAAATGTTTCTTATTTCAAAATGATCTCATATTAATTCTCATCTGAATTTAGAAGGGTGGGGCTGTAATTCTTAGGCCTTCTGTTGCTGCTTCTGTGTAAAAATAAATACTACGTTTTCTGAAAGCTCATATTTGATGCTTAAAAATAAAGAGACACTATTTTTCTTGTCCATTAAATACATATAATGGGAAATATATTTTAGAGTTTCTTATCTATAGAGAGGATGAAGAAAATTATTGATTGTGTATAAAGACGGGGAAAAGATTTTCCTTCCCTTTCAATATTCACTACTGTTTCTGAATTTTTCCCCAAACACCATCGAAATCTGTGGAGTTCTCTTATTTATCCCATGAAGGCTTAAACTGTCAGCCTGGCTCTAGCACTTCCAACACAAAGACTGGTATCTTTTCTTTTTTCCTTTTAGAAATTGGGTACATGACCATGGATAATCTTATATATGATTTTGCAGTGAATTTGCAGTTTCGTTAAGATAAAACAACTTAAATGCAATTGTAAAAACACTAGTTGGTCAGTCAGATAGCAGCCAAATAGGGATACAAGGTACTAGAGCATAATATTTCTCAGGTTTAATGCATATACCGATATCTAAAGAGCTTCTTACCACACTTCAAACATCCTACTTATGAGTTAGTGTCTCCAAGACAAGTTACAAAACGCTTTGTAGTGTTCAGACTGTAGCATACTGAAGAAATCTACGTGAATCACTGTGCAGCTTCTTAGCTTTTTTTGGTGGTAGACATGTTAAAATGACTATTAGTACTTTTGTCTTACCTCTAAGAGTGTGTGACAGACACTTTCACTGTCTTGGTATGCACTAGATCAGGTTTAGTTGTTCCAGAGTTGTTATTTTAGCTTGTATTCTTTCTGTTAAAGGATCCTTTGTGTCTTGAAGCATCGGTGTCCAGTACTGTAGTGTTTGCCTTTCTCTGGCTCCTTAGCCTCGCGTACCACCTGGCTTCTTGGCCAACCAATTGCATCTGCAAAATGCTCTTGAACGTGGTGTGAAATGAGGAGCATGCAGCAGGCATGGCTGTTTGCCTTTACTTAGTGCAGCCCAGCATGATTTGGTGCAGAGGGCATGCCCAGCTATGCAGCTGTGTGGTGCCACCCTGTTACAGGTTACTCTTCCAGTCAACGTAGAGGGCTTTTGTCTATTTGGGCTTTGTATTTTAATTACTGTTGTAGCTTCAACTGCAAGAGATTCAACTCCTGCGTTCAAAATACAAAGAATGTGCTTTTAATACGAAAAGTCTGGTTTTAAATTACTTGCCCTGTGTTGTGAGGGAACAGAAAGGACTACGTTTCAGTTCTGGAGGACAAGATTCAGTTGTCTTTGATGATACTTCCCTTTCAATTCTTTGTCTCATTCGTTATATATCTCATATATCATAAGGAAAACCCCAACCATAAACAAAAGGCTGCAAAAAATGATGAAGCAGAAATTTCCTAGAGATGAAACTCCATCTTTTTGTATAATCTTGATATAGCTTCATAGAAAATGGAAGAAATACAGGGACATGTTATTCAAGCCTAATGATACATATATAGAAATTGTGCTGATTGAATGTTTGACTTTCCAGCAATATAATAATGTTTTTTGTTGTTGTTCTTGTATGTGGAAGTCATTAATAAAGCTGTAATATATTTTTTGTTGCAAACCACGTTTTCCAAATTTTCATGGTGCTTATAGGCTAGTCTATGCCTGACTTGAGAGAAAAGAGCAGTCTGTATTCCTTAGTCTCACAAGACTCCATCCTTGTGGTTTGCTTGGAAGGACTAGAATTTTGTTTCTTCACTTCTTACGCTTTTCTCTCCCAAACTCTTCACTCTTTGGATTATTCAAAGTAGTCTCATTTCCATGCTGGTGGAGTATTGCAGCTGTTGAGTTAATTAACAATAGAGTTAATTGCAGTTTTGAATGAAATAAAAAATTATGATAAATTGTTTTGCCATATGTGTAGTAGATTACTTGTCAAAGTGTTTAGTCAAAATTATGTCAGAATGTTTAGTCATCTGTCAAAATGTTTGTTCAAATTGGTATGTTGAGAGAGAAGGCAGTAGAGAAAATGTCAAGATTGAGACATGGAATTTAACAAGATGAGTGGAATGAACTTGAAAGGGAAAATTCTTGGCTAAACAGAGGTGGTGGTTTAGAGTGAAGATACTGCAGTTATAGAATTCTCTACTAGGAGAATAGGTTCAAGACCCCAGTAAAAAGTTGTATTGAACAAAACAGAATTAAAAAAAACAAAGACAAAACCACTCTTGCATCAACGGTAAGACCCACCTGAGAGATTGAGCCTTTAATTTGGAACTTCAGTTGACAAAAGTAATTTCTATGGAGGTATAAACAAAGTTGAATATAGGTTTTCATTAAGATGAAGCATGGAGATGCTTCTTTGTTGACTTTTCTTCTATTCACTGTCCCACTGTTTCTTCATTCTTCAGTATCCCAGGACAAAGTCTCACATCAGACATATTTTTAGATGTGTTTTTAGTCTCAGTATAATTATTTTAATAATTGCTGGGTGAGAAATGCTTTCACTATTTTTATTTCTCTCCAATTTTGAATGTTTCTGAAAATTCTTTTGCATCTAATTTTGTCTAGAGTTTACATCTAATTTAGGTCTGATTTTGTCCTGAAAAAAACTTGTGCAACTCTTCACTTTTTTTCAATATGAAGTATCTGTTCTGCATGTACAGATATTGCTTTGTTAGAGTATGTGAAGAGGAGATATGGGGATTGTCTCTACCAAAAGTATTAAAATGTGATTCCCAGAGACATTAAGAGAAGAATAGCAGACTCCAATATTAATTAATATTTCAGAAGCTGTATTTTTCCTGTTTCCTGTCTTGTATTCTGAATGCATTCAAAATTCCAAAATTTCTTTGTGTGTATTACTGTTGTGGCACATTTTTTGATAAATCAAAACCAGACTTTCCAGCAACTCTGTCATGGAGCAGTGACACACAGCCTTAGCCAAGATAGCCGTATCATTCAGTAACAATCATGCACCATATCATTCAGTAACAATCATGCACCATGAGAAGGAGTTGCCAGGAGGTGGAAAATAACTACAGTTTCTTTCAGATTAAGGGAAGAGAGGCAGCTGGTTTTGAGTGACATGAACAGGTTATTATGCAAATCCAGTCTTTAATGGATTCTTTTAATTCCCCCTTTTTATAATCTAGAATGGTGGGCTTAAGTATTAGGGTACAGAGTAGATACACAAACAGGCTCTTATTCCAGTCTCCTAAAAACTTTGGAAGAAACCTGATGTTTTGGAAACTAATAGGGAAGTAATAAGATCAGAAATTTTCCAACTATTTTTTTCCTGGCTCAAGTATGATCCTTAGTAGTCTTTCTGCAGTATCCTGTGGCTATTTCTGCACTATCCTGGGTGTTCAGTAGATTTTTGTGTCAGGTTTGTAACGTAAAGCTGTCTCAGTTTTGTGAATCAGGAGATGATTTCTTATTCAAAAGAATGCCTGTCCAAAAGGTCACTCAGAAGTTACAGAAGTGATGTATTTGATGGGAAATTAAGAATGTTGGATGCACTTGAGTTACCGGCATCTGGCTGAAGGTTACTCACTTCCTGAAAGAAGTGAGGCAACATTTCTGTGTTCTTTGATGCCAACTACAGTTCTGCTCCATCTTGACTGAGTTCAGTATGGAAAACTGAGTCAAATAAATGCACTGTCTGCCCAATACTGTTTTTTACCTTTAAAGATAGGTGTATTGTATCTATGTGTTGCAGGGGGACTTCCCAGGGCGGGCAGGTGAGCATACAGTTCCCTATATTCCTCTATCAGTATTGTTGTTCTCCTCTTCCCTTTGCTGTTCTGATAAACTGCCTTTATCTCAACCCACAAGCTTTGCCTTTTTCTTCCTTTCTCCCCCTACCCTGTGGCTGGAGGGAGTGAGCGAAAAGACTGTGTGGTTCTTTTTGAGGTCGATGTTAAACAGTGGCAGTATGCATCGAACATATGCATATTATGCTGATAAACAGTTTTCTAAATACCTTGTTCAATGCTAAGTATGATAATGCTGTAAAATTATTTGAGCAAATAACATCAGTATTTTGTACATTTATAGCTTTGTTTTCTTTTGTTTTTTTTCCAGTGTCTGTGTTTCATGGACTAGGTTGGATAGATTGTGTTTGTATTGGCTTCAAGCTGCTCTTTAGTTTGATTATGAATAACATTGCAGTTACACATAGTTTTATGAATCTGTTTATCAATGGGCCTTCAGTAGGATCTTTCAGCCTTAAACAAATCAGTTCAGGACTCTTGGATGGCATTATGTCATCCCCAAGTACTTTAAAGTCATCTCAATATAAATAAAATATGGTCAAGTCTTGATGGACTCTTCAGACATTCTTCTCTACAGTTAAGCTTTTCAGAGTATTAATGGAGAAGAATTCATCAAGGGATCAGAACAAGAAATATAGAAATGAGTCTTAAATAATTTTTTCATGTAATTAAATACTCTTAAAGAAGTAGTATTACACTAGAATTTACCTAACATTCATGTGGGGAAAAAAAATAAACTGGCAAAACTGTAAAGGTGAGATGTTTTATCAGAACGTACTGAGAACAAATTGCCTTTGCTGTTCCTTCTTACGCCTAGTGTTGGTCCTTCTAGTGTCAGAGCTGGGTACTAATCCTGTGAAATCTGGTACATTCTGTTGTTGGAGTTGAGTGTGGAGATAGCAATCTGAGCCAAGTAATAATGCTCTAGTATTTGCATCTGCCTAGCACAGCCTTTACAGCATTCTGTTTTATTTATTCATGTTTAAGTGCCTAGAAAACCCAATTAAGATAATAAGAGTGTGATACCTGATACTATGTATAATTTCCTTTTATGTGTCTGTCTCTGGGCTTTTCAAATGATAATGATTTGCATTTTCTTGGATAAAACGTCAGCATTGCCCGTGTATTTCCACCATACAGCTATACTGCACGTACAATTGCCTCAAGTAGAACTTGAGGTGGAAATGTAATCTCCATTTCCTTTGTTAGGAGATCTACTCTGTTTCGGTTGATGCAGTCCAAGTTGTGTTTGGCTGCCCGTGGGTGATCTTTACATTTGGCCTGATGCTCTGGGATTGTTATTGCTTTTGAGAACCTGAAGATTTGTACTTCTACAACCATTTCAGAGACTGTAGGTGGAGCCTTGATTAGATTGTTAGGTTAATGGGACTGCCAAAGCATCAAAGAGATATTTTGACTGTGTTATAGATATCTTTTTGTTTTAAAAGGAGCATCTAGAATATTTTGGCTTTATCCAATCTGATTAGATTAGGTTTATTTTTCTGTTAGGTGTCTTTTCAGATGTTCTTTGAAACAGTGATTTACATACCACATAAGAGCTATTACTCTCTTTGTGCACAGATGAGTTATTTGGCACCAGTTATGTTAAAACAAACTTAGAGATGGAATGTTTTCAAAAAGAAGTACTGGGGCACTGCTGTAGTTTTGGGATTTGCTCTTTTTTTGTTGCCTTGTCTCGGAGACGCTCAATAGTCTGTAGCTTGTTTATTTTGATTTCCAAATGCTAACTTTAGATGTTAGATGCTTAGAGTTTTGGGAATAAGTTAATACTCTTCTTCTTATAATAGCAACTGTAATTCATTTCAGTCATGAGTCATCTTATTAATAGTAGGAATGAAATGGGATAAATTGTCATTAATCTGCCTGAAATTTTCACAGCATGATACGTAACAGTGTTTTCATTGCTTTAAATTTAGGTGGAAGAAGGAAGCAAAAATGTACGCTTGGGCTCACTAATCTGTCTGCTGGTAGAAGAGGGGCAGGACTGGAAGCAAGTTGAAATACCAGCTGATGGTAGTGATGCATCTTCTCTGGCTCCACCAGCACCTGTGCTTACCTCAACACCTGCAGGTCCTTCAGTTCCAGCCCCTCCTAAACTGGAACATGAACCTGGAAAATTGCAGTGAGTTTCTATGTTTGTTATGAAATGGAACTCTTAGTTAAAACAGTAGAGGTGAACCAAAAAGAGTCTTCTGTTGCTTTTTATGCAGCACTAATCTGTTAGTTTAAGAGAGTGTTTAGTATCTGTGAGGTGGTAAAGCTTGCCAGAATATTTTGTTTGTTTGTAAGCCAAATAAGTCCATTGGAAGAACATAGTTTTATTAGAACATCTTCTATGGTTTATGTGCTTTTATTCTGACATACAATTGCTTCATAAAGAATTCTAAGCTTAGATTAGGAAGAAGTTGTGTTTATATACGATGGACACTAACGCTTATGCATGAGGTGCTCAGTTTACCTATTAACTTCTTTTGTATTTCTTTTTTAGGATAAAAAAATAATGACACACTCCAAAGCCCTTCCAAGTTCTTGCACTTTTGATATTAGAATAAATGTCTTATTTTCATAACAATTGAATGTGAAAAACTTAAAAGTGATGGTTTAGGTGCTTTTTGTTAGTTTTGTTTTGATCTGTTAAGGTACCCTAAGCATTGAAGACATCTTAAAGGAAGAGTAAATTAACCTCAAAGTGTTAATCAGGTAACAGTAATCTATAAATCACTGCTTTTATGTCACAGGATGTACCATATTTGGAGGTACCGCTCCTTATTTGGAGTGAATTGTGATAACACAAAAGCTGTAAAATTGCAGCCTATTAAGGAAAAGAAGAGAAAGCTAATTTTGGTAGTGTGTGCTACACAAACTGTTTGGATTTGGTTGTTTTGAGGGTTTTTTCCGTTTTCTAGTTCGGGTTTTGGGTTTTTGTGACTTTAAAATTTTTTTTTTAAACCTAATTACCTTTTCTGTCTGGTTTGTTATGTTTACTTTTGCTGTCACCATTTAGACTTTTCTCATGCAAATGAGAGACAACTAATTGAGGTCATTGCCCAGGCTTTCAGGAAAGAATCAAAGGATTAAGTCTTGCATGTTAGTACCAAAGGTCAGAAGTGCATCTCTCTCACTGCAACTCCTAATTAAATATGTATCAGCATCTTTGGAATCAACTGGTCGTTTATGACATGGGTTTTTTTGGCAAAGGCTTATGGACAGTTCTTATTGGAGATTTTGTGGAAAGACTTGAAACCAAGTATTTATTCCTTTATGAAAATGTTGCTGCTTTTTTATCGAAGAATTCTGAAATCTCTGCTCTATACGTTGGGTTTTCTTCCTTTTTCCAGAAAGCAAATCGTGGTAAGGTGCACTGGGTGCTCTGTAACTATGGACTGTGCTTTTTAATTGATCACCGTTTCTGTTTCCAGGCAGAAATGTTCCCATTGAGCATACTCCATCTAGGTCAAGATGGAAGGTAGAGGTTTGCTAGTATTCTAGTATATCTTGGGTATATGGTGATTAAAATGTTTGAGGGCTTAATAGTTCTTCTGTGTCTTCTTAGTGTGTCTTCTAAAGCAGATACTGAATTATGCAGCTACATCTGTATGGCTCTTGCTTTCCCAAAAAGTAGCCATTCCATTAAATCTGTCCTATTAAATCAAATTGAAGCTAGCGCAAAGGTGATGTTATAATTAGAATTAAGCTGCATTAATGATGCAATTACAGCTAGCCAAACAAGTAATAGAGATGAGCAACCCTCTTGTCTGAGCTCCCAAAACTCATTTTTTTAATGTAACTATAACAAGCTGGTCTTACAAAAAAAAAAAAAAATATTTGGTTTTTCACTGATGACCCTTTTCCAGAAGAATCCACAGGTATGTTGTATCCCTGCTGTTAGAGGAAAGTTTAGAGATTAATTCTCCATTCTTTATTTTGATCTCTTTAGGGTTATTGTGATGTGTTTAAATTCAGCCTTGCGTTAAAGCTTGGTGAAGGGGCACAGTCTGCCTTCAGGTTTAGGATCACACTGTTTGTACAGAACTCTATTTTCTTCCCCATCTGTTGCTTCTGAAATTGTGAAGTTTCTCTTGATGTACATTAAATGAAATAAGTTAATCTTAGTGTTTAAATAGTTTATTTTTTCTCCTTACTTCTTTAGGGTTCGCTTAAGTCCTGCAGCTCGCAACATTCTGGAGACGCACGGTCTAGATCCAAGCAATATTACACCTTCTGGGCCTCGAGGAATCTTCACTAAAGAGTACGTAGATGTTTCAGTAAAGCTAAAACCTCATATTCCCTTATTTCTTCCTTTGAACCTAGAGCAATCTTCATAAACTTGGGAAGTCCATTATTTAAAAAAAACAGCTTTTTGTTCCATTTTTTTCTATGGGGGAATGGCTTAGTTAAATTTGAAAAAACTGTTGAGAAGATGTTTAGAATATGATAGGAAATATTTTAAGAAGCCTTTAATTAAAAAAAAATCTTTTTGTTTTTATATCCCATCTGAACTGCGTTGTGTTGCTGTCACATTTCCTGCAACTCAGCCTAATAGTGGCAATCAACTCCTAGGCACAACTGTTAGCTACCATTATGGATCACAAGAATTTTGCTAGCCTGAGATGTATTCAGAGCCAAAATAAAATACTGGTGGCCTGTTTTCTTCAACTCCTTTTCTTTGGGGAGTTCAGATCTTTTGCTACTTTCACTGAAGTTCAGTTACAAAGTCTGTCAGGATTTAATTTATTCCCTTTTTTATTAGGCTGGGGAGAGCAATGAAGTATAATGGTAAGAAATCCAGAGTTCTGTTTTTTTCCAATCTTTTGTTTCCTCTCCCATCTTTGATTTAAAGAATGTTTGTTTACAAACCTGTGGTTTGCTATGATCAGGTTTCTAGTAGTTCATTATACTCTGAGTATTTTGATGTAGTGATTGGTACTCGAGCCTTGGAGTGAGGAACTTGTGTATAAAAACACGTAGATCCAGAGCCCTTAGCCTTGAAATGGTGTGTTATCTTCACAGTAGTGTGTATGTTACCCCCAGTTCAAGAATGACAGGAACTGCTGAGGAGAGTCCAGCAGAAGCTACAAAGATGATTAAGGGAATGGAGATGATAGGACAAGAACAATGGCTTCAAGTTATGCCAGGGGAGGTTCAGGTTAGATATTAGGAAATATTTCTTTACTGAAAGGGTT
>JAOXJM010000041.1:18046744-18056793 GCA_026413425.1 Tringa solitaria
GTTACAGGAAATTATTACAGAGAATTTTTTCTTAATTATGTAAGTGTAGTGGTAATTTATGGTATGTTACTAGGCTGTGACAGGTGGAAACCCTCTAGGACTTTGAGCTACCTAATTAACATTCCCTAGTTGTCATGGAGATGTAGCAAAGATTGTTCTGTAGCTAAGAGAATTTCTACAAAATCTTTTCTGAAAACTCATTTCTTCTCTACCAAAGATTTGACTTTGAAATGTCACTTTAAGATACAGACTGTCTGGGGTGTTTTTTATCTATTCTTTGGAAATGGTATTAATCTTCCGGATGCCTACAGGCTCTGCTATTATGTTCAGTTTGAAATGAAATGTTTCAGATCTTTGCGGAGAGCAGCTACAGATATTCAGGGAAATATTTCTTTTGCTAACTTGAGATTACTGTTAAAATAGAAGATTGCCCGCCCCCGAGTTCCTGTCCTAAAGGAACTTTCACTTAATAGTTTTCTCTGTCATAATCTACTCCCTTAGTAGACTGATACTTCATTTCTCTTGTCTGTCTGTGCGAGGCTAAATTACTGTTGTTGTCTTCTAATAGTTTTTGTTTTATGGAGTGGCAGTTTTTTTATTTTTTATTAATATCGTCTGCTTTATTCAGAAATGCACTAGAAAATTGATACGTCAGTACAAAGTAACTCACAGCTTCCATCAAATATTGCACTGTGTTCCTAGTCATCAGCTCAGACACTGTTTGGGAGAGGTGTGTTAAAATTGTTGGTTGTTTCGGAGTACTTGTGCCCTTTTTCATCCTATTTTCTAGTGATCTAGAGACTTATAAATGCAACAATAAAAAGGTGGGAGGTCTAGCTTTTCTGAGGCCATGTTCCTCCCATCTGTATCTTCCTACCAGCTCTCGATAAGTTAGTGTGATTTGGCATTGAAGCTGTGCTAGCATTTGTATTTTCAGCTTGCAAATAAGGCACAGCACACAGATGTAATCCTGGTTTTCCAGAGAGTCATTTCGTGTGTATGTCTTGAGTGCAGACTTACAGCAGGATCTGTGCGGTGTGCCATTGTCAGCTGCAATTATGTGCAGAAAGTGTGATACCTGGATGTTCCTCGTGTAACATTCTGACCTCACCATTTTCCTGCTTCCAGGAAGTCTTCTATAAATTGACTAATCGGATGTTCAAATGAAAGTTGATTGGGACAAGTTAGTAACAATAACTGCCACCAGAGGAAGCTAATGCCAGTCTGTGCATCTGCTGTTGCACCATTGGATCCTTAGTGATTTTTAGGTGTGTGTATAACCTTTGACTTATCCATTTCAAACAATGTATGTTTTGAGCATAAAATACTCTGTTTACTTCTGCCATTCTTTGGATTTTGGGTAACGTGACGTGGAAAGACTTCTGTAGTGGTGGTAAACTGAAGTATAATGTAGTTTCCAGAATCTGCATACTTCTAACAATGACAGTTTGGTAAGGGATACTTTTTTTGAATAAATGTTTACCAGGCTCTGGTATCATTTCTGGGGAGCAGATTACTGTCTTTCATGTTTGTTACACCCCTCTCTCACCTTTTACCATCATTATCCTGTGTTGATAGGAGTCTGTAGTTGGAAAGATGTGTCCAACCCTTCTTTTTCGTGTTCTAATGAAATATCTGTTGGCCTGACTTGTACTGAAATCTGTTTAATTTGCTTTGATTCCTCCTCCAACTCTACTTATATGCAGGCTTGCAGTCTTGCACCCATGACATTTATGACATCGCTCCCATGACATTTTTCTTAGTCAGTTAAATGATATGGAATTGTTGGGGGGAGGAGAATTATTTTTATATGTATACATAGCAAATATTTATGTGATTATATATGAAAATTGATATTATATGTGCATATTTTATATGCATTTATATCTCATACTCATGCATGAGTTTCAAAAACTCCTGAGTGAATCTCCCAATCTGAAATTAAGCTCCATTTTAGTAATATGTTTTACAGTTAACACACTAAAAGTCACCAAAGTTATTAGAGCATATTGACTTGGCTATGGTAGGTAGAACCGTCTAGTTTTTGTTATTTGCATAGTATATAGAAGTAATTTAAAAGCATTTCCTTAGCCTTAAAATATATAAGAACTTATAAAAGCTTTTATATTTTATGTGTCATGGAGTATAATGAGCAGATGGCCTGTCATATGACTGCCGGGTTAAAATCCTTAAGTAATTTTTGGTAGCTTCTAATATGTTAACTGGAAAAGTTGCATTATGTCATGCAGTTACATATTTTTTTCTCTCAAATTGTAGAGATGATTTTCCTCAGGGATAATGTGCATTCAATGAAATCTAATTTTTTTCCCTGATATAGTAGTTCTGTTAAATACTAAACACTTATTTTAAACAAGTTTTGGCTAACATGTTAATTTGGGAAAATAAGTAACAATTTTATAATGACCAACTTACATCCTGAGCTTGGTCTTTTTTTTTTTTTTAATTATTTGCTGAAGTATGTATTGAAGCTAAAAATAAATTGAAATGAGTCACCAATCGGTAGAAGTCATTATATAGAGCATACAGAGCTTTCAGTTTTCAGTTTGTGATTCTAGAGCGCTATTTTGTTAGGAAGAGCTAAGAACTCATAGAGTTGTTCTGAGATTTTGTCCTTTCTACAAAAAATTACCAACACAAAGGACTGACTCAAGGACATACTCTCATTCAAGCAGGAATCTAATGAGATTAGATAGTTTTGTTGTTTAGTATTTATGGGTTATGTTTCAAAGCCATGGTATGGTTGTAAGCAGTCTCACTTTTACACTTATTTTTAATTTCCTCTGCCAGTTGATGTAATAAAGCTTTCTACCTTTATGTGTACATAAGCATTTGTGTATGTGCTGTGGTGATGTCTTTATGAAGTGATATAGATTTATCTAGGGTATACAATACAGACTTTTGTTATCAGATCTGAAGCATGAAAGAGGAAATCTATGGCTGAGAGAGCTCTTCTGACTAGTTGCTATTATAGGTGCACTTACAACTGCAAAACAGAAGTTTTACTGTGGCTTATTTCCCTTACAATTGGTGGTGTAAATGCAGTCTTTTCTGTTTAGTCCCACAGGTACTCATCTTTAGCATGTTGCTTTGTAAAAGCAGTGGACCTAGGGTAGATGTAATATTTTAGCTTAAACATGGGAGTTTACTTATGTCTGTCATAGTGTGCCCACAAGAGGGAAGTTTTGTGGTGATATCTATATCAATGTAAAGACCCTGGGAAAATGCTTGCAGAGTAGGAGAAGGTTCAATCACACCTGGGACTGTTAGACGTTTCTCAGTTTTTGGCTTTGTTTCTTTAGCGTGTGTCCTTTCAAATTGCTTAAGGAATATGGGATTATATACTATTTACACCTGTTTGTGCATATTTCTCAGAAAGGTATAGAGAATTGAATGATAAATGTACTACTCAATCTTCTGTGAGCACTAATTAATCACATTAAATTCAAATGATTACAAATACAATAGATGAAACAGCTGTTATTTGAGAGTTTATAGCCTAAGTGTACTCTGATACTTTCTTTAGAAGAATTGCTAGTGCAATTCACATATTACCTTGTACAATCACAGCAAGTGATGATCAATGTTATGCTTCTCTGACAAATGTTTTCTGTTACATATTCAAGCCCTTTTATTCAGAAGTTAATGAGTATTTACTGAAAAGATACCAGAAAAGAGACACAAAATTCATATTAGTTAATATTAATCACCTTCTTAATGTTTGGTCTCACAACAGAAATTTAAATGCAAGTAATTAATTAAAATAAGTGATGAAATAGTGATACTTTGGGGATTTTTGAAATAGTTTCTTTGTTGTCAGTATTTCACTGTGTTTAATCACCAGGGATGCTCTCAAACTCCTGGAAGAGAAACGCAAGGGCAAGCCCAGTGAATTTAAACCTGTGGTTTCTCCAGCTCTTCCCCAGCCTACTGCAGTGCCTACTGCTTTGCAAACGGCAGCTGGAACTTCTGCTTATCCAAGGCCAGCAGTTCCACCAGTTTCCACACCAGGACAACCTGCTGCACTGGTAAGGTGTCTGTTAAGTTCTCAACATTGCTGCAGGTAAGTATTGCCATGGCTACTTAAGTAGCTATATAAGTTTTCCAGAACTGGAAAGACAAGAAAACTAAAGCCACCCAGATGCTAAGCCCAGGTATGTGCAGTTTTAAGTATGTTTGAGTGATTCTAAAGCAGCATAATTCAAACTGCAGAGCTCTTGAAATTATGCTCTGTGCCCTACTTTGTGTAACTTGCAAATTGAAACCATTAAACAGGTTGTTGCAGGCCTTGGAAAGGGGAAGGCAGAGAGGCTACAGTTGCCAGTCCCCAACAGGAAGATGTGACGGGTTTGGAAATCAATAATATACCCTTTCCCTCAACCCCTGCAGGATCAGTATGGCAGCGTGTATTTCCAAACCTGGAGAAACATTTGTCCTGGATTATATTTACTGTACTCGATTTGTTTGCTTTCATGCAATATAAGTTAATGTTGTCAGGAAGTGATAAAGGGAAGGACTTAGTGGTTGCTTTGAAGAGTAATTTTGCAAACTCTAGCACCTAATTACAGTTTCTGTGTTAATTTGAAATGTTAGAAGTATCAGAAATTATTTTTTAAAGAATAAATGTCCATGCTGAAACACACATTAGTAGAAATTGAAAAGTTTTTGTGAAAAATGATGGCGGGGGGACTTTCTGGCTCTAGAACGAAATTTGAAGTATCTGTACAGCCTGCAGTTTACAATGTAGCTACAATTCATAATATTCAGAAAATGACGCTTTTTTTTCACACTACAAAGAACCAGACAGCACAGAAAGCTCAAACTTAGGTGGTTTTCCATTACAGGAAAAAGAATGTTTCTGTTGTTGCACCAGAACCTACATATTGCAATTTGTTATGTGTCACTTATTTTCTTGTTTTCTGTACTTACTGGTATTTCAAGAGATGCCTTGAAAGTTGACTTGTTTCTACGAAGAAGTTGAGAAAGCTTCTGCATTAAAAGATTACTGAATATATCTGGAAGGAGAGAGAAGAATAGCAAAAAAAAAAATGCAGTAAATCCTGTCTTAAGGAATCACTTGGAAATGAAAAAGCAGTAGCTTACTGAGGAAATAGTCTGTTATGACTTAAATGGAACAAAGCGTGTTCGAGCAATATGTCAGGTCTGGCAGATTGAACAGTGCTTAGATACTCTGGATGAAAATTAATGCCTGAATTAATGTGGGTTTAGAGGAGGGCCATGAGGATGATCAGAGGGCTGGAGCACCTCTCCTGTGAGGACAGGCTGAGAGAGCTGGGGTTGCTCAGCCTGGAGAAGAAAAGGCTGCGGGGAGCCTTTATAGTGGCCTTCCAATACCAGAAGGAGGCCAACAGGAAAGCTGGGGAGGGACTTTTTACAAGGGCTTGTAGCAACAGGACGAGGGGCAATGGTTTTAAATCAAGCTTTAGATTAGACATTAGGAAGAAGTTCTTTACAGTGAGGGTGGTGAGACTGGAACAGGCTGCCCAGGGAGGTGGTGGAGGCCCCATCCCTGGAGACATTCAAGGTGATGAGGCTCTGAGCAATCTGATCTGGTTAAAGATGTCCCTGCTTGTGCAGGGGGGTTGGACTAGATGACCTTTAAAGGTCCCTTCCAACCCAACATGTTCTATTTGGAAATATTTTTTTTAAGCAGTCTGCTAGAATAGTAGGATTAATTCTATGCTATAAGTTGAGACTGTCTTTATTCTGTAAAATCTGTTGTGTTGATCCAAGTTAAGTGGAGTAGACTCAATGGATCTCAACCATATTAATTTCAGTATTTGGAATATATCGCTTTTTGATATCTAGGGGATATTTGAAGTCAGCAGGAGTCACTGATGATAACAAGGCAATTCTGGAGTCCTGTTTGAGCAAAGGGGACGAATGTTTTCTCTCTTAATATTTAATATGCAACATATGATTTCTTTCAGGGCACATTCACAGAAATCCCAGCTAGCAATATCCGAAGAGTTATTGCAAAGAGATTAACAGAGTCTAAAAGTACTATACCTCATGCATATGCTGCTGCTGACTGTGACATTGATGCTATTTTGAGATTAAGAAAAGAATTGGCCAAAGGTTAGTGATTAGACTGAATTACTATAACATGGTACTAATGTGTAGTTTGTCTTGTTTACATGATCTTGCCCAGGATGTGTAGATTTTTGTGCAGGCAGAACCTATGTATTCAAATAATCTTTGGCATTCTGTATGTTGGACTCAAGGTGTAGTTCCCTGTGATTATTGAATTGGACAGCTTACACGATAGTAAGAGGTGTTACTCGGCAACTAACACAACACACTGTAGACAACTGCAATTTAATACAGGGCTATGCATTCTGTTTCCTTCCATCCAGATGCAGCAATATTTAGTTTCTTGATGGTTAAAATCTCAAATTATTCATGTGAAAGATAATAAGGGAAGCTTCAAATTAAAATACTGTCATGTTCTGTTCTTCTAGGTAAAGTGTTAAAATTTAGTTTTGTGGGTCTCTGAATTTACTGGAAAAGGAAAGCTATTGCAGCCTCTCAAATTATGGGTGAGAATGGCTTTATCCATGGTGAGGAAATAAAAATAGTTTTTAGTACATGCCAGCCATTGCATGGTAAATACCCCTTGAAAGCAAAGTAATGGTATTAATGTGAAGGAGGCAGGTTTATATATAAATTTCAGTGAAAGACGTATGTTTAAAGCTATGTTAAGCTGTTGAAATACTAATCTGTCCCACAGAAAACTGGATAATTTTAAAATAGACATTAAGAATTGGATTAAAAACTATAAATCTCAATACATATATGTGTAAATCCCAATTTTCATAATATGTCCACTGTCTTTCTTACACAGAAGTGTTTACATATAAGGTTAAGAAATTAAATTTTCCCTTTTTGTCTCAACTTCTGTTCACTGAAGTGACTTATTTAGAAAAAGTTCTTGAAGTTTAAGGTCATAATCAAAGATTGCTTTGTTTTTGCTAAAATTGGCTGAGTACACCATGCAACAGGATGTTTTAATAGTTTCAAAATTAACTATGCAGACTAGAATCTTCTTTCCTAAATCTCAGTTCAACAAGATACAGATGACATACATTTAAAAAAAAAACCAACTTTTTCAGTAGAATGCTCTTCAGGCAGATACTTCATGTTCATGCAAAATATCGGAACAGTGTTGTTTGCTTAGTGCCTTTTTGTTTAAGGACTTCTACTGAGTTGGGTAAAAAACCTGAATCAAAATCTTTTATTACTTTACTGTCATAATCTTCATAATTTAAATGATTTTTATTATATTTAGAAATACTGGATCAATATGCTGATTTTAATGTTATCTGCAAGAAGTGGCTCCAATTTCATAGTTTGTGAAGGTATTAAACCAAAACCCGTGGAAACTTTATGAAATCACTTGTATTACATCAGTTTTTGCCTGCAGTTACTAGAATTTTTCCTTCTTTTTTAAAATTTGGTAGCTGGTTTAATATTCTGTAAAGAGGACACCAACACAGTGCAATGTGTTTATAAATACCAGTGTCAGAAATATGCAAACATATGTTGTCATAAAGCTCTGACATCTGTAAATTAATTTGATCAGGCCAGATTTACAGCTGAGTAGGTTCGACTTGTATTAATCAAGGGCATCTAGCTCTTCAGTAACTCACTTTAGAGGATTTTCTCAAAATTTTCTTCTGACTCAGAGATATTTAAGCTTGAGGAAAAAAATTATTTTGTAATGTATTTTTTTCCATCACACTTATAAGGTGGCTATTGTCCATTAAATGCACATCTTGAACAAGAATTTAAAAGACGGTAATTGAAATAAAGTCAGAGAGAGAATGGTCGAGCAGTTGCATTATAAGACTTTTTGTCAGCAAGGTTGTATCTCTGTCACCAGTCTGGTAAGCTGTAGAAAAAATAACTAATTAAGTTCCTGTCCTTTCAGTCTCACCTTCCATCTTCATTTATCTCCTAAGCTACTTGCAGAGGTTCTAGATCTTTGTGAGATATTTTTCTTCACAGAAAAGCTGGATTAAACAGTTGAAAACCTGGGCTGCTTGTGCCTCTGTAGTATCTTCATTCTTTGTGATGCGAAAACTTGAGCTTTTTAGCTGTTCTAATCCACGTGGCACATTTTGGTATCAGACCTGTAAAACAGTTATTTGAGCACAGCTGAGGTGATGTTGCCAAGTAGGAAGCAGTAGCTGAGGGGAAGGGAGCCAGGCACCCGTGGGGGCAATGCAATTTCCTTCCTGGCTGTGATGCTGTCATTCTACTACATTGAAAACTGAGGTTTGGAGGCAGCTGTGCAGGAGGAGTAGCTGAGGAGAAATAGTAGTAATGAGAAGAAACTTTGTTGTTGTTTTGGGTTTGTTTTGGTTTTTTTTATACTGTACCTTTTTAGAA
This sequence comes from Tringa solitaria, assembly GCA_026413425.1. Lineage (NCBI taxonomy): Eukaryota > Metazoa > Chordata > Aves > Charadriiformes > Scolopacidae > Tringa > Tringa solitaria. The sequence continues at coordinate 18,055,175 of JAOXJM010000041.1, forward strand.
ACAAACTTTGGTCTTAAAAAAGACATTCATGGGAGAATACAGCTCTCTACACAAGAGAAAGGTACATAAACAATACCACATGTATTCTTTTTGGTGGTGTTGAATTAATCCTTTTTTCTGGTACCATTTAAATCGTTCTCAATAGTTCAGCTTTTATATGTGTATCCTCATTATTACACCACGTAGTAGAAATATAATTAATAGTGTGTGCTGTTTTATACATTTCCACAACAATGAAAAGTGAATATTTATATTTTTAAGACAGTGGCATGTTTTATTCTAAAGCTTCATCGTTGCTATCACGGTTTGAAAGCTTGTAGGTTCAGGTTCAAATGATGATTTTCTGAATCCATGTGAACTCTGCATTTAGTATAGCATATCAAGATAGTTTTCATTTATATTTTTATTGCTTGTACTGATTGAGAAACCGAGTGCTTTCTTCTTGTGTATTGATGCATTTATAGCACACTGTGAAAGCTGGGGCCACCTATTGCTGACATTGCTGTGACTTTATTTAATCTGCACAAATTAGGTCCAGTTTTGAGAAGTGCTGCATGTTCTAAGGTTAAACTGAAGTCTCTGAAACCTAGAGACTTTTACTTACAGAATCAGGCCACAAATACCTTTACACTTGTACAAGCCAGTTAGAGGGATCTGAACACTAACCTTGAAAACTGACCCCAAATCACAAGGATTGTTAGGCTGAAAAAAGGAGAAATACTGTTAAGCATCAATTATTTCACATTCATTGAATTTGACTCCTGACTTTTTACTGAACAATTTTTTCAGAGGCTGCCTGTGATAGTAATGCTAAGGAATGCTATTTGGAATTCTAAATTACTTTCAGCATTTATGTCAGTTTTGAGGCTTCAGTTATCATCAGTCAGTTACTAATTTCAAAGCAAAATATGGTAATGGCTTTGAAAAGTCGTGAAAGAGTACAAGGGCCTTTTTAAGTTTTCTATGTAGTAAGTAGGGCTACGTTTAACAAAACTTTTGAAAGGATGAAGAACCCAATCCAAACTGACAAGGAAGAGAGCCTGGATTCACAGGGAAGGAAATAAGAGTTGCATTTCTGGAAAGTAGAATGAGGAGGAAACAAGACTAAAAAAATAAAAGAGGTCAGTTTGGAGGGCTTTCAGGGTAAGTAGTTCTGGAGCTAGGCGATTGTGGGACACACCAAATTCAATCAGTTTCTGAGGTCTCTTCTAGAGAGTGGTCCCCCTGAAGTGGGGTTCTGACAAATTGCAGTAGCTAAACAATGTCTTAAGAGAAACCTGTTGTGACAACCTAGAAAAATAGGTATCTTGTATATTTAAAATGGGTGGGTGGGGTGTATGTTGAGTTTCTTTTATACATAATTGGAAAAACGGTATTTTCATTAATATTATTTGTAAAAGTAAGCTTGTTTTTCATTTGAAGTTTTACTGGCAATTGAAATGAATTAAAGTGAATCTGAAAGAAATCATGTTGGTTTCATATAAATGATGAGTCCAAATAGTGTTTCAGGTGATCTTTTGGAGTATCTGCAACTCGATGTGTGTTTGAGCCTCCTAGAGAGGAATCCAGTTGGAGGTTGTTAACAAGTGGTGTTCCCCAGGGGTCAGTACTGTGTCCGA
>JAOXJM010000041.1:18064398-18081892 GCA_026413425.1 Tringa solitaria
GGTATCAATACAGGCTGAGGGATGCAGGGATTGAGAGCAGCCCTGCCAGGAAAGACCTGGGGGTGGTGCTGGACCAAAAGCTGGACATGAGTCAGCAATGTGCACTTGCAGCCCAGATGGCCAACTCTGTGCTGGGCTGCATCAAAAGAAGCGTGGCCAGTGGGTCGAGGGAGGTGATTCTGCCCCTCTTCTCTGCTCTGGTGAGACCTCACCTGGAGTACTAAGCCCAGCTCTGGAGCCCTCAGCACAGGAAGGATGTGGACCTGTTTGAGTACATCCAAAGAAGGGCCACAAAAATGCGCAAGGGAGCACACCTCCTGGAAGGAGAGGCTTGAGAGAGTTGGGGTTGTTCAGCCTCAAGAACAGAAGGCTCTGGGAAGACCTTATTGTGGCCTTTTGGTACTTAAAGGGGCTTATCCTATTGATTGTTGCAAATTTATGCTAGCATTCCTTTGACTATTAAAAATAAACTAAAAAAACCACAACAAACCCAACCAACAACAAAAAAAAAAACCCACAAAAACAAAAAACGACCAAAAGCCAACAGTTTTAACCCAGTATACCAGGAAGTAAGTTCATGGTCAAGCTTGTGTCTCAACTACGTTCTGTTTTTCAGGAATATATGTGGAGTGTACTAGTTTTAAAAAGAAAACCCATCTCCACCTGCTCCTCTGCACCCCAAAAGTCAGTGGTATGAATACATTCACAAGTTTAAATTCAAAGCAGTTTTATTGACTCTTCTGGGCACTGATCAAATCGTATTTTCTTAATGACTTTTTTCTGAACAATGGAAGAAAAATGCTCTTCTAGCTTGAGTGAGCTGAGAGTGTCTGATTTGACAGTTTGTGATTGGTTGACAAGCACCTCAAGATACTGGTTATATCAGTTCATTACCGTGCTAAATTTCTTCATAGTTCTTAGGATCACAAGTCCAATTATGAATTCTACCTTTGGCTTGGTCTTGCCATTTGGCAGCCAGAGGTTTGTACCAGTGCATTCACCAGATGGTTGGGCTTAGTAACAGCAGCCACTGTAGCAGGCATCCTTTAAAAATAAACAGTATTTCATTGCTGAAGTGATGGGAGAAATGCCAGGTCTACTGTCTGGTCTACATCAAAATTAAGACTGTTCTAATCATACTGAAGTTGATAGGAAAAACTCCTTGTCCCTGCCATCTCCTTTGGATACCTTACACAGAGTCACGCTTGCACAACATCCATTTGAAGGCATATGACAGCTGTGTATACTATGAGACTTGCGAAGAGGAGTATTACACCATATTTTTTAATTTCTCTATTTTAATTTTCTATTTTTCTACACCATGTTTTTCTATTTATTCTTCTAGGAATGGAGTTAGTTTAGGTAGAGATAATGTGTGTCTCCTATACCTTTTTTCTGGAATACCTTCTCCACAATTAAGTCAAATTCTTTGTTCCTAATTTCTTTAAAGTCACTAAATACTAGTCTTGGATTTATTGGAAGTAAATATCCACAGTATCTCTGATCAGTTACCTGAGACTTCACTTACATGTTGGGTTGTTTTTTTCCCCTCTGAGCTGTTTCAGGTTTATATGGTAAACTCAAGAAATTATTGAATTATTGAAATTATCAGTAGACATTTTCTCAGTTTTAATTGATTCCACGCAAACAAAGATCTGTTGCATTTTAAGCAAGTAACAGTGAGTGTGCCTACAGCGTATTCTAGTTGTACCTTCCATTGTTGAGAGTCATCCTTGAGACACAAGTGGAAAACAACATGTGGATACAGTATCCATTTCTGTGCTTTTTTAAGTCAATATCCTGTGATTTATCTGGGGGGAGAAATGACACTCCTTTGTAGCTTTGCATGCTGGGCATCTGTGTGGTGGTACCAGTGACTCCTGAAGGAAGTAGGCTTTTGTTAACTTTTTTCTCAGCAGCACCAAAAATCCTTCTGGCTGCCCTGCTGTTTTCAGTTACTGGAGCATACATTCAGGCTTTTTGACAAAGTACGTTTAAATAAAATAAAATAAAAATCGTGTACACCTATTCTTAGACCCTCATAGTAATTATTTTTTTGGTCTTGCTTGTGGCAGTCCTGATGACAGATGTGACCTGTTCTTTTGCCTTCATTTACAAACAGTAATTAATTTGGTGCATGCCTGTACATAACTACATCATTTTTCTTGATAATTGATTGCACCGTCTCTCTTTTAACATCTGTCTTTTTTACTTTATCTCTTCTAGCAAATACCAGACGTGAACGTAACCTGGGATGGAGAAGTCTGCAGGCAGATGCAGTCTATTGACATTTCTATTGCTGTGGCAACAGACCGAGGTCTTATTACACCAATCATAAAAGATGTTGCTGCAAAGGGAATAAAGGAAATTGCTTCCTCTGCAAAGGTAGGTCTTAAAGTAGGCTGAGAAGTATAGTAGCTCTACAGTTTTTTGTAGCAGAAAATGTAGCATGACCCAGATACACATTATTAATAGCAAAAGCACTTTCAAAATTAATCTAAAGCAGTTTCAGCATTCTTTAGACTTCAAAATTATTAATTTTTCAACTCTACTAATTTTTAATTAATAATAACTTAGACATCGTATTATTTAGTTGCGTGCTGGCTAGACTGTTTTAAAAATAAACTTGTACAGGCTTCTGCAGTTTAATATAATTGTATTTCTGTAATCCTCATGAGAAAACTAGGTATTGTTAATTTCTGTAGTATTTCTGGTCTTTGGGTTTGAGTTTTTAGTTGTTTGGGAGGTTTTTTCCACTCTTTCCCTAAAATTTGCAGTTCCCTTGATGGGAATGTGCACTTCCATTATGTTTAATAAAGCTGTGACAAAGTAAGTATTCTCCTTTCACTTCAAATGCAATGTGTGTAACATAGGTCACACTACTCAGTATCAAAGTCTTTGAGTCACATAGATTGCAGGTGTCCACACCAACATAATTTTGCTTTTCAACTTCTTCAGTGAATTATTGAGCAGCTAACGTGCACATGTGGGAGGCACAAACTGAAACTGCAGCTGTTTCTCTACTAGTCTCTCTGTAGTTTGGCGGGTGGTTTCTTTGTGTAGATTGCATATGTCCTGTTCTGCTGCATGTTAATTTTAACTTTTTTTCTAAGTCATGTGCATCCTAATACCATATTTTCATCGTTCAAATAATGCAATTGCACATACGCATTATGCTCATGTTGACCCTGTTGTGTGAAAGCTGTTCCCGTGGCTATTGTCTTCTGATACAGTAATTATTCAGAGTTGAATAAAAACCTAAAATAAAATTCAGTGTATCCTTTTAACTTTTGAATTCATAATAAGGGTGTCAAAGTTTGTAAAACTTGGTTTAAGCTTGAATTATTAAGTGGGCGATTCATTAGAATGAGATTCTCTTAAACTTATTGGTGTTTATTTCTAAGCTGAAGTCACTGCAGCTGTTGAACTTCCGTGGCCTTTCAGAACACTTGCTTGAAAGATGTTTAGAAATGTATATAGGGAAGACACTTGTTTCTCATGACTCTCTTCAGAGTTATATTACAACATGAAAAGGAATAATCCATGTCTCAACTCTTAACTTCTAATCAGCACGTCTGTGTGAAACTTTTATCTTGTAATGACTCTATTTCCATCCACACGTAAACAAAAAGAACTCAATTCAATCATAGTTTCCAGTTACTGACCCTGGTCCTTAAAGGCAGGGGTGAGGTTTCCTAAAAATTATTTCATGGTAGGATGAATTGAGTGGCTGGCAGGATATTCATAGAACACATATAGAAAAACCCTGAAAAAACACAACGTGCAATTCCTGGAAAGCAATCTAGACATTAAAAAAGGAAAAAAATAATTCCTAGAAAGAACATGGAAAAAATCCTAGAAAACAGTAGTAGAATTCCAAAAAAGGGGGTAGAAAATTCCTGGAAAACAGCATGAATTCATGGAATAATCTCATCAAAGAAAGTTTCACAAATGTGATATATTGCTTTTTTCATCTTGTGATAAATTATATTATTTTTGTTAGGTTTTTTATTCACTTCCACCAAAATTTCCCTAACATAATTGAATTATAGGAAACTATCAATAGTTTTATTATTTTTACCAGAAGAAGGAAAATATAAACAGACTGTTGATTTTATTAGTCTTTCCAGAAGCTGATCTGAGTCTATTTCCCTGACTGTGCTTTCAGAAATAGTCGGGTTTGCAGCATTATGACATTTTAAGAGAATTGTCACAATGCATCATTTTCCATGCACTTTTCCATCTGTGGAATAAATATGATAGAAGCCAAACACATTAAATATAATCCATATGAATTGGATAGATATCTGTCCTGCATGTCCACTTCAGTCTTTGCTGTCAGTTGAATAGCTCCTCATTTTAAAAAGGTTGCTACTAATGGAGAAGTCATCCTACACGTTTCCAGTAACCACCTTTTCATTGGGTAGTCACAGGACGTTAGAAACCAGCTGGTGGCTGAATAACTCTTGACCCAACAATGAGTGCCATTTCTCTTGAGGTCCACGCAGTTCTTTCTTCCTTATGTGACAACTGCTATAAGAATTATTTGTTCTGATTCCTGCTTCTTCCATTGAAGGAGACCTCTGAGCTAGAAACATCTTAGGTAGGGATAAAGTTCTTTTTCTCTGTGATCTTATCTTAGAATTTAGTATGAACATCTTGGGCTGTATTTTGAATAAAAGAAAAAGTCTCACAAATGAAATGGTGGTTAAGGAAGGGTGGGTTTTAAGATAGTTGAATGCTTACGTGGAAGAAATAAGTTCTCTCAATCTGCTAGAAAGTTCTGTAGTGGCACATGGCAATTTCTTTAAATATGTTAAGAAGAATACTGTGAATTTCTCATCAGTATTTTGCTACATATTTTTATCATCTGGAAACACTGGGGAAAATGGTGATTCCATTGCAAAAACTGAAGCAAGGCTTGTAGGATAAGAGAACAGCTTTTATTGAACAGCCAATATCATTGGGAAAATGAACTTTTGCATCCTAGTGTCTTTGCCAAATCATTGCAGCTACGACAATGTTGCTGAGGTACTTCCTTAATTCCAAAAGCAGGTGACTTTTTAATAGCTATATGGTACTTAAAATTTCTTACTGAATTAAAAGGAATTAATCTATTACATCACTTTCTTTTCTCTCTCATCTTCTTTCATTTTCCTCAGGCTCTAGCAAAGAAAGCAAGAGATGGAAAACTGTTACCAGAAGAGTACCAGGGAGGATCTTTTAGGTAAAACTCTCTAGCAGCATTTAATACATGCAGTGTGGGTTCAGATCTGTTTTATCCTCAGTTATTCTGCCTTTTAAAATCTTGCTCTGTATAGGATGAAACTCCATGGGATGATTCTGAGGGCCAAACCCTGGCTATTTTCTGTATCAGGGGAAACAATTATCTTGGTACAGTTTTATTTCATCTGTGCCTGGTGTGAAATCCATGTTTTTCATACCAAGACTGATCTGATTTTTATTTTTGCACCTGATTTTTCCTAATTGCAGAAACCCATTGACAATAGTTTCTAAATAAATATTTTTGAAGGAATGTTTTGGCAGAGATATTGAAGCAGACAGTGATATCTAGTTTGTCTTTGATTAACTCTGCAGAGGAATATATCTAGAGGGGCAAAGAAAAAATACAGCAAAGTTGTTGTGTGAGCTCTTATAGTTGACTTTTAACTGACATTAAAAACTGAGTAGATCAATTTTAAATAATAGCTTATATTTAGTAAATATTTTTTCTATAAAGGGTACTCCACAAATAGAGATGATCTCAGTGCTGAGAAATAAATGGCATGTGTAAAACATTAGCATAAATGTATCGGCGCAGTTGCTCGCTCCAATTTTCTAAAACTCTTACTGTACTGTATTTTATGACAGTATCATCAAGCAGCATTTTTTTATTAACAGTAGCTTAGCTCACTTTTTGTCAATTTTTTTAAAAGCTAATTCCGAATGTTTGTGTAATCATATCTCCTAGAATAGATAATTTGTGGTGAGAGTAATACTACGGACCTCTGCAGAAACATTGCTGTCATATGTGTGCCTGGGTTGCAGCTGCCTGGAGTACATGGTGCTCCTGCTGGACGAGTGCTCAAAAAAAATCTCTTAAGCCTTTCAACAGAAAAAAAATGTATGGAAATGCAGCAGTGGAGGCTTGGATGTGTTCATCAACACAAATGGCCCCTGAGTGTGAATAACTGCACAGTTCACTGGTAACAGATGGCAGTAATGAGAACAGCTGTGTGAGGGGTGACCCTCTGGATGATCTGCTCAGCCTGGTGGCAGAGCTGTGAGAGAAAGTAGAAAGGTTAAGGAGCATCAAGGAATCTGAGAAAGAGATAGACTGGTGGAGCTGTGCTCTGCCCTCTGTGAGACAAACAGGAACAGAAACAAGGGAAAAACACCAACCTAAGATCAAGGGGTTCCTGTATCCTCTCCCTGCCAGGCTGAGAGCAGTAGCTTAAAGGAGAGGAGTGAATAGAGGCAAGTTCATCCTTGGGACAGCAGGAGAATCTCGTTCTTGCCCAGCCCTCCCTGCCAGCTGCCTCTGTACGAGTATGAGGCTCTGGATGTGGAAAGGACGATGACTGAGTAGTCAGTGTAGAGAGAGAGAGATAGATCTTACTATAAAGAAATGGGACTTCTAAAAAAGTGTGTTGTAATCTCAAAAATCCCAAACTTGAAATTCTGAATGTGCCCAAGTGAAATCCAGTTCAGATCTGTTTTTTGTAGTTAACAGGTTTGTCTTCGGGAAAGAATTAGGTCGTAGTAATCATTGAATATATATTATTTCTTCTAGGGGTTGCATAATTTCTGACATTGCTGGTAACTCTTTTCTCTTTCATTTAGTATCTCCAATCTGGGCATGTTTGGTGTCAATGATTTCACTGCAGTCATAAACCCTCCACAGGCCTGCATCCTAGCTGTGGGCCGAGCAAGAACAGAGCTCAGGATTGTGGAAGATGAAGAAGGGAATGAGAAACTTGAGCAGCATCGACTCATGACAGTGACTCTTTCAAGTGATGGTCGAGTGGTAGATGATGGACTGGCTTCAAAGTTTTTGGAGACCTTGAAAGCCAACATAGAGAATCCAATGCGACTTGCCTTGTGTTAAACTTGGTGAAGATTCCTCTTTATTTTGACAACGTAGATAACTGTTACGTACTTGGTGTTGGTTTTCTGTTTAGATGAGTAAATAGTTACTGTGAAATGGATGTTTAAATTATTTAATTTATTAAATTAACATGCAAAAATATTAATTTTCATGCTTTTAGTCTTTTGCAGTGACCAGGTTTTATACTGTAAGATAAAGATAAAAGACTTTAAAGTTAACATACTATATTTCTTTAAACACATAATGCTAATGGCACATAATGTTTGCAGAGAAAAGTTAATTTCCACTGTAAAGGAAAATTAAAAAGAACTTTATGAAATTTAAAAAATAATCATAGACTGCTTTGGGTTGGAAGGGACCTTTAAGGGTCATCTAGCCCAATTCCCCCTGCTGCAATGAGCTGGGACTTCAACTATAACCGGTTGCCCAGAGCCCCTTCAACATGACACTGAATGCTTCCAGGGATGGGGCACCTGCCACCTCTCTGGGCAACCTCTTCCAGTGTTTCACCACCCTCACTGTAAAAAATTTCTTCCTTAGATCTGATTCGAATCTACCTTCCTTTAATTTAAAACCATTAGCCCTCATTTTATCAGTATAAGCCCTGCAAAAAAGTCTGTTCCCATCTTTCTTACAAGCCCCCTTTAGGTACCAAAAGGCTGCAATAAAGTCTCCTTAGACCCCTCTCCAGGTTTGCCAACACCAGCTCTCTCAGCCTTTCCTTATAGGAAAGGTCCTCCATCCCTCTGATCATTTTTGTTACCCACCTCTGGATGCCCTGTAACAGATACATGTTGTTCTTGTGCTGAGGGCTCCAGAGCTCAATGCAGTACTCCAGGTGGGATCTTTCATGCGCTGAGATGAGGTGCTTTATTTAATGGGAAACACCTAGCTTTTAGAGTGAAGAAAGCAGGAGCCATAACTGAGCAAAAGTCTGCTATGAGTCCTGGTCACTACTGAGGTAACTGAGTCACCAAATTATATTGCTGCAGTAGAAAGGTTTTCACTTTTCTAAAGTCTTTTCTAGCATGTTGTGTCATCCAATTAAGATTGAAATAAGGTTTATAAGATTTTGACAGATGTCAAAACTTTTAAAAAGAAGTTTTAGTTTAAATTCATTTGCACCACAGATTTAACTGTATGTTATCTTCTCCTTTACTGTAAGCTACATTGAAGAAAACAAGATGACTGTGGAGGTGAATGGGGAAATGACAGGAAATTCTGAGACTAACGAAATTCATAGATTAAAAAAGTAATTTCTCAAAATATTACGTAATCTGGTGAAATCCACAGATTCACTCATATAATTACAACTCATTAAAACATATGTAAACTGTATATGCATCTATTTTTTCAATTATTTTAAGCTAAATGCATAAACTAATGCCTTGCAGAGGGGTAGAGAGGAGAATGAATTTATCTGAATAAATGCATTCTACACAAAGGATGGAATCTCAGCATCATTGACTTCTAGTATTTCATGGAAACAACACTTAGTGCAAATAACATTTTGTGTTTAAAAACAAAATCCTTAATTTGGAGATAATTACTTCTTTTAAGTTTAGAAGTTGCCCCAACTCATGTTTTCTTCAGTACCCCAAAATCTAAAATTTTTTTCAGGTGCTTTGTGATACATGGTGGTTCATACAAAACCCAAGTTAATTTTGCTAGCAGTGCAGCCAGTGATGAAAAACTAGTTTTGAGGTTCCAGTATGAAAGGTCAAATTTTACACACCAAATATTTGCTCATTAATGTTGTTCTTTGTGTGCATAGAATAAAGATGTAATTAGAAAGTATTTCATCATCAGGATATATCAAATTATAACTTGGAGGCTTAAGTGCAGTGGCGTGAAGTTTAAATTAGCAGAAATAGATTGAGGTTGGGTTTTTTTCTTGTATGTAAATATAGAACCACATATTGTATGTGTTTGTAATGAAATAACTGCATTTACAGGACCTGGTGAGAATATAAATTGGCAGTAGAATATTGGGAGTTAGTCTTATTCTTTTTTTTTTTTTTAAGATTTGGAAAAGTTGTTTGAGCTGTTGCCATAATTAAAAAGCTAATTACAAGACAAAACCTTCAGTTAATATTGAGTTGAGAGTTTTCGCTAAATGAGTTTGTTGCTTTGGCTTGTTCATCTAACAGTAGGAAGAGATTTTGATTACCAAATCTAGTTTGCTGTGCAATAATGGACATATCCATTCTGTATTTCCAGTTTCTCACTGATAAATTAGAGTACTGAAGATTAAGTTGCAATTTTAAATGGTTAAACAAGAATTTTTCCAAAGTTGTTTGTCAATCCCATATTACTTTGAAGAGAAAAAACCCACCCATTTATATATTGTCATTAATAATGTACAACAAGTTCTCGTTATTTGTATAGCTAAATCTACTCTGCCCAAGAGAATTTGCAGACTAATTTAAAATCTGATTAAAAATCTGTTCTTCATTTTTGTACTTGGTACTGTACTGGCTGTGTGCTCCTCAGCATTTGTATATCCTGCTTTTTAGCTGGGTACAGTTAAGGGCTGCATTAGTTCTGCGTACAACTGTAGTTCTGCTTGTTGTACATGTTTTGGTGTAGGGCGAGTCCATTTTGCTTTTGGAGCCAATGGAGGGCGCTATTGTCCATCAGTAGGGAACGTTTGTCATGTCTCGTTACTGTGGGTACTAACATCCATTATACTTTCCCTTTTCAACACAAACAGGTGAAGAAAATGCAACTTTTTCTTCAGGTTAAATAAACCTTTACAACTTTTGAACTAAGTAAATCTCAGTAAGGCTAATACAAGCTTTAATTCCAATTTCTTTACACCTGCCGCTTGCCAGCACTGTCATTTAACATAAAGATGCATTTATGTTGATTTTTTCAGTCCTCAGCTTGTGAAGGAAATCTCTGGAATTCATATGTGATAGCAGTCATATCTTCTTAATTCAGAGTAATTGTACTGTTTGGCAACATCTGCTTCAGCAGAACTGAGACAACAAATAGGTGCCCATACATATTTAAATAAAACATTAAATATCTCCTTGACCAATCTTGGGGTTTGGAGGTGGGGACAATGGATAAAATGGCAAAGAAAGTGAACCACATGAAATGGTTATGCTTACATTTGAAGCAAATTTGCCTTGAAATAAAAATTTCACAGATGAAAAATATAACTTTTCCTGTCTTACTCTTTCAAATGTCTTTTGTCAACATCCTTTTTACATATCTAAGCAAGAAGTACTGTGAAGACATCTACATTCTTGAAGAATTAAAAAAAAATATATTTAAGGAGTGTGCTAATATCTGCCTTTAGGATATGTTTGGGGAAAATTACTTTCTTCATATAGTCTTCAATTGCAAGAGGCATAATTATTAAAAAATAAAGGGCAGCTCTTTTGGACTTCATGATTGTTGGCAATATGTGTCAGACTTTAATTCCTAATGACACTATCAGAATATTTTACTTGTTTGGATCATTTTTCCTGCAATGTATGCCTTATGAAATAAAATTTCTGTAATTAATCTTCTTACCTGTAATCCCTGAAAGAAACTTACTGCTGTTAAGTGAATGCTCAGTGCTATTTTCACAAACCTTTTGTCCACATGCTCATCTCCACCCATACAAATTACAGCAGATGCTCTTACTTCAAGTAATGATCTGTCCCACTGAATACAATAGAATTTTAAAGTGGAGTAGGGAGCCATAAATATAACAAACTCTCCAAGAAACAAAGTCTGAACATGCACTTCTGTTTGCCAGGTTGTACAGAAAGTTGTGTATCAATCACATTGAAGTATATGCAATTGCAGAGTGAGTGAGTGGGAAACTAATACAGAATTGTTGGAACTAAGTGTCATGCTTGATGTGTCTTTCATATGCAATAGTTTGTGCCAGAAGGTGATGGAAAATAAAGAAAAAGGTGCCATTAGGATTCATTGTGTAATACTGATACATGGTGATGACCTGTAGGTTTGAAATCGGTTCTTTTTTTGTTCATTATTTTTTACTTTCTTGGCTTTTGTTGTATGACTTCTCATCTTTCCACTGTGTTTTTGTCCTGGATGACATCACATGATAACAAATACTTTTTCCTCCCTAAAATCCACTGGAAATGTTGTGCATTGTAATTTCTTTGAAAGCAGTGGCAATAAAGCCCCTGTTAGCAATGGCTGGGTGATGCCCAGTGCCAGCTGTTCAGAGGGGCCAGTCTCTTTCTGTCGGAAATGCTCATTGCAAGCCCCTTTCAGTGCCAGGCAGTTTATTCCGGCAGTTTCAGGTACGGGTTAATTGAAGTGAGGTTAATCTACTTGTATATAGTCTTGTATGTACTCTTGAGTTCAATTCAAGCTTAAGCTGATTACTGTTTGTACTGCTGCAGGGTTAGTAAATTATTGATTAGATCATTGTACCAATTATTCTAGTGATGAGAGTAACTTTTTCTGCTTTTTGTGTAGGTAATACTTCAACATATATTCTGTGCGGCTTTCATGTTGTGGAAGGGCTGTTCTCAGCCTCTTGTTCATGGCTGATTGACCTTAACTGCTCTGATTCATACTATTTTGTTCTTGAAATTAGAGAATGATTTTTTTTTTTCCCAAGGCTTTGAAAGAAAATATCCTTTCACTTTCTATGAAGTACTGCGCCACAACTAATAAAACTTAACTACCAATCTAGCTGGTCTTAATGTGTTTTTGAGTTTTCCAGATCAGCAGAGGTTCTCATCTAGTCCATCATAGATCAGAAGCAAATAGATATTATTACCTTTACCCTGAAGGTTGCTTATAAGCAATCAAGCATTATCATTTAAGAAGTGTCCTGGCACCTAGAATTTCCTGTTCCTCAATTCCTGTTTGTAGACTGCTGTTTTTATTTCCTCTTTTTTGTTGTTTTTTGTTTAAAGAGGTATTGAATTATACATGAACAGTCACATAGTGCTTTGGTAAGTAAGAAAGATGGAAAGATGAAAACATATGGTTGTTCAGTGTATGTTCTTGTTTGTGTCCTTATAATGATGATGTTTTTTCACTTTTCTTAAAGTATCCAAGTATTGGTGGAATGAAAAGAATAGCCCAATGAAATGAATAACGAAAGAACAGTCTAATAAAAGGAGAATAGTGTTCTGATAGCCCTTCCTAAGTAATTTAAACGTTCTGATCCTTCCCTTTTAGTCTTTGTGTAGTAGGTTATGTTTTACAAACTTCTGTTTTATGAATGTTTCCTTTTTTAATTCAGCCAAACAACAGTTGAGTAGGTTTCTCTGTTGGTTTTAAGAGGCAAGGCCAAACGCTTTGAGAATGTGTCATTTAAAGTAAAGCCCTAACAAACATGAAAAAGTTTCTTGCAGAAGGAGTATATCCAAGATGAGTGTGACATTGATCTTGAGATGCAAGGAAGATGAGCATTGCTGCAGGAGCTTAATTAAAGGATGTTAACACAATAGAGAAGTATCTTCAGTGTGTCTCCTATCAGTTTCCTTCTGACTATAATAATGTAGTGTGGAAAATGAAATATTCTGTAGGAAAGTGCGTGAAGTGTGCTTTTGTCTTTTGCTGTATTTTGTAAATTACCAAAAATTTTTACCATTTTTTTTTCCAATAAAATGTATTAATCAGCCTATTAATCTCTGCACGTAGAGCTGTTCATTGACTCGTTCTTCAGCACTGAATCATCATTCAGCCCTGAGGTACTCCTCACTGGTGGCTTTGCTGGCTGTGAGGTTTGATGGTGCTGCTGTTCTCAATCATTTCAGGTAATGAAAGACTTGTTTTGAAGGGAAAACTGAAATACAGAAAGGCCAGCAGAGGGCAGACTGAGCAGCCTGGTTTTCTGACATTCTGTCTCTTTTAAGTGTAAATATAGTCACTGAACTATTTTACTATGTAGATATTCTGCATACTAAATGTATGTAATACTACTACATGTAGATAGTATTTCAAACTATAGCTTGATGGTTTGGTGTTTGGATTTGAAGTTATTCATGTTGGGTGCTTTCTGAAACAGGAAGGAATGGTAAACGCGAACTTGCCTTGATTTGTTGGAACTGGATGGAAGCCTCGGTCAGTGTATGACACTTCTGCAGAACTGTATCAAAGGATATCTCGAGTTGGAAGGGACCCATTAGGATCATCAACTCCTTGCTCCTCGCAGACTATCTAAAACCAAACTGTATGACTAAGAGCTTCATCTAGGTGCTCCTTGAACTCTGTCGGGCTTGGTGCTCTGAACACTTCTCTGGTGGAGCCTGTTCCAGTGACTGACCACAGTATCAGTGAAGAACCTTTTCCGTATGTCAAATCTGAACTTCCCCTGATGCAGTGTCATTCCATTTCTCATGTACTGTTGCTGTTCACCAGAGAGAGGAGATCAGCACCTCCCCTCTGCTGCCCTCCTTGGGGAGGATGTAGGCTGCCCTGAGGTCACCTCTCAGCTGTCTCTAAGCTGAACAAACCAGGTGACCACAGTTGCTCCTCATAAGTCTTACCCTCAAGACCTTTCACCATCTTGGTCACCCTCCTCTGGACACACTCCAGGCCTTTAATGGCAATTGAGGCGCATAAGTTCTAAACTTACAGCCTCTTGTAATTTCTTTCTTTGTAATCATACTTGAGTAAAGCAGGAGGAAATTCATGGTAGCCTGCTGGAGATTTGTAGAAACATGCTAATCAGTAAATGTTCCAAGAAACGGAAATTTGGGATTTGGGTGAAGCCCCATGTATTGATAAAACTGAGATGCAAGTAGTTTCCCGGAGCCTTGGCTGGCTACTTTGAGTAGTTACTTTACAAAATCTGCCTCACTTGGATCAGTGAAAAGCCATCACTTTTTCCCTGATTTCAGTTTGCACTCCTCCCCTTTGACGTCATTTTGCTTTGTCTTGTAGGTATCACAGTGGGTAATTATTTAGATACAATAACCATATTGTTCTTCCCTCTCTCCGCAGTATTTGTCTTACTGAGCAAGTTCAATATTTGTGTCACGACAAATAACTAGCTGGAAAATGACAGACTTTTCTGTTTGTTCATTACCTGTACTAAGGAAAATGATTCATGCTGTGTCAATGAATGCCACTATTTATCTCCTTAAAGATTAGAGATCAAGAGAAGATTCTCTTTCATACCTCAAAAGTTCCTCTCACATGGCCCATACTTAGATAAGAAGGAAGGGCAGCTATGAACATTTTTATTTCTGCTCACTGTTGCATGAAGTATATCCTGAACGGTTAGTGCAGACCATCTTCTCCCACAGTTTGATCATTTTCACGCTGTTAACATCTCTACGTGTTGCGATTGAACCTTGTAGGATAGTCTCTGTTAACCTAGTCATCAACCAACTCCTGTTTCAGCTGCATATCTTAAGAAAATATGTATAACTATGTTAATTTTGCAACTTGGGTGTGCTTTTAATTTCTTCCCTGCCAAATAAATTATAACCTTAAATACCCATGGAGGCTTTGCAGCTGGTTATACTGTCTGTGTCGTGTCCAAGCCTCCATTAGCAGCATGCACTGTGTTCCTCTAGGTTCCAGCAGACAGCATCACTCAGTTTCCTCTTCCTTGTACGAAAAATAGGAGCTATTATGGATCCCTTGTTTGATCGAGAAAGAAACTCTTCTCACACTCTTCTGAAGTGCGATAATTCTGTCTTACAATGTAAATATCAACCAAATATTTCGAGTGCAATACATTGCTTACTTGCTCATTTTGGCAAGGATTCCAGAGCACCTTTACTATTCACTTTATACCACAAGGAATACACAGATTCAAATGAAAATAATTTTCACATTTTTTTCCCCCTAAGTGTGTTCAGACAGACAAGTTATGTGCAGAATTATTTTGAAGTTAATTCACAAATGACTGGTTATGCCTACAGAAGTTTCTCAGATGTTAAAATATCTTGCATTTCCCTGTTGACAACTCTAGACGAGTTACAGAATTTTCAAGCAGGTTGGAAGTCCTTCATCTGTTCCATTCCTATTTTGAACCTAGTCTAGCTATCATAGACTTCAAAGCAGGTGATGTCTTAGTCAAGCTAATAACAAGGGCTAATGATTCTGAGTGACTGCAGCCTGGAGCAGAAGAGGCATTTTGTACTAAATTATCCTAAACAGTGCTCTAAGGCTGCCGTTCTGTGTGCCTGATAGGGTTCAACCACTGACAGCTGCAGAGGAAGGCCACAAACGGAGGGTCTAGGCCCTCTTACAGAAATGGGTAATGCTAATAAAGGAGAAGAAATGTGATTATTGGCTTGTTTTCACAAAATTTTGTTAATAGTTCCATTCCAATGTCTTTAGCCCCAATGCAGCTGGTTTCACTGACTCTGCCAAAGGAGAGGGTTGCAGTTTCACCACAGCAGAACTGCTGCTGTGTTAATACTTTTGTTTTCAAACAAGACAGCTTTTCCCTATTGTGTGTTGACATAATGACTGTGTTAATCATTACTCTGTGACACCCTTAGCTGTATTGTTTATTTTGGAAGGCAATCTATATTGGGCGGGCTAAAAAAGATGAAAGAAAGTCAAAAGAAATTAGTCTTTTTCACCTGTACTTGAACATCTTTCTTTGTGTAGATTGATAATCAATAAAATCGTTATAAAGGAATGCCTGGGATTTTTTTTTTTTTTACCATAAAGTGTAAGCAGACGATCTCTGTCTATGTAATTGCTTCAAGCAAATTCTGAGGAAATAATATTTCAAAACTTTAATATTCCATAACAAATTTAAGAAAGGGAATTTTACGTCTTGGCCCTCCTTTTAAAGTACGTGTGGATGCTTTGCACGTGCGTATCTGTATGTGCTGAGACGGACTGGCAAAGAGGGGTGCTATTTCAGCCGCATGTGTTAAAACCTTTCAGGTTCAGGCTACAGGATGAAAAGAGAGGCTTCTGAATCCTGCGGCTGAGACTAACGTTTCTGCTTAAATGTGTGTGTGTGTAGATACAACATTGGGGGAGACCTAAAAGAAACCTGCCATGATTACATTTGAAGAAAGTAATTGCAACATTGCATGTGTTGCTCAAACACAAGTGATGAGACAGGTAAAATAATAGCCAGGAGCAAATACTCTTGGCTAAGAGGGATACCTTGAAGAGTCTGTAAAGCAAGCCCTTATACATACCCCATCACAGTACTTTGGGGGAATGTGGTGCTGGAAAGAGTTGCCTTGTGTGAGAATAACATGTCTTGTGCTTTTCAGGAGGTTTTAAACATTTATTTTTGTTAAAAAGACAATCAACTAACCAAGCAAAGCCTGCAACTGTTGCAGGGTACTTTATCAAGTTTGCTGCTAAATCTGTGAATCCAGAAAGGGATATTCTAGAGATCACATGGTGTTAGGACCATTTTAAGTATAAGCTAAGCCATTATTTTCTCTGCACTTTTCTAAACCTGAGCCTTACTTATTTTCTTAATTGTTTAATGTGGTGATTGTCTGCTTGTGGATGTGCACTATAGCCACCTCAGTAGTGTGTGTGTATACCATTCATATCAAAGTAACTAGTCATGGATGGTAATTACCAATTTACTTTTAATTTCACAATTGACTAGACAGGCATCAATGCCACAGGAAATGCCATCTTAAAAATACAAACAAACAAACAAAAACAAAAGAAAACAAACACAACACAAAAACCCAACTTCTGAATAATATTAGTGGGCAGTGACTGCTCCGCTGAGATAATAGTTTGCTTAACTAATGACAGAAAGGAAGAGAGATCAGCACAAGAAAACAGTAACTGTAGAGAACTCAGTGGCAAAAGAACCCTGGGTTCTTCCATACCTAAAGACTTTGGGGAGTGGTGTTTGTTTTGGGGTTTTTCAGTTTTCAGATTAATTAAGCAGAAAATTTTAGTTTTGTCTTGTTAAGTGACAATTCTTTGTCCCACCAGCCACAAGTTCTAATTACAAACTCTAGAATATACTTTTTGGACTCTGGAAGTTTTAGGTATTTCTTCTGAAGTTTTTTTTTTATTTAAAATAAATGTTTTCATGTCTTTTTCTATTATTCTTGTGGTTATTTATAATGCTTGACCAGAGTTTCATATGTAAACAACAGATTAAACAATTATAGATTGCAATTTTTTTTTTTGCTTAAGGTATACGACCGCTAGGTAAGTTTTCTGGAGTAGATCTCCATGTCACTGATGGTAAGAAATGCAAAGATGGCCTTTTTCTAGGATCTTAGCCAAGAGTGAACAATATCTAATATATCTAATTTTCTTTTACTAATTTTTTTCCCATTTAAAATTAGTTTCAATGTACTGAAAGAATAAGTGGCCTAGTTTACCAAAAACATTTATAATGCTGATGTTTTTACAGAACTGTGGAAGTATATTTACAGTTAAAAATCATAGAATGTGTTGGGTTGGAAGGGACCTTTAAAGGTCATCTAGTCCAAC
>JAOXJM010000041.1:18081992-18092555 GCA_026413425.1 Tringa solitaria
TACCTATGAGAAGTACTTTGAGGCAGTAGTTCTGCTGCTCCTGCCCTTCTAAGTAACTTCTAAGTAAGGGCAGCCAAGGCTACCCTTCAGCTTCACATTCTCCAGCAGCTTCTTCTTGTTGGTGAGCCGAAGCTCCAGCTAGGCACCTCTCCACATTGCTCCTCTATCATTTGGAGAAGGAAATTACCGACACATTCCAGGAATCTCTTGGATTGCTTGTGGCCTGCTGTGTTGTCCCTCCAACAGATACCAGGGTGGTTGAAGTACCCCATGAGGACTAGGGCTTGTGAATGTGAGGCTGCTCCTGTCTGTCTATAGAGAGCCTCATCATCTTGGTCTTCCTGGTCAGCCTGTAGCAGATCTCCTCTGTAACATCATCTGCCTGCCCTCCCTTTAATCCTGAGCCATAAGCTCTCATTTACACCTCATCCTTCCCCAGGCGGATCTCCATGCCCTCCAGCTGGTCATTGACATAGAGGGTAACACGCCCTCCTCAGCTCCCCTGCGTGTCCTTCCTGAAGAACCTGTATCCTTCCATTTCAACACTCCAGTCATAGAAGCCATCCCACCATGTGTCTGTAATGTCAATAAGATCATAGCCCTGCAGGCATGTGCATGTCTCTTAACTCCTCTTTATTCCCACTGCACATGCATTTGCATAGTGGCATTTAAGTTGGCCCCCTGATGAAGATGACTTATGACTGGAATGGCTCTAATTCCTCTGTGCTGCAGTCCAGGTGCTCTCATGTTGACCCGCAATCCTTCTCCAAACTCTGGGCATCTGTTGCTGGCATTGGCATCATACTGGTAGGAGTGGGATGGACTGAGGTTCCCCTCCCCCAGCACTCTAGTTTAAAGCTTGGCACCCTCTGTCTGAAGATACTTTTCCCCTCCTCTGACAAGTGGACCCCATCAGGGCCCAGTAGACCAGGTTTCTCAAAATGAGTCCCATGGTCTAAGCCACACCCCTGGCTGTGGCACCAGTCCTGTATCCATTTGTTGATTTGCCAGATCTGATTGACCCCTTCCCTTTGACTGGGAGGATTGATGAAAAAACTGCCTGTCCCCCAGAGTCCCTGACTGCCTTTCCCAGGGCTCTATAATCCTTCTTGAGATTCCTCAGGCTGCTCCTGGCCATATCACTGGTGTCCACACAAAACAACAGCAGTGGATAATAATTAGAGAACAGTACAAGGCTTGGTAGTCTCTTGGTGAAGTTGCTTCAGTTTCTCTCAGTCTGAAGGAGTATAGTTTTGGCCTTCCACACCACTTTGAGATGTCTGCAGTACGGGGCATCACCCCACAATCTGTGGAGGACAAAACTGCGAAGTCAGATATACTACTTTCTCTGATACACATCTGTGCATGATTTTAAACCAACCAAAGATTCTCCCAAGTGAGCATTTCTTGCAATGCTTTTTAACAAGTTATAGAAAATAAACCATGGTTTCTTTTCATCATCCCCTTCCAATTTTTAACAGCTAAACAAGTTTCTGCTCACAGTATCACATGTTAATGCTAAATGCTAGCAACCCATCTAGGTTGACTTTCCTTTAACAGAAAAGACACCTGCTCCAGTGGTAGTGATCTTGATCAAAACCTGATTGATGTAGTGTAGTTTGTTGTGCTCTTGTGTATTCACCATGAGAACATGATACTTCAATGATTCTCTGCCTTTACATTCTCCAGCAATTTTGTTCAATTCTAATATTTCAGAAAGTCAAATCTGTTATCCAGACATCTATCCCCCATAAGGCAGATTCTTTTCTAAGATTGCTCTTGCTCTTTAGCTGGAGGAAAAATAAATAGTCTGCATTTTACACAACAGTATTTTCAGAATTATTAGCAGTAGGATGCCTGCTTGAGAAGGAAAGACTTTATAATAACTAAATATATGTTATTGTACATATTGATTAAACTCCAGCAGAGTATCAGTCATTCTTTTTGGAGATTTGGAAGCAGTTCCCAAGATGCATTTCCATAGTGTATTGTTTATCATGAATCTGACAGAATTTTAAGCAGGGTTACCTTTGCATTGTAATGTTATATTCTATAACACCTACTTAACCAAGCAAGCTCATTTCATTTTACTGTAAAGCACGGTCTATTTTCTAGAATGCACCAAAAGTGTGGAAAACTGTCTAAATTTGCCTGCGCTAGGGACAGAAGGCAGAGTGATGTAGGAGGAAGAGAACTGCTGATACCAAAGACTGATTAAAAAGATCCACATATTAAGTCACCATGTTACCTTACGACAGCTGGAGTGATGCAGAACACAATGGTTGGAAAATGAGAGCCATTTCCAACTAAGTATGGACATAAGTATTAAACACTCTTATATGTTTTCAAGTTTTGGTATGGGCAGAAGGAAACAGCAATCAAAGCCTCTAATACAATTGTCCCCTAGATTTGGAAAACACTTGCTTCTTGTTATGACCTGAATTTTCCACAGTCTTTTTTTTTTGTCTCCAGCACATAATAGAATAAAACATTTATTATCTTTGAACTTTAGGATATTCAGAATTTTCATCCTTGACATTTAGATCCATAGCCAAATCACAAAACTGTTATCTTTCAAGCAGCACATTCATTTCTATGGCAGTGAATAAGCTAAAGAAAAAAGAGCAATGTATTAGAGCGAGCATAAACACTGCTATTTCTCTTGAAAAATGTTCCATTGTGCTTCACAACTAGTAGGCTTCATCTCTAGTTTACTCCAGTGTTACTGCAACTCACTGAATCATTAATTGTAGTTTGTTTTTAAGAAAGGAAAGTCCTTGTCATCACTCTTGTCCCAGCAGCAGTATTACTACAATAGGTCCGTGTGTTTGGCAGCATGCTGGCAATTTCCCACTTCTTAGAAGGCAAATGCAGTATGACCCACAAACACCAGGCTCACCTCTGTAGTTTCCATAGGCTCTAGAAATAACAGAAGCTTGCTTTGCTGTGCCTGCTGGGTAAACATATGGTGACAAACCACAGCATTGTGACTGTTGACTACAACTAAAATAAGGGAAGAGCTATCAAGTCAATCTTCTACTCAGGAGTCATTGAGTTTAGGGGTAGAAAGCCAGAACAAGGGGCACATTTCTGCTGAAAGCAATCAGATAATGGTTCTTTGGTGGTTCATTTTTCATTTGTATGGAACTAGTCATAAGGCCTCTGTTTGCAGATTGGTTCACAGCATCTACCTGTCATACCTGTTGCTGGCCTTTCCAGTTCCAGCAGGCCTTGTGTCCCCACTGTTTTATTTTTATTTTCCAGACAATATGGTCTTCTTTTCTCATATCTCTTTCCTGCTACTGCAGTACTTTCATTTTCCCTCACTCTGTTCCCTTGAAGCACTTTTCTTCTTTTCATCTGTTCTAGCTTCTATAAGCATTTTTCTGACTGGTTCTTATGCTTATGTGATGATACAGTACCTCCAAAGGAGCCACGGTAAATCATAAATGCAATGCTGCTGAAGATCTTAGCAGACTCTATCAGAAGACATTATCCTTATAAATATGTTCAGAAAAGAAATTTTAAGGAAACCCACCCTTCTCAGAGTACTTAAGTGAGATTTCTGAGGTTGTATGCTTCCACGGAAAAGCCCCAGGTTGACCAAAAAGTCAGTATAGAGAGAAGATGCAGAAAATAATCCGGTTGCACAAGTCACTTGGAGCAAAGTCCTTTCCTGGAGAAATATCTCCAGAATCATGCACATTAAGTAACATATTCCTCATGAAGCTTTGCAGCCTGCAGAAAGCCACTTGTTAAGAAAAGTGAATTACAGATATCAGACCCTGGCTGTAGGCAGCTTTTCCCCTTGAACAGACCCTTTGGATGTACATTATAGTCCTGTTTCTGGCCCTCTTCTGCCCCTGACTGGACTCCCTGGATGGACTCTGTACTTCGTTTGTGACTTGCCTTGCCTAGGATTGTCAATAAACCCTTATTAGCAGCATCTGGGTCTGCCCACAGTTTTCAGCCCCTGTGGGTGACCAAAAGAGACTTCAGGGCCTAGGGATGGTTGGTAAGGGGATCTGGAGCACAGGTTATTTTTTCCTCTCTCCTTCCAGTTGCAGGCAATGACGCTGGAAGAAACAGATGGACCCACTCTATTTATACAGGGCTCTGTGGTTGGTGTCACTGCCACAATGTTGGGTTTTTTTGATAATGGGGTGGCCTGCACAGCACCAGGCTTGCTGGCATCAGATGGGATTCATGTTTCTGAAAGGGGGAAGAGGGTCTTTGCTAGCAGGGCTCATTGACAGAGCTTTAAACTAGGCTTGAAGGGGGATGGGGGCAATATCAGGCTTGCCGGTGACAAGCTGTGGGATGGCATGCCAAGGTTAGAGGGACGGGGTACCAGTGAGGGCCCTCAGCCTGTTTCTCTGAGACCTGGTGGCTACACTGGAACACACCTGAAGTCTTACGGAGATGAGCCAGGGCCTCCTGAGGTGACGGGAGACAACTCCAAGGAGGGAGGACAACTTCAAGCCTGTAGGAGCCAAGAGGGAAAGGCCAGTGAAATATCTCAAAGGAATGAAGGGGTGTTGCTGTAAGAAGGTGACACGGGTGACAGCCCAGCTGAAGTGTCTCTACAGCAATGCGCGCAGCATGGGCAACAAACAGGAGGAGCTGGATGCCACCATGCTGCTAGAAAGCTGCAACCTAACTGCCATTACTGAAACTTTGTGGGACAAATCCCATGACTGGAGTGTGGCTATCAATGGCTACAGTCTGTTTAGATGGGACAGGTGAGGAACAAGGGGCAGAAGGGTTGCCCTCTGCATCAAGAAATGGATAGGGTGTGAAGGGCTGTCTCTGAAGCATAGCCACGAGCTGGTTGGAAGCTTATGGGTAAGAATTAGAGACCAAGGCAACAAAGAGAACCCTGCGGGTGGTGTCTTCTACTGTTTGCCCGATCAAGGGGAGCGTGTTGACCAAGCCTTCTTTGCCCAGATGCATTGCCCTCACAGGCTCTTGTCCTGCCGAGGAACTTCAGCCACCCTGACATCTGCTGGAAAAGCAGCACGGTGAGCTGTAGGCAATCCAGGAGACTCCTGGAATGCACTGAGGATAACTTTTTAAGCCAGGTAACAGACAGCCCTACCAGAGGGGATGCAGTACTGGTCCTGCTGGTCACCAGCGCAAGTGACCTAATTGGCGATGTCAAGGTTGGAGGCAGTCTGAGCAGCAGTGATCACGCACTGGTGGAGTTTGCAGTCCTGAGGGATCCGGATCCGGCAAAGAGTAACGTCAGAACCCTGAATTTTAGGAAAGCAAACTTCCTGCTCTTCAAGGAGTTAGTCAGTAAGGGCCCCTGGGAAACTACCCTCAGGGACAATGGAGTGGAGCAGAGCTGGCAGATCTTAAAGGATGCTTTCCATAGAGTACAAGAGCTCTCCATCCCCAGGTGTAAGAAGTCAGGAAAGGAAGGCAAGACACGGGCATGGCTGAGTCGAGACCTGCTGGTCAAACTCAAGGGCAAGAAAGAAATACCCAGGCAGTGGAAGCAGGGACAGGTATCCTGGGAAGAGCATAGGGAGGCTGCCCGGTTGTGTAGGGATGGGGTCAGGAAGGCCAAAGTGCAGCTGGAGCTGAACTTGGCAAGGGACGCAAAGAATAACAAGAAGGGCTTCTACAGGTACGTCATCCAGAAAAGGAAGGTCAAAGAAAGCATATACCCCCTGATGAACCCGCCTGACTGAACTGGTAACGGATGAGGAGAAGGCTGAGGTAAGCAACAACTCATTTGCCTCAGTCTTCACTGGCAACCTCTCTCCTCACAACCCTCCAGTGGATGGACCACAGGGCAGGGACTCAAGGCACAAAGTCCCTCCCACTGTAAGAGAAGATCACATTTGTGACCACCTGAGAAACCTGAACATACAGACCTGACGAGATGGGACATATGGGACCTGACAATATGCCTCTTTCTAAATTGGAGAGATATGGATTTAATGGGTGGACTATTCAGTGGAGGAGGAATTGGCTGGATGGTCACATCCAGAGACTCGTGGTCAATGGCTCAATATGCAGATGGACATCAGTGACAAGTGGTGTCACTTGTGGGTCTGTATTGGGACCAGTGCTGTCTGCTGACAGTGGGATCGAGTGCACCCTCAGCAACCAATACCAAGCTGAGTGGTGTGGTGTGACATGCCTGAAGGACAAGATGCCATCCAGAGGGACCTGAAGAAGCTTGAGAAATGGGCCCATGTGAACTTCATTATACTCAGCGAGGCCAAATGCAATGCCCTGCACCTGGGTCAGGGCAACGCCTGTTAGCAGTACAGGCTGGGAGATGATGGGATTGAGAGAAGCCCTACAGAGGAGGACTTGGGGGTACTGGTGGACAAAAGCTGAGCATGGCCTCACAATATGCGCTCGCAGCCCAGAAGGCCAGCTGGATTCTGGGCTGCATCAAAAGAAGTGTGGCTAGCAAGTCAAGGGAGGTGATGCTGGCCGCCTACTCTGCTCTGGAGAGAGTACTGCATTCAGCTTTGGACCCCTCAGCACAGAAAAGGCATGGATTTATTGGAGCGGTTCCTGAAGAGGGCCACAAAAATGATCAGAGGGCTGGAGCACCTTTTCTATAAAGAAAGGCTGAGAGTTGGGGTTGTTCTGCCTGGAGAAGGGAAGGCTCCTGGGACACCTTATTGTGGTCTTGAGTACTTAAAGGGAGCCTGTAATAAAGATGAGGACAGATAATTTAGCAGGGCCTATAGCAATAGGGCAAGGGCTAATGGTTTTAAACTATAAGAGTTTCAGACTAATACAAGGAAGAAATTTTTTACAGCAAGGGTGGTGAAACACTGGAACAGATTGCCCAGAGAGGTGGTAGGTTCCTCATCCTTGGAAACACTCAAGGTCAGGTTGGACGGGGCTCTGAGCAGCCTGATCTAGTTGAAGATATAATGCTCATTGCAGGGGTAGTTGGAAAGATGACCTTTAAAGGTCCCTTCCAACCCAAACCTTTCTATGATTCTACAGTTCTGTGATCTGACCAAGATTTTAACTATGCTGTCCTATCTGTAAAGAAAGGCAAATTTCCCTCTCTCTGCGTGGTACAAATACTATAATTGAACAGTTCCCAAGCCTGTATAATGTACTACAGCGACTGGCTATATTAAGATTGTGCTGTAAAGATATCAATCAAAGGTAGTCACAGCAGAATAGTGGAATAAGCAGAGGACTGGAAAGGGGCTGTGTACTGAACTGCGCTGTGGGAAATCTTCTAGGTTGACTAATTGCCTCCAGCCTCCCTGGAAAGCTCCTTTTACAGCTTCAGTTTGGATTGTTTCAAACTTTCTGTGCCATGTTACTGCAAGCTGCTGAGATTCATGGTGGAGGCTGCTGCACTTAAAACCAAAGCAAAGCAACTCTGCCCTCTCTCCCCTAGACAGGTATTTGCTTACATGCTATTTATTTGCATGAAAATCATGTTTGGAGATTTCTTGGTAAGACAGTGCGTGTAGACTACAACACAGAAACTATGCATTTTGAAAACATCCATTACTGTAACAACCAGATTATAGTACCTAGCCACTGCTAGGTGATCTCATTATATAGAAAGCATAGTATGATTTTTTTGCACTCATTATTTTTGCTATTTTTTTAGACTTCTTCAAGTAGATAACACAGTTTGTCTCCACTAAGAGGCACTCTTTGAGCTGTTGTGTATAACTCCCTTTTTACAGTCTGACAAAGGTTTCTTTCTCCACTAGTCTCAGCCCGTGCAGCTCCGCTGACTTCATCTGGGAATTTTCAGCCTGAACTTTTGTTCTAAGTACATATTCAGCAATATACAGTTAAAAGACTCTAATGAACAATCGATTTAAGCACCAGTCTTATTATCCAGCAGGTTCATGGGGGTTTTGCCCAAGCCATGTTTTCTAGAATGCTCTAAGTAAAAAAAAAAGGGCTTTTAGCTCATTATGACATACAGAAATAGCATTAGAAAAAGGGAAATATTTTTAGCTATTTTGCATTTTTTATGCATCAGTTGGTCCAACATATCTGGTTTGTCACCCCTAGATACACTTTCTAACTACGTTACTTCTTTTCGTCATATTTTTTGGGCTTTGTGATTAATTTTTGAAAGGAAGCAACGTTACGTACTTGGTGTCTTTGAATGATTGAAGTTCAAAGCATTGGGAAAGAGGTTCTGTGTAACCTCTTTTGCTTGGTGAATCAATGGCAGCTGCCATTAGAATAAGTACTGTGTTTTCCCAGGCAGGACTTTCCTTTATTTGGCTCCTCTGTACTGCTTGAAAGTCTGAGCTGTTTCATGAGGAATCATCAGTGTCTGAATTAACTTTTCTACAGCACACAAAGTCTGTTAATCCTGGGGACATGATATAGATGCTGGAATAGAGAGGCATAATCCATTGCAATAATTCATTTATTGCAACATATTTCAATTATAGCTGTATGGCTTACCAGAATTTTGTGTAATAATGATCTAAATAATAGAAACAAGGCCAACATGTTGAGGAGGTTTACTTTTGCCAAGTAGGTTTCCTTCAAAAGTAAATAAATTAGTAATCAAATCAGACAAAAATAAAGGGAGTATATCTTTGCCTCTGAGTTTCTCAGCTATCAAGCTGTACAATTTCTAGCCTGTTGGGTTTTTTGTTGTTTCTT
The DNA here is from genome assembly GCA_026413425.1 of Tringa solitaria. NCBI lineage: Eukaryota > Metazoa > Chordata > Aves > Charadriiformes > Scolopacidae > Tringa > Tringa solitaria. Next base: position 18,090,627 of record JAOXJM010000041.1, read on the forward strand.
TTTTTTTTTCTTCTCTGCTACAACAAAAACACTTTTGCAGAGCTATTAATGCTGAGAGAAGATTTTTTTGTTTAAAGAACAGGTGAGAATTGCTCATTTTGTTCCCTTCTCTCTTTGCAAGGACTGATGCCACAGTTGATATTTTTTTCAGAAATCTACTCGAGTGATCTAATATCAAAATTAAGTGTACTTTGCAAAAAATAAAGTGTACTTTGGAAAAAATATTTCTATTAGTGCATCTGCTTTACAGTCCTTATTGATTTTTCTGCCATATTTATTTGTCAGGGTGGATTTCATCTAGAGTAGGATGTCTTTTTTGTTTGTTTGTTTTTAATGCATTATTATCCAACACAATAATGCACAATAACGCATTATTATCACAACAGTCAGAGCAGGGTTTTCCATCATTGATTTTCTGTTGTTAAGGCACGTTTTTATAAAGCCAAACATTTCAAGATTTCTTTTTAATGATGGATTTTCAAATATAAATGTGATAATGGCAAAATTCCAAAGTTTGAGCTTACATTCTCTTTCATTTGAGCACATTAACAGACACAAGATGAACAAGTTTTTTTCAGCTTGCTGTGGATGCAGCTGCTTTGAAGTTAGCCACAGTAACCCTACAGCACCTTCAGGTATTTCCCTACCTAGTCGATCATGCAAGTATGTGGTTATTGTTTTATGCTCTCTCCTCTACCTTCTGTTCTGATGCCCGTCTTTGGTTCCTGACAACTGTTTCCAGAACTGCAAAGTTGCTCTTGCTCAAAGCACTTGAGCACAGCCTTCCACTGTGTTGCAATTCACCCATTGTTTAAGTTAAAAGCCGGATGCAATGACCTATCTGCTGGTCTGCTGGCAGGTCTATAGACTGATCAAAAACTGTGGATAACCTTCACCTACATGATACTAGACCAGTATTCTGTCTAGTTTCTTCTGTGGCTCTCAGCCTCCGAACATAAAGTTTAACTAAGTTATCTTTGCAGAGTGCGTTCAGGTACAGAAATATTCAGGCATAGAGAGCTTAAGTTCACTGGGACAGGAGCTCCAGTCTCTTCTTTATATTCTAACAATTTAACCTTGGAGATAAAAGTTCACCTCTGCATCTTGTTTTCAGTAGTGTTGTATGATAGGTGAGCTAAAGTAAAACAGGAATATGACACATGAGGAATATATTAAAAGTTATACACAGAGGTGGGGAGAGGTTAGGAATTTTCCAGTGATTACACCCTGACCCAGGAGATTTAATTATCCAAAACAGCTTGATAACTAATGAAATTTGTTTGCATAACTAACTCCCCTGATTAGTTCTGGAGAGGTGTGTGGCTTTCTTTCCACTTAAGGGTGTTTCTCACATAATTTTCTTCCAAAGGCGAATAACATCATATTCCCCTAAATGCAACTGGCTCTGAGAATCAAACTCTGCGTTTAGCAACTGAATTTTCAATCTCAAATGGTTTGATGGTTGCATTTGCTATAGGAGTTTATTTGTCCTTTTCAATATGTACCTTGTACAAGTCGCTAGCTCACACTTCAACCTATGCCGTAGTATCTTTAAAGTACACCTTTTTCAGAGTAAACCCATTCAGATGTGACACCTCATTCTATAATATATCTACATAAATCTCTGGCAGTGTATAAGAAAAGACAGAATTGCCACAACCACTTGTTTAGATGGTGAAAACTCTTTTGAACAGCAGTGTTACCTTCTTGTCCAGAAATTATTTGGATTGTCATCTAAGTTTGGTTTTGGTTTTTAACAGTTCAGCAAATTGTGGTGTTCATGGATGGTGATATAGCCTATAATTTACTTTGTACACAGAACAGATCATCAATTGAGAACACCAAACTCTACAGATCTCTTTGGTAAAGGAATTTTCAGGACCTTCTTTTTTTGGTATTTGTTTTGATCATCTAGACACATTTCTAAAA
>JAOXJM010000041.1:18092565-18112403 GCA_026413425.1 Tringa solitaria
TAGTGGAAGAATTTTATTTTTTTTTGAGAGCAAAGACCTCACCCTGGCATGGCATTGGGGTTAGGCATGGAGGGAAGCTGAGTAAAGCCAGTAAGTTTTACTATAAGCAAAGAAAGTAGAACATTAATAGTTCCTCTTTATGTATGTAACGTCTCCTTTGAAAGTAACTACTTTAAATGCTGACTGCAGCTCAGTATTAACGTGGGCACAGAAGAAGAGATGAGTTAATACTTTCACTGGCTTAGTGTCATTCTGGACTACCTGCATTTAAACAAACAGAAGTCTTACATTTCCAGGATGAAATATGATGCCTCATTTCACCTACTATTTAGCCATGGACAGTAATGCAATGTTTACTGATGTCTGTCTGCATGTATATTGTGCTTTCTGCTGCCATAATAGACCTGTCAGGTCATAATCAGCAGATCATGCTCTAGTGATGTTATCTGATTTCTTATCTGAAGCTGCTGGCAAATGTGGATATGAACCCAAGAGGGAAATAGAGAATTATATAGGAGCTCACAAAGCTCAGAAACTCTGGGGTTTTTTTCCTTCTCAAAGAAATAAAGAGGAAGAACCCAGTCCTCAATGAGAACAGGATGTGAGGCTTCCCAGACTCTGTGATCAGAGGCATGCAAGGAGGCTTCTTATTCCAATGAAATCTTGTGGAGTAGATGTTAGCTGCACATGATAGAAGAATACAAGTTTTCATCAGGTTCTTATGATGATTGTAATGGTCTTTCCCAGTGAACTTTGAATTCCAAAGTATTTTTTTCTTGGCAGCCAGCGTCTGAACATTATGAAGAGGCAAATGAGGAATGTGTTGACTTACAACACTCTGTCTTACAGATTTTGAGAGAATATGTAATTCCAAACAGGGCAATTCATTGTTGCTTTCAGAAGGAAGAAAGAGACTCAGAGACTTAAGTGCAGGTTTTTATGAGATTTTCCCACATATCTTTTGCACACAGCTGTCCCAGTACCAGCATTTATATTCCTAATTAACGCCCTGGGATTTCTGAGTCTTTTAGGCCATAAAAATTACTGAAAAGCTTGGAACCCAATGACTGAAGTCTCAGATGAAAAAAGGAAATACGTTAAGCACCTTGCAATGTATGGAAAATTGGGCTAGAATCTAGCCTGGTTGTTCCAGGCAGACTGACAGAGGCCAGCAGAGAAGTAATTCCTAAATCTGGCCTTTTCCTGGGTTTGTAATTCTACTTTAATCATGACTTGATGTATATGAAAACCTGAAATTTCCAGTTAAAAAAAAACCTTCTAAAGGGTTTTTTTTCTAAAGGCTAATTCTTCCTTTCAGTCACGATGCTGGCGCAGTGGTGGTGGGGTGGTAGCATGCATTCCTTTGAAAGGAAATCTGACAGACTTAATCAGAGAGTATAAGACCCTGGCTCAGTGTTTTCCTCTGACAAGGGTCCACCCTTCCAGGAAATAAGCCATAGATAGACCAGAGGGTAAACTGGCACCTGGTCATCTTTACCTATACCATGAGAGTGAGACACTATGTAGCCAAGAACACAATATTCAAAAGCAAAGACAGTTGGCCAGAGAGGCTAATGTGGAAGGCTAACTCTTGTCCTGGAGTTACAGTTCTCAGGAGTAAGTCTATGACTTATTGATTATTACTTCCCATAAATAAAGAGTATCTTACTGTTCAGTGTTAGGTGAACATTAATCAATATTTCCTAACAATTTTAAGAAATCTGATCACACGTTTTGGCTCATGTGATCTCGATCAATTTTGCATTTGGGCTTTCTAAGCATATTCAGCAGGAGAAATCAAAATCATTTTATTGACATAAACCATAGGTCTACGTGGAATCAAAATGCTGAGATGAGATAAGATTGTTGACAATCACAACCTTGAGCTGAGTCCCTCTGAATCTTTCCTGGTTTGTCCTTGAGGTATATGTGAGTCTGTGTTTTGGTCTGGTTCATTGTAGGCATCCATTTCATGGTTTGGCTGTCTCACAATGAATCCATGCTCTGCTTCCTCAAGTCTCAGAGAAAGGAAGGGCAAAACATGTATCAGTGAAACATAACCCACCCGACTGCAGCATGTTTTGAGGAGGGAATGATATCTCCTGCAAATGAAAGGCTTAAATATCTTCTTTTCTTCATTTCAGGCATAACACTTGGGAGGCAGAAGGTGAAAAGTGCTGTCTTCTAAACAATTGATGCCACTACTTGCAGATGTTCCCCTTTCAAGTGTAGCACTAGAAGAGTTAACATTTGAAAGTACCAAGGGAATTACAGTACACTGTGATTTCACTATCTGTCTTTCTGGGTGGAATAATCATGGCTAGCTATGCGATATGTGCCAGGGAAGGAATTTGTCATATACCATCTGTGATCGTTCACAGCAAATGAAAGCGAGGGAAGTCTTGAATTGTGCAGAGCTAGACTGAGATAATAGCAAAGCCTGTATGCATGAGTTACACAAGTATGATTATCCCCTCCTCACAATTTTTTCCATGCTTATACTGCATAGCTACAATGCATACAAACGTTGTCCTGCTATGGCAACATGACTCATTTGTTCTTATAAAGACATTTCTATTACATCAGAGGGATCATTTTTGGAAATCTGATTGTTTTCACTGAAGTCAGTTAACTGACTTTTCTTTTCCAAAAGTGCTTGAGTATCTTCTGAATAAGCTTGGAGAATGTGAGGTTGAATGACTATTGGTGGAGTCTGTCTGTCCACATGCAGAAAATACCCTGGATTAATACATGGCTTGTATGTCATCCCAGTATTTTTCATACACATAATATCTAAGAAAGAGAGCAATTTAGCAAGCCAGTAGATATTTTTTTCTGTTAGTAAATTGCAGAATACACACTAAGATAATTCTTCTTTCTCAGAGGACTTTCCCATTTGCTTGGGTTTGCAAAAATAATTCTTAAATTGGCACAGAATAACTCCATAAACAAAGACCAAATACTTCTTCATGTTAAACAAACTACACTTTATGTAAAAGCATCTTTATATCACAATTAATAAATCATAAGTAGTAAGATTTTAGAGGACTTTAAATATTGATATAAGAAAAAAAAAAGAGGTTTTCTAATGTCATGTTGTTTATTTCAAAATTATTTTTGTTTAGACCATGTGTTTCCAAGATATCTTCACTGAAATTTTGGAAACTTCTTAACTAGAGATTTTTGCCCAAAGTGATCAGAAGAAATCACACTTATATCTCCTTCTATTTAGGTATAATTTTATTGGAAAAGTTCATAATAGAAGGGTGCGTCTGTGTGAGAAAGCCTATTGATTGATGTGTGTGCTACTTAATAGAAGAGATAGAATTTGTTTGTGAAAGGTAAAGTCTACAGCAGTCATTTGATAAAATGCAGAAGGAGAAAAAAGAACACAAACAAACAAAAAGTGCTGGGTATGATGAAAAAAAAGTCTTGTCTGCTTACTGTCCATGTGATTTCTATGTAAATGGAGAATGATATACCCTTGTCACTTGAAAATATGAAAATTAGAGCAAGGCAAAACTAGGTTTATAAAAAATTAAAGATTTCTTAAAATGTCTGTAAGGAGAACATAGCCATTAGTTTTTAAATACTGTTGTGGCTTAGTCACTGACATAACTATTCTGCAAGAAAAAAAAATAATGCTGTCTGTTTAGTGCTCAAGAGGAACACAAGCAGTGCTTGTTCTAGCTCTCAGTTTCAGGTAAATCTCAGTCTAAGTACTTGTGAAATGGCTCTTTACTGTCTTGAACCTAGTGAGAGTTCCTGGATGGAAACTGAACAGCAGGGATTTTCCAGGTTTGGTGCTTATTAACTTAGAAACACTGAATTCCTCCATTTAAATTGCTTACAAATGTCTCCCCCATCTCTGGAAAACCGAGTTACGCAAGCTTGAAGGCTAGCAGACCACTGCTGTCTTTACATGTAGTCTGCTCTGTTGCCAGCCCTGTAAACATTCCTGTGACATGAGTGGAGAGCTACAAAGTAGGAGGTATGCTCAGCGTCACAGCAGGCAGAGACAGCCGAATAATAACTTCTTGGTTATTAATTCTACTTTTACAGGATCACCATAACCAACTCATAAGAAATAACAAGCATCAGCTCGCTGGGTTGCCTTTAGTTTTACTTTCCTGTTTGCAAAGGCAGCTCTCGCTGCAGTCAGTGAGAGCATTCTGGGCTTTGGATTAATCAAAAAGTATTCATAAATTTTGTAATGAAATTATTCAGGAGACATTGACATAGAGACTTTCAATCTTTAAAGCTCTTACTCTATACTAGGACACTTGCATATTTTTATTAACACCACTATCTGTTTGCTTTTAGGCAAAATGAGACAAACCAAACACCTGTGCAAACTAGAACAAAAATTGCAACAGCACACAGTTATATGATGCCTGCCATTGCACTGCAGGTATGTCAAGATTGAGAAAACCAACACAGAGGTTCTAATTAACACATGCACACTGTTTTGGCAACCAGCAGTTTTTGAAATGAATTCACTGGATCAAGCTTTCTCAAATCTTCTCTCCTCTGTACTCCAACTGTATATGAAAGACACATCTGCAAATTGTTTTCTGAATTTATTCACTTTGTTTTAACATATGTTATGCTTATTCTCTCCAATGATTTGCATGCAAATCATTACCTAAGATTCTATTTTTCTAGGCATTGCTGATTCCTTTGGCTGGTGTTTGGACATAAAGCAATTGAAAGAGCGAAGAGTTACATCACGCTGGGTTTTGTTTTGAGGGGGGTACCACATGCTTTAACCATGCTGATTAAAGCCAAAAACTGATGTACAAACCCACAAGAGAACACAGAAACAGCCTGGAAAAAACAGCATAGGGACTACAGATACAAAAATGTCTATGCCTGTGTCCGGGGGCTGCTTCTGTATTTCTGCAAAGCAGAATATATTTTAAAATATTCTGCAGAAGAAGAACATCAGTTAGCATCTTTAGGACCTGAGGAAATAATCACTTGTTTCCTACATGCTTACCCTTTCCCCCCAACCACTGCATCATAAACTTGTTTCGGAAAAAAATTTTAGCTAGAAAACTATTACGGGAACAGCCAGAAACAAGCAATAATCATAGTAATGCATTACAAAATAAGGTACTGTTGAAACCAGAGAAGCAGCAAAGTGACTGGCTTGTGTCTTATTTCCTGGGTGAGAGAAAAAGCTCAGGGTGTGACTGAGAAGAGGTTTATGCCATGGAAATGTATTAATCACCACCTATGAATAAGCAGCTCTTGACTAATGGGCGGTAAAGTTTTGGGATGCATGTGACTTGCAGAGGACCTAGTTTCATTCTCCACATCCTTCCTGTGACTCTGAGAAGGGCTCTCCATCTTTTTTGCCCATCTGGCTCTGCATTTGGCTTTAGTCAGGATTAAATCAACTGCTTGCAGAGTGATGATGACTATCTTCCTGTAGCTATGCCTATGAACATTTCTTTGCATTTATGAGCAGGACCCAGAATTCTGGTTAGATTCCAAGTCACTGTGTTTTTCCTCCTTAGATTGTCATATATATTAATCTGAAATAAACAATTCTCAAAACAATATGTGTTCAGTGCAATCAATTGCTGTATTGCAGCGACAGACAAATTTATCCTTAAATGTAGTCTGCAGTTAGAGTCAGTTGATGATGATGGACTGCTAAATAAATAGCAATTGTAGCCCATTATAAATACCCATATAATAAACATTGACTAGATGTTGTTGTGTAAAATTGGTAGATGGAGAAAATCAAATGGATGTAAACCACATTTTACTTTGTAGCTTTAAAGTTGAGATGTAAATTGTGCAGTATATCTGACACAAAAGCCAAACAGCATCATAAGATCATTTGTTTCATGCCAGTCAAAAGATAACAGCAAAATCATGTGAAACATTAGCTATCACATATGAAGGGTACTAAAATAAAGTTTCTGTCTCTTAAAGAGACAAAACTGGCAGTACTTGCAACATACCAATCAGGAAAATAAAATGTTGCTAGAATGGAAAGTAAACTTAAGAGAATAGTGAACGTCCCTATTAGAGACTACTATGTTAATCAAGTTTCTGTTGAATAATGCTGGAATTGCAGCTTGGAATACGAAGGCCTTTTTAATTATGAAAAAAAAAAATCACATTCACTTGAAAAGTAGTTTAGAAATGGCATTAGATGAATTATCTTGAGTCCTTTAAGTAGAATAGATAAATAGCTTGATTCCTCATATTTGAAAGAGTACATGTTGATAGATTTTCCTCTCTTCCCTATTAGAATGTCACATCTTGCTCACTCAAGGACAAGATGTTATACTGGGTGGTCCTCTAACCAAATTTTTTCATTCCTTTAAAACTTCCAAATTTTATATCCCCTGCAGGATTTTATTTGAAAACCCATGTACATCTGAATAATAGGAATCTTTACTAGTTCATATTTTGGGTGGATTGTTACTAATAAATAATATGATTGTTCTGCCTTTAGTGGATGCTAATAAAGGGGAAAAATGTTTAAAACACCTGCAGAAGTTAAGATTTTCCCAGTTAGGTGTAATTTCCCATTCTCAGCTTAAGAAAATGCTGGTTACAATCTGATGTAGTGTAGTAACTGTTATCTGGATCTGCACTCAGATGAAATTGTTGTGTTATTAACAGTTTACAGAACCTTCCTTAGTTTCTCTCTCTTTTTCTCTCTTACCACCTGTGATCTGTTATTTCACTCTCCTTGTGACTCCCTGACATAAAGCTTCCCCCTAGTTGTATCAGGGCATTCCCCAGTTGATATGAAAGATGCAGCAACCTGATGCAGCAACCACTCCCACGTAAGACTGTAAAGTATGTGGATGTTAGAAGAACTGAAAGAAAAAAGTGTCAGAAGTATATTCTAAATGTTATGTTTTGAAAAGGCCAAACTATTCTGGTTGAAATTTTCCAAAATCTGAATTTATCTGAACACAGCAGACACACAGAAAAAATTTCTTTCAAAATTTAGCAGGTTTTAAAACAGATATTGTTACATACCTTTAAAAGGTGGAGTAATCAATAGTAACTGCTAAGCCACCAGCAAATGGAAATATTTTTCTATCTACATAAGACTGACCCAAACAACAATCTAAAATTATAGGACTGTGTGTTTTATTTCCAATCTCAGCACTTTAAAACTGATTTATTTAAGGATTCTCTTTCCTCACTCAAAGACATTTCCCTACACAGCCAGTCTCTCCCTTCTTTCTTCCTCTTTCCTGTATACAATAAAATGTTTTTCCTGATCTATGATACTGAAATGAAATTGCACCTTGTCTGGCATCCTTTCAAAAAGGCAGAGATTTAGGGAGCATATTTGAGCTGTTAGCTAAACCTCATATCTAAAATTTTCCATTCTCTTTTAATAATGCTTTGGCATTTTATTAGTGCTTTTCATTCTTCATAAAAACATGACCTAAAAATACTTCATGAAGAACTGAGCTAGATCCTCAAATGGAGGAAGAAAAAGGAAATATTCTTGTGAGGCACTGGAACATATAGGCATAGGAAATGAGCCAGATTTCACTCTCCTTCAGTAGATTTTGTTTCAAAATGGCTGGCAAAGAAAAAAATAAAGGAATATCTCCAGATTTATTAGTCTTTCAGTGAACAACCAATGCTTCCTTTGAATTGCCTGAAGTAATTTCAAGTGGGAGCTGTACACTTTTACAAAAGAAAAAAAGTCAAATATACAGTGGTGCTAATAGTGCTGGTGCTCTGGTATCTATATCACAGTTATTTGCACATACAGGTACTTCAGTATCAAACTCACTGGAAGGATTATATACTCTACTCTTTCTCTTCTTCATTTTTTCCCCTTTTCTTCTTCTCATACATTTCTTCTTTTTAATTTTATTTTTAATTTAATTTAATTAATCTCTCTCTTTCACAACTCTTTGCTTCCTCTCCATAACTCATTTTTATTACTCACATCAAACCATAGATTAGTTTGCCGAGTTTCTATGCCATTGCCTGCAAGCCAAAAGACTGCCTCTTTGTTAAAAAGAAAAAGAAAAAAAAAAAAAAAAGAAACACACCCACCCACAAACACCAACTCTCCACCCTGTAAAAATTCCATTTAGAGCTCTTGAAGAATTTATGTTTTCTTCCGTCACACTCACAGAGGCACACGCCAAATCTGAGTTCATGTCCACGAAGGAAAAGTTGGACTCATTGGAAGACAAAAGATAACAATAATACTTCTGTGTTTTTACAGCTGATGATCACATACTTCACGGTGAGTATGTTAGGACCTGTATTTCCAGGTCTGGGTGCACAGTAATAAAACTGCAAGAAAATTCATAACATCAAATACTGTGTGAGAAAAGCACAGAGACCCTTTCTAATATGTTTCTTCTTCCAATGTCCATGCAAAGGAAAATTAATTGCAGTCTGCAGTCTGCTTTATGAGACTAAGAATCTTGGAATGTTTCCTCTGTAAATCAACACTGCAATTGGAGGTTAATGTGATCCTATAGGCCTAGGCCCTCTTTTTGTAAGCCCAATGGTCTTTGTCAAATGCTGCTGAAGGCATTTTTCTCCCAGCAGTGGTGACTTACTTTTCATTCAAATACCTACAATTTGTGCCTGCACCTTCATGATGATAATTATTCAGAACTTCATGATGACAACAAGTTTAGGGTCAAAATTCCTTGCTTCTAAATAAACATTTATGGAATTGCATTAAAATTGAGATTTGAAGGGCAAATGTAGAAACCTTGGATAATTTCACTATTACATACTATTCAAGATTCATTGTACTTGGTTTCTACAGGTACCAAATCACCTCCGCTACCTTTTTCCATGGCAAGGAGCTGAAAAGAAAAAAACAAACAAATCCAAGAACAAAACCCAGTATTTGATGTTCTTCATTCATGCAAGATATTGTGCTGTGTTCACTCTATGTTCTTTTGTGGTCAATGCTTGCAATCCACCCCATGTAGCAAGGCATCGGTTTATGATGTGTTTCGCAGACACTGTAGAAAAAGATGTTTCATCATCCCCAAAAGGTGTTCTACAAAATAAGAGACAAAGCAGGACCAAAGCCAGGGGAAATAATCAAGTAGTGGTTATTTGTCAGCATGAAGAGTATTATAATTCTATGATTTCTTTCAGTAAAGAGGCTGTAAATCATAGATATGACAGTGGAAAAAATGTTTTTTAGATAATGCATGTTTGATAAGGCAGGATGAATATTCGGTGTAAGTCGAGGGCGCACATAAAATGCTGATAAACTGCAAAAAATTCTAGAGCAAGGCATGGCAGCAAAATGAATAAGGCCTGGAAATACTGACTTGAGAGAAAAATGTGAAATGATAACTCAGAGAATCGTGATAACAGTCTGGAAAAGCTGAAGTATGTGAATGCCAAATAAGAGGAGGGATTTACTGTGGTGCAAAGGAAGTACTACAGGAATTAATGAAAAATTTGGAGGAACTATAAATCTGAGGCTGCAAAAATAAGACTGGACAAATGTCTAAAAATATAGTGCAGGAGCCAGCTTGAACATTGGAACTGGGTAACTACTGTTATATCCCAGCCTTATAGACTTCCCTCCACCACAGTATTTTTCTTCCAGTAACTTCAACATTCATGTGGAGCTGGTATGTTACATTTCTGATTGTTATATTCTGACTGATTATAAACTCTGCTATGATAGGCCATGTAAAAAAGGTAAAAACCTAATGGGTAACCTACTTCAAATTATCTTTTATCCAAGAACCCTGAAAAATCTCAGCAATGATAATGAGATGTGAATTTTACAGTAAGGAACAAGGGAAGAAGGTGGGGAGACACTTGTATGATTTCAAGGCTTAGTATTTGCTCATCAAGAGCATAAATTCCAATAAATAAGTATACAACAAAACACAAAGGAATATTATCAGTGGACAGAAAGACACTGTAGATGAAAGCAGGGAATAGTACAGGTACTGAAAGAACTACACCTCATCCCGGAGACTGGGTGTGGTCAGTGCGGAACCAATGCTAGCACCACAGTTGAGTAACACAATGGAGGAAGTTGAGATAGTAGGGGAAATGAAACTAGATGGGGTGGGGATAAGAGGAACATGGTGGAATAAGAATCATGATTGAACTGTAGGTACTGAGAGATATGCCATATACAGAAACACTATTTATACATTTGGCTGGTGTTAAGGCAGATGGCTAATGTGACACACTCACAATATGATCAGACATAAAGAAAAGAAACCCCCCAAAAACCCAAACAAAAAAGAGGTACCGTGGCTTAAGGAGTATAGGTGTAGACCAAAAAAGAACTCTAATTAAGAATAGTAAAATTAGTTATTGTAGGATAATACTGAAAACTGTATAGATGTTTTCAGATTTCTAATGGTGTTAGGAACTACTTTTGGGAATTGCACTATTGTGAGATTTTTAGCTTTCTTGATAAGAGTTAGAAAAGAAATGCCACTTACAATGATGAGCCTTAGACATTCCCATATTTCATAGATAACATAACTCTTCATGGACTGTTCCCTGAATTAGAAAGTGGTGATGTTATTTAGCTGGTTTGGGTGTGTAATAAGACATGCTACAAAGATGATATAGAAGAGTTGGCCACAGAAAATACTTGTGACTTCAATGACTTGATCCATTATAAATCAAGGGAAGGATAACCAAAAGCAGATCTATGAATAAGACCTTCACTTTTGAGAGAGAGAAAAACGAATAATGTTCTTGTATAAAGGATGGGATTAGTTTGTCAAGTTACTTGAGCAGGAAAGCTGAGAATCTTGCATGTAGACAGTACTGACACTTGCTTAATTAGAATGTTGGGGAACTATCAGGAATTCCGACCTCATTCAAGGGAAAATTTATTCAAGGCATTCTGTGCCTAAACAGATAACAGGTACCTCCAGAGTGATATTACCAGAAGGAGAGAGCTGGGAACAAATGGAAAATGGTCTGCTTACCAAAAATACCCCATGTCTTGGACATGAGGTATACGGCTCCAGTAACAATCAAGAGAAACCTAGTTCAGACAGACCTTGTTAAGAAAATACAAATAGATTTCAAGAGGCCTGTAGCCATATAAATTGAAAAGTTTATAAGGAAAACTGTTCAGTGCAGTGAGGATGTGATCAGGAATAAAGATATTTATCTATTATGATGCAAAACCTAAATCAAAAGCGTTGAGCTCTTTCCCAGGTTTCCAAGTTAGCTACCATGCAAAAATTTGCGGAGCCATTGCATCTATTTATTATACAGTGGCCAGATTAACATTGAAGAAAAGAAAATATTTTATCAATGCTTAGAGAAGAAGGGATATCTCTGCATATCTGTAGGTCCATTAGTTCAACCTGAAAGAGAAGGAAGCCTTCAGATAAAATCTGAAGGACAGGATTACTCAAAGATAGAAACAAGGATGCATTAAAGCAATGATTTGTGCCACCCAAGTCTTCTATCTCTTTCTCTAGAAAATCAGGTAATTATTTGGCAGTGGGAAAGATCTTATTTGTCTGAATTAAATGTTTCATATATTGGGCCACATTAGAAATTATTGGTTAAGAAGGAAATGAGTGCAAGAATTGCAAAGTGAAGGAGGAGTTCATAAAGGAGAAGCGAGGTAAAGAAGCCCCTTGGGAGTGGAGGGTTGGACTGATAACAACAAAGATGATGATTCATTGTCATCACATGGTAGAACTGGATCATCACACAGGAAGGTTTGAATGCGCTGAGGATTGGAGTAACAGAAATTAGATTAAATTCAGCAGTTAAGTAGAGAAAAACCCTTAATGGAGAAACTAATCAAAAAACCTATTCTGACACAGGGTAGGAAGCTTATGAATTTATTTATTTATTTAACTTATGATGAATTTGGGTGAGAGAACGGACAACTATCAGTTACTAACAAGATTTATATACATGGGAAAAGACAAATATCCTGAGAGCTATCAGTCAAAGCATTTGTAGTAGAGATAGTGGGTATGTGAATAACTGATTGAAGTTGGAAGAGGTGCAAAGAAGGACAAGTATGATGATTAAGGGAATGGAGACACTCAGGAGACTGAGTGAAGGAGAATAACCACGACAAAGGGATCACCTCTTAAACCAAAGAATACAAGATCAAACAGACTGAGGTGTTCTGACTGTATGGAGTCTGAAAATGAGAGCAAGAAGGCTCTGAAGGAGCCCTCCATTAGTAACAGTCCATAGTATTCACGGGACTTTTAAGATAAGAGATCAGAGTAACACGAGAAGTCATTTTTGTGACTAGGTGACTGACTGGACAGTGAATTGCTTCGGGTGAGCTTGGAAAATCTTTCCAAACTTACAGTCTAAATATGTATTCAATTTTTCTTTCTGAAGTTTCTGGTTCTTCACTCCTGTTCCCTTAATCTACAGTCCAGGAAATGTTTAGCTCCTCCATATAAACATACTTCTCAGTAAACGATTCCCAAGACTCAACTTTCTGAACACAACAGTGAACTTAATGACACGTTGAGTCAGTTAAGTTTCCAGTAGTGGCCAAGGAGAAAAAAAGCTACTCTTTTTTTTCACCTCTACCACTTTTATGAAAGAGCCTGCGGGTGAAAAAAACTTTCATTTTACTTTATTCAAGAGGTAAGATTAAAAGATTAAAATGGCCTGTCATTATTTTAGATGCCAAAATCCTGGCTCTTCAGAGAACTGCTGTCCTGTTATACCTGAGGTATAAGTTTCAGAAGGGGGTGGTGACATGAAAATGTCATCCTGCTGGGCTTATTATTTTTGCTTACAAGCAAAAAATATCTAGGTATTTAATTTTATAGTACTTTTCTGTTGCTTACTTCCTGCTCCCCCCATCTCCCAGCTGGAAATATTGGTTTACTACTACAAGAAGTCACTATGTGGCACAAGTCACCATGTGGCACCCACACATAAACTGCACAGATGATGAAACGGATGACTTTTCTACATCGACATAGCTGTTCTGAGCAATGGGAAACAATCTAGGATGGTTGTGAGGAGGCATGAAATAAGCAGGATAGATAAACAGGAGGTAGTACAGAACACTGTACTCAAGCTCACCTGCTCTGATATTTTGTTTTATGTATCCTAGGACAGGGAGATATTGTTCCAATTCACTGCTGATGTCTTCAGCTCAGCTTTCAAACTCCAGGTTATTTAAAAAAAAAAAAAGGAAGTAGCTTCACTGTCACAAGGCATTGCGCTTCTGTAAAAGTAACAACACAATATATCTCACAGGAAGTTTTGCAGTTTCACTCTCTGATCATTTCATAAAGATATGAATTGCCCCAAAACTTGCTTTTTCTCTGTGAAAGTGAAAACCCTGAGATTCCTCAGGTTTCAGTGTAATACAGGAGTAATAATTAAATGTGTACGTTTGAAAAGAGAAAAGCTGTGTTGAAAATTCAATAATTTTTCATGTAGCTGTTGCAAAATTTCTAGAAAAGGCTGGTGACCATTCACAAAATATGACCATTTTAGAGGTTTTGAATGATAAATCTAAGCCATCAACTCTGTCCATGGGAAATTTTTCCATAGGAAGCATGCATAATATCAGCTAAAATGATATAAGTCTTGTCTGGAAGGAACATATCCAGGTCAACCTGTAAAGCCTAGAAAGTACTTTTTTACACCTTGTTTTGCTTTGATGGATACAAAGCCCTGTGGAAAGGTATTCCCAGGGGACCGGTGATGAATAAATTTCAGTGGAAGAAATAAAGGTGACAGTTCAGGCAGGAACAAAAACCAGTGTTTCTATTTTTTTGTCTCTGATTATCATTCTAGTAAGTAGCCTAATGGTAGTACCAGTTGGTGATTCTACAGAAGTGTGGAAACAAATTGAGGAATGGGAAGTGCTTGTATGAATCTGATTCTCTCATATTTTTCTATGTGGAGAAGATTTGATGCAGTAAGAAAAATTTCCAATCTGTTCATTTTATATTACTCTTCATTAAAAATTTCAGTTCCTTTTCTGGAAAGCCTCCTTAGCTTCGTTGCTTTTCATACTTATGCAAGTTAATTTCATTGGGAGCAAGCAGTTGGACTGTATCAAGTGGGAGAGATGCAAAAATAAATTAATTTTTTTCTTGTGAACAGACAAGTTGCTACAATGGGAATTTAAGTGGTTTCATATTTATATTTATATACTTTTTATATATATAGTGCCTAAATTATTTGCTTGAATCTGCATAGCAGGAGGATTGATTATACTTAGGGCTGCTGCACTCAGACAAGAAAATGTTTATTGGGTTTTTTTAAAAGTAACTGTTTAGTTCTCTGTAGTACATATAAAAAGTTATCCTTTCTGGCCTATTTATGTCACATGAACCCGTTTCTAAATCCAGGTTTAAATTTCCCTTGGTTAAATGCTATCTGATGACTGATTATGTACCTTTGGTCTGCTCTGTGGACAGTGCCTGTTCTCTAGGTATTTCAACCTAGGACAATCAGGCACAATCCACATTTAGGCTCATCTCTGACCCGGTATCCTACAAGCTTTTGCACTTCCAGTCCTTTTAGAAACCTGGTTGAGGTTGGAAGAGACCACTTGAGATTATCTAGTCCAACCATCTTGTTCAAGCAGGGTCAGTTAGAGCAGGTTGTCCAGTTGGGTTTTGAAGACCTCTCTCACTGACCTACTGTTGAGCCTGAGGCATTTTAACATTTTTAAAGGTTAAAGTAACCATTTCAAGTAACCATTAATATGTCTTTAGCAGAAACTAAAGATAACTGTAGGGCCACTTTGTTGCCCACCTTATCTTTGGTCTTCTAAACATGTCTCTGATACCATGTATTTACATATAGATATAGCGTAAAGAGCTAGTCACAAGGTTTGATCTATTAACAGTTGAGAAGGGAGCCAGTGAGGGGGAGCAAGGCATTTCTTCATCTTAGCTCAAACCACCTACTGGGACAGTTGCCTATTGTGTAGAAACCTAATTGTCTTAGTTTGAAAGATATCCTGGAAGTGATGGAGCATAAGTGCAGTATGAAAGACTAAGGCAACAGAATCCTTAAAAGAAACTGGCAGTGTAGATATCCCTAAAATACAGCAGAAGAGACTGAGTAAAACGTAAAAGCTAGTGCTACCTCCTGCTGCTTACAAATCTGAGATCAGCCTGGAATAACTCAAAAGACTGAGCAACGGATTTGAGTCAGAAGGGAGAATGGTTTCTAGTTTCCAGACTATATTCCTGCATAGTTGTGAAAGGACAACTTTCAGACAGCTTCTAGTCTTGATCTATACCCAATTTTTAATATCATTTATTTGAAGGAGTTTTGCATACAAACGTTGCTTTTTGGTAGTTGCAATAGTGTTTAAAAGAACATTTTGTGATCCTATTGAATTTGGAACAGTATTTGGAATGCTGTTAATTGGAATTCAAAGCATATCTGAATTTTGGACATTTCCCCATTATTCTGACAGAGTTGGTAAACAAACATGCTAACATTTCAGCACTCTGTTGTTTCTGGGTGGGTTTTTTGACAGAGGGGAAAAAATTTTGGTTTTAATGTGGCTGTAACAAAAAATGCGTTACAGTGCATTCCTCTTCGGGATAGTCATTCTTTATGCTATATAGCTGCTTATATTTTTGGATAAACAATTTGTAGTTGCAGAAGTGCACAAGTGTAGCCATTAAAATGTGGTAAATATAGGGCAATTTAAGTCTGAGGCTAAACCAGCTTGTGGTTACAGAATATAACACAGATTATTCTGTACAAATGACAATGCAACAGAAAGCTCTATTTTTCCTTTGTCAGCTTCTTAGTAATCTAATACCATTTAATCAGATCTGATAGAGACAGTAACTGTTTTCACTAGTTGTTTCTAACTAGGAACAACTTCTGCAGTATTTTTCTGTTCCTGAAATAAACAGGAAAAATACAATTTGAAGATTTAGTGCTTTCAAGGTAACACATGGGAGACAAGCGATGTGGTGAAGAGGAGATTTAGCATAAGTATTATGAACCACTGAAGATCAAAAACATGTATTACTTTTTTCCTTGGCACAGCACCTGATGCAATGAACAGCTCTTTCATGCATTCATGGAGAGAAAACAGACTACAGAGCATTCTTCATTTGGATCATTATCTGCCATTATTTAAATCTCAGCTGCATCTTTGTACCCCTGCTAGTGCTCCATGGAAAAAGGACTTGTCAGTTCTTAGGATGGGAAAGATTGCATTGATACAGTTCTGACCACTGTGATTCTACATGGAAATCTGGGAGAAAGTTATTGCCTTTAAGGTGTGTCAGTATTGTTCTGCATGCTGCAAGCATCTGGAAGTTGCTGCTAAGTATTAGAATCAAATATAAACAAGAAAACAAGAATTCTAGAGCTGCTTTGGTGTAGAGGCATGAGAGAGGTGATGGGAACTAAACCCCACATTTTCAAGAATTAGGGGTTATTGACTTTTTCTTCTGTCAGCTCTAAAAAGCTTTTGGTTGCTATAGCACAGTAGATTCTTCACAGCAAACTTCATGGGGGTTTTTCCTCCCTAGCTTGGCTTTCTTTGTAGTGGAAGCAAATGGCCTTTATGTAATTTAACTTCCTTTTGCTCAGATCTTTCTGTCCAGCCTTACAAACCACAGAAATCTTCAGCTGAACAAATGGGAAGTCCAAAATCTGAGAGCTCTTTGTTCAAGATAAGAGTGTTCTTTGTGAGCTCATGTTAACCATAAATACATAGTGTTAATAAACAAGCTGAATTATCTCCTCAAATGCATAGCTTAGTAAGTTTGACATTTCTTGCAACAAATTTTTAGTGGTTCGAACAATTGAAGAGAACAAATAAGAGAAGGGGAAGGAAAGGGAGGGGAACTGAAACATAAAAATCAGTCAAAGAGGAAAAGCGTTATTTAAATAATCTCTGTTGTAGTTGAATTTATGAATTACATGAATGAAGTGTCTTGCTTTAAGAGCTGAGGGTAAAAAAATATCTGCATTACTTTGTCATAAATAGTATTTAACGACAATTTAGTAGACAACTTGCTGAAGGCCTGGAAGCCTTTTCCTTTGGAAAAAAAATATTTAATACACTCTTTGCTAACCTTCTTCCATTGGCTATTAGAATGAGAGAATCCACTATGTTTTCCATGGATATGAACTGAGTTTTCTGGGACAAAGCTGGGTCTTTCTAGCTCTTCTTATACTAGCACCTGGTAATGAGTTTTGACAATAGCAGGAACAGCATAAAAGCATATAGAGCTGAGAATCTGTATCAATCACTTCAGCAAATGTTGGGAACGCGAAGGAGAAAATAAACAGAAGGGATGCAGCATATACAAGTTTGTTGTATACTTGGGTATTCTAACGGAAAATATACATGTTCAACCACTGTTACACCAGAAAATGATACCAAATCTGACTAATTGAGGGATCAGAAAAAAAGTAACTGCAAAAAGGGGATCATTAGTAGGTGGAAAAGTTTCTAGAGGAGTCCCTATTTTCTGGGCTCACTTGTTATTTAATATCTTCCTCTTTAATGAGTTTGAGAATATACAGTCATTTTCAATAAAGTTTATGTAACATGTGACAGTAAAAAAAATCATCAGACAGATCAGTTATACATAGGAGTCTAGTTCATATGGTGGGTCTGTACCTTGCACCTTAGTACAGCTGCATGTAGTATTTCAGAACTGTGAGCAGAGAGCAGTTTACTAGGCAGGAAACTGAATCCCATGAAGAGCAAACAGCAATGTGTATTTCTTTTTTTTATGACTGATAACTAACTGAAAATGAGATTCTGGCACATCCGTGATATTATTTATGTCATAGATCACACGTATGTCTGAACAAATCTTCTCTTTCCTGTATTTTGCTCCTATTGATTCAATAATAGAATCTTCCAAACCAAAAAATTTGCACAGTAAGATTTGTGTTCCATTTCTTTCCTCCAAATGTAAATATCCCATCCTATTTCAACCAACACATTGTTCCAGACTGATTCAGCAGTTTGATTTTGCTCAATATCTTGCTCATTTAAGTATTATCTTTGCTTCCATGGAAAAACCAGCACTTTGTTAGAAGTGAGTCCATAAGTTTTCTTTATTAGAGCTGAACCATTAAAATTGCTTTCCCTTGATGGCTTGCATAGAAGCAAGACCAAAATCCTGTAGCTTTTAAAGACCATCTACTACTAATTATTGTAAACGCTTGATGCACTCTTTGACAGTCCAGATGGAGTTAAGCTGACTTTTATATCATATAGTATTATCTCTGGTAATTACAAAAGAAAAGAATAACTGAAAATGCAGAGTCGATGAGAGGATCCCTCTATCCTAACCACAAACCAGGAAAATTGCTTTCCCTTGATGGCTTGCATAGAAGCAAGACCAAAATCCTGTAGCTTTTAAAGACCATCTACTACTAATTATTGTAAACGCTTGATGCACTCTTTGACAGTCCAGATGGAGTTAAGCTGACTTTTATATCATATAGTATTATCTCTGGTAATTACAAAAGAAAAGAATAACTGAAAATGCTAGGTCGATGAGAGGATCCCTCTATCCTAACCACAAACCAGGAGAACTGTTATTAATGTTAAACATTATTAACTGTTATTATTTTCAAAGTCCTGGCAAACTGCTTGGAATCTCCATTTGAAAGTTATAGAAGGCATTGTCAAGCATGCATTCACCAGCTGCTGCATTTTATGTTATAATTACAGCAGTTAAATATGATCAAGCTGAGTACATCAGATACTACATTAGATATTCTGAACCTCCAGAGCAAGGAGTCTACATCTCTTCATTGCTGCAAAGTTACCTGCTGTTTTCTTCCAAAATTTGTGCAATAAATATCCAGTGAGATGGAAAAGCCCACAATTATGCTGTTGTAACTTGGCTTTGTTGAACTTCATGAAGTTCACACGGGCCCAACTCTCAAGCCTGTCAAAGCCCATCTGGATGGCAGCCTTTCTCTCCAGGATGTTGATCACACCACACAGCTTGGTGTCGTCACAAACTTGCTGAGGGTGCACTCAATCCCAGTGTCTCATGTCAGAAATAAAGATGTTAAACAGCACTGGTTCCCGAACCAATCCCTGAGGAACACTGCTCCTCACTGGTCACCACTTGGACATCAGCATGTTGACCACAACTCTTTGAGTGAGGCTATCTAGCCAGTTCCTTGTCCACCAAGTCGATCCATGTCCCTCCAATTTAGAGACAAGGATGTCATATGGGACAGTGTCAAATGCTTTGCGCAAGTCCAGATAGATGAAGTCAGTTGCTCTTCCCTTATCCACCAATGCACTAATGCTGCCTTAGAGGGCCACCAAATTTGTCAGGCACAATTTGTTGGCTGTCACCAATCACATCCTTATTTTCCATATGCCTTAGCATAGTTTCCAGGAGGATCTGCTCCATGACCTTGCCAGACACAGAGGTAATACTGACTGGCCTGTAGTTCCCCAGGCCTTCCTTTTTTCTCTATTTAAAAATGGGGGTTATGTTTCCTCATCTCCTTACTGGACTGCCACAACTTCACAAATATGATGGATAGTGGCTTAGCAAATTCATCCACCACTTTCCTCAAGACCAATGGATGAGTCTCACCAGGTCCCGTGGACCTGTGCACCTTCGGGTTCCACTGCTAGTCTTGAACCTGTCCTTCTCCTACAGTGGGTGGTTCCTCATGCTCCCAGTCCCTATCTTTCCCGCTGTGACTTGGCTGGTGTGGCTAGAGCACTTGCTGGTGAAGATCAATGTTAAAAAGTCAGTGAGTACCTCAGCCTTCTCCATGTCCTGGATAACCAGGTCTCCAATTTCCTTCCAGAGAGGGCCCACATTTTCCCTAGTCTTACTTTTATCACCGGCATACCTATAGAAGCTTTTGTTGTTGCCCCT
>JAOXJM010000041.1:18123853-18138171 GCA_026413425.1 Tringa solitaria
GGGGGGCGCACCTTGTGCATTCTCCATCCATGGAGGGGCACTTAGTGATGTTTGGACCTGAGGCACTTCTTTGGGCTCCTGTTTCTCCAGTTTGGGCTTTGTATGCATATGCCCAGGCGGAAAGGATTCAATCTCAGTAAACAAGCTGCTGACATTGAACCAGGAGGAGCCAAGTTTATCAATTCCTGACTATGTTTAACATGTAACCTGCAGATTTAAAATTATATTTCTGGGGGAGTGGGAGAAGGGAGAAAGGATGGTTGCTGCTGATGTCTGTACATCCAATGAAGGAAAAGGACTGCCCACTTGAGGAAGAAGATGCTATTGCTGTAGCAATGCATTACCTAAAGCCATATAAGAGGGGTAGACTGCTTGATGTGTATTTTACCCAGCAATTTTAGCAGTCCAAAACCTAGCACTGCTGTGCCTGTCAGGCTCCTCACCCTGTTCATTGTATAATGTGCGCACACCTGCACCTTCCCTCCTAGAGACAGACTGGAACCATGACTTTGTCTCTGAAAACAAACATGCCTATTATGGTCTAAAATTAGGATACTTTTCCTTCCTTTCCACCTTTCCAGGGTTCATAAACTGACTAACAGGGAGAATGCTGAAACTCCGTAAGTTTCTGTTTATATACAGGCCGGGTCTGGTTTTAGTGTTCTTTGTAACTGGAAAAGACGGGCTTAAATATTCATTCCCACACTGCTATGTTTAGGGCAGAGCCTAAATGTGGCAGTCTCATATGTGGCTATGGCAAGTCTGGCACAAACAGACCTGGCATGAACAGAAATTGTTCCGTGAATAATCCAACTAATTTATGTAGGAAAATATTTTATCAGTGCCTATAAATCTGATGTAATCCATTTATCCTCTCAGATTACATATATATACAGGGAAAAATGTAACACACTATGCAGACCTATTGTAATACAGATACTGGGACTACACCAAACCTGGTTCATAGTTGGCTTGACTGAAAATTCCTCAAAATCAGTAGAAAACTTCCCTTGACTTTGAAGGGCTCTGGTCAGGTCCATTATAATGCATAAGAGCCCCTAAGGATTTATCTGTATGTACAGTTAAGTGTTTGTTTATGCAAATATCAAGTGTTTCCTGAGTTGTGTGAACGTTTGCATTTTAAAATGAAAGAGCTCACCTGCTCTTTTGGAGCTTCAGATGTTTGATTTAATTATTCCCACTTGCTGCATAGAAGGGAGAGTGGATGAGAAAGGATGGGGGCTAGGAAAAAGGAGAAATGATGGAGACAAGATAGAGAAGTCAGGGTAGAAGTCAAGAAGAAAAATCAAAAGGAAGAGAATCAAAAGACGGTGGGAGGAGAGTGAGGGAGACGACAAAGAGCACATCCTGGAGATGGCCCAATATAACCTTGATTTACCTGTTGTTAAACTGTAAATGGAAGAAACAAAAGTGGAAATACAGAAAGCTTAGAGCAGAGATGGCAGCTCGTGCTCTGATATACTGGTTTCCACGCTCCTGTTGCGTGGTGCATGCTGGGAGGGCCGACCAGGGAGACGGAGAGTCAGGGACAGACCAAAACCACCTACAGAGAAAAATGTGTCTCCCCTTCTCCCCTCAGTTACCCTGTACTTCCCCCACCCCTCAGGACTCTGCGCAGCTGCTTGTGGCTCCGTTAGTCACCGGTGCATTCAGCATGTCTGTGCTGAAATGCTTGGACATATGGTGGCAGCTGCTTTGGGCAGGTTTCCTGCCCCATCTCCACCGCGACGGAGTAACTAATGGGGTATAGGGATGTGAAAGCCGTGAGCGGGGACTGCTCCTGTGATTTACTGCCTGTGCTCTGCTGGGAGCCACCGGGGTTAGGCAGGGACTGGGTGTTTTGTGATGGTGCTAGAAACAAGAAATCTGATGGGGCCACATGGTCTGCCAGAGGAGAAACCTTGGTGCAAAGAGTTTCTTATGGCCTACTTGAGCAATTCTGGCTGTTAAGATTTTTGCCAGTGTTGGATCAGTGAGTTGTTTAGGGATCTGGGGCAAACCAGTAAAACAGGCTGATGAATCCATGCAGTAGGTGCCAATCTGGGTTGCTGCCTTTTTCAGAAGTAAACAACTAAGAGCCGTTGTTCATCTTCCTAACTCTCTGCAGGACACAGACTGTAAATTACATCTAGGAACAAAAGGTTGATGGAAGTAGAACCGGGTGCCCAACTTCCCAAGGGAGTGCTTTGCCCTCCAGACAAAAGAGTAGCTTTTCTGGCTTAAACCAGCACAGGCTCTTCTTCTGCCTTCCCACCAGCACTCAGAGGCCAAGAAAAGTGTGCAGTACAGGATTTTCTACACTGAAGCATTTACAACTGTTTCCATTACAAAACTGGGTTCCAGGGTTGATCACGGAAATTAAATTTGGTCTGAAATGCAGGAAACAAGATTGCAGTCTAGGGACATAGGAGGAAATCTTATTAAAAATACCATATCTTATTGAGATTACAGTTAAACGAGTATAAAATCCTCCCACCTTCCACGAAACTGACTTTCAGCCCATCTCACAGACCAGCTGTAGTCTATGCAAAATATGTGCTGCCATGACCAGAATTACCTAATGAGATTTGTGCTTTTTATATTCACCAAGACTATGTTCTACAACTCCCCATAACAATCTTGAAAATTACATGAAAATATGTTCAGAAAAGTATTTTTTTAATTAAAAAAAAAAAAGAGTCTTTCTGCTGATAATAGAAAAAAAAGTTTTTCAAATTAGGAAATTAGAGAGCTTCCTTTTTGGAAGTTTATGAGTTTTACAACATAAATGCTGGCTATTTTGACAGAAACAAAAATCCATTCTTTCCCCTTTTCAATTGTTCCCATTTGACAGTGAAATCAATCATCATTTGTGTCATTTTTCTCATTGAACATTCAGGTACATTTACTTTCTGGTCCAAATAAATATATATTATAGGGAGAGACTACCCCACTGAATTCAATGGAATTTTGGCCTTTGACTTCAGCTAGGTCAGAATTTCAACGTCTATGGAGTTTCCTTCAAAAACATCTCCTTATATTGCTGGAGGCCTGTTCTTTTCTAGACTTCCAACACATATGCACCCTAATAGGATTTTTATCAAAATTAATTGGTGCTGGCTACAGTTCACGTATGTGATAAAATCACAAATTAGTTATTTTGCTGTTCCTGTGCTATATTGCATCATCATAGATTCAATATCCACTGTGTCAAAGGCCTCACATTTTTAAATGCTGGGGTTTTATCCTTTTTCAGTTGTATTGTTTCATTCTCTTTTGAATACTTAATTTATTTGGTACCATTTATTACTTTACAAATTTTTAGCGCCAGTAATTTAACTGCTTATACCAAGTGAGTAAGCAAATTCCAAAAGCTCAGACATGTAACTATGTGATTTGTGTTTTTAACAATGATGTTATGGGAAGAAATCTGCAATGGAAATAAACTGATAGGCTCAATTTAAAGTGATGCTCTGCTACATTTCCTCAGCTAAAGATTTGCTTTAGGATTTTTCTCTTCCTATGTGTTAAGATTATTCTGAGCTAACAGAAAAGTTCTGTGTTTCTCACAAAAAAAAAACCCCAAACCAAAAAAACCTTTCCCAGAGCTGTACATCTCCCATGTCTAAATTTTCTGGTTAGCATCAGGCCCTGCACCAAGGCTAAGTTTGGACTGCTGTGTACCCCAGGCCAACTTATTTTAGTGAAAAAATTCCTTTTTTGGGTAGGAAAGAAGAAAATTTTTTTGTGTCTTTTATTTATTTATTTGTTTGTTTGTTAATGGCAGCTCTTTGAAGTGCTCAGTGTGCTGAAATGCAAGTGTGTGTCCTAGGCTGACATGCAAGCAAACGGATGGGATGTGAAATGGACAAACTTACATGTAATATACATACAGTTATGAATTATTCTGTGGTTTATCACATGAAATTACCTACTCTGATAAATTATTTTTATTGTGTGCATTTTTTATTGTATGCATCTTACATCTTTTCCCTTTGCATTAGGTACTAGTACATCTGTACACCTGGTCTAACCAGGTTCTAATCTTAGCCCAATTCTATAGGGCAAGAAAGAGACTTTCCAAAGTGGAATGACATCCACCCCTGCCAAACACACACAGAAGCACTGAGAAGTCTAAGAACCATATCAAATAATATTCAGTATTGAGAAAACAACCTGTTTATAATCTGATGTCAGAAGGGCTAGAATGAGAAACTTCAGACCATGAAGAGACTAGGCATTTCCGCTCCTGGGAAAATACGGCTTTTGCTCCCGCAACACTTGCCCATATCCATGGAATGAACATTGTTCTCTATTTACCTGTGCCAAAGAAAATTTATTTTCATTTTTTCATTCCATGTAATTGTTAATACAGGATGTTAACAGGGAGGTATTTTATGCTCATCAGAAAAATAAGACTTAAAGATACCTAAATTTCAATCGATGATTCCATTCTTTTGTTTCATCCATAGGGTTGAATTTTAAAAGTCACTTATCAACTGAAGATATGCTTTGTAAACTTTTAACATCATTAACTGTGCACCAGCATTTTAAATCCCACTAAACATCATTCATATTATTTTGATGCCAAAGTACGTATAGCTATAAATATACAGGAATTCACAGAACTATTTGTTTTCCACTACTATAATCAGTAAGGTGTTTAAGAGACTTTTTTTCCTTGCTTTTAAAGCCATTTGTTACAAAAAAAAAAGCAGCATATTCCCTGGATAAAACATATTTTACCTGTAACTTCTAACTTGCTAGCTTCTTAATAAAAAATCCCCTCTGGTTTAAGGAAAGATTTTTCACTTTGTCCCATCAGATATTCTAGACCTGTTGGAACCTGTTGCTAAAAATTTGGCTGCTTGAGGAAAGGATAGTCAGCTGTCTCTAAGTCAAAAATGAAAGAAAAGGCAAAGTCCTGAAAACCTCTTTGTGTAATGTTCTTGTACCTGTGGCTGGAAAGAGCTGTTTGTATTTTTCCATTGTGTTAATAGAGATTAAAAATTAATGAGAAAATTCATTCAAGTGGGAGGATGGACAAAATGGTAATCTGATATAGAATTATTCATTTCAAATTTGCCGAGTGAAACTGTAATCGGAGCATTAGCGGCTGTCAGTCATTGCCATGTGTTGGTTGTTAGAGGTGAGATGTGCTGGCTTTGGCGATTCCTGATCAGCCCCTCGTTCCACCGCACACAAACCACTGTTGCACTCCTGAAGCTCTGAAGGGAGGCCGGTGTATGGAGGCACCATGAGAAATTGCTAAGGCACTAACCAGGCTTGCCTTTCACTTATCTACAGAAGCTTTGATGTTTTCAACAGGAATTTCATGTGGCATCTAGAGAATAGGAGGAATAACTGCTTCTGTACCTCATACCATCAATACAATAAAATACCAGCCTTAGTCCTCAGTATCACTGCTGGCACTGGCACCAGTTCCCATCTGAGCACCCTCTGCAGAGAAGCCAAGGGTATCCCAGGCTGTGGGATACAGAGCCGTTTCAACTTCCCTTCTGCATGAGGTTATCTTCCGGGGATGAACAGAAACATTTTAGAAATTTTCATTGCAGAGCAGGCATTTTGCTTGCTCTAAATTGAACTGCAAAAAGAGAAACGGGTGAGATGGGTCAAAGCAAGCAAAATATTTTGTGGAAACATCCAGGCAGTTGTAGATGCTTTGCTGGGGTTCAGAAACTCCAGCGCTTCATGAGAACAAAGCAATAATGAGATTTGAAATGCAGGAGGAGAAGCTTCTAACAAACAGTGTCGTTCCGAGCTGACTCGGGGGATTGAACAAAGTGTCTTGCGAGCGCAGCGGGTACAACTTTCGCCCCTACTTGTGTAAGAAGAGGGGGGTTCGTGCCGCTTCAGCACCGGAGCCGCGCTGCTGGGTCAGTGCCCGCTCCCCTCCGCCCCCGCCGGGGCACTGAGCCGCGATGGGTGTGACTCCCGCCGGAGCTCCCCCTCCCAGCCATGTCATTACTTCAGTTCCTTTGAATCAGAATAAAAAGTGCAGCAAACTTCAGACTTCATTGACTACGGGCTTCGTGAGTGTCAGGGCTTTTCTTCTCTCCGCAGCTGGACAGGATCTCTGGGTTTTGCGAAACAGTTCTGGGAAAACAATGACCGGCCTGTGGGCAGCTGTTGGATTGTGTTTGCTGAAGCTTTGTCTGGCAGAAACACGTAAGTTTTTTTTTATGAATGAAAACACGGTTGCTGATAAGTTTATGCTTCAGACAGCGAGTGCTCTTCTGCTCCATAGCTAACAGCTTTATTGGTTTATTATTTGTAAGAGTTATCAAAGAGGCTTTAGGACTGTAACGCCTGCTGTGCTGGTTCGTACAGTCACGGAAAGCTGTGTGTTCTTGTAAAGGGCAATTCCAGATCGATAAAAAGTGAATTGCTGATCATAAAAGTGAAGTTTAAACTAAGAACAGAAGTACATTAGGGAATTTAGAACAACTCTGGTAAAGCTTGATTCGACAATGTGGCTGCTGTTACAGACTCAGCTTGCTCTCCCAGCTCCCCTGCAGACATGAGAGAAAAGAGGGAGGGTTGGGGGGGACACACCCCACCCCCCGGCATACAGCAGCCACATTCCTGAGCTTACATGGGTTTACATGAGTTTACTAACAGCTAATAGACACTGCGTCCAGACACAGTCTCGCTGAACAGAAGCAAAACTGCTGTGACCTGTGACTGAAATTTGGAGAGCTTTTGTGCCAAGCGTGCTGGTTTCTAACTTCCTAAGGTTTCTCTGGGGTTGACTGATGAGATTTTGGGACAAAGGGGGGTAGAAGTGACCTCAAAGTCGTTTATCAATTAACTTGGTTATCTGCTTCACATACTTGTATTTTTAAAAGAAATGTTAATACAGAGAAAAAAAATAAAGATTGTATGTCCAGAATGACAAAGTGCTTTTGAAATGTCACATGGCACAGGCTCAACCCTGTATGAGGGAAATGGCCATGATTTTAATAGACTCTCACTGTGATAGAAACTGCTTTAAGGTATTTTGGTGGTTAGGGTTAAAAATTATGCTTCTACATTATTTTTCTACTCACCAGTTCCAGGAGTCTAACAAAATACATTTTTTATGGCCACTGTCATCCAAGGGCTGTGTCTGTGTTTATAGTAAATAAATATATATATCACTTGTTCCAGCAGGACTGAATACTTCTCTAATGGTTGCAGCACTGATGGGCTCTGAATGGATGTGTCAGAGTGAACAGTGCAGATGTGACAGCTGAAGCACCCTCATTGCTTTTCTATCTGTTGCACCTAAACACTCTTGCTAAAATCAGATATATGGATAAAGTCCTTAGAGAAAGGCCAGGGGTACCATCGGCAAATAAAGTATGCCAGAGATGTGTTTAAAACCTTGGTTTGGTCCAAGTCTGTATGCTGTGTAAGTATTATAACTATTTGCTTGCCACCCAACTCAACTGATTTCTCCTTTTATGAGCTTCCAGGAGCATCCTAATGAAACAGGGTCTGCACTGACTCAAAAAGTAATGCATTTTTACAATGAAACATAGCAGAAAACCCCGTCATCTAGTCTTCAGCATAGTTACAAAAAGCATGCTGAACTTCCCGTATGCCCCCCAGGGAAGTTTTTTTTAGTGGCTTAGCAAGGTATTAGATTGTAGCTACAATGTATTTTAGTTGGTATGTGGTACATTCCAGCATAACACAGTAGTCAGTAATGACTTCAAAAAAGCAGTTAATGTTGATTTTATTTTCTTTTTTAAGCCAGAGACTTTGCTGTGGATCATAGAGTAGTGGCAATTGTTGTTGGGAAACACCTTGCTTGAGGACAAAATTCAGATCTGCTCCTGAACTGGAAGGTTGATTCTTTTAGTACAGAATTTAGCAAAATTAGAAAGGACCTGGAATTGCCATTAACGTGAGTAATTCATGTGAATCCGTGAATCCGTGAGTACTAATGGAAAGACGAGATACAGACAGCAGTTGAAAAGCTTATTCATCCTGAGTTTTGTGCTGTTGTGATCATACTGTCACTGACATGTGAGTGAGGTATACTTATGGTATTGATATGAATATTGTTGTCTAAGGAGTCTGGATCCAGGAGGATACAGATGCTGATATCTCATTTAATGATGATTCTGGGGGAGATTTTCCCCTGTGAGCATAGTGTATATATAAAAATATTTCTCTCAAAGATTTCCTTGATTAATACAAAGCAAATCCTGGAATTTTGACCCCCAAACTGGAAGAAGCTGGAATACAAGTAGTAGTAAAGAGGAAATGAAAACAGGGAGAATGAGTCCAGCAGTGGGAGTGAGGAGCTTAGCTGTTAGCACTGGAGAGGTTGCCAGAATCTTGTTAGGAGGTAGGGCTCTAAGACTGGGCTACTACAGATACCAGTCATTCACAAAGGAAGGGACTTGCCTGCCTCGGCTTATATATCCATCCTGTAAATTTGTAAATAAAGCAGTTTGAAGAAGCTCTTTGTGCTAGTTTATTTTCACTTAGTCCTTACAGTGTGTATCTTGGCTATTTCCCCAAAGCTGCAAAGTAACTAGACTTTATTAAAGTTCACTTGAACTTCCATCATCATTTAATGGGAAGGTTATACATCTGCCCTTGAAATACTCTCATGCACAGTCACCAAGCCATGGCAGAGGATTGTCTTGCAGGTTTTGGAGAAATGTTTGTTGATTCTTTAGTTCCCAGTGTTCACCACAATGCAGAACCATTGCCTTGAAAACAGGAAGTCAGAGAAAGGCTTAATGAAGAAAGATAGCATCATACGATTGAGGAAGAACTTTTTAAACTAAATGCTGGCAGCTCTAGCCAAGGTTAAATGAAATGTTCCTCTGTACCTGGTGTGTCTTTCTTCCCAAAACAGTTTCCATGACTTTTTTAGGCCAGGACTTGAAGGCACTATTAATATTGCATTTATTCATCTAGCACTTGAACATGCATGAGGTTCTACAGTAGCAAGAATGTGCCAGCAGGATGAGATGTCCTGAGATGCTGATAGACAGACATAAACATCAGAAAGAATCATGAGCTCATTACTGCTAAAATACTTGTAGAAAAGATGCATTCTCAAGAATTTCATGAAGGGGTAAAAAAAGTGCTTTCATTGAAGGTCAACTGCCATTTCAAATGAAAGAACTTATGGAAGAGAGCAGGAAAATATAGCGAGGATAAATGTAGATCTCAGATGTTTGG
Organism: Tringa solitaria; assembly: GCA_026413425.1. Taxonomy (NCBI): domain Eukaryota; kingdom Metazoa; phylum Chordata; class Aves; order Charadriiformes; family Scolopacidae; genus Tringa; species Tringa solitaria. Next base: position 18,133,061 of record JAOXJM010000041.1, read on the forward strand.
TTGTATGGAAAGGAGCATGGTAGATTGCAGGAAACAACTAAAAATAGTTATGATACCTAATTGCATGAAGTCTTAGAGATTTCAAGTTAGAGAATAAATCTGAAATTCTCACAGTATCCAAACAAGAACCTAGTGTAAACCTCTGCAGACATTTCTACTGATTTGGATAGCAACTGTCAGGAACAGGGCAAAATAAATGAGAAATAAAAAAAGATAGCAGCAGCAACCAAATTAATGTATAATAGGAGTGGAGCCCATAGAAATTTGAAAAATTATAAAAACTAAAAACTGCATTGCTGACATGGTGGAGGAAAGAGCTCTGGTGAGTCTCTGTGGGATATGGATTAATTAAAAAGCAAAGGGCAAAAAACGTAAGATGGCAATGTTCTTGCCAGAGAGGAGATGGTATTCAGAGGGAGTGACTAGACTGCAATAGTAACTAGGTTTGAAAACAGATTGCTAAGAGACATTGCTTTTAAGGACACATTAGATGAGGACAGACTAGATAAACAACTTTAAAGGACAGTTTGAGTATTCATGATTGTGCTACAGGGCACGAAGATGGAGTAGAAGATCTCTGGTAACTCTGTTTCTTCTTTGCTAAAAGGATAATTTTAGTTATGAATGTATTTGACTGATAGCGAAATACATTGTGGAGAAGCAAAGAAAAAATGACTTAGAGCTTCTTATATATGGAGACAATAGGTCAGCCCAAGAACTTAATAGTTTTTTGGAATTCCAGAGATGCTGCTAAGAAGGCTTCTCCATTTGCTTTCTGGTCTTCTAGCCTTACATTTCTGTTCCTGCATTACTGGATAAGTGTTTGAAAATGCAGTCAAGATAGAAGCTGATAACTCTCAACTTTACGTGACATTCCATTATTTACAAAACAGTAATGTGTTTTTTTAAAAGAGGACCCAATGTGAGAGAATGAGGGAAGGTGCTCTGCCGAACTCTCCTCTAAAATTGCTTTTTCCAGGACCAAGGCTAAACGTACATAGTTACCTGTGAACGGTAACTTCTCAGAGAAAGTACTCGTGGAACAAACACGACTCACCACAGTAATTGTGCCTACTTTGAAAGCAATGTAACATTTTACTGGAAGAATTCATGGTGTTCAAAACACATGATATTTTAGCATCTTTAGGTAACATGCTTTATCAAATTTCATTTTTCAGCACTAAATTGAATTCTTAGACTAGAGAAGTTCTGTTGTGTTCTGTCCCACCCTGCAGCCACAAGTTCGAACTTCAAAGTTCAACTCCCCCACCCACAAAGTCAAACTTTGAGTTGAAGGCCATCAAAGTGGCATCAAGTGGGATCAAGACAGAGTTTGGGTTTGTCACCAACATGTCTTTGATAACATACATCATGGTTGCTACCAAGTAGGTTCCACATCCACAGACTATTTTGTTCTTTGCCTTTACCTGTAAGGGTTTCTTTGTAATATATCTGGTGGTTTGGACTGTTCTCCACGGGTTATTGACAACTGTAGGCATGAAGCCAGTTTGGTGTAGCTGCTTGTCATTTTCCAGACTAGACCAGAAGTTCATCAGCAGTTGTCTTTCACACTCAGGGAGGTAATAATTATTTCAAAGCCATCACACACTGTAATCATCAGTGATCATTATGGCTGCTGCTTATACTGGTGGCAGAGAGGACTGTGTCAGTTCTGAATGTTTATCAGTTTCCTCCCCACCAAAATGCCTCTGTACAGTGGCATCAGCAGTAATATCAGTAGCGGCTGGCTGTGATTTTCCTCCCTTTCGGCGGCTGCTGGAACTGACCCCACCCAAGGGACGACAGAGCAGCTCATCGTAGGAATGAATCTGCAGGCAGTAATGTGAAATGGCAACTGAGAGAAAAAGGGGTTTTCCTTGGAGAATCTTTTCAGTCAGATCAAAAGTTCAGCTAATCGCAGTCTAAAGTTTAAACTTCCGTGACTGTTTTCCTGCCTAACAAAACCTGTGGTAGTTTTTAGAGTCTGTGCTTACAGTTAAGAACATAATTGAACTCTCTTTTGTACGCTCTGGCTTTGGGACTTTCCAGTTCCTCTACATGACAACACTGGCAGCATTATATAATGCAGCAATCTTATTTCAGTACAGTAACCTTCAACCCTCCCATTGTGAAACGGAAAAAAAAAAAAAAAAAAAAAGAAGACAGAAAGGAGTTGAAGAATAACCTACAATTTCAGCAATTACTAACATGGAAGCCTGAGCATGCCAATTCAAAGTTAAAATCACAGAGAAGACCTGAATTTTACTTTCATTTGCAGTTTGAAAAATACATTGCTTCACTTTTTTCTTCACTTTTTTCTTCACTTTTTTCCATCCTTCTATTGATGACTGAGCTCAGTAGCTGGAAGTTCTAAGAGACTGTTGTGCCTTTGCAAAAAAAAAAAAAAAAAAAATCAGACATGCAGCAGCTGTGGTAAAACTTCCGTCTCTGTTTCTGCTAATGATACCATTCCAAAAGCAATGTGAGATGGCTATAAAAGGGGTTGCCAGGGTACAGGCTGACAGCTGCCTGGGAAAATGACATTAGTCAGCAATCATCAGCTACACGCTTAATGTCTGTTTTACTAAATACCTGCTTTTGTAAATAAAAAGTTGCCCTTGACAGAAAGTATAATAGAAAAAACATCTTCTGTGATATAGCTTTTGTTGAATATATATGTCTGACACTGGCAGCAGGTTAGTAAGGCCCACAGCAAAACAGGTTCTCAGAAGTGTATTTCCCTAGAGGGCTTTTTTATTGTTATTTTTGTTAATGGTAGTCGTTTGTAAAGAAGCAGGGTGTGGTATGTGTGGGTAGATGTAATGAATAGTTTCTTGCAGCATTCCCATCCAGAAATGAGAGGTTAATGTATGGTCTGACACAGAGCTCATCATATGGTCTGTGGCCACCTAGGACCCTGTGGACAGATGTGCTGCTCCGTCCAGGCAGCAAGTCAGCTGCGAGCCAAATCAGGGTCTAAAAGTCAAGCACCAACCTTAAGTTGGCAGCATCTCTGAGAGAACATACCTTGCCGCTTATCAGCAAGGGTTGGTACCATGCTTGCCAGAGCAGCCTGACGGCAAACTTTCCCAGAGAGTGGGCAGAGCCCCTGTGCCCTCTCAAAACAGACTAAGCAAGCTGGCAGCTGCCCTTCCTACAGCATGTAAATGTTCAATGGTTCTGTGGGGGTGACTGTGGTGGTAGTGATTAGCTGTTTACCTGTGCTTTGCCATCAGCCGATGCACATCTTACAGATGAGATGGAGTGTCCCTATCATGGGGTGAGGAGAACGAGGCAGTCATACGGTATGTCACTGCTCCGGGCAGCCAGGTCTTCCCAGCTCCATCACAGCGCTGTGGGTGAAGCCGTGCTTCTGCACAAGGAATGTGGGATAGGCAACTGAGCAAGTTCAAGGGAAAGTAGTACTTGCCAATTATAAAGAAACATGATTCATTAATATCAAAGACACCGAGAGTGAGGCCTGAACTCAGTGTTTTGCATTCACTCCCCTATTTTTCCTTCTCCTGCTTCATTAAGTGTCCTCTATTAATTTACATTCCTTTCCCTTTTCCATCATTCACTCAGGTATGTAAGTGCAGAAAAAAAACCTCTTTTGCTAATGAGTCTTCATATTTACAAATGCAGGTTTTTGTTTTCTGTTCTTATATATTGCTTATGTATAAATTCAACATATAGGAACATTTAGAACATAGAAGTGAAATAGTATTTATTCTGTTCAAATTAATTTCTGCAGTAGCTCTGCTATAAAAATCAGATAAAACTTTTCTTTGTAATTCTGACAATTATATCCTGTTTACTTGTGAAGTAAAGTAAAGTAACTGAAGACTGGCAGCTATTTTCAGCTGAAAAAGGTTCTCTTGGATGACAGCAAATGTGAAATATAGTTTTCTTAAAAAGTTCTTATTCATTACATTGATTTATGATTAGTGATGTTTAAAGCTGTTTGGCAAATGATAACTGACTTAAATCTTGTGTCCTGCCAAATTTAATACTTCTTAGGTTCAAGAACTTTAAAATTGATTTAATAATTAACTGAAGAATGATGTCTTAAATTTAGTCAAGTTTTTCTCCTGTTTGAAACAATACTTCCTAGTGATAACTATCAGCTATCTTCTTGAGATCTTGGCAGTATTTGCACATAAAGGCTTGATACTCTGGGAAAGCAGATTTCCAAGAGACATAAAATGACCCAGCAAGTCAGAGGAGGAGCCAAGAATAGACCCATTGTCTCTATCCCAAAGGTGGGCCACCTGGTCATGACACCAGAGGCCATGTGGCCAGAATGTTACAAGTCCAGAGAAGTTTGAGTGTCACTGTGCAGCAATTAAGTATATCCAGGTACCCAGGTATACCCTCTGAATGCCCACGTCTTCTTTTGAATAACTATATCTGTTTCTCACACCTCTTTACTGTTTTCCCCACTAACCCATCTCCGTCTCTCTGGGACATCTGTCTGATAGACTCTGGCAGCATGTGTCTGTGACAGAAGGTTATCTCCATGAAAACTTCTGCAGCTTAGTCATTCTCAGGCAAATTGAAATGTAAAGACCCAAGTTCTTCTTTCAAGAGACTGGCCTCAGAGAAGACTCAAATGACAAGAAAATCCTCTTATTCATATTTTTTATGAATTTGTTTTGATTTCAGCTACTGTGCTGGCAGTGATTATGTTCAATATTAGGCTAATAGGGCGGGAGAACAAAATACCACTCTTAAATTACAAGAGTCACTTTGCCTTCTTGGGAGTAGCAAAAAACTCTTCTGGCACACGAAATAAAAATACAGAATATAAGAAAATCATTTTATAGGCTACAGAGAATAGATACTTGGTGGTTCCCATTCATCACTGAATGGGTACAACTAAGGTTTTATGATAGCAGCTATCCCATTCACATTTGCCAAGAATGTCATTGGCCAAGAAGGCCAATGGCATCCTGGGATGCATCAAGAAGAGTGTGACCAGCACGTCAAGAGAGGTTATCCTGTCCTCTACTCCACCATGGTGAGGCCCCATCCAGAGTACTGTGTCCATTTCTGAGCTCCCCAGTTCCAGAAGGACAGGGAACTGCTGGAGAGGGTCCAGCAGAGGGCTA
>JAOXJM010000041.1:18149329-18181839 GCA_026413425.1 Tringa solitaria
AGGACTGCATCCAGGTGGGTCTTGAAAATCTCCAGAGAAGGGGACTCCACAGCCTGCCTGGGCAGCCTGTTCCAGGGCGCTGGCACCCTCACTGTGAAGAAGTCTTTTCTCATATTTGAGTGGAAGAGAGTAGAAGAGTAGAAGATATAGTCAAAATAAAAACAAAGCCTGCTGTCTCAACATTACTTTAGGGCAAAGTGCCAACTAATTGGATGGCTTCAAAACCAGTTCTGAGAACTGGATTGCCACACTTCTGCCTGGGGTTTCCTGGACACCCACGTGATCTCCCATACTGCATGAGTGAGGCTTCGTGGGAGCTTCGGCCCCTCCGTGTGAGTGTGCCCTGCAGCTGGTCAGCAATCGTGCCATAAGCCTGATACTTCCCAGAAGTGTCCTGGTGGACAGTATGTAGAGCCAGGCTGAGCATTTCCATGGAAAATGTACGTGCGCATAACTGCAGCCCACAAATAGTTCCATTAAGTCTATTTGAGCAAATAAGCCTATTTATTTTCAACAGCTGGAGTTCAAGGGATCATCTGCCTAATAAGTAGGATTCTGACTACAACTGGGTCTCTGGGTGGTAATGGAGCACATGTGGTAGCATTTTAAAACCATGAATGGGTTCACAAAAGTGAACTTCACTTAGTATTTTAGTGAATCTGGGATGAGCTGCGAGATTCAAATGCAACCCAACGCCAGTGGTTGTGGTATCTGCTTTCAGAGAGAAAGCTCTTCAGAAATTAGCCTAAAGTGGTTGGAAAAGATGTTGATGTTCCAAAAAAAAAAATCTAGTTCCAAAATCGCTGTTACTTTTAAGTAATTGAATACATCTTTGTGTTCTGATCCCCAAATTTAATATTAAGTCTTGGGCTTCACGGAGTTATGTTTAGTTATTAACAAATTTTGGCCTGTCTTGTTCTACAGGGAAGAGAGAATCAAGAGGGGAAAACTAAAGAGAAGACTTTCTCCTGTCCAGATCATTTCTGTTTAATACAGCTACGCACTGGACAACTTCCAAAATAATGTCAGGCTTTGAATATGGAACATTTGGAGTCAGAGTAGGTCACTGGTGTGGCAGCTGTGAGAGCAGCTCCATCTCATAGCAGTAGTCACGGGCCACCCCCTCCCATGCAGGGTAACTAGTCGTTATGTTGTGGTAAGAAAACATTTATTGGGATCTGCAACCTGAATGTCTGTTGACTGTATTTGTGACTTGTAGGCACATGTGTCATTTGCTTTTGAGTACACAGTAGTATTTAGTGAGGGACGTTGCCACAGAAGTTCGCTAGTCCATCAGCTGTCCCCATGACCAGTGCTGTGTGTGTTTGCGCCTGGAACTCGTGGAAGCACTGCAGTTATTTCAGAATCATGTATAGGAACTTGCTGAGACTATCATCCACTAGCTTCTCCTCAGACTGTGAAACTCAGCCCTCTAACCCTGTTGCAGGACATTAAGTCCACCAGGAAAGAAAAATGCATTTATTAGTGTCCTCTTCCACACAGGTTCCTCATTCTTGCCTTCAAAACCTTTCATCAGAGAAATTTTAATAGAACTGTTTTTCCCTGGAAGAAAACAGCTGTGTCAAAATAAATGTATTTTGAGAAAATATGTTAGTCTTGCATAAATTTTACAAAACTGAAAGTTATGTTATCTTGGTGGGGTTTTTTTTATAACCTGTGATAATAAAAATATTAAGAACTTTAAGCATCAAATTGTTAAACAGCTATGCAATGTATATCAGTTTTGCCTACAGTAAATATTTTTGTCAGCCTAAATAATTGGGAGGCAGGTAGGAGAAGAGGTCCTTTTTACATTCCTTTAGTGGAAAGGCAATCCAAGTAACCATAATAATTAATTCTGTTGCCTATAGTAAAACTATTTAATATTGGATGCACAGCTTTTGAGCTCCTTTGTACTAGCAGTCAACCATACTGTTGAACTCCTACCTATGCTGCAAATAATGGTTGTCTTCTCACACACTGTACAGTCTGGATCTAATCTCATATTTTATCTCCTTGATTGTTTCCTGTTACGTGTGGAAAGGAACATTCTTTGCAGTTTACGTTGAATAGATACACTGCAGATAGAATAACGTCAGTTTATGAATGAACAACAGTAATTGAAGAAGAGTGCACACCTTGATTACTATAATTTGCTTTCACATCTGTGCTATAGAAGAAAATAGAACATCAAGCTAAGATGACATGAGGAAAGTTGCTTGTTATTCACATAGAATGTGTCAATGCAATTAATGCAATGCAGTACATTAATTTTATTTTGGGTCTTTTAGGAAAATATTATATGGCATCTTTAATTTCAAATAGACAGTAAAGACACCCCTTTTTTATATTTAGACAAGACTGGTCTGTTTTTCCTTTCCTTGCACATGGAACTCCCATTACAATTAAGGTAAAAATGAGTCACGCTTCTCTCTTCACTGGCAATAATAGGCAACTCCAATCAAGCATGCTTTGCAGTTATCATTCTAGTCTGAAGTTGTAACCACTTTTTTCTCTTGAGGGAAAGGCGGGGCAGGAGCAAAGTTACTTCGCATTGCTTTGAAGCATTCTGATCTTTTCCCATTTTCTCCACACAGCTGATAATTCTTACTGTTCTTATTCTTACCTCTGTCTTAGATATATCTGTTAAAAAAAATAAACAAATGGGGTTTTTTGCACTGTACTTGTTGCACTGTGTAGGCAGTATCTTTGCAACATAAAGATGAAGGGAGTATGATCTCCTCAAAGTCTCCAGCCCTTGTGCCTTTCATTCAGTGTCTGTAGTGAATCATATGAGTCACTCCCCTCCCGTAGGCTTTGCATGTGCTGCTTCTTCAGGGTTCCCAGGCTGAAGGCCAGAAAACAAATTGCACAACATAACTGTGACACCTAATTTTTTTTTATTTTGTTCATTATTTTAATCCTCATACTGCTTGCCATTGAAAGTTACTTCCATGTCCAAACCTTTAGAATATGTTAAATTAAAATCCATCTAAGCTGTCCTTTAAAATTGAATAAGCTTACTGCAGTACATCCTGAAACTCTGGCACGGATTGGCCATAGGATGTCTGTGTGTCAGTGAGAGCTCAGCAAGAGGAAGCCTTTCAAAATGGAGGGAAATACTATCAAGTGAACAGGCAGCATGAAGTTCATTTATATGAAAACTTACGGCCTGTATTGCACACTTCTCTATCTGCCTCAACAGGTTGAATAAGAAGAACTTAAAGATTATCTTTCAGGGAGCATTTAACAGCATAATGTTTTTCTAGTTCAGAATATCTGTGCAACTTCCTTAGCTTTTGTTGCGGGTAGATCATGCAGCATCAAACCAATGCAAGCATTCTGCTTTTGTCTGGCTAATAATAGGAACAGGTTTCTTAAGCTAGTTCTGAAACTGCAGATTGATGTATATATTAATTTAAAAGGATTCACTGTGAAGGGATCACAGTGAGATAGTTAAGGAACTTTATGATCATGTAGGCTCTGGTTATACACCATTTCACCTTTCAAAAATTCTTTTATGAATGAAATATTTTGTTTTCAAGTACATCTGAATATTCAGTAAGTTTTGCAGTAATGTGCCTTCCAAGACTGTCACAATGTATTTACATCTTCTGCATGTTATTGCTAATGGCATGTTAAAAGTGCTAGATAAAGCATGTTGTATTGCTATTTTTGGAAAGGCTGGTGTCTCAGCCCAAAGGAGGGAAGTTGATTGAAAGTGCTAGCTCTCAGAATGAAATGGTAGCTGCTACTTTTGCTGGTTTCTGTTGAAAGCACTGTACTTTAAAATAAAATATTTCCAGGTCTTCAGTGAAGCATTAAGTCCAACAATTTGTAATCCCTTTTTTTTCCTTTTCTTTCAATAACAGAATTCAATGTAAGTTGCAGATATGGAGGAGTTTTTCATGTTGAGAAAAATGGTCGCTACAGTCTCACGCGATCTGAAGCGGTTGAACTCTGCAGAGCTCTCAATAGTACCTTGGCAACACTAGAGCAGTTGAAGAGAGCTCATGAACTTGGATTTGAAACTTGCAGGTAAAGATATTCCTGAAAAAGTAATGTATCATGATAAGTCTATCCACCCATGCTATAGTGTAATAATTACATTTGACTTCATATAGAAGTTGGCTGTATCAGTCCTCAAGTGAGTTATATTCTGTGATGAGCAAAACATCTTTGTGCATGTGTATGTTTGCTCTGGGTCCAGTAATAATTAAGTCCTTGACTGCATATACTTTTAATCATTTTTCTTTAAAAAATCATAATGTCTTACAGATAAAATCTAAAGATAACAAAAGATTGATAGTGTAATAAACTAATCAGGAAGATGTTCAGATCAGACTGTATCACTGGCTAATTGGTAAGATAAGTGTGTGAAAAGTATTTACGATTTTTAATGACTTGACAAATGGTCAAAGACTGGTATATACAGTACAGGGAACGCTGATTTCTCAAGAAGCAGTAAAAAGTAGCAAGTGGTACTGCGGGGGATGAACTCCTGACATCCCAGTTTAAAAATTGCTAACGTATTACTGCATTCTTATAATCTGTGAATGGAGAAGTTTCAGAAGACAGCTATTAAAATGATTAAAAAACTGCAAACCATGCTGTCAAGTGACTTAATTATGCTCTGCAATTAATGATGTATAGGGCAGCAAATATGCATAACACAGACTCTTCAGTTTAGCAAAAAAAAAAAAAAAAACCTAGACCAAGAGACTGGAAGTTACTCATAGAAAATTTTGGATTAAAAAAATTGAGTGCTAATACAACAAAATATGTAAGGTTAATAATTATAAGCTGAAACAACTTACAAGGGTTGTAGTAGATTCTTTTCACACCAAAATTTCATCATATATTTTCTCCAAGGGTGCCCTCTGTTCAAACAGTAATCAAGTTGGGACTGTCCTGTGGTCTCTATATACCTCAGACTAGATTATCACAAGTCATCCTAAACATGCCTATGCAGAAAAGAGATTGAACTCAAGACATATAAAGTTAAAGGGGGGTTTTGTGTCTTTAGTATCAGGTGATAGAACCGTGCACTGTATAAAAAGTACACTTGCCTCCCAGTCCCTCACTTTCTCTGCCTTGCTGTGGAACCGATCATCCTAGCTAATAAGATGTTCACTAAATTAAAATGGGTTTAGCTCTAGAAATTACATGTAAAATGGTTTGGAGTAGCTGGAGACTGAATGGAGTATAATGGCTGATGTGAGAAAAGAATACCTTTCCTATACAAAAAGTACGCATAAACACACAGACTTTTTAAAAATAATGTAAGATGAAAAGAATGACTTCCATTTGAGATACGTAAAACATTTATGCCATCTGCTACAACATCTATGTATTGTGTCTTTAATATCTTCACAGGTATGGTTTTGTAGTGGGAAATATAGTTATCCCACGAATCAATCCCTATCATCTTTGTGCAGCAAATCACACTGGCATATACAAACTTTCAGCAAACACAACTGGTCGGTATGATGCATACTGTTACAATGAGACAGGTACGTATGCGCTTTATGATGTATTTTAGATTAGACTAATTAACTTATGTAATGTCATATTTAAGGTTCTGGTATGAGGGCTTCTATATTAAATCTCATCTGTTTTTCAGCTGAGAAGAAATACATTTTGTCAGCCTCTAGAAGTGTATCTATAATTTCAGCCATAAATTTCACCCATTCTGTCATTAGTGTGTTTTGAACTAAACCATTTTTCTGCCCTTGGAATTATATTAGCAGCTTCAGAACAGTTCGTTGTAGTGGCTTAGTGCAGTGAACCACTGCAGCAGTGAATCTAAAAGACATAACTGTTGTAGGAGATGGCACTCAGCTCTTCTTTTTATGCACACATGAGTTTCTATAGTGAACAGCAGTTATTTAAAGGATTCTAGGAGTGGCTGCCACCTGCAGCAGCTCCAAACCCCAGTGTGGCCATCCCAGTCCCATGTGTGTGGCTGCCACTCTCCTATTTGCAGGTTCATCCCATATTTGTTCTGTGGCAAATCTCCATTCAGACATTAGGCAGTTAGATAGTGATCCAGGGTGGAAGCAGACTGCTTTCTTCAAAGGTTTTGAACTTTTTAATAGTTGGAAATGCTGAACACAGTATTCGAAGATAAAATCTGGACTAAGTTCAAGTGTCTTCAGTTTCAGTAGATTATTGTATTGATGGTGGAATCATACCTTACAGAAAACTGTAGGCAAAATTCATTGATGATTTGAATGACAGTGACAGTTTTTGATTTTGTTCTTGGTCATATCATTAAAAATCATCTTTGCATTGGTATAGTATTAGGTGAGTAACCATCCTCTCTCACCCGTGGATGACTCTTCTCCTGCTACAGTGATGTCCACCCACATCAGGGCTTTTTAACTCTCTTGACTCTCATTCCCTTCTGGCACTATGAGCAGGTGGCTCACACACTGACCCTGACCGTGGCGCTGCAGCCAGCTGGAGCAAGCAGTGCTCACCAAACCAGGGCATCCTCCGCCTGTGCAGAGCCCTCCATGGAGGGGATGGGGTCCCTCCAGCTAAAAAGGATTAGAGCTGCCACCAAGACAGTGGGGCTGTCTGCATTGAAACTATGTCATCAGGCTATTTTAACTGACTAATGATTGCAACCATTTTCTGGAATGGTTATGGAAATGGAGAGTTTCATCATTAGGTGACAGAATAATCTTGAAGTGCCTCACCTGGGATGGAGCAAAAAGGGAATGTAGTAGATCAGTGAATAACGTTTGATTTGGAAGTTTGTTTTCTGTTGTCCACATTTTGTGGACAATCACATTTTATGATTATGTACAATTAATATGAGTATAAACATGACTCTTTTTCTCAGTTTTCTCAAATTGATATTCTCTATTTTCCTTCTTTTACAGAAACAAGGGACAAAACATGTGAGCCAATTGAGAGACTCGATACTTCTCTCCTCAGTAATCAGGATGAAATAGGTACTGTATTGATTAGAAAGACCTGCCACTTGTTTCATTTTTAAGATCTGGTTATCTTTTTTTACATGAACAATTGCTAATATTAATAATCAAACCAAACATAGGAAAAAGAAGTCAAGAGACGTTCAACAGCATTTAAAGCAGATGGTCACTTATCTTCTCCTGAATCCTGTGGAGTTTGCTTTGTCTTGAGTGCTACCAAACATTTTTTATATAGGTATTTGACATTTTTAGCACCTCAGAGCTGCTAATATTTCTTTGACATATAAGACTTTGCTTAAGACAGCAACCATCTTATTTGAGCTGCTGGTTAGAAAAGCAGCTGGAAGTGGAAGAAAACTCTCAAAATAAATTATTTATCCCAATTTTAAAATTATGATTGACTTAGCAGAGGCCAAGATTTTAAGTTCAAAATCAAGCTGTCCGATCAAAATATTTGATGCAGAGTGGGCCCGATATGTTTGACAAATATATACATTAGCATATATAGATTAGACATAGCTTAGTGATGTATGATTTAGACACGTTAGATAGGATGGCAAAAATGGATAAACTCATATCAATCCACAACTGTTTCTCTTTAGTTTATGTTATAGGACTTAAACTGTTCATCATTACTGAACTATAACGATGTAACTCCTTGATATTATCAGGTGCTTAATTTCCTCTTTCCAACAGTCATTGACAATGCAGATGGCTCACGTTATAATCCAGATGGCACGCGTCATAGCGGAGAGTCCTCAACCTCAGGTGCAGATGATGAAAATGTAGGTAGTGGATCAACACATGATACAACTCCCATGGATACCTCCCTCAGGAGATCCAGCCCATCATATTATGGAAGTGCTGCTCCAGTCTCACAGCTGCCAGATCATTCTTCTGGAGGGGGTGAAAAAGACATTCCTAGGGAAGATTCTGGTAAGGACAGTAGGTTGCCACTGTATCTAATTTATAATAACTGAGTGAAGATTACATTGCTAGTTAAAGGATATTATGAGGGAATGAGAAGCATCATGTCTAATTTCTATCCTGCAGAAAAAAAAGGAGAATGTGTGTCTTTGAAAGAAACAGAAGCATTCTGGATTTCTAAGGAATTTTGATTCCATGGGAGTACAAAGCAGGCTGCACATCAGATGTTCCAGAATGTTGAGAATAGGTGGTTCTAAGAATTTGCTCTTGTTCTTATTAAAATGTTTGTTTCATTAAAGGCTCAAAACCATATCTAGCAGTGAACACAGAGAGATTAGTAAGGTTGAGGGTATGAATACATAGAGAAAGTGATAACAGATTCTTATCTATTCTCAAAAAGGATGAATTGGCATTAAATAATAAGAACAAGTTAACAGTACAAGTGATTCTCTTTGTACAAATACAGGGTTTTTTTTAGAACATGTCACTACAGCATGTTACCAAATGCACAGAGAGATAAAAATGTCAGACTAAATTGTTATTAGTATCTTCTTCCTTTAGGTGGTAACCCAAATTCTATTTTCATGAGGCCCTACAAAATACAAATGCCATACTCTTTTCTAGGGCATTCTGCACTGAATATTTGTGAATTAGAGTGCCTTGCAAGTGTATCTTGCTTTTTTGTGAAAATGGCATGTACTCTATTTCATCTTTTATGTTACTTATGTGGCTGAAATTATCAGAGGTCTGAAAGACTTGCTCCTATTGAACCTAAGGGATACAAATATAATTCATCCTCTAAGTACAGTGGAGTTTACTGTATGACCTCTGACTACAAACTTTTTATCAAATCATGAATAACTTCCCAGTGAAGGATATCAGTAGTTTGCATCATTATCCTCAACAAATGCTGACATTAAAAAAAAAAAAAAGGAGCAGAAGCGCAGAAGCATAGGATTATAAAATTATATGGGATTATATAAAATTATATAGGAATATAAAATTGCTTTTTGCTGGTGGTATGCTCATGACATGTTACGCTTGTTTTTCCATGTAGTTAGCATCTTGAAAGATAAATTCTAACATTCTGGTCCTAAGGAACTAGGATCAGAGCCATTCCTCAAGGTGCATGCTGTATATTTCAATTGCTTGCCGTTACAACTCTTATCAACTCTGCTAATACACAGAGTTTAGATTTTTGGACTAAAACTCAGAATATATCTCAGTAAAGCAGGGAATACAAATAACTCCACTCATTGTTCTAGAGTCCCTGTCCAGATGGGGGATTGGTATACAGGTACCATTGTATGAGCTTGAATCCCACGAACAGATCATTGCCAGAATGTTCATTGTCACTGTAATATATACACTTGAAATAATCTGTGTTTTGATGATATCCTTACTACGTTAGTAAAGTAAGGCTATTTGGCATTGAATTAGTTGAAGAACCTAGTCTGTATCTTTCTTCTGTCTTGGACCAACAAATGAAGGAATGAAGCTTGCAATACAGAATAACTGAAGTAGTTGTGAGTAATGAGTTGCAATTCAGTTAATGAAATAGTAATGATTCATCCATCACCATACAGATGACGAAATTTCTCCTGTATCACCAGATATCCCTTTGGTGACAGCAGTGGATAATTCTCCTGCAAAAGATGGTGGACAGTATCCTGCGAGTACTAGTAAGATTTATGTATTATAATAACTATATCAAATAGAGATTGCATTAAAACTGCTTTATTCTTACAGCAGGGCATTCTGGTAAGTGGTGAAGTATACATCCTCTCCAATTTTGGGAAGATATTGAGAGACAGTACTTTCCAGACTGGTTAAGTCAGAAATAAAATGCACTCTCTGAGACAAGGGGAGCAAAAACATTTACTGTATGTTTACTTCAGTGCTTATACATGAGTTCAGAAAGATTGTTGTTTTGTATTTCTCACTGCTTTTTTTATCAATCTATTTACTCCATGAGCCACCACAAGTTAGTGCAAGCAATTATCACTTGAAGTCAATTTATTTCTGATGTAGAAAAGGACATTTTTGTCAATTTGTGAAGAATGTGTCTGTGATGCTAATATATTTATGGTTGTGAATGTGGGCAATCCATGTCAAAACCACAACCTCACTCATCAAAGCAGTGCTTTACCTGGCAGTTCCAATTGCCAAACCACTTGTGCACTGCCAGAACTAATTTTGTCCGTGTTGTTGGCAATATGTATGAGAAAAAACAGGGGCCTGTGATGCCTTTACAGGCTTCGAGGGTTCAAAAGAGCAGTAGCCATTTTCTCTGCTTTGTCCTTAAATAGCTGTACTGAGTGGGAAAACCTGCTTGTGATGTTTTTATCAAATATATAGTGCACAACAGCGACAGCAAATAAAAAACTTTTAAAGTCATCTTACATGTTTTAAAGTAGAACTGTACATATCTAGTTCTTCAGTTTCGATTGATGAAGATCTTTGCCCCCAAAAATAAAACAAACCTAAAGAGAAAACATTTTCCTTATACAGAGATCTACAGAGGCATGTTTTTGTAAAGACTGACAGAAATGAAAGTTTCTTCCTGCTTACTCTTTTTTCCCCACTATGGAAGCCTGTGACAGTGAGGAATTTGATTAATTGTTTGTTGGTTGCTGATAGATGGTCAAATGGTCTACATGACTTTGAGGGACAGTGCCTTTGTCACTGTACATAGAAGTCACAGCATAAGAGTGAGAATGTATATCTTGCACAGCTAGCAAAAACTTTACTAAAAGACAAATCATTCAACCAAGCATCTTCCTTCAGAGGATACGAAGCACCTTATAAATACACGATACACCTTATAAATATGTAGATGAAAAAAAGAAGTATCAGGTTCATTTTCCCCTAAACCATGAAAGCAAGTAGAGAATTTTTTGGTCTTTGTTTCAAGGGAAAGGTTTTGCTACGAAGTATTGCCTATAAGTAGCAGGGGACTCCCACCTGGAATTTGGTTGACTCTGGTGGTGATTTTTCCTTCATATTTATTTGCTTTCGTGTGTGTGTGTGACTTAATGCTTCCTTGTACAGATGTTTCTGTACCCACTGCAAAAACTTGTGCAGTGTTTCTAGGCAGAAAAGCTTTGGGTTTTTCTTGTACAACTTGATTATCAAATGTATTGATCCTAGATATATATGTGTATATATATCCCTTCCTGTTGCTAACAGATCTCTCTCATGGACATGACTATATTAGAGAAGGAAAGTTAGAGCTATTTAAGATTTTAATAGATCAAAATAACTATAGAGGTATGTAATAAAATATGTCAATACTGATATATGTGTATGACAGAAGTGATAACACTGACATGATTGCTTATTGGTTTAGATTTGATAGATCGATTGTCTGGAAAAAAAGATTATGAAGGTACTGCTATTACATAGCAACATCACTTTAAAGCCACACAGACCCATTTCTTTTCATCTTACTGCATTACAAACAAATAAGTAATTTAGTACTCTTTTCAGAAGTTAAGTATAAGCTATGCATCTCCATGAAAAATCATCAAATATGCAGTAGCATAGGAGAAAGTTACATGGAGAACAAAAAAAAAAAAAAAGATGAAGTCATGCCCCAATGTCTGCTATTTACATTGTGCAACAGTGTGGGTTCATTGGAATATCCTGGCCGCAATTGAATTTCCCAGAGAAATATCCCATAGACCGAAAAGTAGAAAATTAAGAAATAAGTAAACTATTCATGATATATCTTCAGACAGATGGCTAAAAATATATCTATCTAATTCCATAGTGTGTGAAAGTGAGAAACAAAACTGGTGGCTCTCCATTTATACTACACACAATTTGTAAACTTAAAGTTTGGTGAAAAGGTGTCTAGCTTGATCAAAACACTTCTTTGCTATGGTTTTGAAATTTCCTGTCTAAAACAAGTTTTTGTCTTTTTTATTCACAAGTTATGATTCACGTATAGGATCAGATGGATCAGATGTCATAAAATTCTGTTGCTGATCAATGAGATACTTCCCTAAGTTACCAGAACTAGTTACTCAAGCAGTAACTGTGACTGGTTTTGTTCATCCATAGATGTTTTTACGCTCTGGTGGATTTTCTTTTTATTTGGTTTGGACCATTCCTTGAAAAAAAAACCTCATCAATGAAAAAAGTCTTATGAGCCTACTTTCGCTGATCTAACAGGAAAGCAGCTTCATTGGCATTTTGTATGTGGAAGGAAGCCATGAATACATATTTGTCACTTCAGAAAATGAGCTCCTAAGGCTTTTTGTGGAAAGCAGGTAGAGGTGTGAATTTTGCTGTGATTGCAGCAAGTCAGATGGCAATTATTTAGTTATTCAGTTATTTTCTTGTAAACCAATGTTTTGGCATTATCATTTTTTTTCACAGTTCCATCCCAAAGCTCCAAATTTGAGACCACCTGGGTTTTTAATGGTCTGTTGCTCAGAGATCAGATTTTGAATGTCTGAGTTTCCCATCTTCTGACAGCAGTTAGAGTAGTACTAGTAGTACTAAGTTTAAGGAGCAATTCATGCCTGTGAGAAGAGACAATATTTATTCACTCAAGGACAGCTTTTCAGAAAGGCAAAATCTGTTAGGTTTGGCTGCCAAAATAGCTACACCTTGCAAAAGTGAAGTTCTGAGTTTAATCCCATATACTTTGTGCAATTTACAATTAACAGATAAGCAAAACATAACTACTGCAGGCTGAAGAATAACAGTTTATCCTGTTTGATCTTTAGAACATTGATTCTTGCATTCTGCAATGCTTTCACATATTGCACAAAAACTGATCTAAACTATTGTCTTTGATGCAAGTCTTAAAGGTATTTTTCTGAATTAATTATTTAGAGATTTTTTTGCTAAAGAAAAAGAGTACATAATTTCTTCATCTTCAAGATATAGAAGTCCTATGGTCTAAATACTGATAAAAATATTGCTTGAAAGGAATTGCCAGGACAGAAATATTTCCAGTGAAACATTCTGAAGTAGATTTTGCTTTCTTTTGTTGAAAATGTGTGTGACTTGAAGTGTAGCTGTTCTCACAAACTCTTCATGATGAATAACGGCAGATAGAAAGGTTAAACTGTCGCCTGGCTTGTTTGAGGGATTTCAGTTTTATGGTGATTTCAGCTTCTATTAGCTTTGAATGCTTTTTGTCAAAACATTGGGGCGTATTTCACATACAGTACATATTTTGATTTGTCATAAGTAAAAATGCTGTGCAAAATTCATTGACTTTACTAGACTTTCAGAACTGGTAACACAATCCTTACTTTAGTACAATGTTTCAAACTTCACTTACACTAAAAGCATTGGATACTTTTGCTGTGGGAGGAATGCAATGATGGCGCAGGTTCATATATTTGCCTTGCACTCGCATTCTGAAGAAGGCCACCACCCAAGCTTGGTGGAATCCATTCTCAAACCACTGGTGGTGGTCAAATCCTGGAGAGGAGACGCAAGAACCCGTGCAAGCAACCAAGGGTAAAGAATGTCGTGCTAAGAGGGTGCTTTGGTTAGGGGCTGAATAGCCAGGGCACCAGGGCAGCAAGCTTCAGAAGCATTAAGCATGTGGGGGGGCTGAATGTGTGGTATATGTCACTGCTTTTTGTTACCATGGGTTTGAAGAGGGAAAAGCAAAATCTGGGGCTATCTCTCAGGGGCTGTACGTTTAGCAGCGATAGAGCAGTTGTCCCTGTTGTCCGTGTACTGTGGACGTACTCTGCTTGTCTGAAAGGGATGAGTATGTGAGTCATTTTGTTGAGGATGTACTTGGGTTTTTCTTCTTTCCTGTTTGGAGGCAATTTAGAAGGAGACTATTCCAATGAGAAAGACCTGTGGGAGAAAGGAAGAAAATTTTTTCAAGCCACTACACTCTGCTCAGTCTGGTAGAAGAGGCCGGAGTATAGTTAGTGCTGCAAGCATGCATAGGGCACTGAGGTGTAGCCAGGAGCCACGTTGGGGCAGCTTCAGCAGGGCCATGGCAGAGTGACGAATGGCTTGCAGGTGGAAGAACCAGGAGGAGATATGGACTGGGCAGCATGGTGCTCTACACTCCCCTCTGTGACCGTAAGGCTGCATGTAGGGATGACAGGAAAGCATAACTGCTGTCAGCAGAAGACCTTGTGGGTTAGGGCTTAATGGCAGATTTAACATCATCACAGCAGATGTGACCTCAAGTGGCAATGGTTCAGATGATGAAGACTCTTCGGAGGAGGCGATTTACCCAACAGTGTTTCCAGGCTGGGACAGGAGTGTGGCCACGGATGAGTATGCTCCAAGTACTAGTAAGGAATTTCCTTTCTCTTTGGATGGTTTCCATCTTCTTTTTCCTCTCCTACCTGAAGTTTTCTCCTCCTTTGCCACACTGATAGTGTGTGGAAATTGGATTATCTTCTCATCAACTGTTCCTTCAGAAATGTCTCTCTTATAATTGGAGAAGTCATATGAGGGACATATTGATAGAATGAGTCTCTGCATTGGTAACTTATTCCATGTGGTGTATTGCATTCCAAATACCTTCTATGGCCCAGTGGTGTCAGCATGTTTTATGGGTGAAAACCTATATAGTTTCTGATTTTAGACACCTGTGGAAGTTTTATTTTATCTGTTCAGTTGTATTGTAACTTTCTTGACTAATATTGGCTTCCTGGTGGCTTTCAACAGTGGTTTTGATTTTGTGCTTTTAAGCTCGGTGGTGGATATTTTAACATGAATCTGACTACTTCTTGAGTACTTAGGAAGCATATTTTACATGTATTCGCACATCTACCATATGCTTTAGATCCAGCATTATTCTTCAAACTTGAGTTTAAATGTCTATAATGCTGCAATTGTTTTGCACTACTTCTGCTATACATTATTTTTCCATTCCTTGTTTTCCCCATTCTTCTTGGGAAACTTGGCATCTGTCCAATGCAAAGAAAAGAACAACTGGTTTGATGTAAAGAGATTTGACAAGAAGAACGGAGAGACTACAGTTAAGTTATGATGCATGAATTTCCATTTTCCATCACCTTTATGGCACTCACTAACAGTAAAGTAATAGTGATAGATGTAAAGCATGGTCAGCGTTGAATCCTCCATTGTCCTAACAGCTACGGATTCGCAACATGAAATACTTCTGGAAGTCTCCACACAAAATCATTGGAACCCCGCCTATACAGATGAAGAGGAGCAGTATCCTAACTCTGCTGGCAGGGGTAAAGCAATTCAGTATTTCAGATTATATTCAGATTTGTGACGTAATATAGTGATCACTCTTATGGTGCAACTGGTTGCAATTCCCATACCATTAGCCTCATTTCAGTATAATACCTTTGTAGTAAGAGCCCTCAGAGGTGGCATCTGTAACATTCATCTGTCATTTCAAGTCTATCTTTTGCATTTCAGCTTCATTGCTTGCCACTTTTCCTCACATCTCTGGGATTTTAAAACTTGCACTGTGAGTGGTGTAATAAAACTGAGCAGATTGTAATGTTTGGTGGCCTACCTTGGTGAGGAAAAAATAGTCCTTTTTTTCCGCTTCAAAATTTCTATTGTAAAATCTGAAGACAGACAAAAAAGGGACTTAGTGATTCAAATACATGGAACTGTGCTACAAAGGATAATACACTACCTCCAGATGAATGTGAACATTTTGCTACCAGTGTTAGTGCCAGAAGCCAACTGAAATACTGAAAGTGTGCTTATGTTCTTCAAGACTAAAAACCTCTGTAGGCAAAGGTTTACAGAGTCCATTTTCCAGCTATTTTTGCTGTGTACCAAAATAGTTTCCAGTTAAATTTTTTTAAAAGCATAGCTGGATATAAGCTTTATTTTTAGGATGTTTCAGTTATAATGCATAGCTTTATCCTGTTAAGGAGAGGTTCAAAACCAAATAGCTGGAGGTACAGTTATTTACAGCTGGATTGGGGGCCAGCCTTGTAATTGCATAACATTAGATTGTACTAAAAAGAAGTACATTTCATTGGGACTTGTGGAAAACCTTCTTATAGCTCTGTAGAGACAAGCATTTTCTACATCCAGTAATTCTTTGGATTTATACAGTTTGCCTCCAATAGCAATCTTGTTCCAAGATTGTTTTGAACAGTAAAAGTTTATACAATTGGCATCAGAACAGGTGCTATAATCACTTGGAAATAATTTTTGTGATAGCTTTCTTCTAGTTCTGAAGTATTGTTAGATCAGTTGTATTCATAAATTAGTTAATTTTAACTTTTTTTTTTACAAGATAATCTATATATATTGAGTTTAATTACAAAAATAATGAATTGCATTCACATGAGTATCCTTTTAATGAACATTTCATTACCTGAATGTGAATATAAATATTCCTCCAGTTTTTCTCTTTTTGGGAAATAGTCCCTAAGGTCCGGCTCATTCTTTGCATGCTCTGATTAAGAACATTTGCTTTATCTTTAATATATCATGCATGGAAACATTTGACACCTAAGGCAAATATATTTCAAACCAAGTTCTAATGCTCATCTTAGTGTTACAGGTATTCTTTTTTTTTTTCCTGGTGTGTCTTTTCCAAGCTTTTTAATGTTCATTAGAAAATCTCTTATGGTGATGGTAGGTAAGGTGATTTCTGACTGCATCTTCTGCTATGTAAACAACAGCCAATTAAAGAGTGAGCAATTAATTTATCAGTAAGAGATTTAATTATTACTGAGTTCAAAACAATCATGCTTTTCAACTTTGAAGATATGAACCGACTTATTTCATACATCCAGACTCAGAAGAAATGACAATTTCCTTGCATCCGGCCTTGTAATTGCATAATTGAGATATTAACTCAGAAAGTTCATCATATTGTCACTTTTAAAAAGCCAGAATACACAGACTCAACAGTTAGGTTAGTATTGGTAAACATAAGCTAGAGGTACAGGCTGTTGTTTCTATATGTTCTTCCACTACTTCTCTTATAGCTTTCCTCTGCCATTGGTCATTGGGATAATTTCTGGTGCCCTTAAATCTTCTTCCAATCCTGGTGTTGCTTTTGTGTGACAGGGTTTCCAAAGGACTTTTGTTTTCTTTCATCATTCATTTCACATCAAATATAACAATGAAAAGAAAAGGCCAAAACACAAAAGCAAGGCACCCTTGTTGTGTAGACCACACAGATGAGAATATGACTGGTGTTGGGTATTTTGATCATTATTGATTCAATCATCATCTTATCAGCACTAGTTACAAGTGAAAATGAAAATCATCAAGGACCAACCCTACGTCCACTATTACACAGTGTTCATTATGGATGGATCAGTCAAGAACATAATCCTGCAAATACCACTGGGAGTACTGAACAGCATGAATTTACTGTTGGAGGGGAAAATGATATTGAAAAGGAATCTTCTCATACAGGTAATGTTACAGGTCATGTTTTAGTAAATTATCAACGTTTACTAAAGGTTTAGTTTTGGGATTTTTTATTAATAATTCTGCATTCTGAAGCCATAAAAGAGGTTCTGTGAATAAACCCGAGCAATTATGATGTTATATTATTATTTTTTAAATTATTCTATTATTCAGAACCTGTTCCTGTAGGTTTTATTTTCTCTCCTACTTGGATTGCTTGTCAAGACCTATAGTAGATTAATTCCGGAACTGTTGTGTGTAATGCAGTCACAAGGTTTAAACAGGCTATCTACCAGGGTTATTTCTGTAGGAAACATGGAATGTTAAATGATTAAATGATTAGAGGCCTGGAGCATCTCTCTTACAAGGAAAGACTGAAGAACTTGGGGCTTTTTAGTCTGGAGAAGAGAAGGCTGAGGAGGGATCTGATCAACCCCTATAAATACTTAAAGGGTGGGTGTCAAGAAGATGGGGCCAGTCTTTTTTCAGTGGCACTTAGTAACAGGACAAGAGGTAACAGGCACAAACTTGAACATAAGAAGTTCTACTTAAACATGAGGAGGAGCTTCTTTACTTTGAGGGTGGCAGAGCTACCACCCTCAAACGGGTGAATGGGCTGAATGGGCTGCCCAGGGAGGTGGTGGAGTCTCCTCTCTGGAGACATTCAAACCCACTTGGACACGTTCCTGTGGGACCTGCTCTGGATGGACCTGCTCTGGCAGGGGGTTAGACTAGATGATCTCCAGAGGTCCCTTCCAACCACATAGCATTCTGTGATTCTGTGAAATGCAAAAATAATAATGTCTGTTATAGTTTTTACACATTTAGGAGCTGTGTTCCAAGTCATTGTTGGACCCTGGGATTTTTTTCAGTTTTTGTTAATATGGCTATTATATCTAAAATTTTTTATCTACAATATCTACTCACCCCGGTTTTGAACTACTGACAAGGTGATACTGCTTCTGAAGGGAAAAAAAAAAAGCATAATGTAGAATAAAAGAGAGGCTTCTCTCTTCCATTGATCAAAGCAATTGAAATGTAGAAGATCAAGTTATACTAAAACGCTACTAAGAATTGACATATATTAGTTTCTGTTGCTGTGAGTGTACTAGATTTACTAGTTAATGACTGATGTGCTGTACTAAGCACTGCCATCAGTCATCATCTGCTATGGCAGATTATCAAATACAGGCCACTGAAGACAAGCATATCAAACATTATATGACATGCTGTATAATGTGTATCTATTCCTTCAATGAAATGTAATCTTATTGGCAAAAGTTTTGTGTATCTCACTGCTTCAGCAGTCCCTAACCCCACATATCTCTAAGATATGAAACCCATATGTTTCATCAACATTATTTAAAAACCTGCTGATGCAGTGCAATGCATTACTGATATATACAAATACGATACGATATGATACTACACTATACAACTATAGCAATATAATTTGCCCTAGTTGCAATTAAAATTTTAACACACTGCAGCAATTTTCCTGGGTTTGTTTGATTGGGTTGGGGGGTGTTAAGAGGGGTTGTACTACGTTGGTTCCTCTTTTGCTGTGACTGTCTAAGGAAAGCTGCAGATTGGTTGATATGGACAATATCACATTTCTCTAAATAACAGCAATATCAAATATTCTCCATTTGAATGCTGTCTTATTTATTGTGTGCACCATTCACAAACCTGTACCATGTGCTAGCCTTCCCCTCTGTCAGATTGCGTTGTCAATTTTTCTGGTGATGCTGCTACTAGTAAAACAGTGAAATTTTGAGGGGGGCGGAACTGATATTCTGTCTTTAAAGTCTTACTGATGGGTCATGTTCTTGGAGTTATTTAGCCTTTGCTATTCTTAATTCTGCATCAGTGTGTATTGGTTTGATATTCAACCAATACAAAGTCAACAGCGTGATTCAGGTAAATACTTTTGAAAAACAATAAGATAGCTTGATTCTGAAAAGTGTACACTCAGTTTGAGGAAGGAGTCAGTCCTAATCGTGACACCAGGCAGCTTTTCTAAACATAAAACAGAATGAGAAGCAAATCTGCTTTACTTCTCTTTGCCATTAAATGTAGTAGACATGTGAGCAAGGCCAGTCATAGAGATAAGAACCAAAGAGCAGAATAATCTAAGAAATGGATCTTTATATACTGAGTTCATAATTGCTTCACCATCATCATAACAGATATGCCTCCAGCCATGGGGCCAAACAGAACAACTCAGAGCAAGACCCATTGGTGTATCCAGGCTGGGACAAAGGAGAGGATTATGCCACACATCCTTCTATAGCGGATACAATTATTCCTTCCAGAGAGAATAATAATGAAAGAAGTCTTCCACAACAGGTTCTAGTAATAATTTCAATTATGTATATTTCATCACTTCTGTCTCTCAGATGGCCTGCCTTGGAAAGATACTGCATGAACTTGTAGAGAAGAGGAATTTACTGATCTCTTTAAGACAATGATATAGAGTCATTAATTTTCTCTCTGGTGTGGCTCTATGGTGGTGAGAAAGAAGTTTTCAGCTTCAGCTCTGCGTAAAACATATATTTTTTACTTACCAACATCACTTTTAGTGCTTTCTGTTCCTTAGTGAAGCATGACTATCAAATTGCGTCTGGCTCATGACATAAGTTACATTATTTGGTGTTGCCAAACTATTTTTGCCATGAAGTTGAATTCATACTTAAGTATATTTGTGCATCAACAGGGTAATGCTTTTAATTTGTGAATATTCATCTGGGGAAAGAGTGTTCTTTTGATAGATTTTATTGAAACATTTGTCTCTCTGGTTCGTAGAATGATGAGAGAAAGGAATGTGCAAAACTGTCATGATACAACACCCTGATGCAGCCACATATAACACATAGCATTTATACCATCAAAATAATGTTCTGAAAACATGATATAAGAAACACACAACTTATTATTCCTGAAATAAAAGGAAAGGTAACTTTAATCCTTTCTTAAACAGACAATACTCAGAACATATTTTTGAATTTATGACAACTAATTAAATTTCTTCTTTGGTTGCTGTGTGTTCCTCTGAAGGTCTCTCTTCTGTCTCATTGCTCCTGCCATTATACAGCATTAGCCAACTGTTTTGATAAAGCAGGACAGTTTAAGTTACAAAGATGGGAAGCTGATGACAGTGAAATTAAATAGAAAACCCTATAGCATTTTCTTCTTTGTGATCCAATTAGAATATAAACCATAAAGTCTACCCTCCATATAAGGAAGAGAATAACAGTGTGGTGGTGGGTTCAGTAAACACCACACCAAAAAGTAATTTTAACAGGTAAAATCCTTCAGTAATCCTGAAATTTGAAGCTGATTCTGAGAGTAAGCCTAGTCTTACAACCACCATGAACAGAACAACTAATTATAACCATTTTCTGTAACTTGTCGCCACTCAAGAGAGTCTTAAGGAACAAAGAAGAATCAATGCCTGTAGAAAGTGATCTTTACTGTCAGTACTGACATAACACGAAATGCACTGTAGCAGCACTTGACAGTCCCTGAAGCTGAGGATCTGTGCATGAGATCCTGAAGCATAAGGCACAAGTCAGAGATGTCTCCTGACTGCTGTCTCTGTGTCCACTGTCCTTGGAAATCTTTTGAATTAAGTAAAAAAGTGGATGAGAAAAGCCAATGAAAATATCTGATCAATATTTTGAGAAAACAGTGATGATGTAATGGAGAACTGAATGTCTCCCTTTTCTTCCCCTGTTGTGGTGAGAAAAGGGTAGCAGTGGTTTAAAGTGAACAGGAGACTTGAATGTGGTGGGATGGGAGCAGTATGGCAGCACACACATGGAATTATCAGCTGATTAAAACATCATGGTTTATTAAATTTATTAATTTATTAAATCATAAATCAGCTGCTGCCTCTCCTGGTGGTCCTCACCACGAAGATCCTACTCAGCCACCTCTGCCTTCAGATAGTGAACCAGGACAGGGCACTGAAGGCATCACACATCCCAGAGGTGCCCCTGGGGATGAGGTCCTCGACAGGACCACAGCTAGTACGAACAAAGCTGGTGATGACTCTCCTCTGACAGGTACCAGTAAGAATCATACACATTTCTTATGCCTGGTGCGTTATTTCTTCTGAAATTGACTGCTTTCACTATCTTTCTCATCCTGGGGGTCTTCATTCTTGGTGTGGACTTGCTGAGGTGGGATTTTTGCTATTGATAGAATTACCTTCTGGACAAGCCATAAGGTAGTCCTTGCTGGTACACTTGGTGGTTTCTGTGCTTGCTGAAGCATGTTCCTGGATGGCCTCCAAGACATGCACCTTGGTGATTCTGAATCCCCAACCCCATCTTCCTTTCTTGCACATGTGTGGGATCAGGCTTGATACACTTTGGCACTGTGATTGCTGTGGTGGAGGTACTCTGTGACTCAGCAGCAGCACCATCACCAGGGAGTGCTTTCCCAGTGGTGAGCGCAGGGCAATCATAAAGGAATTATGTCCCATAAATTCTGCCTTCAATTCCTTACTCCTCCCCTCGGCTGGATTGCCAGGCAAGACTGCCACAGATTTGGCTGCAGTATGGCCGCTCATTCTTGAGTTATAGGGTCAGGTTGTTGCTGCTGTGGTCTCTTCTTCTGACGGTCTTCCCTCTCGATCTGTCACTGGGATCTTTATATGTAGTCAATGATGTCCCCTTACAACATGGTGAACATGTATGTGGGTCTCTCAGAAGCCAGTGTGGAAGAAAGGGAGGCCTTCTTGTCTTCTCTCCTTCTGCGCTTTGAATGAAGAAAATGAACATGCTTTCTGGCTTGCTGTGGTACAGGAAAGACGGAAATAATGGGGGGGTGGTGGAGGTGTGAGCACTCACTTTTAAAACTGAGTGACATCATCATGGCAGTCACAGAGTCCATGGATGATGTTAACCAAGAGAAAGCAACCAAGGAGCCACTGGCACCTACCACTCCATCTGGAAGTGAGAGTGAACAAGCGAACACCACAGATGGTTCCCATGTCAATTGGATACCTGGAGTTTTCCCAAGCATTGAAGATCATCTTAACCAATTGCAGACCCCTCTTCCTACTAGTAAGAACTACAAATTATGAGAATTTTCATTTGTCTGTCAGTCAGTTATTATTTTGGACAATGGCAATGGTCCAAAATCATGTGTACTAACCATAATTGTAAATTATTATCGTATTATTATTTTATTTTGGGGTTTTACTATTATTTATAACCTGCTTATAAGGTATTGTTAAAGGGCATCTCTTCCTATGCAAAGCAGAGGACATTTGCTAAAGGACTGAAAATAATGTTTTGCAAATAACCTTTTCTTATATTCTCTTATCTGTATGTGGTAACACAATAATTACAGTGAACAGGTAAACTTTCTCTTCATACATATGTGATAGCATGTTTTGCTTTTTTTGCTGGGCACAAATAATAGCTATGTGACACTTAACTGTCAGTCACTTTTCCCTTCATCTGTATTCCCTCTACATTTGTTTGATATGTCTCTGTTTTGAGCACATAAAACCTGTAAGAACTGGTTTGAAGGTCATTTTCGAGGTGGACATCTGTGTCAAATCTTTGCATTGTCAGTACCCTGGCAAAGGCTCATAAAGCCATATTCCCAAAAGTCTTCCTTTTTTCATTTATCTTTTCTTGGTGCTCCCTAGTGACAAGAGAGTCACTAGGACACTACCATCATCATAAATAGTTTATTTATTGAAGGGTTCATTCATTTGACTGACCTGTTGTCCAAGTGTCCATGGAATAACAAGTCAGTCCACTGTAGGAACCCAAAAAAATAACTGTCAAAAAAATCTAGTATGTCATCAAAATGAAATGAGCTTTTGATCCCTCCCTGTCACTTGCAAGAACCTGCCCAGAGCCAGAGCAGCAGGGGACATGACTGAATCCTGCTGCTTCTTCTCAGTGCTCAGGGGAGGGGAAGTTCTCTAAGCGCATGAATTTTAATAAATGTCTGTGTGTCTTTCTAAGGGGCTTTGTGGTGGAAAAGCTCTGGCATTTCTCAAGGATGATATAAAGCACCTTAAGAAAAAATCTGCTGAGATGTGGGGTAGACAAGTGAGCATGTTCCTCTTTGTCGGCTTTCTTGGAGGCTAGGTCAGGCCCCTTAATTGCTGAATGAGCGCTCTGTCCTTTGTGGTGAGATAGCACAAAACAACTCAGCAGACAGCAAGTTTCCTGTTAAAAAAAATAATGAAAACATCTGGAAGATTCATGAACGACTTGTTGGCTAAGCTTAACAGAGGGAAAAAACATGCTTCTCAGGTTTCTATTTGCCAGCTGCTAATAGGAAATGAGATCAGAAATGCTGGCTGGAAATGAGTTGCAATGCATATTAAAGAAATAGAACTTCGCAGCTGATTAGAGTAAGTGCTTCATTTGCTCCATTAGAGTCTGGAAGAATTCAGAAAGGCAGAGGTCTCCCATATCTTTTTTTGTAGTGAGAATGAAGTAGTAGTACCAAATGAAATCACCATATTTATAGTCAGCTGATAATTTTAGACTTGGGATACCCATATGGCAATGGTGTGGGGCCAGAAATGTAGAAGTGGTATAGCCAGCATAGCAAATGCTTAAGTCTGGAAGTATGCATTTTGATTTAAGATCTTGTTTTAGAACTGAATTACACTTATTGAACTTATTGAAAAGGACAAGGGGATCCATCCTTAAGTTTACAGAGAGCATTTTTTTCTATTAGGAAAAAATATTTTGAATTTTTAAAGTCACACTCTATACATAGCTATCAAATTTAAAACCATTCAGAGGATTATTGTATTTTATGAAAGCATTAGAGTTTTTAGAATGCAGTTTTATCCTATGTGGGAATAAAATTAAAAGTTTCAAAATTTCTCCATATTGGTCATTTTAGGATTAAATAAAAAAGTTATGTTCTTTTTCTCTCTCTTTCTCTTCTATTCTCACTCTCTTTTCCCCATGGAACAGACATGTTTGACTTGTATGACAAAAACCTCTTCAAAAAGTTGCCAACATTCACATATCTTTACATTTTCTCCACAAAATTTCTAGGCAATTCTAATTGCATTTTGGTTCACAGAATGATCTAAACTGAAACATGTGAGATAGACAAGAGGGGAAAAGCACGAGTTTTGTTATTCAAAATGCTAAAACTAGCCATAGTTCAGATGAGTATGATGATTATACAATAGTTCTCAGTATAAATACATTTTAATGACCTCAGCAAGGACTTCTAGAATATGTTGTTTTAATTGTGGAAGTCATAGACTTTGTATCTTGCTGTTAAATATTCACTAAGCATATTTGGACTAATGGATAGTTTTGATCTTCAGGATCTACCTCCAGTATATATGGTAATCAAGGACCACACAAGGGACATTATGAATCCACTACTTTCCCTGGAGGGACCACAACAACAAAAATAGTTTCACAACCAAGGTCAGCCCAGGTACCAGGTAGGTTTTTGAAGTCGTATGTTTTAACAATATAAGCACAGAGTTGTATTAATATGAACTGAAGTAAGAGATGAAAATGTAGGTCAAGTACAGTTGTTCAGAGTTTGTTATGAATCAGATAATATTGAGTATTTCATTAGTAATCTGAAAAATTAAGCATATTGTCACTCACATAATTTTCCAGCAATATCCTGATGAGAGAAATCATGCATTTGGACAATTGGATTAAGATCCAAATAACCTTTATGAATTGATATGAAATCAGGCAAAATTCAATAAAGAAAATGCAAAATATCATATCCACAAGAATATTTGCTGAAAATAATAAGCTGAGTGTTGCAGAATAAGGCTTGCAGATTAAAATGGAATAGAAAGAAGCTAACACCATGATAAAATTGCAAAAGAATACAAATATATTCTGTGACATATTAGCAGTAACGTAATTTTTAAAAGCGAGAAAGTAATTATCCCACCCTACTTAGGCCTACCAAGTCCAGAGCTGAAGCTCTGTGTTCAGTTCAAGGCATTGCATTAATCGTATAGAAAAAAGTTGGAGACGAGCACAAAAAAAACTTTGGAGAGGTAATCTTGAAGAACCTTTTGAAGAACTCATCATTTACAGAGAAAACTGAAGTGAGATATGAGAATAGTATGCTAAAAAAAGAATGCTTGTCAGTTTTTCACCACAGAGTAACAATAATTAAGTAATTTGAAGAAATAATTTATTTCAAATGAAGCATAGAAAACTTGTTAAACAAGGGCAATTTGTTTCAAACAAACAAAATAAAGGAGATAGCTCTTAGGAGAGGATCTCTGTCTACAATGATAGTACAGCATGAAGAATAGGCTACTAGGAAGGCTGTAAAATCTCCATTATTAAAAATGTTAAAGGAAATGGAATATTCCTCAGCCATCGTCTTATTGACCCTGTTTCACTGGAGTGAAATATAACTGATGTGACCTTTTAGGGTCCTGTCTAGTTTTGTAGTTCCTCTTTTTTTTCAGTTTGCCCCCAAAATACCCCTTAAAGTAAGATTTTAAATGAAAAAAGGAGCAGTTCACTCTACATGAAAGTCATCCTGTTTTGTGCCAAGGATTGCAGGTGTATTATTGACAAGCCTTTTCTTTTGCTCTTGGAGTAAATACAACTCCTTTCCACCTATGCCCACCAAAGTACAGTGCTTATAGGCACTAACAGAGATGGGGTATTTCATCTGAGCTGGCCCATGTATAGCAGAATGATGAAAATTTATTTGATTTGCACAGAAGCACTTCATAAAACAAACATCAATTAAAGCTAGGAAAAAAGTCTGACAGTTTAAAGAATACAAAAGAACTTGTGTTCTTGCAGTTCTGTGAAACAGCAAAGCTATGTGAGGTATGTTAACCCGCTCTCCTCCCTTCCCTCAACTCTCCCCACAGAATGGCTGATCATCGTTGCTGCACTTGTGGCACTTGTGTTGATTCTTGCAGTCTGCATTGCTGTTAACAGTCGACATAGGTAAGGCAGCCTCTCTGCTTTTTCAAAACGTACTGCCTTGCTATTTTCTTCAGTTGGGCTTCAAAGCTTTGTGAAAGAGCTGAGTAGCGTAACACAGGAAAGAGCTTCCTCTGCAAAGCTCTGTGACTTGGGATGTGCAGGCCCAGGTCACCATGTCCTGTATAGGTCACACATTAGTCTTCACACTCATACAGAACCATGTGAAGTCAGTAGCTGTATAAACCATTTGGTCTTTACTTGTAAATGGAAACTAGCTGTATATACTCACAGAGAATTAATTATTCTCTACCTAGAAGGCAATGTCCTATTTCTTGCATAGGAAAATCCTGTTCTCTGAGAGTGATGACTATGTGAGATTGGACATAGACAGTAGCAACTACAGGATGAGCTGAGTATGATCCTCCACCATTGACAGTGTTGTCTTTGTACAGTGTGAAGGGCTGTGTTAGACAATCATTGTCACAGGATTAATTTGTTCCTTCCAAACAAAAGGCAGCTAATAGTCAGAGGGATATATTCTAACACTGCTATCAGAGCACTCAACAGCTTTATTCACTCCACTTTACAGATGAAGAATCTGAGGAATAGGAAGTTGCAGTAATCTATGTCCAAAGTTAGCCAGGAAATTTGAAAAAACTCTAGCCTAAAGGATAGGCTGTAATGATCTTAACTCTTTCTTTTCTCTGGGGGCTGTTCTGAGGTTACTTCTCAATTGTCTTACACAGCTTTTTGCTACTTGAATGTTTAAGTCGAATCCTTTAACGGAGTACCTATTTTCCACTTGAATGTTGAGACTGATATGTGGAAATTTTTGTTCAGGAAAGAGTGAACAAATCTATTCCTAGTCTGTCTGCTGGTTGCTGGAAAGCCCATTTTAGTGCTTCTGTGTGCTTCTATGAGATAAGTCCATGCAGCAGGCTTCTCCGAGGCAAACCAGTGAAAACTAGATGCCAAATCATCAGACAGAGTAACCTGATACAATTTTGCTGAAGTGAGTAGTGACATGTCGTGTGATATGTTTCCCCTATGACTGTATCCACAATACCAGTGCTTCTCTGACAGTATTATTACTGTTGAAATAAGAAAGCCAGCAAGCATATGGTGAGATAGAAAACACAACAACTTTATTTCTGTGAAGTGATTCTGGAGTTACACAGCCTGAAAGGCATGGCTTATTGATTTATGTGTTACTCTGATACGCACTTCAAAGTAGAGACTGCCAGTTTTTCTTCCCTCTCAACCCAGAGTCACCATAGGAACAGACAAACAGGGCCACTATGGCTAATTATAGATTGTATCTGACAAGAAATGAAACAATCTCAGAGCTGTAAATTATACCACTAACGGAAAACATATCTGTTACTTAGACCTTCTGTCCAGCTGGGAGTGAGTCGCAAAGAGAGGAGGAGCATGTGGGTGCATGCCTGTGTGCAAGTGCATAGATTAGACCCTAGTAATATGTGTTAATCACTGTGAGGAAAACTTTTTGAAGCAGGGGCATACTCTGGTATGCTTGAAACAAATGGAATTTTTTCTTTCACTTTAACAGGATTCGAATGATAATATGAATAAGTCAAGAACCCTTTCTTCATCTATTCTGTTAAGTGCTAATATATTGAAAATCCATAGAGAGGTAGTTACTGTGCAGTCAGCATACTGTGTGTGAATGTCAGCTAATCTGAAACTAACACTGCAGCAGTGCTATAAGAAAACTAGATGGCTGAGAAAGGAGGATTGTGCATTTCAGTGTTAGCTGAGCAGTAAGTTGAGAACATTTCAAACATTAATTTATTTAAAAAGTAAGAACAATCTGTGATTTTATTTGTGTAAGGCTGTCAAGTGCACCTTTTTTTAAATGAATGCTAACACCAGCACCCCCAGTTTCAGTCTTATTCAGGTTGTCTGAAAAAGCCTAATGGAGTGCAGGCCTGAGTTTCAAGGTAGTTACCTTCCTGATTCAGAAATAATAAATCTTTCTAGTTATGATGCCAGTATGGCAGATAATCCAAGCATTTCAAATAAGTAATTGGGCCTCCTCAATGTATAGAAAATTGCTTGGCTATATATATTCCTTTTTTAAAATTTGATGTTGTCATGAGTTCCCACTGACTGGAAAAGGGGAAACATAACCCCCATTTTTAAAAAGGGAATAAAAGAATACCCAAGGAACCATAGGCTGGTCAGTCTCATCTCTGTGTCTGGCAAGATCCTCCTGGAAACTATGCTAAGGCACATAGAAAATAAGGAGGTGATTCATGATAGCCAACATGGCATCACTAAAGACATACCATGGCCTTCTACAATGGGGTAGATGGTGGACGGATGACGGCTGTAGCATTGGTGGATAAAGGAAGAGCATCTGACATACTCTGTCTGGATGCATACAAGGCATTTGACGCTGTCCTGCACAACATCCTTGTACACTTGGTAAGACCTGGATTTGACAAACAGACCCCTTGGTAGATAAGGGATTAGTTGGATGGCCACACTCAAAGAGTTGGTATTAATGAGTCAATGTCCCAGTGGAGACCAGGACAAGTGGCATTCCTCAGGAGTCAGTATTGAGACCAGTGCTGTCTACCGTCTTTGTCAGTGATATGGTCAGTAGGATTGAGTTCACCCTCAGCAGGTTTGTCAATGACACCAAGCTGTGTGGTGTGGTTGACACACTGGAGGGAAGAGATGCCATCCAGAGGGACTTTGACAGGCTTGAGAGGTGGGCCCTTGTGAACCTCATGAAGTTCATCAAGGCCAAGTGCAAGGTTCTACACCTTGGCCAGGGCAATCCCAGGCACAAATACAGGTTGAGTGGAGAATGGCTGGAGAGCATCCCTGAGGAGATGATGAGCCATCAAAGGTCGCTTGCAGCCAAGAAAGCCAACCATATCCTGGGCTGAATAAAAATAGGTGTGGCCAGTGGTGCGGGGGCGAGGGAGGATTCTCCCCCTCTACTCCGCTCTGGTGAGACCCCACCTGGAGTACTGCATCCAGCTCTGGGGCCCCCAACACAAGAAGGACATGGACCTGTTGGAGGCAGTCCAGAAGGGTCACAAAGATGAGATTGTTCAGCCTGGAGAAGAGAAGGCTCTGAGGAGACCTTATAGCAGCCTTCCAGTACTTAAAGGGAGCTACAGGAAAGATGGGGAGAGACTCTTTACTAGGGAGTGTACTGATAGGACAAGGGGTAATGGTTTTAACTGAAAGAGGGGAGATTTAGGCTAGATATTAGGAAGAAATTGTTTACTGAGAGGGTATTGAGACAGTGGAACGGGTTGCCCAGAGAAGCTGTGGATGCCCCATCCCTGGAGGGGTTCAAGGCCATGTTGGACGGGGGTTTGAACAACCTGGTCTGGTGGGAGGTGTCCCTGCCCAGGGCAGGGGGAATGAAGCTAGATGATCTTTTAAGTTTCTTCCAACTCAAACCATTCTGTGATTCTATGATCTTAACCAAAAAACAAAATGCCCAAAATTCAGTGTGGTCCTATTTAGTTAGTTAATTGTTGCAAAGAACGGTGCCTCTGTCTGGTGCCTGTTGTAAAATCTGTTAGGATCTCCTTCCACTGTCAACAGAATATGCTGCCCAGCCTGACCATCACGTCAGAAAAGACACTGAGCTGATCTTTCAAGAGGCTGTGGAGCTCCAATTCTCCTCACTGGCCTCTTTTGGCATTTTGTGGCTGCAGAGCAGGAATCATTCCAAAGAGTCTGTGTGATGATAGTGCAGTGAAGTGAGCTACTTTGCATAAAATAACCCTCATCTGTTGGTCAGTAAGCATGAAAAAAGTGATACTTCAGAAGGATAATAGTAAAATTGAACTGTCATTCAGGTAGTAAATGCTTCATTTAAGAAGAAAACACTATAAAGTACATCTTCACAGAGACATTTTCCCTCTTAAGAGAGCTGTCCTTTGTATATTCGGTTTACACAAGGTTGTTCGAGGACAAGTAGGATGCTTAGCACCATGAAGCCAGAGAAACATCTTAACAGTCTGGGGCAAATCTGACAGCTGTATAACAAGTACTTATTTACTACCCTGAAAATACCCAGCCCACATTGACCACCATGCATCAGTTTTGGACTATTGACTTTTTAAAAGAGAGAGAGAGAAGAGTCTGTGTGTGTGAGAGAGAGACAGTGCCTGTGTGTGTTCATCCGGAGCTACATATAGAATTTATTGGGCAGCGCTGCAGTAAGTGTGACTTTAAAAGCACAGTAGCTATTTCCTACCTTAATATCATAAGGAGCTATACTGTTGATATTAGCAAGAGTAGTTCTCCGTATTTCCTTGCTGTTGGCAGGCTTCTAGGCCTGAAATGCTAATACAAAGAAGAAAAGGTTATCTTGATCTCATTGCAATTACTGAGACACGGTAGGATGGCTCACATGATGGGAATGTTGTCGTGGATGACTATGTCCTTTTTAGGAAAGACAGGCCAGAAAGGCGACATGGTGAAGTTGCTCTTTATGTGAGAGAATAACTGGAATGTATTGAGCTCTCCCTGGGGACAGATGAATAGAGAGTTGAGAGCTTGTGGGTAAGGATTAAGGGGCAGGCCAATATGAAG
Organism: Tringa solitaria; assembly: GCA_026413425.1. NCBI lineage: Eukaryota > Metazoa > Chordata > Aves > Charadriiformes > Scolopacidae > Tringa > Tringa solitaria. The sequence continues at coordinate 18,180,078 of JAOXJM010000041.1, forward strand.
GACACTGTTGTGGATGTTTATTCTGGGCCACCTGATTAGGATGGGGAAGCCAATGAGGCCTTCTACAGACAGCCAAAAGTAGCCTCGCAATCACGGGCCTTACTTTTCATGGGGGACTTCAGTCACCCTGATATCTGCTGGGAAGGCTACACAGCCAGGCATGTACAGTCCAGGAGGTTCCTCCAGTGTATTGATGATAACTTCTTGACTTGGGTGATGGAGGAGCCAGCATGGAGGTGCCAGCAAGGTGTACTACTGGACCTAGTTCTGACAAACAAAGGAGGACTGGTGGAGGACATTAAGACTGGGGGCAGCCTTGGCTGCAGTGACCATGAAAAGATAAGAGTTCAGGATTGTGAGTAGTACATGCAAGACACCAAGTAGGATTAAAACCTTGGACTTCAGGAGGGGTAATTTTGATCTCTTCAAGAAACTGCTTGGAGGAATCCCATGGGTTAGGGCTCTAGAAGGTAGGGAGGCTCAAGAAAACTGGTTAATATTCAAATACCACTTTCTCTAAGCTCAGGTTTGGTGCATCCCTAAGAACAAGAAATCAGGCAAGGGAAGCAGGAGACCTGCATGGTTGAGCAGGGAGCTTCTGAAACAGCTCAAGTGGAAGAAGGAAGTTTACAGTGCATGGAAGAAGGAACTGACCACTTGGGAAGATCACAAGAATGTGGTTAGAGCATACAGGGATGAAACAAGGAAAGCCAAAGCCTCCTTGGAATTAAACCTGGCAAGAAACATCAAGGTCAACAGAAAGGTTTTCTTCAAGTATGTGGGAGGCAAAATGAAAACTAGAGAAAATGTGGCCTTGTTGTTGAATGAGACAGGTGCCGTGGTGACAGAGGATGCAGAGAAGGCAAAGTTACTGAATGTCTTCTTTGCTTCAGTCTTTACTGCTCAGGCCAGCCCATAGGAGTCCTAGACTTTGGAGGTAACAGAGAAAGTCTGGACAAAGGAAAACATTCCCTTACTTGAGGATCGAGTTAGGGATCAGTTAAGTAATATGGATATTACAAGTCCATGGGTCCTGATGGGATGCACCCACGAGTGCTGAGGGAGCTGGCAGAAGACATTGCTGGGCCGCTTTCCATCATCTTTTGAAAGGTCCTGGAGAACAGCCGAGGTGCCTGGGGACTGGAGGAAAACAGATGCCACTCCAGTCTTCAAAAAGAGCATGAAGACAGGCCTGGGAGACTACCGGCCGGTCAGCTTCACCTCCACCCCTGGAAAGATGATGAAACGACTCATTCTGGGCATCATTTCAAAGCATATGGAGGAAAAGAAAGCTATTGGAAGTAGTCAACATGGATTCACCAAGGGGAAGTCATGTCTGACTAATCTGATAGCCTTCTATGATGGTATGACTGGATGGATAGATGATGGGAGGGCAGTGGATGTTGTCTACCTTGACTTCAGCAAGGTTTTCGACACCGTCAGCCACAGCATCCTCCTAAGTAAGCTTAGGAAGTGTGGATTAGATGAATGGACAGTACGGTGGATTGAAAACTGGCTGAAAGGAAGAGCTCAGAGGGACGTGATTAGTGACACAGAGTCCAGTTGGAGGTTGTTAACAAGTGGTGTTCCCCAGGGGTCAGTACTGTGTCCGATCCTCTTCAATATATACATCAATGACCTGGATGAAGGGATAGAGTGTACCCTCAGCAAGTTTGCTCATGACACAAAACTTGGAGGGCGGCACAGAAGGCTGTGCCACCATCCAGTGAGACCTGGACAGGCTGGAGAGCTGGGCAGAGAG
>JAOXJM010000041.1:18189958-18201481 GCA_026413425.1 Tringa solitaria
TTGGACTCGATGATCCCAAGGGTCTTTTCCAACCTGAATGATTCTATGATTTTCTAAATAGTCCTTGTACTACGGAAGCACCGTAAACAGTGTGAGGCTTCATTCCTCCAGAGTGCGCAGCCATCAGCTTTGCAGTTTATCCATCTGCACAGAGAGTTTTGCTTACTGCTGCAGAACCTGCCTGCTGTGCTAACGCCACCGCAACCCAAGGCCTGATCTCGCATGCAATCTAGTTTCCTTCCTGCACCTGCCGTGGCACAGGGTGAGTGCGTTGCTTGCTGCCCCCGCAGGACACGCAGACAGCCCCTGCCCCAGCTCTGTGCACCGGCACGGGGCCCCGCACTGTGTGCAGGAGCTGCAGCCTCACTGAACCCTGCTTCGGTGTTTGTACATTCTTGCAATGTAGGTACTTGCTGCAAACAACTCTTACTAGCCCAACTAAGTGTCATTTTTAACGTTCTTTTCCTCCTAAAACACTGCAAGTTGGGGCCACTTGTTTGTTTCAGATCCGTGTCCTGTTTACATGTACTACCTAATACAAAGGAGAAGACTGTTTAAGCTTCAGCAGCCCTAAAGTGTTCTCTCGGTTTTTCTTTCATGTCTGAAAAGAGATATAAATACCTCTTCATATGGCTCAGTGGTTCATGACTCACTGCCTTTTATAGCATCTTATAGCAGGTGCTTTCCTGTAGAGAGGGACATGTTCCAAATACTAAGATCAATGTCTTTGAAATAATATTTTTCTTATAAAAAACAAAATACAATGTTTGGGATCTGCATTTTCAAAAGGGACAACTTCATATAATTGCAGAATTGGCTCCTGCCAAAAAATCCATTCAGGTTGGGTTTTTTTAGGTCATTCTTGCAGAAATGCTTTGAAAAAAGCAAGAAACATAGGTGACAGAGTCCAGCCTTCCATTGTCTTCCATTTCAAACTTTTTAGCATGATGTGTAACAAAAGAATAACCATCTTTTATGGAAGGAATTTGAATGTACACAGCACATGCGAAATATGTGATGGGGAATCCTGAGCACAACAACATTCAGGAGGGGATTTTACATCAGTAGCATGCATTTATTAACAACTGTTGTTGATGAGGCCAGATCAGAATGTTTCTGCCTCTGGCAGAAAGCAGCAACGTGGTACAGAAACGGCAGCAGACAGCCCAGGCCTCAGATTTATCTTTTGTCCTAAGATCGGCATTAGGTCTTGGTTCGTTACTGACTCAGAGACCAGATTGCCAGCTGAAGAGTTGTCAAAGCCACTTCCTGCCATGCCTGGATTTTCTTCAGAAACTTCTTGAGTGGATGCTGGCCTCGGTTAGATTAGCAACAAATAAGTCTAGGTTTGTGCATGCTGTTAAACCTCACAGCCTGGTTTCCAGTTGTGTGTCTTGATCACACAAAGGTAGTTACACTATTTCCACAGTGTGTGCTACTCCGAGCAGACATGTTGGAGCATTCTTTCCATACTTAGCACCTGCCAGTTTTCTGGGCGCTCCATGAGCATCTCTTAATTCATGTATTAAACAGAGTTGATTTCTTTACAAAGTTTTTTAGCAGCCAGGGCAGTAGGTTTCTAAAGCAATTGTAACCATTGCATTGTATCATCCTCCTCTTCTGACATCTTTCCCCAATTCTCTAGAATTCATTGCCAACATCTGTAGCTAGTACAGCCTAGCCTTTGTGGCAAATGAGCTCAGTTGCAAGTGGCACCCTGGAATATTTGGAGGATACAGTGGGGGGTGAGGTTTCTAACAGTTTGGCCAAGTCAGGTCCATCTTCTACCCTGCCTGCAGCTTTCAGAACAGGCAGCCTCTCACAACAGACTGCTTTATCTAAGCTCCTACCCAAAGCACTCCCGTATTGAGCGCAGGCTGACATTAAAACTCACAGACATAAGCCTTGAAAATTATGAATCAACATTTATTGATGATATGTACATAAAAGTTACAACACTTAGTGAAATATTATATTCACGACTACTTCCAGTATAGAAAGAATGTCTAGCTTGTTTTGCACATGAAAGTTACAAAAATCTGTCACCCTGTAACAAAGCATTAAAAGCAAATGACTACAAATTGTTTTAAGGAAGAAAGGATCTGAAACTACAAAAATAGGCTCAGTTGACGAGGCATTCCAACTACAATATACAAGAACAGAAACCAGAGTTGGGAGAAATTTTATCATCTGCATTCACAAATTTTTAAACAAACTGCGCTATAGATCCTGTACTGTCTGTCATTTCAAAACCTGGAGAACTTTTTAAATGTAAGGAAAAGACCAACATTATCCATCTTCCTTTTTACTCATTCTACATGAAACATCCCAAAACAACCCAGCTCATGGCTAGTCACTTTTAAGAGAGGGCAAGGGATGATGAACAAGCAGTGCACAGTACTCCAGTGTGCATTTCATACTGAAGCATCGTGAGGCAGGACACTCCCTGTGCTTTGCAGCCTGGTTTTGATCTCTTTCAGTTTACACAGGATTATATTTATGAGATAAATATAATCCCAGGGTATTTAGGATTGAACCAACTTCTTCTTGCTGCCCCCAATGCTCTTTCAGAACCACCTCCAGGTTTTGCACCAGAAAGGTCTCACAGAGCTGAACTGTATCCCTGATTTCGGAAGATTTTTGCCACTGACTATATAGTTCATGTGTCTGTTTTAAGATCAGACATAATTTTTGCAAATAACAGGCCCATACAACAGCCACAGTAGCTCAAGAAGAATTTAGTTTTGTATTTGACTTCCTCTACTAATACCCTTTTAACAATGAAAGAAACTGCACACCTCTGCCCATGAGCGTACCCATCTTTCTCAGAGGCTGCTCCCACCAAGGGGGATGAAGCAGACGTTCTTACTTTGACTTCTCAGGAGCTCTGAAAAGAACGGGCAGCCCCCAGCAGCCTTGCCCAGTCACAGCTGTGTGAGTGTACTTGCTTTGCTGGCGTCTGTGGTCAAGGCGGAACTGGAAGTGATTCAAAGGGATCCCGGGATGCTGTGATGACTAAAGGCTGAATGATACACGGTGCACAAAGAGTCAACAGCAGCCAGGGCATTTAGTGGGCGTGCAGTTAGATCAATTTCCCCTTATTCATTGTGCCAATTTAAACAGCGACTTACTAGACTTCTGGTGATAAGAATTCCAACATTTCAAGCAGACAAGAAGAAAACAAAACAGAAACTAATCATTCTAGGTGAACATTAATTTGTAATGTCATTACAACTGCATTCACAAAGCAGCAAATCTATGCTGGGATCACTTTCACACACTGCCAGGGAACTACACACATGCAGGTACTAATACATACCACACTGGTTAGATAGCTGAAAACTAAAAATAACATATTTACAAGAAGTTGGCTGCATACATGATTCTGAATGTTATCAGAACAGGATACTCCGTAATAGAGAGATAATGCAGTTACTAATCTGTGGAACCTAATCAGTTGAATGGCCAAAGGGAAACAAATCCAGACACAAGTGAAAAACAGAAAGTAGAACAAGATTTTAAAAGACAGTCTGATTTTCTACTGTGGCTCCATACACAGAAACCAATTCAACTAAATTAAATCACTGCTACACGTACTGTATACACCATTTCACTGAAATTACATGTTGATAGCTACATTATCTACACTAAGTGCAGAGAGGCACTGGACATGTTGCTTCAACAAAATGTCAAAACTAGTATCAATAAGGTTTTACAGCTATTGGTACCTACCTGTGGTTCCTATTAAGATAATACCTGTTACATCTAATTTAAAATACAAAAAGGAGTTTAAAATACAAGGATTTATCCTACGTGTATATCTACTAGAAATTTAGTCTCCAAAACCTCAGCAGAATAACATGGCCCCACAGATTTCTGAACAGTTGAAGAGATACCCAGTATCAGTCACACTTGGACAGCACTACTTGCTATTCAATGTTCTCTTTGTTTTGAATCACAGTCAAAGAGCTAGTGGAACATAAAAGATTTTTTGTGATATAATAGTTATGAATATTTATATTAATTTATTTTTATTCCTCTAAAAACAGTTCCTTGGTAATTAAATAGAAATTATTATAGCCACGGCCTTAATGCCAACAGGTATTTGCCTAATGATGAACAGGTGACCATAACAGAGAAACAACTCCCACTTGTCCGGGTCAAAAAATATAGTGGTTGTTCTCTTCAAAATACATAAGAAAACAGGAGGTATTTGTATGGCTGCCACCCAATTATATTGGTCCCATGGTGGTTGTGTTGGTCCCTTTTCAAGAAAGCAAAGGTAGGTGGCCAAATCACGAACTCTTTCCACAGGTTGAACTGCTATATGCTGTATTGTAGCAATATGGACTGGGTACTTGATAACATATTTTTTGCCTACCCAGATCTCCAGTTTTCTATAAGCTGTATCCTGAGCCAGTCAATTATGCATTATCAGATCCTAAGAAAGAACTGCAGGATTTGGCAAAGGTAACATGAGGAAAAATGAGGGACCATTGCCCAAAACAGTCAGTCTAGAAGATTGTGCAGATTATTATAACACGGTTCCATAATGAACTGCAGCATTTAAGGACATCTTGAAATTCCTATTTGCTTCTTACATTTTGTGCTTTGTTTGTAAGTGACCACTAAACATAACACAAAAATATTTTATCAATCCTAAATGTTATAAGAAAGCTGGTTTTGTTCTAAGGTACAGATCACCTTTAAAGGATTATCCCCCTAACTTATACGTTCATATAGAAAAAAGTACAAGAAAATATTAGTGTGTCTGTAAATTACAGGTACTAGGTAATTTAGTTCAGTCTACACTGTAGTTTCCAGAGAACAAGTACAAACCCCTAAAACCTGTATTAATAACTAAATCAGTATCGAGCATATAGTAGTCAACAATATAAATACATATGCAGCTTTTTCTCATGCATTCTACAAGCTAGAGCTCACACCAGATCATAGGAAATGGGATATATTTAAGAAAGGACCAGGATATGTTGGATGGAAGTGTATGCAATTGTCTTTAAAAAGGAAGGACAACTTGTAGTACACAAGAACTCACAAGCCTATTATCTACAATACTTACTGCAAAATTAATTTGTAAACACAGTTTGCATACAGTCTTTGAAAAACTGTAGAAAAAAAAATAGAAAATAATGATACAAAAATCCCTGCAAACTATTCTATTTATGTAGAAAGCAATATACAGGTACCAGGCAATCCAGGATGTGTGACGCTGCCTATGAGAGTTTCCCTTCGTGTAACGGTGTGCGCCACAGAGCATCATTAAAACCAATTGCACAACTCCTGAAAAATCAGTCTAGAAGGATTGGACACTCACATCGATCAGCAGAATGTAGTTAGAAGTGAAAGAGGAGCAAAATTTGGGTGAAGTGAAAAAAACTCACAAGTCTTCTTGCTTTCCCAAATCCTACATTAGCCTGTTGATTATTTCCATCCTGGACTAGTAGAAACCTACTCAGTGCCTCAGTCATATGTTCTAGGTTTTTTCAATGTTTGGAGCCTGTGTTTTCTCTAAGACTCGTAGTTGCAACTGTGCAACCACCTTATCTGTTAGCAGTTGCATAAACCCAGTAATGGGAAGTCAGCAGGTTGCCTGTGAGCAGGGGATGATGTTTCCGGGATGGTGGGCACATGCGAGGGATGGTTCCTCAGAGCCTCATGCCAAAGAGCCTGCTCATACAAGAAATAAAAGAATTACCAGCACCTGAGCATCAGCAACTGTTTGACTCATTCATAGCAGCAGATTTCAATTTAACATCAAACATGATCAGGAGGAAAAAAATGAGAGAGGCATCCATTGTGCAGTGTGGACCCAGGCACTGCTGCTGGGGTCTTTACCAGGAGTCCTGCCTGAGGTGTGCAGGACTGCGGAGTCTGTGCTTTGTCTGAGGACCACAGAGACACACAACCTTGGTGTCTATGTGGTAAGAAAGACCGATGACTTTGCAATGATTATGCATTAAGTACATTGTTTCAGGTAAATTGTGAGCAAGAACATAACACTTTCAAAAATAAGAGGAAGCTGAACAATTTGTTTACAGCTGAACTGCTTTCCTTGATGCTTCAGTACTGCAATTCCTTTTTTTTTCTTCCTTTTTTTTTTTTTTCCCCACAGTACTTGAAGCTACACTGTATATATTGTTACTCAGTCAAAGGAAATTGGATACATACTTTTCCTTCAAAGTCATCAATATGACTGGAGAAAAGAAAATAACTCATCTTCCTGAGAGTGCTTTCTGCTGGGAACAGGAGCTTCTACCTAGTCTTATATGGTGAATTACAGCCGAGGTGAATTGTCCCAATGGACTATACACCTAATACTGTACACCATAATAACTAATATGAAAAACACCTTATTTGTGGCCTTAGAAGTCACAGTAATAAAATCAAGCATAGTCTTCTGGCTCATAACAGATTAATATTACAGTACATTTTTATAAAGTGCTCTTATTTATCCTTCTGTAAATTAATTCAAATGCAGCAATAAAAACAGATGAATGGAACTTAATGAAATGAGAAACAGTTATACATTTACATCTCCACAAATGTTCTTCTGAGCCTGGCAATAAAGCTCGGAGCCTTTTCAAAGATAATTACACAAGTGAATGTCAGAGGTGAGGCTTAATATAACCTATGGTTTGGGGGATTTGTACCATTGCTGCTGTATTGCTACAACAGGGTTGCAACAACACACGTGAAGGCGAGGAAGCAAAGAAAATCAAGGCAGTTGCCAGAATAAATATGTTCAAACACTGTTGCTGCAGCTTCTGAGATGAACAGTCTGCTCTTCTGAGTATCTCCTGATGGAATACTAATGATCCTGGGAGTGATGGAAAACAGAGCAGAGGTCTATATTACTCATCCATTTTAAAGTGGCAAAAAGTTTAGAATTCCACGTGCTTTGAGAAAGAAATGGAGATCAGCTGTATCTCAAGGAAGAAATGGAAAAAAAAACCCATAATGATAGTGATCCTTATTTTTGTGCTGAGTTTTAAATTCATTGCTGGACTCTTTGCATAGAAACAATTAGGCAAGAAAGAAACATCTTGGCAGAAATCTTTTGGATGTGACAATCAACATCACTATAAATAGCAGACAAAGACTATTCCCTAGGATGTGATTGTGAAATGTCTTATAACTTAACAGAGACAGGAAGAGACTTGACCTTTCCTGAAAGCCCGTGACTCCCATAGATCTCAATGGGGCTTTCACGTAGTCAGACCATTGCAGGCACAGGTTTTACTACAGCAAAGACAGTTTTTCAAAGACATACTGAGTTTCTCACCAATTCAAAAGGAGGGAGCACATCCCATAATATGGTTCAAATGGCTTATCTTCTGCCTATTTGAAGCACCTTTGTGTATAAGTCCCATGCATGCTTCTAACAATGCTGATGTAGCCTTTGCCTTCTAAGGGAAGCAATGAAGACAGAAATTCAGTAGCAAAATGCTCCACCACTTCTACAGTTTTAACGTACGGTGTGCTTTCATTTCAATGAACAGATGTTAATAGAATGCTAACCTAGCTTCAGCAGTGAATGCACAAGGCAAACGCATAGGCATGTAGTGAATTTAGCATGCAGTTAACTGAGACTTTGCCGGGCATAGACTTTTCTGTGTGCCACTGTGCTGCCAGCAACCCAAAGGCCAAGGCTTTCACAGGTGCACAGACAAGGGCAGGGGGAACTGACAGAGAAGCAAAGGAAATGAATGTAGAAAGAAATGTTAATTTGTTTAGGAACTACAGAGAAAACGAATCACCTTTCCACTGTGCTTTAACTTTGCCACCCCTGCACTGTGAACAAATATAAAAGATTTGCCAGGTGCAAATTAATGCATCAACAACTCCTAATGGTACTAAAAAGAGACTGGCCAGTAATCAGCCCTGCCTGCTGAAATGGGAGTCTTGTATTAGCTGAAGTGGTCGGTCCCTGGGTTACTTTCTGTTTATTTAGTTAAGTAGCAACCCAGCCTCATGTGGAATGAGCAAATTGAGAAATGCAAGCCAAGAATGACTTAAATTTTCCCAGAGAAACTGAAAGCTTTTTGATGGTTAAATATAGTGCTGTGCTGGATGAACACTATATTAAATATTCATTCAGGCTAAAAGCAGAGGAGTATACCAAAATCAACACTCCTTCTCCCACATCCACAGAAACACCATCATAATTATCTTTTGAAACATCCCTGAGTTACTGTATCTACAGAATTACTATTTTAAAATCACAGTCTGCTATTCCACTCCTATCAAAAGACCCAAATTTATTCTCCCTTATGTGGGTGGGGTTTCTCTAGCATCTCATTCCTTCCTCCCCTTGTCTCCATCCATAGAAGCACTCTTCAAAGGACAATACGTCCCAAGTGGATAAGTATAAGCGTATGCTAAGTGTTTCTCAACATGTAATTTTGTGGAGCTGCCTAGTCACATGTTGCTGGCATTCCTATTTATTTCCAACTGCTAAACAGTTTCAAATGACAGCTAGAAGTTTATAGACCAGTTTTGTAAAGGTACTTTCAAGGCAAGAAATTGGTGTGGCTGCTCCTAAGAAAGTGCTACAGTGAAAAAGATGGAAAAGTCGTCAATTAATGGGTGAGATGTGCTATGAAACAGCTTGAGAATGCTGGATATAAACCAGAGTAAACACAGTGTGTTATGCTTGGATATAACTACCAACCAAGTGACAGACAGTTTCACTTAATGTGAACCAGCATCCTCAGAGTGCAGAACATTTTAGAGTACCTACACACCGTCTCAGGCACATTGCTGGTACATAACCGAAAGGTCTTTGAATGCAAGTTGGGAGGAGCAGCAGCTAGCTATAGGATAACTCTGGGTATGCTAACACCAATGACTGAAGAAAAGAGAAGACAACCTGCCTACCACTTCTCTGAATATCCAACAATTCCATTCCTCACAGAAAAATTCCTTAAGATGCTTCAGGAGGCCTTTGGAAAAGGTCTCCACCTCTAATACATGGTAGAGACCTACAGAATTCACAGCGAGTCAATATTTGTTAAATTGTACAGGCCATTTTGCTTAGGATTGTAGCCATGGCATGCAAATAAGGACAAAAATACAATGGTAAGAAAAAAAAAAAACATAACAAGAAATGCTTCAATGAGGGATACTCTGACAATGGACTTGATCTTGCACATCATTAATCATGCAGGTAGCCTTGGCTGGCTCAGACCTGTGTGCGTTTTCAGAGATATTTATATGAATGCAGATAAGCAAAAGCAGCTTATATTTATATTTTAATAGCTTCTACAGGCCAAACTCTACAGTTAAACACATTATTCCTGTTTAAACCCATGAAAGGTCTAAGCACAGACACTAAATGACCTATGTCCATAAATGTTTCAACTCCATTTTCTGCCATACTCATATTCTGATTCATTCCCAGAACCTATGAGAGCTCCCCAAAAATTGCACAAAGTTTTTTCTGTGGGTAGGGCCTCCAAAGGCCATGTGGCTCAGCTTTGCTACAGAACATTGCTAATAGTACAATGGCATTCACCAGTGTCTTAAAAATGCTGACTATTAATAAGCACCTTTAAAAACATTTCACAAGGTAATTATTGCGGTTGTAATTTCTTCTGTCAGGATGAGTCAGCTGTATTACATTGACAAAACACCATCTTGTTAATTCAGATGCCATGTGCTCTAAGAAACTTTTGTCTGACATTAGAGAGCTGTATGAATCGTTACTCTGCAAAAGACAGAGATATGAATATCCAACATAGTGGTCTAAATCCTGAAATTCTGGTTTATTCTTCATTCAGTCCTAACCCTGGCCAAATTCTATTCACCTTACATAGAATTTGGCTTAGCAATTTATTCAGGATTTAGTCACTCTCTGAAATATGGCATTATACTTGAGATGGCTTTCACTTCATACCAAATGCTACTGACAATCACATTCAAAACACTTTCATTTCTTAGACTAATGGATTCAGAATTAGTTTGTAGGTTACTATCAAGTATCCAACCACAACATCTGTGATCAATCTTAGTTGTGCCTTACTTGGGTAGTCTCATCCACATCAAGAAGCCCTCTGACATCAGTGGACAGGCTGAATAGTAAGGTGCTACCTACTTCGATTAAGACTAGCATAACTAAGCCCATGGTATTCTGTATTTTGTACATCAGGCACAGATTTAATGAAGGAACTACCACCCTGTAATAATACTGCCTTGTATTATATGATGCATTGTGGTCACAAAGCAGCACAGCCTCATCATAAAATAAAGGCTGCACCAGCTCTGGGACAGCTGATAAAAACATATCGCATGTACATACAAATCTAAGGTCTCGTCTTGATAGTAAATATTAGTTGTACTGATGTAACAAAATGTCCAGGATAATTTATTGACTTCTATGCATTAATCTTGCCCATGGATCTAAGCTCAGTTTAAAGTATAGCTAGGCACAAAAATACAGTGCTTGTTATTATTAGAACAAATAGAAATCTTTATAGATATTTTCAAAAGATATTTTAGCCATACAGTGCTAAATAGATCAGGTAAGCCACAAGAGTCACCAGAACACTTGAAAGTTTATGTAATATTATATTTCTCTTGTATTTGTAACCCTGAGTCCCTGTAGTGAACCATACTGGCACTTTGTCTTCCCATTTTGCAGCACTTACATTCTCTGCGTCTTGAATGAGAGGGGAGGCGGGTGAGAGCACATTGCACTGCATGGAGTGTTCTCCAGCTGCATCATCCACAGAGTAACGCAAAGAAGACAGATGGTTATGGATCATCGCTTGGCAAAAACACTACAATGACTTGATGAGATCTTTGCTAAGTTTCAGCTAAGAAATTAAGTAAGCAGAAACTGTAGATGTTAAACAGAAAAAAGAGAAATCTTCTTTAATCATGATATCTTTTGCCAGAAGATAGCTTCAGGGCTTATTAAAGACGAAGCTAGGAATCTCTTCCCTCAGTTTTCACGTTTCCAAGGCTCTTCTTCAACAACACTGAAGTCTGCAGATTTGCCATTGGTTGCCAGTGTTACCTGCAAGTAATTATCATCAACAACCAACTTAAAGGCTAAGGCACTTCAACAAAAAGTCATGATTTTTTTAAGGAAGATCATGGTATTTACAGGAATTACATACACTGTGTTGTCTTATACGTGTAAAATGTATTTATTCAGAGTTCACAACACTCCCAAATAGTGAGACTCCTGTTCACTTATTGTACTGACTAGAAAGCATTAGCAGTAGAAAAAAAAGGCTATTTTCTTAGCCTTTGCTGTAGGCTTTTTTAATAAATATTTCAGATTCTATTCCTTTCTGTCTCCTTTAGATTTCTCTGGATTATTTCAAAAACAGATTACTTTTTTTTTAATGTAGAAAGTAATATTTTTTTTTCAGTGGAATTCCTTTGCAAAGCAGGATAGCTGATGCAAGGACATGAAAAATATGCAAGGCCAGAATAATGACAGATGTGTATCTATACACTCACCTACAATTACACTACCTTTAAAGAAACAGAGGA
>JAOXJM010000041.1:18201581-18222531 GCA_026413425.1 Tringa solitaria
AGAAACAGAGGAAAAAATACTCTGTGAAAGTATTGTTCATCATACCACTATTTCTAACAATGTTGTGTAAGATTTTGACTATAGTCAGACCATAAAATTCATAGTAACACTATGTTTGTCTCACACAAAGTACAGCAAAACATCACTTTTGCCTGTAAAGATATGTTAGATATGTGCTAAAATTTTTAGGTTTTAACTATGGTAGAGGACCTACAGTGATCTTCCAACTCACAGTAAACACTGGCCAGCATGTCGCATCACAGAAATCACTATAAATAAACCCATGCTTCAACACGGATAGCTCCAGCAAAATGACTTTTTAAAATTTTAAAAGGTAAAATGTGAATTTAACTTTACAAAAGTAATGTAGATTTTTATAATAGTGAGAGACCCTTTCACTTAATTCTAAATGGATGGCTCACTATTTCCTAACTTACCTTGTAAGTTAACATCCTCAGTTTCAAATGGAAACTTAAAGACAGAGCTGAAATTCCCCATGCTGGATAAACTGGATGCATGGAAGCATTAGGACATGGAAACATGACAAAATGCACTGATTTTTTAAACAAAGTAAAGGTTTTTCTTAGATAGTTGAAATGGTGAAGCACGCAAATGGAGGAAGGAACAGCTTAGAAGTGAAAATCACAGAGCCATGTGAAATATGATAATAAAAAATACAAAAATATCGTGCAATAACAACCACTCTACCCCCATAGTAAATTACTTACTGAAAATACACACTGACCATGCAAAATTATAAACGACTAGCATTATACATGGAATATATGACAGAAATTAAAAAGAAAGGACATGTTACTAGATTAGCTTTTCCAAATTCTGACCAGAGTTGCAGTGAGCTTTTCAACCCACCAGTACATTTGACAGGACAAACAGCTGTCTCTTCAGATTTAACAGCTGGCTGCTTCAAAGTCCCAAATCCTTCACTAGTCTACACTTGGGAGCTGTAGACCACTTCAACATGATCCAAATACTTCACAAACATCAGCATATATTCATAGCTTACAGGGTCAACTGTAACATCACATCCTTTTGGCAGCTTGCAGCAGACACACTGATGAGACAAGTGACTGCTCAAAGTCAGTCTTGCGCTAAATCCAGTAAACCCTGGCTCCTTTCATGAGTTTAAAAGTGCAAAAAGAGATCACAAGCAGAGCAACCCTAAAACAACGAAAAAGGACAAACACTTCCAGCTCATCAATCACTAGCCCTAAATTTTCATTAAAGGGTATCCTTTGGATAAAAACCACACCATTAATCCATGGTTTTGAGGTGAGCTAATGCCTCAACTGAGGCAAATGGAAAGAGAAACTGAATGAAAAAAGAAAGTGTGACAAGTATTGGATCTTCAGGCTCCTACTTTCTAGCTTGACTTGGATCTCTGTGCAAATCTGAAAGACTGGAAGGAGATAAAATTACCAGTATTCAGTTCTATGAACCTGATTCAGATGGATATGTGGCAGCTGAATTCGTCTTGAACACACTGAAATTAGCACTATCTGTCTCACTGAAAAACAGTTTTCTAAAAGTTGTAAAAGAACTTAACCAAAGTGTGTTAATGAAAAAAATCTTTTCAGGGAGTTTCTTTTTTCCTTCAATTTTTTAAATCTTCTGTGCCCTTTCATTTTTTGAGAAATAAAAATTAATGACAATTTTTTTCACTTTGTATAAGCATATATTCTCTTATAATTTCAAAGAAAAAGTTCTTAATTTTTCTCATGGAAAAACATGGATTAGAAGAGGAAGAGAGGAGCCACAGAACAAAAAACTGGTTTTCAATTTAAAAAATAATTTTATTAATAACTTAGAAGATTCAGGGGAAAAATGAGGATAAGATGAAGGTTTTTTCTTTCCTGATTTCAGTATTATTTTCCCCCTGAAAATACAGGTTTGGCCTGGCATTATCTAGAAATAAGCATTAGAAAAAAATATATTCTAAAGAGCATTTCCAGCCAGGCTGGAGACAGGTAAAAGTGACATAATAGGACTTATATTTCCAATATATATGGTGATCCGCTAAGGGACTTAATGTAGGCATTCACAGTTATGATACTGGCTCAGTTGTGGCAACTGGAAGATGCAGGAGAACGTTTGGCTAAATTGCTAAGGTAGGCTCAGTGGCAAATTCACTGTGTCAAAGACAGTGTACAGGAGCTGATCAGAGTACTAATAAATTTAAAAAAAAAGAGACTATGAAATTAAAATGTCCAGCTTGTTTCACTCTCTTTCTCCTCCTTTTCAAAAACTCTTAATTTTAAACACCCCCGTCCTAGTGGTGGGTCCTTAGTAAAGTTTTAACCCCTAACCTTCCCAACTGTTTTCTCATTCAACTGGTGGGGTTTCTCAAGCTCACTTTGCTCTGATTAGCATTACTATTAATAATCTACATTAGTTACAGCAAGGATTAGAGACAGAATACAATGTTTGTGTCTTAATGACTCAGGAACGATGACAGAAGCAAAGTGTAAACATGCTGTATGAGTGCGAGAGCATTCTGATGCTAAAGTGCATTCAACATGTCCATCTCTGAACAGCATATCATGGAAAGCAGTCAGCAAGTGACAACACCTGTATCTGAATTGCAGCTACCCTTCATTTGAGTTGGCAATTAAGTGCTTTGTTGCCATAGAAAATTAAGTAACTGTCCATAGAAGGTGATGCCATATTCTCTGTGTCTTGGCATATTCCATAATACACTGCATCTTGCCTTTTGATGTGTAAACAATGTACATGATTTTTTCCCCTCAAATGACAACTTTTAAGAAGAGTGCAAAAAAACATCTTTTGAACTGCTCGAACTCATTCAAAATGTCTGGGGTTCACGGACCTTTTTGTCACATTGTTATTTGCAGAACGATTTGAAAAATACATGCAGGTTAAAAAATAAGATAAAATAAAGCATGCAGTGCTATATACATGTCTCAATATCCATAAACGTGAAAGGTACCTTGCACTCATCTACTATGACTGAGTTGTGAGCTGCAAAAACACATTGGTTTGAGTTGTTTTCCCTATGATTTTTCATGTCGTCGTAGACTGATTGAGTCTTGGTCATTTCAATGTCTTCATGCCCTTTATGATGGGAGTCAATAGTGTCAAGTTCTGCCTTTGAAAGGTGGTAGACAATGCCAGCACCAAAAGAATCTCCCACTACATTGACTGACGTTCTCATCCGGTCCCTACAAAAGAAGCAAAGGCAGAGGCTGAACGTCATGAGAGGAAGAAGAAGTAGGGCATGATGGCCCTGTTCATGTTACAGTTATTGCATTTATTTCAGAAAGTTTAAGGCATCTTTAGAACAGAAAGATGGGAGCTTTCAAGTGAAATTGAAAAAGCTTGCTTTCCCAGGAGACTTGTTCAGACAGAGAAGGATGTCCAAACTCCCATGTCCCAGACACTCATACTCATGGATTTTTGGCAAAGAACTTGTGCTACAGACACAACCAAACTACAGAGCTGTGCTTGACCGACATCTCCCCAGCGCCTGCTTGTGGAGCTGGAGGTTTCAGTGTCAGGGTGCCAGGCGGGACCTAACAGGCTCACATCATTGTCCATTGTGAAATCTGGATTTAACAGAGCGCTGAACTTAGTGCAGCTAGAGAGAAGGATTTTGGATCTGATGAAGTGCTCTCATTTTTGAATGGATTAACAAATGGCCTCTCCCTTTATTCTCAATGAGCAAACTATGGGGAAAAAAATGTCTGCATGGCAGCATGCCCACTCACACTGCTGTATGCCAGAGCTTGGCATATGAGCCAACCAAATATAGGTCATGGCCTACAAAATGATGAGCCTGTGAAAGCATTTCAGTGATGAGTGCCTCTCTTGTAGGAGGGTGCCAAAATAGGCTGACACGCTTCATTACAAATAAACATGGGTTTCGGCACTTCGTGGAAAGGATGCCATTGGAGAGACACTTTTATTGTGTCTTGTTTTTAGATTGTGGCTCTATCCATCAGCAGTGAACTCATGGTTGTGGATTTTCCATGATTTCAGAATTCTGCCCCAGAGCTGCCCAAAATTCTGCAAAAATGGGAGATGATCTTACAGAGCACTGCAGGTCTATGGGCTTCTGCTATCTTTCCTACTGCAGGTATGCCCCATTACACATACTGAAATAATATACAATCTAATTTGCCTCTTCATATCTGAACTAAAGACTCCTAAAAACCTTCTGACCAAGGCTTTCAATTTAAGGCTACTGCAGCAACTGAGTCTAGCTTTGTCAAATAGGTCAGAGAATTGATTACACTGATTAATCTTCAGAGGTATATCCACAAAGACTCATTTACACAAAATGGGTAGGTAGAACAGTGTGGACATTTGCCAAGGAACAGAAAAGCAAGCATGTAATACCTCATTTCCTATGGCAGTGATTAATTTGAAAACCCCCTTTCTATTTCTGGTAGTAGATTTATGTGACATCTCCTCTTCCTGAAGAACACTGAGAAAGAAGCCCTAAATATATATAGATAGATATATAAACCCCAAACTGATACACATTCATTACACATGCCTATTCTTAGCCATGAATTTTGGGCCCTTTTGAGCCCTTTTTAACATCTTTGCTCTAATGGTTTGTAGACCTGCCTTTCCAGGCTGTGGAATTGTATTCCCTTTCACGTTTATCCTCTCCCCCTCCACATTATCATGCCTACATACCTGGAGTTTGTGGTGTAATATCTTAGTTGAAGGAGTTTGTTTGGTTTTTTTTATTGTCATAGAATGGTTTAGGTTGGAAGGCACCTTAAAGATCATCTACTTTCAAGCCCCCTTCCCCTGGGCAGGGACACCTCCCACTGGACCAGTTTGCTCAAAGTCCCATCCAACCTGGCCTTGAACATCTCCAGGGATGGGGCAGCCACAGCTACTCTGGGCAACCTGTTCCACCGTCTCAATGCCCTCACAGCAAAGAATTTCTTCCTAATATTTAATTGAAATCTCTTCTCTTTCAGTTTAAAACCATTACCCCTTGTCCTATCGCTACACTCCTGGATAAAGAGTCACTCCCCGGCTTTCCTGTAGGCCCCCTTCAGGTACTGCAAAAAGATCTTCCCAGAGCCTTCTCTTCTCCAGGCTGAACACCACCAACTCTCTCAGGCTGTCTTCATAGGAGAGGTGCTCCAGCCCTCTGATCATCTTTACGGCCCTCCTTTGGACCCACTCCAACAGGTCCTGTCTTTCCTGTGCTGAGGACTCCAAAGCTGGATGCAGGACTCCAGGCGGGATCTCACCGGCGCCAGGTAGAGGGGCAGAATAACCTCCCTTCCGTTGGTGGCCACGCTTCTTTTGATACAGCCCGGGATGCTGTTGGCTTTCTGGGCTGCCAGTGCACATTGTTGGGCCATGTTGAGCTTCTCATCCACCAACACCCCCAGGTCCTTCTCCTCAGGGCTGCTCTCCAGCCATTCTCCACCCAGCCTGTATTTGTGCTTGGGATTGCCCCGACCCAGGTGCAGGACTTTGTACTTGGCCTGGCTGAACTTCATGAAGTTCACATGGGCCCACCTCTCAAGCCTGTCCAGGTCCTTCTGGATGGCATCCCTTCCCTCTAGCGTGTTGGCCACACCACACAGCTTGGTGTCGCCAGTAAACTTGCTGAGGGTGAACTCAATCCCACTGTCCATGTCTCCAACAAAGATGTTAAATAATACTGGTCCCAGTACTGACTCCTGAGTAACACCACTCATCACTGGTCTCCACTTGGACATCGACCTGCTGACTGCAACCCTTTGAGTGAGGCCATGCAGGCAATTTCTTATCTACTGAGTGTATCATCTGTCAAATCCATGTCTCTCCAGTTTAGAGACAAGGATGTCATGCAGGACAGTGTCATCAAAAGAATATCCAGAAAAAAATCCCCTCCAATAATTAACCCAACTCACAGGAGGAAAACATCCTTCCAGTTTTACTTGACACAAATGAAATGCTTTATACAGTTCTCTTCCCATGCCTGTGAAGAGTGTTTTAAACCTGGTCAGAGTGGCAAAATAGGAAAATATGACTTTCTAAGTGTAATTTTTAATTAAGACCATCAAATATACTGAACCCTGCAATATAGCTCCATGAAAAGAACATCTGCTTAATTTTTTTATATAAGTGGTATTTAACTTTGAAAGGAATCACTGATGCCAGATGATGGAAGGACAGCACAGGATGACAAAAAACAAGGTGGAGAGAATACATAATCTAATTGAGGCACGATTCAAATTATGGAAGGGTTATTTGAGGAGATGCTCCAGCCCATATGCATGTACTACTAGCCAAGAGATTCAGTGATATAAACTGCACACTGCTGCAGAACATGCTAAACTGCATGAACCAAAGTAAACAAGTTCCTTACAACAGAAAGGACAAAGTCTCGGCTTCCAGGAATCAAAAGCAAAGGGCCAGTGTCCACTTTTGGACCAAAGAACACCCCAAGAAGAACAAATAAGACAAGAAGACTGCACTTACTCTTTTGCTAAAAACAACCAACCAATTAATTCCAGCTATGCTGGAATGATGTCAACAAAATCGATGTAGGAAAGTTGCAGCCTAGTAGATGACTTGTTCCAACACAGCTACTTCTGCACTGTCCATAACAGCTTCTGAGGGGAATAACGGGACTGAAAGTCAAAGTTCTCTCTCAAAAATCAACTCAACATCTGGTAAGAATGGGTTTTGGAAAAACTGGGAAGTACTAATTTAAATCCCAGTAAGTGTTAATGTCTAATTTCCTCAAACCGGCATAAATGAGAAGAACTGGAAGCTTAACAATGTAGATGAAAGGAACAGAAATGCGAATTGTGTCAAGGTCCCTTGTTATTAATGTCATAGCACCTATATAGCATGCTAGTATGAAAAAAGGTTACTTCTGTTCCCTGAAAGCTTGAAAACCCAGTATATCAACCTTACTAGATTTTAGAGAGGAGATTAAAATCTTAGTACACCTGCTCAGTCAAAGACCAGATGACATGTTTTCTGTAGCTTAATTGGATTTACATAAGGCCCTGTCCAGACATCAACTGGGTCTGAAGACTCTGAGTTTAGATCTAAGCCAAGAAGAGACTCATAAACTATATTTCCGAGTTACTGAATGAAGGTTTAAATACCGTATCAGCTGTCCAAGCCCATTTTCTCTAATTCCTCTCTCTTCACTGCAAAATACCACTCTATTTGGGGTTGTGCTGTAATACTTGCTAAGCTTGTCAGTCTCACAACCTGGAATGTAGCCAGTTTCTGGTTAGAGTAAAAGAAGCTGTTTTCATTCCAGCTGTTGGCGTGTAATTACTGTCCTATTCAATGTCACTGCTGAGTTGTGCTTAGTTTTAAACTGAGAAACTCTGAGAGCTGTGAAATCTTGGGAAACTTGCCTGATGAAAGAGCTCACACTGTGTCTGTACATGTGGGAGGGGGAAAGGTTGAGCAACCTAACCTCTACATATTGGAGAGGCTTGAGAAGAAATCGATACAGAAACCTTTTGGCTCCAATTTGAAGGAAAGAGTGCCAAGTTTAAGGAGAATCAAAAGTCAGATTTATGCTACCCCATGACCAAATTGTGCAAAACTGTTTTGGCAAGACCACAGTTTCAGATAATAGGAGTACTGTAAAGTCAATTGATTTCATCAGAAATACTGAAAAACTCATAGAGTAGGACTTTTTTTAAAAGCTTTCATTATCTGGAATTGAAATGTTACAAAAGAGCTATTCCAAATATTTCTGTTTGCAATCTCACACTGGTTCCAGAAAAGTGGCTAGAATTCAGTCTTAAATATTTTATTAACTTTCTTTTCTACATTCTATTAAAATAATGCTGTAATGTAATTTCGTGATCTAAAGAAATGGAAGAAGACAATGTTTGTAAGTAAAGAAAATATCTTTTTATGAAATTTCATTTCAGATATTCTTTAGGTCTGGTTTGTATGCCCAAAAGCTTGCTCAAAAGTTGGCTTGTGTGCCGTTTCTTAACATCAGCAGTGTCAGAAGCATTGTTTTCATATCTCATTAGATCATTGTGGCTACCACAACACAACCACTGGAAGACGGAAAATAAAGTTATTACCTGTTGACATATGTTAATTAGCACAATATTTCCACCTGCAAAATTTTTCTTAGGACTAGTGGCACGGCACAGAGCTTTTAATCTCCTTTTTTATCTCTTTTCCGTCTACCTTTCGATTCTGAATCACGCTGCAATTCCACTCCTTATTGTTAGGCCAGAAGGATCCAAACCCAACCATTTTGCTGAAACGATTCTTTTGCCTGGAATTTTTTTTTGGAAAGACACCTTGAAATATTTCTTGCAGAAGTACTATCCTTCCTATGCTTACATTTACCACCACCACAGCTCCACAGTATCGTCATTTTTATTTCCTAGGCAGGATTGGATGAGCCAGGGTTAACAATGCTGCTGAAGTGCAACACCTACTAGTGAATCAGAACTGCTAGCAAACTTATAGCTCTGAGGTTTGCTAGTGTGGACAGAGCTTCTCAGTCCACAGGAATATTTTTAAATGACATTTTCCTAAAAGAACAAACAAACCATGGGCTCCTTTTGCACATCCTCCTACCAGCTGCAGAAACCTACCTATTTGCTTTACTTTGACAGCCAGCAAAAACATATATTTAAAATGAGTCTGCATGGTTTTTTTGCTCTCTTACTCCCAGCTGCAGATTCTTATGCTGCTTTCCTGTTTTCAACCATGACCTCATAAATATAATAAACACACAGAATATCACAGTTTTCCCTTCTCCAGCTGTACTCTTTCTGTTGAACCCTGCCTCATTTCACCATTCTGAGTCATGATATCATGATATTCAGTTATAGATATAAAAAAGTTATCTTTTCCCTTTGCCTTCCCAAGCTGTAAATTCCTGCCCTGTAACTGGCTGACAACATCCTGATGGAACCTGTGTTTTCAGCATTCATCCTTAATTTTAGACCAGAACTGTAGGAAACAGAAATATGAAAGCAAAGATCAGAAAACTGGTCTTATGTCTGATGAAGAGGCACCATTAGGAAGGAAAATATATGAGTCTGAACCCAAGGACCTTACAAGAGGATCCTTGGCTGATGGAAAATCACTTCAGTAGCTCTGTAACAATTTGTACCAGCTGAAAATCTGCTTTCAGTGTCTTCTACTTCATCAAATAGCCACTTTCCTCCTTGGCTTCATCTGCAGAGGAGAGTCTTACAGTTCTTTAAGATCGGCTGTTGAAAAGCACTATGGATAAGCATTACTTAACTACTTCTTCTGCACTGAACAATGAAGTCAGCACAACTTACAAAAGCCAGTCAACAGCAACAAGCAAACTGATGTCCTGGGTAGGTAGACCCACTGCGGTAAGGATCAGAAGCATAGTGACAAGTCCCGCGCTGGGAATACTGGCAGCTCCAACACTTGCAAGGGTGGCGGTCAAACTGCAAAACCAGAAATCAAATGAGAGTAGCAGGAAAAGTGACATTAATTTTCATTGCATACTCATGTGATCATTAGAAATGTCTTACTTTTAATGAGTTCTTCCCAGAAAACTACCAACTATATGATAAATCATGGTAAGCTCAAGCCATAGTTTTCATGCTTGTGTTTCTCAGAAAATATTTATTAAAGGAAGACAGATCTATGGGATTTGTTCTGAGAGTTGTCTGGGAGTTTTAAGTTCTGTAAGCTGGTTATGACATTCACATCTTTGGCCTGGTATTGCTTTCTGAACTCTACCAACACATCCAGGTTTTTGAATCCTGAGCTTTGATCATCCGGACTTGTTGAAGTTTGGTGGCTACAAGTTGAATTTTTAGGGTGCTCCATTTCTGTTTATTTATGCTACTTGAAGACTGAATTGTGAGGTAATGGCTGCAAGAAAGTGGTTATTATCAGGTACAGAAGAGTAAAAGTCTTGGTATCCAAAATTCCCACAGTACAAGCCAGAAGTGTACCAAGCCTAGATACAAATCACCTAGATGAAAAAGGAAAGCTCATCTGACTGTTTCATAAAAACAAACCTATCTTTGTTTTTGCCTCTCATTTTCTGATGAAGACCAGTAGAGTGAATGTCTGTGCTCCAACTGTTTGTAAAAATACAACACAGACCATAACAAATATCAACATTATCGGGGAATCTTATGAAGAATGGAAAATAAATTTGCGAGAGAACAAGCCAAGGGGAGAAAAACAGGGGAGAGAGAGGGGGAGAGGGAGAGAAAGGAACAACAAAAACAGAACAGGGAAAGAAAAAGTTATCTGTCTTTTTAAACACAGGGATGAGTAACATGGTTGTACTTCTGTGGGTGTACCCCAAAAAAATCTAAAAAGTGTTTCCAAAACAGAAGTAAAGGAAAAAGGTCTCTATGGGGGCACACCCTTGGCTGCTAGCCACAGAACTAATCTGTGAGGACGTTAGCCTGATTTAGAGCTGGCAGATGGCTGGGTCTGACCCAGACAATCCAGGTCGCAGTGTGTTTGTCAGGTGTCTGGATTGCAGTGTAACCTGGTCTATGACATGCCCAGGTAGGTCCAGCAGGTGTGCAGAAAGGATGCTCTGCTCTGCCATCAGGCTCTGCACGGTGCCAGCTCCTCGGGCACTTCTCAGTTGACTCCTCATCCATCTCCAGGCAGGGCTCCATGCCCTCCAGCTGGTCATTGACACAGAGGGTGACACCCCCTCCTTAGCTCCCCTGCTTGTACTTCCCAAAGAGCCTGTAGCCTTCAAAAATGCTATACTGCATAAAGAGGAGAACTAATGGTTTTCTTACAGGTAGCCCAATGTTGCTGCCTGCTAAGTAAATGTGAGTCACAAAGCTGGCTACACCAGCCTTGAAATGGTGAGATCAGTAAGAGCAGTCAGTCCCTCAAAGGAAGAGAAAAGGTGTAACTCGGTTTCAAGCCCACCAAATCTCTTGGAGAACAGTTGATTCCTGACTTCAATTTCCCTGAAGTCTCAGTTCAGTTTAATCATGGCATCTCTGAAATGACTGATTTCAGTCTTAGCAACAAATATGCATCATAGAGATCTAGCATCTGCCTTTGTTCTAACAAAGGGTTAACAAACCTTTCTAACAAAGGTATCTTTTAGATACCTTGGCTTTACTATTTCAGGGATTGGGGCAGGAGGTAAAGAAATGGAAAATGTAGAACTAGTATAAGCTGGGTAAGAAACATAGAATTAGACATCCCTTTGCAGGAGTTTCTTTAGTTTTACAAGGGTTTAATGAAAGAAACATGGGTGGATTAAAACTACAGGAAAAAGTCAAACTTGGCAGCCTTCACTTGTGGTTTCCATTTTAACTATTCAAAATATTAGGCCTGGTGTCTTCATCGAGTTTTCAATTTTAAATTAACTTTAGCTGCAGCAGTTATGACTTTGCCATTGTTTTTTATTAGTCACCCTACCTAATAAGTCTTAAACCTCCATTACAGAAAACAGGCTTCAATCACTCTTACACATTTTTAATGGGTACTTTCCTTTGTCATTCCAGATAATCAGCTTAGTCATAGATAAGACAACTTAATATGAAAAGACTAGAGATAATATTTGCTGGGTTAGAAATAAAAAGTGTGGGAGTATCCAAAACATGCTGCAGGCAATCTCACGCTCAGGCTGGTCTATTTTCAGTCCATTTTGTTCACCAAAGTCACAGAAAAAGTACAAGCAAACATAAATACATGGATATATATTTTTAGGTACACTTTTTTCATCCGATATATATATAAACGGACACATTCTAAAAAGTTAGTGCCTCATATATCACTCGTATACCCTCTATACTGAAAAAGGACAGTGAATGCTTTATTTCACATTGTATTGTCAACTGCAAAACTGGTGTAAAACATCACCAGCATGCATTGAAGCTACAAATCATAAAAAATGCATGTCACCAGAGAACCAGGACCTATGTATATGACATTTCTTTGCATATCATTATTAGAAATCCATGGATTTCACAGTGAATCCCACAGCTACTGAGAAAATATCCAACCCAAAGATTCACATATAGTTTTTATAGCATGTGGAAACAAAGCTTACAGTACTGACCTCACAGTAACGATCTGGCCTCCATCTAGCTCAATTCCATTCATCTGTGCTATGAAGATGGCAGCAACAGCTTCATAGAGGGCAGTTCCATCCATGTTAATGGTTGCTCCAACAGGAAGAACAAACCTTGTTACACGCTTATCAATGCCTAGATTTTCTTCAAGACACCGGAATGTCACAGGTAATGTTCCAGCACTGAAGTACAGAAAGCAAAAAAGTAGAGAAGACATAATTACAATATAATATATATATGCAAGGGAGCAAAGTCAGAAATTCTGCCATCATTGTTTAGACTTTCTACTTTCACTTTCTGCTGTCATTCAAGCCAATTTTTAAATTAAGCCTCCATTTAGCTGGAGATGGGACTGAGGCTAAGACACTAACATGATTTGAAGTAGGGCTGAGACCTTGAGACAGAGTAGATGATTTTTTTAGACTCATTTATGAATTATTTCTTGCATTTTTTTCAAAAAAAAAAAGGTTCCAGATGGTTTCAGATGGACAGAGCTATGAATGTAGAGACAAATCCTAAATTTCTTTGACTGTGAATTTGCTCTGGAGAAACCAGTGTTGCATTAAGGAATGAAAAAGCCAGGCAAAAAGATACAACCCATACAAGACCACTGGAAGAGGGAAACAGGTCCTTGCCCAGATCCATAGTGACTTGTCTTTGTGGGAATAGTTCAGGCTATTACATTCACTTGCTCATATAAAAGACTTTAGTCAAAAAATACTGTTGAAAACAGAACATATTCTTTTTTCCCTGTAGATGCAAATATCTTCTACTTCTTCCCTTCCCTAGCAGGTCTGCCTGCCTTGGGCAAGGACTTGCTGTAACAAGCATGAAACCTAATACAGGTTCCTTACTTTTCGGTGGTATCCCTGAAGTTAAGTCCACCAGTAAATGAAGCTGGTTGCTGCCTGAGAAGCTGTTCTGAAAAGAAAGCTGACCTGGGGAAATTCCTTTTAATTGGTGTTTCATACAGAAACAGCTGGAGCACATCTGTTGTGGTTTATTCACTTTTCTGCAGCTGAGCTGGCAGAATTTCTCACAGGCCTTCGCTATTGTATCCCACTACATGTCATTGTCCCTACAAAAAAAAACTAGTTTGCTCATAGAAGAATAAAGGACTCAACTCACCAAATTTTCTCAAGTAAATACTCGCAGCATAGTGTTGACAGTGGCTTGCAACTTCAGGGCCTTTCCAACTCATTCGTTCATCCACTACCATAGAGATGGTATTGGGTACAAAAAATGTAATCTTTCAATTTTACAGAAAATTAAACCTCAGAAAAGAGAGACTAGGGAATGACTGAGATACCTAACTATAAAAATGTAGTTTCATAATAAATGTAGTTTCAAAATAAAAGTCCTAGGTTATCTGGAACAAGCACATGAGGCTGACCTATCCTGCATGGGATATATGGAAAACCCAAACCCTTCTGGATTGACCCTTCTCAGATGCCTGAGTCACTTCCTAAATGACTCCTCTTGTCCCACATCTATGGAAACATGAATTAGAAGGTATGAGCTTTAAGATCCCCACCTTGTGCTCACATGACTGTACCATTCTTTGTTCACAGAGGTGATTTTTTTAACAGATGTCAGTAAGCCAGATATATGATACCAATCATTTGTGTTCTAGCATCTTTACAAATACATTTCTAATAATGATTTATTTTACTGTGGTTTTAATCAAAGGTAATCAAATGCTTAATGTTCTGTGGGTTTAGCCAAATCAGAGACAATTAATACTTTGTATAAACAATGTAATATATTCTCTTGTAAGTTACTCTAGTAGTTATATTTATAGCAGACATCAGAAGTCACTACTAGTTAGTTTTCAAGTCAGTTCCAGGATCACTTACCTCCGACAGCAAAAAGATTCCTATATCTTATTAAAAGAAAAGTAGAATAAAAAATACAGTTCACTTACACACATTAAAACTCAGTCAGCTAAGATTCTTTTTCTTCAGAAACAAAGTCCCACCTTACCTTCACTGCTACAAATCAGTAGCACCAGCCATGGACCACTATTGCTGCAGCAAACCCCAGTGGGCTCAGTGGGCAGGGACTATGCAAATATCTCCCCTCTTCAGTTCTGCCACCATGAGCAAGGACAGGTGGGCAGGCCAGGGAGACGAGGGTTTCTTTATTAGAAGAGCACATTATGTAGATGCCTTCCATGGTTCCTCAGCCTGGCCAAAGACCTTTAATAGGTCCCTGAATAGGAAGCAATTGCAATTTCCAGAGGTACCAGATCAGACCATATGATGGTGATTTTTGTCACGTGGTCACTTTTCTGTGGTGCTATGAACTTGTCCACTTCTGTTCAACCACTGATTCAGATCTGGATAGCAGTCAGGTGGTGAAGCTAGTATCCAGGTAAATCCATATGCTGGAATCACTTAGAATCCCCTACATTTTTCCACTTTGGTACTACACCAGCAAAATATTACTTCATGCTAAAAAAAACCACATGTTGCATATGGACACTGTAAATTTACTATTGAAAATCTAAGTGGAAACTAGACCACTTCAATGAACAAAAGCCTTAGGGAAAATTGTGGCTTAGTGAAATTCCTGGCCTGACTATATCTCCTATAATCCCACATTGTTTATCACAGAGCCACAGAATTGTTGAGGTCCTCTGGAGGTCATCTATTCCAACAACCTGCTACAGGCAGGAGCAGCTAGGGGAGGTTGCTCAGGACCATGCCCAGACTGGCATTGTGTATTTGTCTCCAGGAATGAAGACTCCAAAATTCATCTGGGCAACATGTGCCAGCATTCAACCACCATCAGAGTAAAAAGATTTTCCTTTTCTTCAGATGGAATTCTTGTCTTTCAGTTTGTGCCCACTGCCCCTTGTCTTGTCACTGGGCACCACTGGGAATACTCTTCCTTCATCTTCTCTACCCTGTCCCATCAGATATTTATGCACCTCAGTAAGGTCCTCCCAGAGTCTCTTGTTCATCAGGGAAGAAGTTGTCCAGTGGATTCATTTGGATTGAGAAAAAGAGACAGATGTATTGCAGCTCTTTCAAGGCATTCCTGACCATCAAATGGTCAGTTTTGAACTAGGCTTTTTGTTTTCACCTTTTTAATTAAAATGGAAGATAAAATTTTCTTCAGAAATAAACATGTATTGAAGAAGAAAATTTTAAAATTTAAATGAAAAATATTTTTAAACACAAGAGCTGCCTGCCCCAACGCAAAGCATTACTTTATTACTGAGAGCTGAGCTGCCTACACACTTTGTTGAGTCTGTTCTGTGCATTAGCACTGAGTCTAAAATGCTCCACTATTCAATGAAGTCCCCTTATTCTGCCAAACCGAATGAAAACATAAAATGAGAGGTTTTTTTCATTTCTTTCTTGAAACCTAGCAATATTTCGGGGTTTTTTTTCCCCAATGCAATAAGACTGGTTCTAATATGCTTTCAAAATAAATAGAATTATCATTGTTTCCTAGCTGAGGAAACAGAGGTAACACGATTTGCACAAGTCACTTGGCCAATGTCAGAAAAGAAAACAAAAAGTGGGTCTCCCATCTCTCTGCAGTTGGCTGTACAACCTCTCTAAAAAAATCCGAAATGTGTGTGGTTATTTTTATTTATTTCAACACAGCTGGATTAAAAATAGGTTTTATTCAATGGCATAAAAGGATTTTGCAGTGAAGGTCAGAACACCAGATGTATTATCTCTAAATAGCAGCTAATAATCTGCTAAAAAATAAAGCAAGCTGTTATTTCTCAAGCATACCTGGAAGCTGTGCCTAGTGCTGTGATCCATGCCTGGAAAATCCCAGCAAGGAATGAAAATGGGCTTTTCCTTGTTATCACAAAATAGAGCAGAGGCAGGAAGATCCCTCCATGGATGAGAAGACCCACAATCACAGTGACCATGTACATGCCAAGTTGTCTAGCAACTACTTCTAAGTCCTTGATTGCAATGATTTTTCCACAGATGAGGCAAGCAATGCCCAAAGGGGAATACCTGGAGAAAGAGAACAAGCACAGACAGAACTAGACTTTGAAGCTTACTTATAAAAATTGCGCTCAATCAAGTATAGACTGGAGAAGAGTAGGAGACTCATCTTTTACAATATAATGGCCATCTTCAGCAATTTTCCCATCTACTTCATTTTATTCCATTCCATCAAATAGAATATGCATTTCCTGATTAGTTTCTGATCCTGAAATAACATCATACAAGACTACTATAATGTTACACAGGCTTGGATCATTAAAAAGAGTGCAGCATTTCTTCTTAATATATAGCTTTTACAGCCCATTGCTCATATGGTTTCATGGAGTTGTGTTATTTGTTTAATTTAAGCTATTTGTTGAAATGAATTGCATTTATCTTGAAGGCTGCAAATGTTTCCATTATGTTCTTTCAATAATTTGGACAAATTCTTTTTGGTTTATACGTTCTTCATTAATTATGTGCTTTCCTTGCTTAGGCTAGGGTTTTTGTCACCTCAGTCATGTGATTTCCTCATGCCATAAACGGAACTTTAAATAGGATGATAACGGTAGTGCAGTTTGTTAATTAAAAAAAAAATTTAAATGAAGGGGTATTATTTAAAACAATTAATAATGAGCTACAGTGAAAAATATCTGAAAGTGCATGGACAGAAGACAATATTTATACCTACACTGGTAAAAGTTAGTGTATTACGTAAAACTTAAACTGGCAGAAAGTAATGTGCACAATATCAAGAAACAGTAAACAAAATGCTTCTGAAAATAAATGGTAAGGTATATTTTCAGAAGTGATTACTGATTTGGATGCTTGATTAAAGACAATACAAAGGAAACTGACTTTCAGAACAAAAAGTGCTTCATGTTTTCTGTAAGAAACATCTCATGGCTTCTCAAGCAACATGCCCAAAACCTGGAGAGCCCTCAGTCCCTTGAAACAAAAGGCCCGCTGTTATACCAGTTATCATGTTTCAATGCACTTGAGGAAGCATTTTTCTTATAAAGAATTACATGGTGTCAGAGCAGATATCTGATTTGTTTTATGTTTGTGTAGCAATGCCACACTCCTCAGAGTCTGGAGTTGCCACGGGAGTTACAGCTTTCTGTGCAGAGAAATCATAAACCAAAGAAAAGGTAACTGCATAAAGAAGTGCATTTCTCTTTATAAACACACATTATAAAGAAAACCACCTGTTTCTGGCCACAACAATTCTTTAAAAATTGTAGAGAGAGATGAACAAGTGGAATTCTCAATGTCAATCTCCTTTCTCACAAACAGAGAAATAAAAAGCACGTCAGTAAGAAATAGCCATTTACAGTGAAAGTCTTGAAACTTGAATGATTTCCTGCCATTGCAACCCTGACAACTAGAGAAAAATTATACTGTAGCAAGGTATTATCTCTTGGGTGTACCAACTGGTGCTAAATGAAGAGTGAATTCTAGCTGTTGAGGTGTTATGAGACTATAGTCACCATCTATCTATAGAGTGGAGAGCAGCAGGTTACATTAACTGTTGAAAGGAGTAGGGCTTTGTGAACAAAAAAAATGCTGTGTTTTTATGCAGCAAGATAATCTACAAAAAAAAAGCAGAAGCATAACTGGAACGCAAAGTCATTGCTTCAAGTTCTTTCTTTTGTTTCTACACATTTCCACATCGCTGCTGCTATCTGCGTCACTCTTGCATAACAGGCTCCCTCTGAAACACTGATGAAGCTGAAGACTTCAGGCACCCTGCTCCCCTTTCTATAAGCTGTGTCCATCTAGAGCCTCAGAGAGGCTCTGCAGCCCTGCAACTCAGGAAATCACTTCCAGGGACACCAGGGAATCACAGGGAGCAATGAGCCAAGATACATGTGTTTTAATGGAGTGGCTATTTCTGCTCTCCAAGACCTAGGAGATACAAAACACAGTAGTTCAGTGCCACATGTAGCAATATATTTTTCTGTTCTGAAAAACTGTTTTTGTGTGATATGACCATGCTTGGCTCTGTGTACAAATAGCTCTGGGGAAGCCCTCGGAAGAAACATCTCCAAAAAAAGAGAGAGAATCCCCTTCGATCCAGAAATGTAAACAAGGGCTTGGTCTTGATTGGGTCAAGAAACTCCCTTGAGGCAAGCCAGGCACTGTTATTACGAATGGGCATACTTAAAAAATAGAACAGATACCTTCCAGTGACCCCTTTGCGGCGATGTTGTAAGATACAGATTCTGCAGAAACTAGGGGTGGAAGGGCCACACATGACTGAAAACTACAAGAATTTTATTTGGTAGTAAAGCATTTTTATACAGAAGACACTGAATAAAGTCCGTCTTCAGGTTTCTTTGTAGTTATGCCTCCTAGCTAATACGGTGGGATTACGCAAGCCTCACAGGAAGATTTGGATGTTCTTATGTGGGGACTTGCCTGCCTAGGTGTCCTTCTATATAACGAACTTTCATAATCAGTGTGGTGTTTGAAGCTCTTTGCTGGTACCTGCATGTCTCGGATTTCAGTAAACAAAGAAGAGAATACCTTCAGAAATATTTCAAATTGCATGCTAAATAATCTTCACCAAATAGAAATAATGCTGCTGTGGTTCTAACATACCTGTCAAAGCTTTAAAAAATGAACTATTGCATTACATCGCTTACTAACAAACTGTGGTCACTATATGCCATATTAGGGGTTTATGAGGGTTTTTGAAATTTTTTTTGTTTTAAAAGTTAGAACTTCAAACTTACCACATAATCATAGTCACTAACTTCATTACAATCTCATTCAGGATGTTGAAGAAATCCACCATCATCTTGGCCTGTTCTCCCATTTTCCCCATAGCAATGCCAAAAGCAATAAAGAATCCTATTAAACCTATTGGGAAAAAATTGCAAGACAAAAAAAACCAAGTAAAACCATGTTTATTAGGAAGGTTTTGTACCTAGTCAATCTCTTGTTACTACCTGCTAATCCAGTTTTCAGAACTATAGTGTATTACGCATCTCTTGGGACTTTTTAATATGGACTCACTCTCAACTTCCATGATCATATTCATAACATCTTTTATTCTTTAATATTTTAATAAATTGCAATTTCACAGCACAGCTCTGGTTTTTTTTTTCTTTTTTCTTGAACTGATCTGATCCTCAATAAAATACCTATAGCATAGTCTTCTCAGTGCAATGCAACTGTTAGAAACCTCATAGACCCTGGCAAATGGGAGAGGCAGCACAGGCAGCGCTATATCATGACTCTTCTTTATTGTGAAAATGGTCACTAGAAACCAAGAACTTTTTCCCAAGCTTTACAAAAGTCCCTTGACAGATTCAACCTACAGACTAGTCATTCCTGGAGTACAGGGAAAGGCAAAAGTGGCCCCAGCAGGAGTATTCCAGTTAAATTAAGAAGGTGGGGGTGGGAGGAGAAGGCAGGTATTGCACTTTAAGCTAAACCACAGAACACCCATTGAACAGATTAACCTCACTGAAAGCAGCCATTAGTGGATACATAATCATAGAATTCAATACGAGTAACATTTGGCTCCTAAATTTAAATGCTAAGGTGTGAAAGTCTGGAACATTGGACTATCAGTGTGAAAAACCAACTGAGTGCATCTGTCATGCCTTACTTTGGAGCTGTGTCTCCAATGCTGGCCTTTACCATCCAGCGATTTTCAGCGGCCAGAGTGGGATTATTAACTGATACTGATGGTTTGAATCTTCAGTCACCCTTTGAAGTTAAACTTTCAGTCATGATACGAGTTCAGTATTTAACATATGTGTGAACTCAGCTGGGTAATTCCTAAGGAAAAACCCATCAGGACACAAAAGCATTCAAGAGAGGGCAATTTGAGCTATCAGTACTCTGGGAAAAGACAGGCTGGCCCATATCCTCATACTGGGTTTAACAATGATACTTTTTTCTTCCTTTTTTTTTTTTTTTAAATCAAATCTCCTGGATACAAAGTCATTCTTGAGCACCAAGCTATCTCTGTTGAGTCACTTGAATAGGGAAGTGAAGTGTATGTTCACTAATGAAAAGCTTTTCAGTCAAAGACCAAGTAACTTCCTTGGAATTCAGACTCTGCATCAGAAGATGTCAGTAGATGGTTTTGTTCATTAATTCCAAATGAGCTGCTATATTAGTCATAAGAGTCAGGTTGGTCCATATTTGCAGGAATTTGCCTAGCTTGTACAGTTTGTGCAAGCTGGATGGCAATTCCCCAACATTTTCACTTCTTCACTCAAAACCAAACCACACCAAACCAAAAAACTCTGCAACATTTGGGAGTCATTGGTTAAAATACTATAGTAAATCCCCCACCTCAACTGTGTATTTCCTTTCTGTAGGAATTGTATTCAGCCTTCTAGCTCTTATCCATGACAGAGCCTCCACTAAACAAGTCCAGTACTAAATGTAATGCATCTCTCACATTAGAAATGCATAAGCAGAGCTCCAGGAAAGAAAAAAGCAGGTGAGGGTAACAGCATGAGCAATGAGCTGCTGCCTCACACAGGGTGCAAAATGCTAATTTGCAGCTTTGAAAGAAAGTGGTTTCTCTGCCCACAGATGTTTAATGGAAGGAGGAGTTGTGGAGGCAGGCATAACACAGTGGCTTCTGGCTCTTGTACATCAGTCTGTTTCACAGAGAAACAGATCCTCTTGTATCTATCTCCCCTACATCTAAGCAAAGCAGCCACTGCCAACCAACTCACCAACACCTGGAAAAGCTCTGCAGACACAGCAGCCACTGTGTCAACAGGCAACTCATCAGCTGTAAGGAGTCTGTAAGGGGCCACTTGGTCCTAAAAAGTGATGGTCTAGTGGTGAGATAGAGCAGTGGTTTAGATACTTAGGTGGACATTAGGGAAAAATTCTTCACAGAAAGAGTGGCCAGACACTGGAATAGGCTGCCCAGGGAGGGGGTTGAGTCACCATCCCTGGATGTGTTTA
>JAOXJM010000041.1:18250417-18268565 GCA_026413425.1 Tringa solitaria
TAAGAAACGTGTAGACGTGGCACTTCAGGGCATGCTCTAGTGCCTGAGATTGTTGTGTTGGGTTTTTTTGTGTGTGTGTTTATGGTTGGACTCGATGATCTCAGAGGTCCCTTCCAACCATGAAGATTCTGTGATCCTGTGGTTCTCCGTACCTCTGCTCACCTGCCAGCGCAGTGTGTCTAAAGCTGCACACAACAGTGTTGCTAAAATGCAGAAACGTGTTTGAAGGCCACTACAGAGACACAGCGGTTTTATTGCTGTTTTATTTCAGCTTGGAGAAGGAAATCTGAAGGGGCAGAGGGGAGGCGGCTCCCCAGCAGAGGAGGCCAGCAGTGCAGGCAGTGGGGACGATGCCAGGGACCCGTGATTGGAAGTAGCTGGTGCAGCACCAACACCACAAGACTGGAGACAGAGCCTTGAGTCTTCTACCACTTTATGCTCCTTGACAATCTCCTGATCCTGGACACCATACAAATAACTGCCTCAAAATAGAAACCTGGGAGAAAGCCTCACAGCTCAGCAGCACAGTCTTTCCCATGGGCTGGCGTGGTAGAGAAGGTACCTGTTTTGGCAGCCCTTACATAGCCCAGAGCTCTCCGCAGGTTGTTTTCCAACGAAAGGAAACACTGACGGTATTCAAGGTCCTTGCATAGCAACACTGAGTGACTCTAGCTGTATAAACTAAAAGCCAGTGTGCTTTTCCTACCCTCCCCCTCCTCCTGGCACTCTTCCAGAGAGTCAACCACTCTGTTGTGCATCTTCCTCGCCTCAAGCACAGGTATGATCTCTGCAAATGTGTACCCGAATCCTTTTATGCTATGCACCTTTTGCCTTGAGAGGGAAAAGAAATTTTTAAGACCTGCATGGAACATACTTAGGTATCATTATATTTGTGACGGTTTTTAAGAACAATTTTCCCTACTCCCCTGGATTTGAGATTGGCATCACTTCTAGGTAGCATTTACTTTGCAAAGTTAATATTAGGACTCACATTCCTTATATCGCAAAGGTCATCAACATGGGAAGATCATGTATGGTAAGCTAGTGTGTGTCGATGCACGCTTTGCGTAATTGCCTGTGTAGGCAATTACCAAGCTACTCTTGGTTCTCTCTTCCAAAGCAGAGTCCTAGACACAATACAGAGAAATCCGCAAAAAACCTTAAAGTACTTCCTAGTAACTTTATTTCATAACAACATATCCCATGTTTAACGTGTCAGAATGGTAGATCCCAGTCACCACAATAAAAATCAAAAACGATTTGCAAGAACTATGTTACAATGATAATAATACATAGCAATTTTCCATAGAACAGAGATCTAAATCTCACTCTCTAAATCTAAATGACCTGACCCTCAGGTTTATTACACCAGTCTTAGAGAAGTCTGATTTTCCTGGGTCTAATTCTCCTTACGCTGGCATCAGATGATTTGTACTGGAGCCAGTGAGAACTGCAGTGAGAACATGGACCATCAGTTCATCGGATTCACTCTTGCCATTGGTTCACTGCACATGAAATTAAGGCAAAGTCCTGGCGCGCTCTTAGTCCAGAGTCACCATAGCTTTATTCCTCCTTTTTATTTTTGATATACCACACTAAGAGAGTTACAACAGCATAAAATTAAAACTGACCAACAATGCAGCATTTTGCTACCAATGGCTAATCACCTAAACATTTTCCTCTCATGGTTTACCACTGACTTAATAAACCATTGTGCTCTTATTTTCAGATTCTAGGACAAATTTCATCAAAAAGCAGGGTGCTTTAATCCAGACATTGTACTAAACTCTTACTTTGTTCTGATTACACTTCCCAAATGGTGTCTTTACAGAGGGAGAACAAAGAGGAAGCTAAGAAAGCCTAGCAAATTAAATCCCATTTGTGACTAAGTAGAGTAACAAAAATGAAACACGTTATTAGAAAAGTGGAATATGCCACCCAAATTTGCAACAAGTTAATAGTGAGCTAGACACTGTCACCCCTATTCACCATGAGAATCATCAGGTTTCAACTCAAGACTCTTCTCAAAATGCAGCCAGTATTATAATTTAGAAGGACAAATAAAGTAACATTTTCTAGAAAGAAAACAAATACTGAAAAATAAGACAGACATCACTGGCCTTTCTGTCCCAATGACAACACTCCCTTACATGAGCAGGCAGAACACTTCATGACCATCAAACAGGGTGACTGATTTCATCTTGCAAAGTTATTCACTTTTTATTTTTCCACATCCAAAGGTCAGTCTGTGATTTTGAGAGTGTACACTGAGATGCTGAGCACAGACTATCTCTAATTTGGCCCGAAGTGCCAGACACATAAGCACCGTAACACTGCAGACTCAGACTAGTCCCCAAAGACATCTTCCTGACATTCTTCAGCAAGAAGCAAAGTAACTTCTATTTATTGTCTGTGAGTTAAAGTAGACCCTCTGAATAGATGTAAAAAGGTAGAGTTTTCATAAAACAAGGGTTCTTTTTGCAAGGTGTATACAAGAGAGCCCCTGAATCTTACCTGCTGGTGAAATGGAAACAGGTTATGCTGAATATAGCAAACATCATTAAAATACCACATTATAAAACCAAGTTACTGATAGCTTTATTATGGTGGGAACAAAAGGGGAATTTCATTCTGTGGTTGTACAGTGGAAACTGAGTACTGGACTGCATCTCTTGTAAGCTTTAATACAACAAATGCATTTTTTTAAACATTAGTTAACAAATATTAAATACAACAAAATACAACAACTCTTCTCATAAAAGTTAGGTGTTTAAGACGTAACACCAAGTGGGGATAAGAAAAGCATTCCATTGTGAAATAGGCTGCGCTATGGGAGAGACACTATTTTCTATTTGTGGGTGGTGTAGACAGAAGGAAAAGAACTTAAAGTTTCGCAAGGAGGCTAAAGTTAGGTGTTATGAAAACTCTTCTACCTTGCCGAATAGCCTGCAGAGGCAGGGGTTGTCCTTCACTGACCCTCTAGTTTAAGTAAAAACCTCTCAGAGATGTGACCAGAATGATTGATCCTGTCTCAGATAAAGGATGGAAAACCTCCTTGTGTCCCTTGCAGCATTATTTCCTGACACTATAATGAGTGAGTTACTGGGTCGTTTTGCTTTCTGCTAATGTGCAATAAGCATTAATACAAACATACAGCAAAGGGCTTTGGTTGCTTGACTGCATTTGATCTCCTACTAATTACCAGTCTGCCTCAGACAGTGAATGCGTTGTACAGTTTATGCTGGGCAGAGGAGTCACACCGTTCTCTGTGGAGCAGGTTTGATGGGCTAAATACCAAACACCAGTGTCAGGGTTGTTTGGATGTACAGCACCCTGCCACTTCCCAAATAACAAGGCCTTTTTAGGCCAAAGATTTCAGCTATGTTCATTAGTGGGAAGATTCCCACTGACATGTCTGTATGTATGTTTGTTTAATAACATGGTTAAAAGGCAATTTAACCAATAAAATAATGCAGAATTTCTGTTTCCTTCAAAAATCCAGGATACCACCACATCCCATCTAGTGCAGGGATTAAAATTCATATTTTACAATTCACAAAACGAGATGGTGTTTATTCATTCCTGTATTGTGCTTCCATGTTGCACAACGCAACCGGTGCTTTAAGCACTGGTGTCTATTTATAGTCCTTGTACCTATTCATGGATAAAAGCATGACAGGTTATTTTTAGTGAACTTTTTTTCCAAAGAGTTTTATTTTAAAGCCTGACTAATCTTTGCTGCACCACAGACCAGGCTTATCTCTTGATAAATCTTAGCTTAGATTGATGGTGAGCTGCAAGAAGACACCAAATGCTTTTTCAATTAATCCTCTTTCATATCTACCCTTAGAAAAGGGTAAGGAAGGCACAGAAAAGAGCCAGAAGGCATGCAGTGCTTCCCTGGGATCCTAGTGCAACCTGGAAAAGGTGGGGGAGCCACAGGCATTTAGTTGCCTTCCTTACCTTTGTAGCAGCTCTACAACACATGAGTTTGCCTGCTCTGCCTGCAGTTATTTCACTGCACCTCAAAGAGTCAGGAAAATACGCACCCAATTTGCTTGCTCCTATTTTCTTACTTTCATGTTAGCCTCTCTGAGATGTTGGAAAAAGAGAAGGGCTGAAGGAGAAAGGGATTTCAATTTACAGAATGGTGGGGGTTTAGATACATATTATTGTTAAATTTTAATATGTTATAAAAACAGTGCCAAAGCCATCAACAGTCTTTAAAGCCTTTCTACCGGAGCCTGTGATTAGAAATTCCACAGCCTGAACCTGGGAAACAGAGAGAGAAAAAGGCAGAGACAGACAGACCGACAGACTTCTTTTCTGTTCACAGACTTGCAGCTGCTAATTCTGAGAGTCCCCTTCCCCTGTACTGGGAGATACTTATTTATTGCAGGTGACATAAAGGTAAGGGTCACTTGGCCATCATGCAATAATTAGGAGGGATTTCTCCAGTGTGAGGGAGGTCCCAGAGGCAGAAATCCACACATATGTGTACAGCAGGCATATGAGTGGATATGGGAAATATGGGAAAGGCCATTTCACACATAAAAGAGTTGTGAGGAGGACAAATAGCCAACTCTGTCTGTCCTGACGTGACAACCTAGACCTGGGATTGCTCTCAGCTGGGTAGAAATAGAGAACCAAATATGTTTTCCTAATCTGTCCTTGAGTCACAGCCACATGAAAAATGGGGGAGCTCTGGTAGGCACCTCCCCATTTCGCCATGTCTCAGGCACAGACCTTAGTCTGATTTTCTTCAGTAAGAAAAAAACATTGGCTTTAGCTTCCTGATGTGCTCTGCAGACAGGAAGAATGCATCCTTTATTCTTCCAAGTAACCTCACAGGCGCTGCTTATGAGAGAGGCATTGCAAAACCAGGCTTGAACCCTTCTGCCCCATACTTAAATAATCCTCCTTTCCTTTCCATTTCAGGGAGGGAATGAAGAAGATACAAGCACGAGAAACACTGCATAATTCACATTTTTGGTGCAATGACACCTAGATGTACTATTCAGCTTGAGATGTTTATTGAACGCTGGGTAACATAATGCCTCCTAAATGTAAATAAATGTCTCTAAAAATATTTGACTAAATCTTACAAACGAGACTCTAGTTGTAGCATTTTGCCCTTCTTGGGGCATGAATTTCAGTGCTTAAATCCCCTGGCCAATCCCCCTAACACCTCTGCAGGGAAATCAGCTTAACATGCACCAACCTGCAGAGAGGCTGGTGGCCATCAGCTGTCCGCACGGGTGGCCAGGCTGGCTCGCAGGACAGAGGACAAGGTACACGCTAGGGATGGGTGGGGAATGGGTAGGGAATGCTGCAAAAAGCAGCATTGCTCTTCTTATGGTCAGAACTTCTGTGCTTTCTGGTAGTTCTCTGTTTTATCTCAGCCATGAAGCAATGACTGTGTTCAGACCAGCACGTTAAGCACATCAAAGGCTTGTGCTTCTCCCACTCACCCGTACATGCCGCACACCAGCCTTTTTTTGGGAGGTCTGAGACAGCCCACAGGCTGAACGGTAATCAAGGCAGAGCAGGCAAAAAATATATGTTACCCCTAAGCCTTGTGAATTTCCATGAAAGTTTACTGATTTTTCTTTTTTGTCTGCTTTATCTTTTTCTTTCCCTTTTTCCTCTTCCTTTTACCAAGTTCTTCCATTCTTTGCTTTTTGCCATCTGATTTGTAATGTTTCTTTTTTCAGTCACAAGCAAGAGGGAGTTGCCTTGAATATTCCCGAAACATGATTCTATCTGGGTTTACTGAACAGCTAAAGTATCTGCTAAGGACAAGCCCACTGCTAGTGTTATGGCCACACACATTCCCCACAGGCCACCTCTTTTCCCCCCTGCTGTCTAGTTTTCAGTGCATTACGTTCCAGGATCATTGCCTGGCCTTAGTAAATAGAATATTTCCTACCACAGACTGCACCTACACAGGGAAGGAGTATTTTCTTTCCTGCTAAAACGCAGCTTTTGTGTAGCAGTGGAGGTGCTGCAGTGATGAAGATACTAGAGACTAACAAGTGCTTGC
Organism: Tringa solitaria; assembly: GCA_026413425.1. NCBI lineage: Eukaryota > Metazoa > Chordata > Aves > Charadriiformes > Scolopacidae > Tringa > Tringa solitaria. Next base: position 18,256,461 of record JAOXJM010000041.1, read on the forward strand.
CTTCCTATTTTGCAGACCGTGTATGTCCAGAAATAACCTGGTGGAAGGTCTCAAAACCCCAGAGGACAACAGGATCCCACTGTAGAAAAAGGAGGGCTGGATTTTAAATTTCCATTAGTGCCTTTCTCCTCTCAAACAAAGCTCTAAACTAGGTATCTAGTAGGTCACCTGGGCACTTCCTAGGCAACTCAAGTGGTGTGCCTTGTGATAGAGTGATTTGTCCAACCTGCTCATTACAGTTTGAAGGAATTTATCTTCCACTACTTCCCCTAAGAATCTCCAAAACTGTCTTGTCACTGCATGCATGCATTCAGATTTTTTTCAGTAAATTCCAGCTTATTTTTCTGTTGGTTTTTTTCATCTGAATATTCCTAATTATATCTCAAAAGGACCAAGCAAATTAATTTTCTCCCTTTCTTGGTGGTATAAATACTTGCCTCAACCTGCAGCACTACATCTCAGTTCGGAGCCCAGCAGAAGAATGTCCTCAGATAAACACAGGCAACTTAAAAGTTCCGCTAAAATCACTGTTTCTTCTTCCTGCGGCAATAACGGTAAGGCTAGCTCTGCTTCTCTCTCTCATTTCAGTGGCCTAGTACAGAAAACTTATTTCTAACATAAACCTGACAAAAAGCAAGAGCTTGTGTTTTGAACTTCAAGTTTCTCCAAGAAGCCTGCTGTGCTGCCACTCTTTAGAGGTCAGCTCTTTGGCCCGATCTGCCCCCAGTTTTGCTGAACAGCTTAGGACTCCCAATCCCTCTGAAATGGGATCATGCATTTGCCTCTACAAAATTGCAGTGAAGCACGACCTGGCTTGAACAGTTGGCAGAAAAGCTGCCTACTCTTCAGTTTATTGCTTTTCCTAGAAACAATCGATGCCACCTGCCAGGTGTCACAGCAAAGTGAGGCATCCTACAGCTCTGATTTCCTGGCTTTGTCTTTTTTCCAAAGGACTCCTTAAGGGCTGAGATGGGACAGCCAGGCTGATACAGCTCTTATCTACTTGGCTGATGCGGTTATAATATCTGTCCTAGACCATCAGTTTTATATTTCAAACCCTGGATGTAAAACCTGTCTTTGGTCTCATTCCTGCATATCAAAGCCTGGATGGAGTGTGAAGAGAGAAAGAGAAGAGCTGCAGAAAAATCTGCACTAGTAAAGATTACAACAATAATTACCAGCCTACAGTGACGTCTGAGTAACTACAGGAAAAGTTGGTCTTGGAAGGAGAAGACATCTGTGGACTTTGATTAAGCTGCACAGCCCTACAGCAAGCTCAGGATTTGGCCCAGAGATGCAAGTCCCTGCTCACAGGGCATGAGGGCAGAGCTACGACAGCACCCTACGGCAGCTACCCGTTTGGGAAAGAAAGGTCTCTCTCCAGCCAGAAGCAGCAGCCTCGTGAAAGACTCACATACAACCCTTCCAGTTCTAACATCAACATTCACCTATCTGGGGTGGACCATTTCAGGGGCATATTAGTCCTAGGTGGAAAAATTTATGATGTGATTGATATTTACTCAACGATCTAGTTGTTTCTACCCAAAAAAGTAGGATCTCCAGTATTTTTGAGCATAACTACATCTACTGAATAACCTCCTTCGTATATCTGTTAAATACCTATATCTTCCTAGAAAATATTCACCATGAATAGTGAAGGTTAATACCTATATTTTTTTTAAGTCACATTTTAAAGACTTTCTGCCGTTTTTGTAACAAATATTCAATACTACCAGAAATGTAATTCTTACCTGGAGTCATCAATCAAATCCTTTGAATAAGGACAATCTGAATAACCAAAGATAACTGAACATACGTAAGAAAAAATGATATGCAGGATCTCATCTTTAGGTAGTTTTAAAGCAGAAAAGTCCTACCACAGCAGTTATTCAGAGCCTTTTGAGAAAGTAAGCATTGTGTCAACCAGTTTTGTAAGCTTGAAGGAGTTGTCTGACCCTTTGGAGAAGAGCTGCTGTCTTTGCCAATACCAGAACACAGCAGTATACATTGGTCTTGATATCAAAGATGGAAAATATTCTGCCCTCAAATCATGCTACTGGCATGTTTCATTTCCAAATAAATTACCCTCTTATCCTCATGATGATTTTTTGTACTAAAACCTAAAAAGAATTTCTAGGAAATTTTATAAAAGAAAATACTTGAAATATGTTGGGGGCAGGGTAGATGAGCAAGGAAAGGTATGAGCAAGGAAAATCCATTACAAAAATTATTAACAAATAGTGCAAAACCAGAACTTCAGGACTCATCAATGTAGCTTCTGTTTTCTTAGAAAATTAGAACACTACAGTCTTTCTCTCCATAGGAAAAAAGTTTGTGGATTACTGAATGTATTAAAAAAACCTTAAAATCTTCTGCAATACTTTTACAATCATGCTATTTCTGCATTAAAAAAAAAAAAAAGCTGTACTAAAAGCTAGCAGGCATGAGACACAATTTTTTCCCCTAAATTTTGATTTTTATAGTTACTACCCAGATTCTGATTTAAAATCTTAATTTATTAAATGTCAAGAGTCTTTTTCTATGCAAAATTTAAACCGTAACCCATTCTGCCTGTCTGTTAATGGTTAGATGAACTGCTAGAGCTGCTTAAATCTTGAGAGTAGATGACAAAGCTCCAGGAAAGAAAAGAAAAAAGACCTTCTAGCTAATATAATGTACCATGAAATCCCAGTACTACAAAAGTCTTGCACACTATTTTCTTAATAAACTACAGGGCACCACATTGCACAGCCATCAGGAACAGGATTTTGCATTTTCTGCTGCTCAAAACCACTAATAATTTACTCCTGACTAACAGTATTAAGTTGCCATAGTAATGTCTGAGATGTCTATTCATAAAAATGCATTTGGGCAGCTTTGAACATGAACAGTGCGTGCCTTGACAAAGGGTGTGTATACATTAAAGCTGAGGTTGCCCCATAAAACACACAGTCTGCAACTGACTGAGCGATGGATGGGCTGTATAAATTCCAGGCAAGCAGAAGGTCACATCTCTGCTGATGGAAACTGGCAGAACTGCACTGAAGTCAGTAGAGTGATGACCAGTGAAAATGAGCAAAAAATATAACTCCCTGTCCACAGGGCCTCCTGGCTGAGGGAAAGCTTCCATTTTCTTTCTCGCTGCACTTCCTGGAAAATAGTTGCTGGGTTTCATATTGACATTCTAATAGGATCTATCTTGCCTAACACAGCACCTGTATATGTCCAACCCCCTCAGTGTGGAGTTAGAATGGCTCTAGTTTGTGTCCTTTGGCTATGAAAGTTTGAGTCACATGTGTGCACAGATCCTTCCGTTCCCTGTAGCACGTTCCCTGGAGCACAAAAGTAAGTCAGGGGGACTGGTGATAGATGCATGGGATACTCTGTGGTGCTGCCCATGATTTCACGAGGGTCTTGTAGCTTACCAGCTTAAAGTAATTATTAACAACATGTAATTCACTACTGTATGAGTTGCACACGTAGTCAGCCTTGCTTCTCTGTTAGAAGTCACTCCTCTCTGACGGATGTAGCAGCAGCACAGTGTAATACCAGAAGGACTTTTATTCTGGGAGAGGTAGAGCGAATTTTACAGAGCAGAAGTCGTTGGTGTTGCAAGTGAGTGGAACTGGATTCCTAAGGGAGAGGAGCTGAGTTTATCCCTGGACCAAGCCCAGCCTGGCTTGGCTGTGACCGAAATGTGCAACCACTAATGGCAGTTTTGTGATATATGTGAAGCTTTTGGTTCCCAGGGAGCAGTCCCACAAACCATGAAAACATTACTTGTGGTAGACACAGCAGGGAGAAGCCAAAGAATAAACTGCCTGTTGGGACTGGATTCACTCCCTGCAAGAGACAGGGTGAGATTTTTCAAACATACACAAATAGGATGCTTGAATATTTGGAGGCCTCTCTAGAAGACCCTAGTGAAATAGCACTGAGACCTTCCTACCCATGGACAAATTACAGCTGAAATCTGTTCCTTTGGGTTGTTCCTTTAGCATCATTCATAAGCACTGAATTCACTCTGACCTCGAGCAGACAACAAGCATCCTAACATGAAGTAGAGCCATCGGGTAACTATGGTTCAGATTAAAAACTTAGGCTAGGAAAGAAAAAAAGCCCAGAGACACTGCATATGACTAAGCTCTGAAAGGCAAGTGAAGAGGAAAAAGAAGGTCAGCATGCATGTATTTGCTATGAGCTGTGAATAGGCAGCAGTGAGAAGAGAGCAACAGGTGAGAGAAAGTTAATTCATATTGTCTTATGTGGCACTAGAATATGTCTATCCGCATTAAATTATTGTATTAAACACACTAAGCTCTTTCTCTACCTCAAACATCCACCTGTATGTCCTGATCTGAGTTTTACCAGCATGTTACTCTAAATCCAGATACAGCAGCATTAAGCAAATAGGGAGGAGCAGAGACTGATCTTTCTCCACTTAAAAAAACGTTATTAGCTGGGTTTGATGATGGGAACCACAACTTCCTTTCCTTTCCACTTTGGGGAGCACCCAAAGAAAATCACAGTTGTAATTTTCAGAATATATCATATTGTGTATTCCAAAGCAGATCTGAGTATTATGAATTCTATTTTTTTAATATGGTGAGTCTTTGTTGTCTGTCTGCTGGTAGGATTGAATTCCAGGTTTGTATTCTTCTAAGGCAGGAAAAGCTGTTACTCCACAACTGCAACTTGGAAGTGTACTCCTAAACAGAGTTTCATTAGCATATTTATAGTATTTCATTTTAAAAAAGGTCCACTTACCATCTGTGAGCGCTTTTCTCACAGGCTCAGCAGGGAAGCATCTACTTGGCTTGCTTTGGTATTCTCAGTTCACCTTTTTTTAGTGCTAATTACATCCTCCCATTTAGCCTTGTTGTATCCTTGTTATATATTACATCAGTAGTAAAATATAAACAGTTATATATTACATACAGTAATATCTAACCATTTAAGCATTCGCTGTTAACAAAATGCCCTGTAAATAGAGAACTGGGAATGTTAGCTTTTCAGCCCCAATTTTTGCATATCACATAAACATTTCTGAGCTCTACTTCTTTTTTTTTCTCCAAAAGAGCCACAAGCCATTGCACACTCCTTGTTTTCCTGAGTGTCCTGCTCCTTTTACACCCATAGCACTGGGAACTGTGCCAGAGGGAGGAAGGGAAAGTTTGGAACAGGGAAATGCCTGTCATTCTGACAAAGCTGCATTACATTCCTAAGAGTAAAATTCATTTTGTGCGTAAAATCTAGCAGTTTTATTAGTCACCAGGCTCAAACTTGCAGTGTGTATGTGTACTGTTAACTGGTAATCAGAAACAAGGGGAATTAAAATCAATTCTTTAACCCCCTCTCCTGGCCTCATCTGGGCAGTCACATTCAGAACCCAGCCAAAGAAAACGAACGTGTTGAAACTCACAGGGAATTCAAAGGAGATGTGGGGTATTTTTTAGGACAACAAAGCCTTTATAACTCTAGGGCCTGCCTGCAGTGGGAATGTATTGCGGTGCAGGCAAAGGTACCGCGCTGGCTATCCTACGCTTTCAAGGGGTAGTCAGCTACTTCACCTTTCCTTTGGGGTAAGCATACCCACATGAGGAGTTAGTGCAGAGCAGTAGGTACACAGCCAATTAACAAAATAGCTTGCTTCACAGCAGGCAAGCCCATGCATTTCCCGACAGAGTGCTAGCATGTTTGTGAGTAGCTGAGAAGGACTTCTAAACAAAGACTTTCAGATCAACAGGTAATCCAGCAAAGTAAAGGAATTCACACGCAACGTGTCACGTATTCTGTGGAAGTCTGGACTTGAGCAAAAAGACCTGCATATTCCACTGACGCTGCTTTCTTCCTGACAGCCATAGTCAATATGGCTTCAGTAAGGCAATAGTCTCACTGAAGGAACAGTAAAGCAGGACTATTATAACTGACGAAAAGTGATTACCAGAACATGGGCAAATAGTCAGAGCAATCTGTACTGGCAAACCCAAATAAACTATGCATAGGTGCCCAGGACAGCTGCAATTAAATGAGTGCCATCTCCCTCACATTCATTAGTAATTAGGTTTTTTTCATTCTTGCAATGAGTAAAGATTTTAAAAGTAACAAATGGGCAGAACACCTACCTTTCACCTATTAAAAGAAGCATTTGGGTACCACTGTCAAAAACCTACAATGCCTTACTCCCCCCCCATTTCCTTTGCAATAAAAACCTGACATCTGTATCATGAATTCATTCTAGCAACTATCAAGTCAGATTCTAGTGCAGGTGACAGCTATTCCCAATGGTCTGAAGAAAAAATACGGTATCAAGGCTTATAGTGTAAACAGAACAGAGAAGGTAGCCAGAACTGTTAAATCCTACTTCATTTTTTGTCAAGGGGTCTATTTGATCTGTTCAAAAAACAGAGTGAAAAATTTTCAGGTCTATGGCACGCTACAATGTACGGGCAAACTTGTTGGATGCTGCATGTGAATACTGATATCCACACAAATGTGGATATTTGCACTCACAGTCACTGGGAATACACACTCACACAACAGGCTGAGCCCGCCAGTGACCGCCACGGAGCGCAGCGCGAGGTCTTCGGTTACAACTCTACTCATACAGGCACTGAACAAGCTGTTGGACACTCCTGTTGTGTGTGTGGACGAGTGAACAGGGGAAAAAAGAAACAAAACATAACAAAAGTGTTATAGGCAAATAATAACCGGATGGTGAAATACAACTTTTCGTTTTTCATTTTTGCACAGGAAAACTCATAATGCATGACCCTACTGACCTAGAAGGATGCATTTTAAACAAAACTTACAAACTCTGAGATCTTCCTATAGAATGTACATCTGTGCATTGATTTGAAACTCACTGAAACATACTTGAGTGGGGTCACTGCTACGGAATCCACAGATAAAGATGGAGACCAACGTTGAACAGTAAAACAGGTCTCTCTCCCTGCTGGGGATTGTTATGCTTTGCTGAGTTATGAGGTTTTTTGTTTTATTTTAATGTGAAATCAGATACAGTATTGTCCACAAAACAGATAAGCTAACTCACTATATTTTCTTTTACAGTGGGTATTTACTGTAATTTTTCCAGCTATACACTGTAGGCCTGCATGGGATCTGATGTACCTTTCTGTCTGCCTTATTATTTTTTTCTGACTTTGTTTCTGCTAATCCAACTTATCTTTGTGGGACCTCATAGCACTTGAAAAAAACAAACCTGAATCACTACAGCAAGTTATTCCTGAAATTTTGAAAACACTAACAGTGGAACAACTTGTCAGGGATGACTGTTAGCTACACTAAAGGATTTTAGGAGAGGACTAGATTTAAGGCTAAAAATGGAGTCTCTTCTGTTCCACATACATCATTTGAGTATTTCAAAAGGAATTAAGAGTGCCATTCTTGGACAGAGGGATGCTCATCTGAGAAGACACTGAAAGATACAGACATGGCTTAGCCAACTCCCACAGCACCTTCTCCAGAGACTCTGGACATAGGATATGTGGAAGAAGAAATACAAGATAAGGATGTCTACTACACTCACTAACCATTATAAATGATCCCAAAGGCTGAAAATTAAAGCACCTGCTAGAATATTCTAATTTATACTGGGATGGGACTGTGAAGATTACTTCCACAGAGCCCAAACACTTCTTTTACACTAAACTCAGGACATGGTGAAACAAAAGAGTGATTCTGTCGATGAAACATCAGAGTGAATCCATCAATAAATCTTTAAGAAATGTGTTTTGAGGCCAGTAATACTCAGACAGACAAACCAAATGATATTACGCCATCTCCACTTTAATGTAAATTTTGCAGTGAATCAAATGGGGCAATTTAAAACTATGCCGTGTTTGTCAGTTATGTCCTAAGGACACCTGGCAACTTGGTGGCAGATCACTACTTGGACATAAGAGTGACCACATGTTTGCACGTTTCTTCTAGTATGTGTCTGTATGCAAAAATGTCTTCATGACTCAGCAGATGTGTGAGCATCTTCTTTTAAACAATGAAGACCCTTGACAATAATTGTTTATGGCCAATTTCAAGAAAACACACGGTTCTGTTCTTTTTTTACACTTTGTCATGTAAAAAATGCCCTAGTGGGGTGTTACCTTGCTTACCTAATTGCTCACTCAACTGATAGACTAACTTTTTTCTGCTATTCTGTCCTGCCAGGCAGAATCTGAAGTTACATCAAGAGCATAAGCCATGAGAAAGAATCTACCTGTTGAAACATGACATATTCTGCCAGAAATTGTTAAAGAAACCATCAGCTTTAGATAGGTATTGACTTTCCTTTCTGAGTACTTCTTCGTAATAGTCCACAAAACAAATATTGTGAAATGCAATAAGCTGGTCATCTGCAAATAAGGATCCTTCCATTCTGGATGTACATTTGGCACTAGTGTATTTCCCTGTCACTGGGAAATGTCCTGTCTATCCTTCAGGTACGTACTTTTGATGTCTAAAAGCATAGCTTTACAAATCACCAACTGTTAATAAATACATTGGTTTCAGATCAGTGCTTAGAAAAAGCAGTTCTGAGAAATGCAATCTGCCTCTAAAAAGAGGTAGTTGTTGTCAGGTTTTTGGATATTTTAAGCTTCAGGGAAAAATAAAAACTGAGAACACGTGAAAGGAAAACATAAGCATTCCCATACAATTCAACAAATCTAAATAATCCAGGTCATCAGAATGGGATTCCTTTAGTCTGAATTTAGCTAAGGAGATTCTTGCTTTAGTTTTCACAAAACCCTCAACTGCTACTGATAGTAACATCTCATTTTTAAATCAAGGGAAAAAAAGAGTGTCTTGGCAAAAATAGTCAGGTATGACAAATACCAACCAACACATTGGGATTTTACTCTTTGCACCATGAGTTTGCATCTACTGCCAGGTTACCTAAAAAAATGGGGCTTACACAAGCAGACCATCCTCGTGAGTTTATGGGTTTCCCACTGCCCATTAAGTCTTTCCACCTATTCATTGATTTCAAGCTAGATACAATCAGGGGTTCAACATCTGAAAGACATTGAAGCCTCCTTTACCGAGTGAGGGTGAAGACCAAAGGAGAGAGGCTGCAGTGGGAGTTCAAGCTTTATTCAGTTTGCAAGGGTGCCACCATGTGACACAAACGTGTTCCCAGAAAAGGGAGACAGGAATGTCCTCCTCAAGGCACTCCAGCAACTCGTTTGAAGAGATGGTGGGTGCTGTGGGGCCCTTCTGCCCTTAACTTTGAGCCCAGTACTAAGCTTTCAGGAGGGTCCTCCAGGTTCCCCTCGGGAAGGGCTGTCAGGAACCCTCTTCAGCAGACCGCCAGGGAATGTATGCCTGCCAACAGGACAGGGGAGAAAGTAAGAATCACAGAATCACCTAGGTTGGAAGGGACCTTTAAGATCATCTAGTCCAACTATAAAAAAACGCAACCAAAACAAAAACAAACCACAAACCAAAAAAAAAAACCCAACCAACACTAAGAAGGCAGGCAACAGCTAATCCTGGAAGCAGCAGAAGGCTTCCTTCTGAGGTGTGCTACAGCTTTTGTAATGCTTTTGGCCCACATAGCTGTGAAGATTCCTCCAGTACTTTTTATATCAATAGGAAGAGTATCTCCCAGCAGTTTCCACCGTGGGGCGTTGCCATCTGCGTGTTCTAAGTCCCCCTAAACTGCCAGGTGAGGGATTCTGATCTGTTTTTCACTTCCTGTCCTAGATTGCTGTGATATAAATAGCAGCCAGGTGTTAATTAATTCCCATATGCGTGCGTGTGTGGGGATGCCATGTGTTTATATACGTGTGTGCTTTTAAGGACACATATTTTCTCAGTTACTATAGGAAGAGCAGTTCTTACGCAGATAAGGACCCAGATGCTTAATGAGAGAGCTTTCTGCCTCAAAGGCAGTGTGCTACCAGCATGCACACTCAGTGTGCTGCCTCTGATTTACAACACAAATCTCCATGTTCTGCATGACTGTAGACTACGGTTTACCACCAGCTGTGCTTTGCCCCATTCTGTGCTCCTCATGATGAGTAGCCCAAGTGAGGTTCACTACCTGCATACATATGCAAACATCTCAACTGGCCACCGCAGCACCTTAGCTTGGGGCCACAGAAGTGGCCATACTGCCCCCATGCACATGGACACCCAGAAGATGGTAAGAGCCTGCCAGGAACGTGCCCAGTGGGGGGCACTTCCCTGAGGAGTATCAGTAACCAGCTGAGAGGAAACTTGTGTTAGCAATTTAGTCAAACCAGGAGTGACCTTCTGGAGTGACCTTCCTGATGATGCCCCCCTGCTGTGCTCTGGTTTGCATGGCAGAGCTGTGCTGGAGCAGATGCACTGAATTACTTTTCGATTAAGCTACACCAGGAAATGCACTCTAGGAGCACACCTAAGGCTCTCCACGTACTAACCAGTGTCGCGTGGACTGAGCAGGACCAACTATTCCTGTTGTGCTGGACTAGCATTCATGTATACATAGCCTGAAGCCAATCTCATGAAAAATCAGTAACGTGGACAGTACAGCATGGTGTGCCAGCAGCGTATGGCATCATGGCCACATCCGAGAACTGAGATATGAAGATACTACATGGAGACAGCTGCATACTGTGTATTTGTGGTATACAGAATTTCAGAACAGTTAAGGTTGGAAGGGACCTCTGGAGAGCCTCTAATCCACCCTCATATCCCCAGTTACATATGTGTTTGCATTTTTAAATTAAGGGAGCCACAGTCCTAGACAGCTGGTGATTAGTAAAAATCACAAATATTGGCCATAATTTTCATATGCTAGAAGAAATAACATTGACTTTTTTTTTTCCCTTGGACTTAGAAACCTGTTGAGAAACAGGCTCTGCATGGGCCTGCCCTGGGACATCAAAGGTACCCATATCTGCCTCTGTGCTAGCCCAGGACTAGCGCTCTCCATACAAGCACTCTCCTGTGCTCAGGCTAATTAGCCTGGCTGAGAGGCAGTCACAGATTCACGGCATTGTTGGAGTTGGAAGGGACCTCTAGAGATGATCCAGTCCAACTCCCCTGCCAAAGCAGGGTTGCCCAGAGCACATCACTCAGGACGGCATCCAGGCAGGGCTTGAAAATCTCCAGAGAAGGGGACTTCACGACCTCTCTCGGTGCCTGTTCCAGGGCTCTGGCACGCTCACCATAAAGAAGTCCTTCCTCATATTTGAGTGGAACTTCCCATGTTCCAGCTTATGCCCGTTGCAATCATTAGCCTGGATACCATGATGGGCTAATGCAATTGCACCACCTTCATGATTGGTCTCTGATTACATTGCTCCTCCAGGTTGGAAAGATGTACCAGGGGTGTCAGTCAGCCCCTCTGAGAGGTTGCTGCAGCAGACACAATTGCCCAAAGGAGCAGGACCAGACAGTACCTGCCCGATAGCCTTTGAGAGCGATGTGCAGTGTGTCAGGAGCTTAGCCGGGCTCACGACTTATTTACTGGCGATCTCCGTCATTGTCCCTGCGAGAGAGGAAATCTCCAAGATTCAAACTTAACTCAGCTGCTGGGGTTAACACAGTAAATGACAGGAGAAAAGTACAATAAATGGTTGGAAAGACAAACACCAAGGGTTCCTGCCTCAGACAGATGAAGCCCACCATCTGGAAATGACATGGTATGGCTTGAGGAGGCCACCAGTACATCAGAGGTGCAGTCACTCTCAGATTTGAAGCACAAATTTGGCAGTGGGGTTAAGTGAGACTAACCTGATTTGCACAGAAATGTGTGCTCAAAGGTGTAATACTTATAGCTCCTCTGAGAGCTGTTTACCTGCCTTCCCTGGGGTAGATGTACAGTGATAAATTAATGCATTTACACTTTTAGCACGTATCAGTTTGAATGCAGGTTTTACTGCTACCCTCTCTAAGCGTTCTAGTACCGAACTGATCATCTTCTCACTCACACAGATTTTACACTTGGGTATACTTCACACCAACCCCAGGCAGCGCTACAGGCCTGGGGCAGAGTGGCTGGAGCTGCCCAGCAGAAAAGGACCTGGGGGTGTTGGTGGCCGGCCGGCTGAACATGAGCCAGCAGTGTGCCCAGGTGGCCAAGAAGGCCAACAGCAT
>JAOXJM010000041.1:18278466-18308508 GCA_026413425.1 Tringa solitaria
GGGAAGGCTGAGGCGCGGGCGGGCGCCGCTGCCGGCGGGGCCGTGGCGGGGGCCTTCAGGGCGGCTGCTGGGACGCGGGTGGGTCTCGCTGCGGGGCCTGGGCCCTGCCGGGAGCGCGGGCGGGAGGGCCCTGGCGGACCCCTGCGGGAGCAGGCAAGGCTGGATGGGCACCCGGCGCAGCGGGGCTCGCGGGAGAGCACAGGGATGTCCTGGTGCCAGCCCTCCTCCTCCTCACCTCACCGCTTTTGGTAACCGCATTATGGCTTATGCTGGAATTTTCCAGATCTTGTACCAGCCCCCTGCCGGGCCTGCGAGCTGCAGCCAGGCCCCGTGTGCGGAGCGGGGCAGGAGGCTCTCACCCCCTTCGGAACCACGCTCCTGTGCCGGGGCGAGGGACACTCATGCCCTGTCAAGACCCCCGTGCACTTTTGCTTCGCTCTTCCCTGGGCGAGGAGCTGCCAGCCGAACTTGGGGCTGTCTTTCCATCCAAGTCTGATATCCTTTTCCACAGGGAACAAACCTTTCTGCCGTAGCCCGTTCCCTCTGCAGTGAGGCAGCGGCAGGGAAAGCCAGCAGCCGTACTGGGGGCTCCCTGCCAGGGTACGGAGCTGCGAGGCTTCAGGGGATGCTCAGCGGGGCGAAGGCTGCCAGACCCTGCTGCTCTCCAGCTCCTCCAGGACACCTTTCCTGCAGCCGAGCCGACACCAGTACCTGTCCTTAAAAATGGCAGGATGCATCTTAGTGTGCAGTCCTAGTTCTAATCAAATACACGTTTCTTTTAATCTTACCATGGACTTAGGTTTTCAAGGGAAACAAGTTACCAGGGCAATTCCGTTAGAGTCACTGGGGATATGCCTGGCAAGAACCCGTTCTTCAGTATGTCCGTTTCCTTACAGAGCTCTTTTTCAGCTACTTTTGGAAGTAATTTAATACACCCCAGGCCCCAAAAACATACAAAGGGACAAGTGTAAATCCAATGGAGTGAGTAAGCCATGCAGAGACTGCTCTCTTTTTTTCTTTTTCATAGCAATATCTCTCCAGAACACACAGCTCTTTTCCTCGGAGGGAAAATGTGTTGCTATCCATGTTGTGCTATTTCACACCCTTTCTCCAACAGATGGCATAAATCTCACCTGTTTAGAAAGAGATGTTTGAAATTGTTTTGCATCTTAAAAATAGATCCTAGCTATCAAAGAGATCAGTGATGCCAGCTCACAAGTTGTTTTTTTCAACCATTCATCCCCTATTTTTCCTCAGTATTGGCATTAGATGTTAACCTTTGTCTTGCTCAGGCTGTAAGTAGGGAACTGCTGTGGGTCAGCCTGCCAGACAGGATGGACAAGCTGATTTGTAATTTCTATGAATACTAGGCATGGTGCAGCTGCTGAGGTAGGTTGATATGACTGCCTATCCTACATCTGAATACATATGCCATATAACGATAGAAATAAAACATTATGCTTGCATTTAGAGATTAGCCAGAATTGAACCTAGGATTCAAAGATCATTGAGGTCCAGAAGTAGAACCAAATGCTGCAGCTAATTCCTCTTTCTGCAAAGGAGTATGCTCAAATCTGAATCCTGGGGTTTGAGAGAAGCCTGGCCATTTTTCTGCTTCTGCTTTCTCTGAAGAGCATCATGACTGCACAAAGAAGGGGGGGTCAAATTCTGTACATGCACAGCTGTAGCAATCCTCCTGCGATTTTCCATTAATTCCTTCAAGTTTCTCTTCAAGACTATACTTCTGTGTGACATACAGCCAGCGAACAGCTTTATTGTTGCTGCCCAAGCCCAGAAACATTCAGTTATTAGTTGCCAGATCTGTGAGGGATTTGAAGCCAAGTGGGGACAGGATTCAGCACTGAGGAGAAGTTAGAAGATCAGTAAACGCTGGGCATTGATGATCTTTAGTAAAAGGAGAAGAGTGAGGGCTAAAGCTGGAACTAACGCAGACTTTTGCAGATCTGTGTGGACTGCCTAGTTCTCTACTGGACAAATCCTGGGGGAAAAAAACCAAACAGTTAGGGCCCCCTTCTTCTCTCTCAGGTGTAGCAGTGGAGAATAATAATGCTATGGAGAGCAACGCAGTCACAATGTCACAACTGAGAAAAAGCTCACAGACCTCTATGATTTCTGTTTTAGAAGATAATTTCTCTTACCATTGGAGTGTAGAGACTGTCATTTTATGTAATCACAGAAGAGCTCTTACCGGCCAGGTCAGGCTCTGATAAACAATTCTATCCCTTTCTCATTTCATTCTTTGTCTATAGTGTTAGGAAGAAACACATTGACTTTCTGTCAGTTTGCCCTTCTCCAAAACTGTCACCTAATTTCCTCTAACCCCTTCTGTCAGCGGGGGAGTACCACACGTTCACTGGCACGTGTTCCTCCCAGATGAGGAATAAAACACATCTTATTTTTCACATTTAATTCAGAATTTTTGTTGCTGCTGTTTTCATGCGGTTTGTCAGCCATGCATAATATCCTGGCAGGAGGAGGCTGACAAACAAGAGAAAGAGAATCAATATGCTTTGGTTGTAGCCCTTAAACTTTTTGATTCAAGCAACATCACCTGGTCCTATTGCCAGTGAAAGTAAGAAAAGTGCGCAAGCATAACACATTAACTCAGCCCAGGAAAGCAAAAAATAAATTACATGGAATGACATCCAATAATAATTGCCATTTTAGCAGCAATTTTCAGATGCAAAGGTAGGTGGAAACTACTGAATGCTAAGAAAGTCTTAACAAGATTTCACAGCATCAGAGAATGCAGGATCTGCATTCCTTCACAGCATCGCAACTGCAGGATCTGAGTCCTTCTTGGTGAGAGCACTAAGTCATTTCATCAGATCCCCAGCCTTCACATCCAACTATTGCTGTGAGCTGGTTTGGGCACTGCAATAATCTACAAATTCCAGGGCCATAGATGACTTATCCAGGAGCCATCACCAATGAGATACGTTCCCCTCTTCCTCCTCCACAGCTTTTTCTAGGGCTCATCTCTAGTCTTTAGCCACAATTGAAGAGAGAATGATTTAATGAAAGAGCAGTGATGAAGAACCACGTGAAGACCAAAGTCTCTCCTCCAGACAACCCATGCCCAATGGGAGAATCTTACACTTTGATGTCAAACAGTCCAGTCAAGAAAAGCCTCTGCTAAGTGTGAGACCTGGACATTATTCTTTACCCTGAAGAGTTAAAGAGGAATTATTCCACTACAAAAGTATGTGAACTGATGGAAACCAGAATTTTCCTGAGGTTTTCCTAGATCTTTGAAATAATCCACATGGAGAAATGCTTTTGAAAGTATGTTTCAGGTTTTCATCTCATCAGAATAAAAGATGGGAGAGAATTCCCCTGTACATTTCATTGCAATCGTTCATGTACAACAATAGCAGCCCTGGATATATTAAGAAAAATAAATCTTATTTATGTAGTAATTGGATTTTATGCTAATTCTGCCTTTCAGTGTGCCTGAAGAGTCCCAAGTGAGAGTCACATGCAAACAGACAAGGGCAGTAGAGAGTCCCTAGAGTGTGACACAGATAAAGCAACAAGGAATCTAGACAATGTCAGACATGGGTATGTAGGTTAAAAAAACAAACCATGGTTTATTTAAATGTTTAAAGTACTTGGAAGGGAAAATGATTACATTGTACTATGGCAATACAGACAGCACATACTGTAACAAGCTCATTCATCGTTATGAACTCAGACTGCTCTTTCCAGCCTCCTAATCCACTCAGTCTCACAGATCTTCGGGAGAGGCTTGCTGTCAATTTCTCTAGGGGACTCCACACTACAGATTTATTTCAGTCACAATTTGCTGTCCTGTTTCTGTACGTCAGGCTCGGGAGCAGAGCATTGTCCTCCCACCAGGGGAGATAGGCTAAATATGGCAAAACTTCTCATGCACTAAGACCCTCTGTCACAGGTTAAATAAAAGCAGCCTCATGGAACATCTGATCCCAGGACAAATTACCAGGCTGTCTGCCTTAACCTTATCCCAGAGGTGGCTCATCACTGGGATAAGAAGCCTGAAGCAGCAGAGACCGAGAGAGATATTATCATAGCTATAAAATGCCATTTCCAGACACAGCTTTTTATTTCAGGTTCTTCTCAATCCAGTCTTTGAAGAGAAGAGCTTTGGTGTAGCCACTGTAGAGTTCTAGGCTGCAAGTTTTATCATAACCCCAGCTCACTAATCCCATCAGGTGCCACCTTAGCTCAGGAGATGCTTTTCCTGGCAGAGTTATGGCTGCAATCCCACCAGTCTCAGCAGGGCAGATATTAGAAAAGGCTGTGTGGTCTTGTTTGGCGCAAAACATGCTGTCAGTGATGCTGACTTGTATCCCATTATCCTCATACTGTTGCTCACACAAGAGTGAATCCACCATCCGAACAGCTCCCATGCGGATTGTGTCATTCTTGTATCTGGGATCTTTAGTGTCAGCCAATACCTTCCAGCCAGTAACGACTATTTTTAAATCCTCTGTATTTGAAGTCAAGTCTTGAGAGGACGACAAGCAAATGGGTTGAACACGACTGCTGATTCTGGCTTTGTCCAAGAGCTTTATGATAGCTATGTCAGAATCAAGTAATATAGGGTCATAATTGGGATGCACTATGATGGCAGAAATCTGGGGAGGAAACAGAGTAGAAGAATTGCAGAGTTAATAGCAATGGCTAGCCAGCAGCACTCTTTCCATACTACTATATTATATCTTAGTTTATTTTGTATACTTCTCCTCTACCCTCCACTTCAAACTGGTCTTTCACCACAGTGCTCACTCAAATGAGGAACATGCAAAGAGATCGAGCATATTCTGACTTTTGTAAGGCTTGGGTTTCAGGACAGTTTTTACCCTATGAAACACTGCAGTCAAGGACATTTTCAGCAAAATGGGGAGTTAATGTGTAGTTCCAGTTTTCCCACTGTTTACTGAAAAGATTTTACCTGCCATGTCACCTTCAGCCTGTAGAATTTGAAGGGGGAGACAGGGGCTTTGAATTAAAATGTTATTTTCTTATTGAAATTCATCTGTCTTCCCACCAAAAAAAGAATACTAGCAATACATGACATAATGTAATGGGCCAAACCTTTAATGCTAGTTACCTTGATCAAACACTACAAGAATGCATTAGCTCTAAGTAGCACCACTATGTCTTTTCTAAAAAATAGTAACAAAAATGCTCAACAGATATAAGATAAAAACAAATCTGTGAAGTCAGAAGAAAGAACAAAGAGAGAGAAAGAAAAAAAAAAGCAGTGCAGGCAAATGTTTACAAGTGAAGTTTAACAATAGAGAACTAATAAACTGGCAAAAAATAGGAAGTGAGTTCCAGAATGCTGCAGAAGTATTGTAAAAATTAATATATTTCCTAAAAGGAAAAGTCTGAAAAAGCTGGAACTAGAGAAAGAAACTGAAAAAAAAAAAAAAGGGGGGGGGGGGGGCAGAGAATCAAATTAAATATGATTTCTTAGATAAAATCCATTCATTAACTCGCATACCACCATCCCCCTGAAAAAGAGACACACAGCCAAAATTGCTGTATTTCTTCTCATTTTGGCTTCAGCCTTTCTATTTTTACTTGAAAAAAATACACCACTCTGGTCAGTCTGAGGTGCTATTTTTGAAGCTGCAGCCAGGCAGAGTTGAGCTGGAGCGTCAACTCCTTTTGAGTTTAGAGCTGTACAGCCTTGGGGCTGAGATGTGAAATGCTCTCATGATGTCAAATCAGGACTTAGAGCACAAGTGTTTCCCTCATAAATTATGCTAACCACTGTTGACAGTAGCTGGCATATATTCCACTTCTTTTCTGGCAATATCACTCATGATGTTATGGCCCACAGAACCTGAGCTATTTTCTTAGTGATCTGTGTTAGGGGGTGAACACATGACTTAGGCAGGGTCAGGGGAATTTAATGCACTACAGCCTGTGCTCTCCTAGTGCCATGACAGTTCTGTCAGTCGAGTCTCTAGAGATGCATTTCAAAGAACAGTGTACAAACCAATATTTTGCTCAAAGGATGAGCTTTTTCTCCTCATACAAGATGGATGTGATCAGAATCTGTCTGCTCATCATTTTCCACTCCCAGCAGACTTACCCGCAGGTTCTGGATGGTCTTTTCATCCCTGTCATCATCTCTGTAGAATTTCCCCAGAACTACCTTGAGCTCTGCTGTCTTGAGCACAATGGTCTTGCCCAGGTCGGTGACGCAGTGAGCTGCCACCACCACAGTGCGCTCATTCACCAGGGCCCCACTGCAAATAAGGATCCAGGCCCCATTCCGGAGACTGTTCTCCTTCACGCCATTGGCCATCCGATAGATTGCCGCTTGCCAGGGCCACCTGGTAGAGGTCACTGTCTTATGAAGGGTGATGTTTTCTGCTTTTCCACAGACTGAGGAAACATGAACCAAGAATGAGGTAATGCCTTTTCCCCACCCAAAAATCTGAATACCACTCTTGATTCCTGCTTATGAACATGCCAAAAGAAAATAAACTGCAGTGGTTAGCATGAGGGACAGCTTTCTAATTAACCTCTGTCTCCAGTCTGCAAAATTATAGTATAGAAGTATTCTATATAGCTTTTTTTAAAAAAAAAAAACCTTCCAATTTTTCTATTATTATCTGAATTCCTGGCTGAAGTAGGAATGTGGATTCAGCACTTGAGCAGGTGAATATTCATGACAACCTTACCTAGCTGCACTATGATGCGACGACTGCATAAAGAAATGAAAATACCAGCCCTGACTGTTGCTTATAATAAAACACCATAAAGCCAGAGGTACACTAAAACTCACCCTTGACTGTCACAGAGTAATTGTGAGGTCCTCTCCCATAACTGACCCTAGAACATGAGTTCCATGTCGATCAGAACAGACTTGTCTTGCAGCAAGAGCCTTGCAGCAAATGCGTCTAAATTAACAGCCATCCTGGGGAAAAGAAAATGCTCTGCCCTGTTCTAGGAACATAATACCTGGGCTCAGACCTGGGGTAAAATCTGTATTCGGAAAGGTTTACTTCAGTTGAAAGACTGGTCACGTGGTCACATTTTTAGTCTCCCTTAGGCCATTATTTTTCCCTGGGATGTGTGTGTGCATGCCTGCAGTGAAAAGGATTGAACGAAATACTTTTCAATAGATGAGATTATCTCAAAGCAAAACCACAAACAAGGACTCTAAGAATTTGCTTGATGTTAGGATCTACTTTTCACAGTTCCCTGATCTCAGCAGTGGGTTGTACCAAATCCTGTGATGCTTCTACCCTTACTCTGTGCACTAGCTCTGGGTAAGGTTTTACCTGGGCTTACAGTCTGTGCTATGGACCCTGCCTTGGCAGGGTGTATTAAAGGAAGAGCCTCCTTATAACACAAACTCTCCATTCTATTGCTGGATTTGCCAGCTGGTCAAATGGATCAGTTCCACAAAGCCTTGGTGGAGCTGAACATGGACTCTGCGGAAGAACTTCAATCCTACATCAACAAATTGAGTCTTTCTATTGAACAAACAAAGCAGAAAATCCTACAGGCAGAAGTCAATATTGACACCAGCTGTGTGCTAAAGTATAGAGATGAAAGAAAAATCACATTTGCAGTAAATAATAGAGGAAAACACAAAATGATAGTAGGAAAAAGTTTTCAAATCAGGAGAGAAACTCACTACATAGAGTAGAAAAAAATTGATTGTAAATTACAGTGCTGAAAGCACTCTACACCATCAACTGTACAAGTTCTACTGGTGGATAAAAAGAGCCATATATCCTCTAGGCTTTATTGCTCTTATCTCCTAGCTGGAAGCATGGGCAGCCTACATCGCTGGGACTCCCATACCATCTAAGGTGAATACCCATCCTATTCCCACACCCACCCAAGTATGTGTGCTTTTTTTTTTTTCTCTTGGAGACTCACTGGGAATACACACAGGGGCTCTCCCACTCCATTTTCCAGTCTTCAGACAAGTCCTCCTGCTGCTGCCCAGGCGGCGGTAGAAAGGGGAAATGCACTCATACTGAAGCTGGGTGTGCAGGTGCTGGTACCCTGGGGGCAGGTCTCCAAATGGAAGTGCTGGCTTCTTGGTTGGATAGATTTCAAGCTTTTGCTTGCTGAATGCAGACGAATAAAGTTGATGCAAAGGTGTCTCCCTATTTCAAGGCACAAAACCCACAAGGTAATAGTAATGATATTATAAAAGTGGTAATTACCATAGCTTTATCACCAGCTGTGTTACGTATCGTTTAAAAGCATATAAAGATTGCTTGTGAAAAAATAAGGCAAAACTATCATTCCAACATAGTTTAGCAATACTCTCGTTTGCATCCCAGCTATTTTATTTACATATACATATATGTAAATACAAATACACATACACATATACAAATACACATATGTTTATAAATTTTCTCTTTGTGTCTCTTTTTTTTTTTTTTCATTTTACAGTTTCTGGATTGCAACCAGTTGCCTCTGAATGTGGAACAGTTTTTGCCATTCACAAAAGGACTGATATACCATGTTTTTAAATAAAGAAAGTACAGTGAAATTTGGTATTGCCATAATTAATTCTCACTAGAGAGGAGTTAGGCACGTCTTTTGTCTAGTGAACATTTTAATAGGCAGTATTAGGAATCGATTCAGATTAAATCATGTTGATAAAGTTGCTTGATTCAGCAATTAACAGAGATAATTGCCTCACCACAGAGATTTTACAACTGTAATAATAGCTCAGCTTCCATTTAGAAATTGTACTGATTAGCTGAAACATGGCATATAATTAAAAAAATAAATATATACGCTGGCCTAGCTATGGACCATAAGCTTGACTACAGTCATGCTTAAATCTTCATCACTTAGGAAGTGTCCCTTGCTGTAACGCTTAAGAGCATATATCTCCAAAAAAAATAATTTACGTCTGAAAAATTCAGCAGGAAATTAATTTCCCTTGAGATTTCTGGTACTGCCTGCATCCACAAAAGCCACAAGAATGTTTTTTCATGTGGTAATTCCATTTTTGATCACAGAGCTATATGGCCGCCTCTGTCATGTAGAATCTGTGAGGCACTAACAGCACTCCAGGAAAGCCGTTATTAAGAACAAGAGCAATGGCAAGTTTCATGTATTTTGGCAGAAGGATGAGAGCTGCTGTGGTCATGTTTGGACTGCCAGGGCCCCATTCCCTACTCACATGTGACCTTGCAATATTGCACAATCCACACTTTGCCTCATCAATAATCTATGAAATGGAGATCCTACTTCAAGGGATAAAAACAGTCCACAAACATTAGATGCCATCATGATGCCATGGAGGTGGGGGCATGTATGTGCTGTCATACAGCTGGTGTTAGTCTCTGAAACATTTAGCCAAAAAAAGACCTGTGTTCAAAAGTGAATTGAGAAATTTAAGCAAGAAAAATCCCTTGGTGGCTACTAAAGCCTCCTGATGCCTTCTCAGGGCCATCTCTACAATCATACATCACAGAGCTGGAGAGTGGGAGAGTATCTGGGAAGTACGTTCTTGCCTTCTTCCCAAAGTCTTCTCTAGGCATCTGCTTCTGGCCATTGCCAGAGACAGGATATGGCTTGAGCTGGACCTTTATTCTGACCTGGTATGGCTGTTCTTAAGACCAAAGATAAGGACAGTTCTTGCACTGCATCTAAAAACAAACGAATCATGTACTGAAAGAAAAATACCCTGAAATGAGAAATTACTACTTGGAAAAAAAATGAACCTTAACATCTGCAGCATAACTAATTTAGATTAGGCTTGTTTCAAGAAATCAGCAGAAGGGTAAGCCCAGACAGGGTCCGATCTGTCATTCCTTTCTCCCCTCCTACTCTACTTCCTCCTCTCCCCCATGCCCGCCTCAAACCCAACTTTCTATCAGTTGTGCTATATGGCTTTCGATGGCGAAACTTAACGGGAGCAGACGACATCGCTATACCCCCTTCCCTCCTTGTGCTCTCTCCACTCATTTCTTCACTGAGATGACACATGTTCATATTTTTAGACACATCATTAGCCCCAAAGAAACTGTTCTCGGACTGTTCTCCCTGCCGACAGCTCTCGGTGCTTGGTTATCGGTGGAGTGGTAGGAATGGCTGCTCTGGCAGGGTAAACACACAGGGTGGAAAGGAGAGGAGGGGAAAAGCAATTATATTTTTTCTTTAAACTGTAGTTGAGATATTGCATTCTCACCTTGACTGAACCTGCATTGGAAGCACTTTCTGTCTCACCAGGTCAGAGATCTTTGGCTCTCTGCAGGCTAGAAAAAATATAATGTTGCACAGTACTTTTCTGCATTCACAGCTCAAGTGTTATGATTCATACATATTTCTACTCTTTCCTCTCACTAGCTATAGTGACTGGATTAAGAAAAGAGGCAGTAATTTACATGCATTAAAATATAGATGGTCCTTAAAACCTAAAGCCTTGGAAAAATCCTTCCCCACAGATCGTCAGATCTATCCCATCTACAACAGTGGAAGTGACTCAGCATCTTCTGCATTGGCACTTTCAGCCATGGAGGAAAATTTGTCTATCAGTTTGTCCAAACGCCAGATTTACACCACTACAGCTGATGATTTGGAATCTGAGCAAACTTTTGCAATAACTGATTTATATAAAAAATAATTTCCATCTGTGTAGGCACACACAGCTAATCCCAGTGACTTGGCATACAGAGAAAGGCTGCAGGATGTTACAGATTTCTAAGAATCTGTTTGCTCGTCCACCCGTTGGAAGGAGCTGGCGACTCTGATTCAAAGTAACACCTCAGAGTTACCTGAATATGCACAAAATAACAGAAGGGAGATTCAGGATTTCTAATTTTGCATATTCAGTTTATTTCCTTAAGAGCAGGATAAAATATTCAGGTTTATCAGTTTGAATAACTCTGCCAGGATCTCCTTCCTGCTGTGCACAGTGGAAGAAAGGGAATCTTGCAGGATGGATTTTATCTGTATGCCTGAGTACTTGCCTTCTGTGGGGTTTAACAATATCTAGCTCTTTGTGACTACTATATATGTTAACCTTTATGTCACTGTCAAAGTTAACATCAATAAAGATGCTTTCCACAGATGATTATGCACTTCATGGAGAGAATAGTTCCATCTAAAATAACAAAATAAAGCAAATTCTGCAGGGACAGATTTATTTCCTTATAAGATCATTACTTCAGTTAAAAAAAAAATCATTAAAACGTGTCAAACAATTGCTTTGGGAAAATGAATTTGACAGTTCCCCAGCCCAGAATTCATTCATCCGTTCAGGGTTTCAGACATGCTTAGAGTAGCTCCAGGTCAACAGCATAATTCCCTTTCTAGCAAAGTATTTAAAGATGTGTTTCAGTGTTTTTATGAATACAGATAGTTTAAGCATGTCTTCAAGTGGTTTTCTGAACCAAACCTTTCACACTCATGGCTGGTCCCATTGACTTAAAAGGATTGCGAGAGGAGAGCTGGGCCCCACGGCAGCAACTCTGATGAGACAATTATTTCCTTCTATTTCAATTCCCTCCTGATCTTTTTTGATTTTTATCTTACACGAGTTTTATCATACAATGAGGGTAATAAGGGTCGTAGGGAACATTCCTTTCTGTGTTTAAAGACAGCATCTTCTCTGGCTGAGTTTAGCAGCCAGGAGAGTGCGTAAACCACCCATCTCAGCACCAGATGTCAGTCAGACAGTTTGTTCTTAGCAAAAATGATTGTTTGGCAAGTGTAAATTATATAATTTACCAGTAAAATCACCAGTAAAACCACAGCAACTTTTGTGAGTTGTGGTAAAAAAAAAAGGTAAACTACCTTTTATGCAGATTGGCTGCTTCCCTGACCATTCTCCATCATCTTGGCAGGTCCTCTGTTCATTCCCACTGAGAACATATGAGTTGTTACAAAAGAAAGCAATGACTGTGCCAATTTTTGCATAGCGTCCATTCAAGATCCCAGTGTCTTCTACTACTCTTCTGTAGCCATTGAGTGGGCCACCAGGATCTGAGCATTTTTTTTCATCCAGAACTAATGACAGGGGGAAAAAAAGTAGTAACCGTTTTATCAAGTTTACGGCATTATTTTCAATTATCAGATTGCTTAGCATTTCATTCAGATGTTACTACATCTTTATTAAAGATCCCATCTGGGATCTCTGTCTTTGAAAAGATCAAATATTAAAGAAGAAATGATAATATACAGATGTTTGTTTATAATACACATTTTATTCTCCACTGAAAGCATAAGATTTTCAAACTGTTGAAAAGACCTTAAAACATACGATGACAATCCTGAAAACAAACCTTGGCTTTACATGATGTTAATGTCCCATTACAATTAACAGTGCTAATTCAAAAGCATAAAAGGATGCACTTAAACTATTTGCAGGAAACAGGCCCTTGGCATTCTTTTCCCTTTTCTGTACTTCCAGTACTTCACTGGACTTGGATAATAAAACTGGACTACTTAATTTTACCTCTATGTTTGGTTGCATTTTGGTTTCTTAGCACTGAGAGAGAGAGATCTCAATAATCCAGGGAAATAAGGGAATTGAAAGAGAGTATACATATATATATTTACTGATACTAAAAATTTAATATGGAAAGCTTACTCATTCCATGTTCTGCCTATAAAACCTCTTTTACTTCCTCCTTCCCAATATTTCCTTCTTATTTATTGTTGTATTTTTTTCTCTCAATAAACATAAAATTTTGGCCTAAATCTGGATGACAGTATTCCCTATGTGATGCTAATAAACGCTTTTTTCCTATATATTTCACTCCTCTGCTCTTTCTATTTAGGAGCTGAAAAGGTACTTCTGGTTTTTTTCCCCCCTTTGGATTTTATCTCAGTTTTCTTGTCAGGCTGACAGTAACATGCAATTCTGTTGAATTCTTCTGTCTGATGTCTCATTGCATGATAATCAGTGAACATCTAGTGTAGACAGCAAATGCTGGTGCTGCTCTGTTTATGGAGGGCTGGGAAGACTGAGACTTATCAATTGACCAGAAATGACCTCCTCGAGTCATTGCTTCAGACTCAGCTGCCTGCTGAGCCTCACTTCACAAAAGCAGCAACATGTAACAACCTAAACGTTTCTTTAAATCCCTATAAGATCAGCACAGTAAGAGTGCACAGGTATGGCCCCATCCTGTTCCCATGTCCTTATGTCAGCAGAGCCCGGCTCAGCAAAGCATGGAAGCTCACAGCTAACCGTAACGGGACAAGTTCAATGAGGAGCACATGTTCTCATCATTGAGCATATAATACAAGCTAAGCATGTATTTCAGTGCTTTCTTCAACAACACTGGATTTTAGCATATGCTGAAGGTTATATATGTACTTAAATACTTTTCCACGAGTGATATTCAGTAAACAAAGAGGATGTCTGAACTTCCTCTCAACCAGTAGAAAGGGAGAAGCAGAGCTATGTGTCCTTTTAATTTGGCTTCATTTTTCTTCTCTGTACCTCACAGGCTCTCTCACACGTGAACCACAAGTGACTGATAACTTGATAGCAGTTAAAGACCACAGGGAATCATCCCCAGTGTGCTGCTTTCTGCCTGATTTCTACCCTAGAGGCATTGTCTGTTGAGCCAAGTGCACGTTTCCAAGCTTGACCAAGTAAGTCAATGAAAGTCTTCTCTTACTTCATCCTATGCTTGTCAGTACTTTAACAGAACTCCTCTTCTTCCCTAAGCTCAGGGTTATGACTTTTTTGATGGGTAAAAATAAAGAGAAACATCTGGGAAGAAGAGACCCAAATTACACCACCTAGCACTTCAGTAGCAGCCCAGTCTAGAGACAGATCTTTGAATAGATCCTTAGCCAGGGACATCATGCAGCAGGGACTTTAGCAAGGTCCTGATATTACATTTACTGTAACCGGAAACATTCTCTCTAGATAGAAGAATGCCTATTGCTTGCTTTTTCAGATGAACTTATATATACAGCTATTTCACACACACCCCCACACCTCCCCCAAATTACATTGTTTGCCACAACACACTTGTAAAAGCACTTTTCCAATTGTTACTAATTATTCTGGAATATAAAAATAAAATTGTGCAATACAAAACAAGTAAGGAAAAATTAAAAGTCTCTTTGGATGAGAAAAATAGGGCTTGGAATTTCACAGCTGAATCAATGTGAATGGTAGGCATGCCAACTTGCACAGCCAGAATGAACGGAATTTTCTCTTTTATCAGTTTTTCTCTGGGATGGGAGAATCTCTCTTTTTCTAGGATGGGAATTCTGTTGAAATAGGAGTCTAGTCTTCATGGAGTAAGCCCCTAATCACCTCCACAGAGTGCACCAGACTTCTGCAGAAGTACAGGTACATAGTACTGGACATAGCTATTCATTGTTGCACAATCTCCCTCTCTTGGTTTTGGTCCTAGAAATTTTCAGTCTGTGTATAAGAAGGATGTATTTGAGGAAATTAGTTTTCAGTCATTTGATGTTTCAGTCAGACATTTATATAAGCAAGTCTTGCAGGCTTGGGGTCCAGCAGAATAAAATCAGAATCCCTACTGCTTCTTAAAGACAGGAAGACAAAAGCACATCATGTTAAGTCACAGATCTCCCAAATTTCAAGTGAGATTTGGACATTTTAGTTTAATGTGAATACATCGGCCGAAACATTTGATAATAATCAAAACTTAAAGTGACCTTACCACATTCAGGATGATGTGTTGACCAAATTCCATCAAGCTGACAGTAGGCAACACGGCTGCCTTTTAAGCTGTAACCTGCGTTGCACTTGAAGTAAACCTGGGCCCCGTATTTAAAGTCATCTCCTTCCACAATACCATGAGCGGGAGCACCTGGAGTCCTACACATCACCACTGACAGTTCAGATATTTCAAAAAAATCCACTTTATTACAAAAACAGGACTGTGTTAGGACGATTCTTTATTTAGAACATTGAAAAACTGATTAAAATGGGCACAGAAATCAAAATTACAAGACAGGTATATAGGTATATGCTGATCTTTAGAAAGTTGTTTAAACATCAGTTTTACACACGCTTCCATATACACCACTTTTTAAAACTTATCTAGATCCATTCAGTTCAATGGGATTACTCAGAAGTGTGAAGGGATCATGTACGTAAGTGTTTGTATCATTAGGGCTCATTTGCTCAAAATATTAGTACTTGAAGCTCTTTCCATCCTAACAGGGGTTTTGAATGAACTATGCTTGGTCAAGAAAAAATTTAGATCCTTAAAAGCCTTCTATTAAAATTCTTTCAAAATCTTCTTTCAATCTCTATATAGTTTTTCAGACAACCTCACTGAAATATTAAAGCATCATTATTTGTGTAGATCAAACATTATCATAATAACATTAAAAAGGAACCTTGATATTTACCAAACTGTGATATTTACCCTTTCCATAGGGTTTGCTCTATTGGGAAAATACCTACAGTCAATGGTCTATTTACTTACTACAAGTAGTAAATATCAGATTAAACACTGTAAGCTAGATTTCTCTGAGAGCATCGAACTAGACATACTAAATTAGAACAAAAGTCCATCCAGAACAGAAACCTGTAGTAAACAGTAGATTTGACGCAAAGAATATAAAACCAGAGCAAGCATATAGAATTCTCCCCTGGCACATTCTGGCAGCATTCAGCAGTCTGGGGCCCAAGGACTACCTGAACTACAATGGTATTTTTGGTATAACATACCCTGGTGATTTATTTTTTTTAATTTGTCCGAGTATTTTCTAAACTCAACTACATACTTGGTGTCTCCAAGATCCTGTGGAAATGAGTTCTACAGACTAAGTGTTGTGGGAAAAATACACTGCCTTCTTTAGTTTGTTTTTGTGCCTTCCACCCGATAATTTCATTCGATGCTCTACTTTCTCCACTATGAGAGACAGAGAACACCCATGCCCTATTCACCTTCCCCGAGTCACCCATTTGCCATATGTAGAAATTATACGTATATATTTCTGTATGTAGAAATTACAGCAATGTAGGAAACACAGGTTTCTATCTCTCTGTGTGTCTTGGGCTTTGCCATTGTGAAAAACTGCATAGGAAAGCACTCAGTGCCAGATTTAAATATGTGTATGGGTTTTTTACCTGGGAGCTGTGGTACTCTGCTGAAGATGGATAGATGAATGCTAAAGAGATGATCACTAATTTATGTTTTTAGAATTTGACTTTCTCTGTTTTGCCTCACAGCTAGTTGCTTACTCACCTACAGCCAAATTTTGATCTTTACACTTTTAACACTTTACACTTAAGCTTTCCTAAGGCCTCAGCCCTGTCATCCTTACACAGAACACACATGAATGTATTTGTATGGATTGTGGATCATCCAATTATTTATATAAGGAAGAAATTCCCGAGTAACAGTCCTAAACCAGCAGCATTTGCAAGAACAAGGCTCCACAGAAATTCCCCTCATTTTACAGATTACTACAACCATCAAACAATGACAGCAGAATCATTTGTGCACTAGTAAACGCACATCTTGGAGAGAAAAACTGTTTAACATTTAAGCTTTAGAGAAGGGCCTAGACTCACTGCTTCAAATCAAAACACTTCCAGTTAGGGGAGCTCAACATTTTCTCTTGGCTGCAAGTGTTCTGCATCAGTGTCATCCCTAATGAAAGAATAATCATAAAAATTCAACAAAATTAATCCCTAGCCCTTGACATTTCTCATGTGAAATATAAGCACACATATCTATCCACGAATATATAGGTGCATAGGTGTATACAAAAGCACACACATAACTGAAAGGGAAATAACAGGAGCATAGATATTCTAGGTGTTTTAAGTTCTCAGAACACTTGTCTTCCCAGTCATGATCTTTGCATTCCCAGTCACTCCCTCTATAACCTTCTGTGAACAGCAATTTATTTCACGACATTTATATTTCTCTTTTTCAATGTAAAGTCATGCTCAGCTTGTCAAATGAAAGAAGATGATTAGAAACATCTGTGCACCACTCAGAGTTCTCCTTTTTATCATAAATACAGGTTTTCTGTTTTGCTTGTTGTCCCGTTCAGCTCTGCAGAACAAATGGTTTGGTGCTTTTGTGTTCTAGGTCCATCCTGGAAAAAATGTCACCAAGCTACACTTACTTTTTTGCCACAAACTTTGTTTGTCTTTGTTCTTGTTAACTCTCCTAAGTGATTAAGTTAATTTAGTTTTTAGTCCTTTTGATCTGCTCTGGTTGCCAAACTTTACGTTCTCTGTGCCTGTGTGACCCAGCTGGAACAACTCTGGTTTTATTTATGATTGCAAATTCAGTGTTTCATGCACGGATTCATTTAGTACTGGAACTATGGCCTGGAGTAGAAGACATGGAGGCAGAAGGTCATGAGATCTAATCATAGCTATTAAACTGTGGCCATGGGGAAGTTGCTTCATCTGCTGTATCTAAGAAATGAGAGCACCCCTTTCCTCACAGGGATGTTATAAGCATTAGCTCATACCCGCTTGTGTCACAGAGTCATCTGGGTCTCTCTGTTGGCAAAACAGCTAAGTATTATTATTAGATGTGTCCCTTTTGCTACCCATGCCTTTGTATAATGGTTGTCTGTTCTTTTGTAACAGGACCTGCCCTCATGGTCCATCCTATTCTTTAAACTTTGCCACTAGAGGCACAGCCACTCATTTTATTTGTATTTTGGATCATTTTGTAAGTTCGTTCTTCCTCTCTACAAATTAATTGCGCCTTTGAATCTTGAGATTTTCCCTGCATGTCAGTACCACAGCTGAGCTCTCTGGTTTTAGCTACATTATCTGGCCTGAAAGTTACATACAGCTACTCTGCTGCCTCTGCTGCTTTGGTTTGAGCTCTATAGCTTTTTTACCTCTTCAGCTTGACTTATCCCTTTCACCTAATATGTTTCAGGCAGTTTTTCTGCACCTTTTCCCTTTACCTCAGGCAATGGAGCTTTGAACAGTTACTGTGAAGGGAATCCTAGCCCCTGTGTGCTTCATCCAATTCTCTTATCTTTTTGTCGGTAGGTTCCCATCAATAGTGTGAATATGACTGGTTCTTGCATCTTTCAGAATGTACAGTATATTCCATTGAATTTTAGGACAGCCTTCTTTGTTTAAGATATTTTATTGAAGTCTTTCAACGTTCTCTCCTGGTGTAAGACCATATCCAACTCTCCAACAGACGTTTCTCAGAAGTCAGAAAGAAAGGAAAAGAACATTTTGTATACATCATTCATACCTAGCTCAGCCCTCATGCTCTGGATAGACACAGTAGCCATAAAATCCCACCACCTGAGCTCACCCAATTCTCTTCAGTTTCTAAGCTCCCTAACATATTTGATATCTGTCATCTACTGAGTATTTCTGAATACCAGTCCTTCTCTGCGTGGTCCAGCTTTCACAGTCATGCAAGCTGGGTCCTCCTCACAGACCTCACCCACCCACAGCCATCCCCATCCCACCTCCTCTCCACCCCCAGCTCTCTCTGTGCTTGGTCTGGCCTGACGGCCGCAGCAGAGATGGGGCTGTGAGCTCTTTGGACACCACTTCCTCGGGAAGCAGGTGGTGGGCTGGCCAGCAGCACCCCATGGGCTTGAACTGTTCCTAGGCCACCAGTTAGTCTGTTCTGCTCCATATGAAATAAATGATTCCTACTGCCCTGTGACTCTGGCTTCCTACCTTTAAGGTGTCTTAGACGTGTTGTTTGGGCTGTGTTTGGCTATAGCATTACTTGTCCATAGTGAAATGAGAGAGTAGGAAAATCTGTCTTGATAACTGACAGGAAGACTTTCTCACTGACACAGCAGCAGTTAAAGAAGGAACTGGCATCCATACATCTCATCCAACTTAAAGGCATTATCAACATTTCCCTAGTGAATGCCCTCTGAATAGTGGTCACTGCCTAGGTTTTCACAAGATTAGTACCTTACCTTTTGTCTCAGTGCACTTTGCAGAGCAGACAGAGGAAGAAGCAAAAGACAAGCTAGAGAGCTTCAGACAGAATTATCTATTAAATGTACCGTGAAGTCAGCAATACTCACCCCAAACTGTAAAGTTTGAGACAACTCTGCCAAAACGGAACTAAGAGTGTCAGGATTTCAGGTTGCAGGGCTCTGTCTCTGCACCTTTCTCTCCACAAACAGATGACCAAAGCCACCAGAAAACGGATTAGGTGGCTTCAAAACTCTACT
Organism: Tringa solitaria; assembly: GCA_026413425.1. Classification (NCBI taxonomy): domain Eukaryota; kingdom Metazoa; phylum Chordata; class Aves; order Charadriiformes; family Scolopacidae; genus Tringa; species Tringa solitaria. The sequence goes on from JAOXJM010000041.1 coordinate 18,297,619, forward strand.
ATGAGATGGTAATGGAAAGCCAAATAAGAAAGTCATTCATTCAAGGTCTGCCAGAAACAGTCTGATCAACCCAGAGACTCCATGAAGGCCAGGCTGACCCTATTCTTCATGCCATGGCGTGATCACATCTATAAAGGTTCTGGTGAATTTATATTTAGAAAACAATAGGAAAACTGGAGAGATTTCAGGGAAAGGTGAAAACAATGTTAGGGAAATATAATCTTGAGAGTGACTAAGAGCTAAAAATGACCACCCTGGTCATACAAAAGCTAAAAACTACAATAATCTAAAAGATAAACCCAAGGATAAGTAAAATGTTTAAAGGAAGACAAGGATGTATATTCAGGCAAGATAAAATTAAGAAAAGGAGAACTGTTCCTCAAGATAAACTCTTAAAAGTCTCCTTGACTTCTTTGAAAGGTATAGTAGGATGTAAATGGAAATTATATGAGTGTTATCATTTGAAAATTGAAACTAGCTAAAAAAAAAAAAAAGGAAGAGGCTTTGAAGAGAACAGGACGGCACTAGCAAGCGCATTATAAGCTCAGGTATTATTTTTATTTTATTTTGTTTCATGTTTTGCTACACGATGGTGTTCCTGGGAAGTTCTACAAATAATCTATACAGGCACATAAGTAAACCTTGTCACTTCAGGGTCTAAGGCGAGTTTTGGCCTGATACAGCTCTGTACAGTTTGTGAGAGAATAAAGTAGGAAGGTGTAAGAGAAGGTGGCTACAGGCACCTCTGGCAGAAGTGCTCAGTTGTGACAGCCCAATTGTTAGAAAGAGAATAAAAAAGGGTCTCAAGGGTCTATATAATAAACTCAGAGATTCCTGATTAAACTTATTAGCCTTCTTGCCTCTTACTTTGGTGTCTTTGAAAAAAGAAAACAATATTTCTGTCCCATAGGAAACATTAAAATGGCTCCCCATTTCACTCACAGCTTTCCACCATCTGACAAAAACTAGACTAGAGGAACAGTAAGTTCCTGAATTTTAAGTAAAATGTTCCATTATTAATAATAACAGTGCAAATTCCTCTCCCTTTTAAATTATATGTAAGAGACATTCTTCAGATTTGAATTATCTGCCATTTAGAAATAGTTTCCATGTTCATATTATCAGTGAGATAAATTAGATGATCTTTCGAGCTACACTTTTCAATGTCCTTCAAATCCTGCCTGATGGAATTATCATTTGCTTTTGTCCCAGGGTCCCTTCATTAAATGAACACCATTTTTTTCTGCTGCCTTCTTCTCACTCACTTCCTCGTTAAATAATATATAACCCCTCACACATATCATACATTATATCTAAATTCTGCATAACCTTTCAATAATACATTGCATGCCTGAAATAAATCCCATTTCTCACTTCTGGTACTAATGAAAGGTTTACATTTCCATTTTTGTCCCCCCTGAAACATTAGGTGCAAGAGCTTATCATTGCGTGGAGTTTTGTTCTTCATTTGCTTACAGCAGTTTTTTTAATCTTGCTACTGCTAAAGAAATTCATCTTGTTGCATAATCCCAAATCGGAGGTTGGCTTTCAGGCTGACCCATGCTAACACATATAGCACATTTTCACTATCTAGGAGCGGCTCTAGGGAACATTTTTCTACATACTTGTAATATTGCTTTTGCATAAGTGGTGCTGGCATGCTCTGTGGAGGCCAAACACTGAAAATGGCCACAGAAACTGCACTTGGCAGGAGAGTAGAGCAGCTTCTGGAGTTATGAATCCTAGCATATATCTTCTGCAGCAAAAAAGAGAGCTATGGACTTGCTTTGAGACCCCAGGTGCCACCATCGCAGCCAAACCAGTCTAATGAATGTCAGAGAAAGCCTGATAGAGACTGAAACTGAAGACATTTAAATAACTATACTCAGAAAGAGGACATTTTTTCAGGAGAGAGCCTAAATGCTATTCTTTTCTCCAGTGAATGCTTTTCTGATCCAGCATGCTGCTAAAAGTCACAGCAGCCCCTGAGCCAGAAAAACGCTGCACAGGGAACATCAGCATCAGGATTTTGGTTCCTGAGCTTTGGGGATTCCTGGCTCCACGGCAGTGGCTGGCATGTGCCATACAGAGTATGTGGAAGTGACTTTTTTCTTCCTCTCTGATTAAGAAAATAATAATTTTTTAAAATTCCTGCAGAAAATATAAATTTCTTTGAAAATTGACTGCTATGAAGCCATTCTAACAGAAAACTCCCAGGTAGCTGTACCTCTGTGCAGTTCTTGTAGCTCACTGATATTTGCAGTTGCTGCCTATGGCCAACTAAACCCAATAGTGGTAAATCCCATCAGGTTTGACTTTTGACCTGCAAGTCTCTGATTTCATGAAAATTCTTTTCCTGGGTTTAACTTTTATTTTGAGGGCAAGACTGATTACCTGGGTATAATTATATAACAGTTCTTAAAGTTTATAATCTCTGTATTTCCAACGTTTTTTATAAAATCAGTATCTGCATTTTACTGCTGTGGAAGTTACAGGACACATCAAGTGATTTACCTGAAGGCAAACAGTGAGCAAGTGGCCGAACTAGAACACTCCTGTCATCTCCTGATATTCTTACTACCTTTACATTTAAACTCACCCAGCTTTATGCAGAAATCCGCATTAAATAATTAGGCCATTACATAATCCACACCTTCTTCTCAGCAGCAGAGTTGTGTACAAAGGCGATGAAGCCGTTTGGGAGCAGAGAGCTCAGTGTGCCTGAGCGCAAAGCACAGGAGTTACGGAGGGAACCAGCCATGAACAGCTTAGCAGTTACTGCTGGGTACTGCGATGCTGTTTGCAAAGCCCCATGAGCTTTTCTGAATTCAGGCTTATGGAATATGTTGTCTTCACTCATAACCGAGTTTATTTCCTAATCTTGGCCCACAAGCCCTGTCAGTCCATGTAATCTCTGACACCATTTATTGCTACACTTATCCCTTCTCTCCGCAGTGTGTGTCCACAAGGTGGGGACACCCCGGGTTCTCACAGGGTTTGCTGACAGAAAAGAACTGATGTGGGGGAGGACGCAGATGGCTCTTCTAGACATCATCCTTCTGCAGCTTGGTATAGCAGCCCTGAGACAGTTAATGCCTAACACGTAAGCCCACGGAGACTAACTTTAGCCAAAACCGTAAGTACCCAGCTGTCGAAATGTTTTTGGAATGCCTGTGTCCTCAAGAAGGGAGTGAGGTGAGGGATTTCTGAAGGCTGGGGCTCAGAGTGCTCAGGAGAGCTGCTTTTTTAATTCATCTCATATGCAGTGAGCAGGGCTTTCAAGCAGGCATATGAGTTTGGCAATGGATTTCATTAAATAACCCACCAGCGTCGGGAGGCATCAGGCTATCCTGCCATTCTGAGGCGCTCTCCTCTGCACAGGGCTGCCAGACCTTCATCTGTCAGGTCACACACCATGAGGCAGAAGCCCTGATTTATGCTTTAGGAGTCCCACCATCCTTGTCTGGCTCCTGTTTGCTTTCAAGGTTCTCTGCATCCTGGGATAATGGTCATGTCATAAGTCTGCTACACAACGTTGGATTCATGAGGTCCTGCTGCACCTCGGATGTCCTTCTCTCTGTGGCACTGTCCCCGAGCCTGCAATCACTTCAGCACAGGCTTTGTTCCTACAAGTAGCTCAATTCATAGTGATGGTACTTACATTCAGAAAACAGCCTGGCATCTTCTGATGCTGGTCTCAAGATCAAATCTCAGCTCAAGCTCCCCTAAATAAATGGTATTAAGCACTGCAGGATCCACTATAAGGACTTGAACCTCCCCTGTGGGGAGGAGGGGACAGGAGAGGTGACCCCAGACTGACCAACAAGGTGTTCCATCCCATCTGCCTCACGCTCAGTAGGAAAGCTGAGGGATCAAAGGGTCAGCTCTTCCTTCAATGGCCAATGTCCGAGGAGGACCCTGTCAGTTCATCTGCCTTTGATCCCGATCCGTGTGTTCCTGCCTCCAGAGCTGGAACCCAGTTCCCATCTGTCGCGGAGTCCAGTCCGGGACTTCCCCAGTGCCTGCCGGTGACGGGACTGTCATCCTGGGAGCTTGATACCGTTTTGTATATACTGCATCTATTTCATTATTTCCTTTTTTAATATTAATTCTTCATTAAAGTAGTTTAGTGCCTTCTAAACTAATAAATCTCTTTATCTCTCCTCCTTTTCTCCTGGAATGAGAAAAGTCCTTACATCAATCCTGGAAATGTCAAAAAAAATCATAACAAGAGCAGCTGATCAGCCAACGCCAAGTACCAGCAATAGCAGATTTACAGTCCTGCTCTCTGGGCCTTTTCGCTTTTGCAGTGGTTCCACCAGCTAGGAATAATTACACAAAGCTATGATGTAATCCCTACTGAAATTCAAATCTTTTCATTCCCTTCCAGCCAATTGGAACTCACCTCTGATGTTTTCCAGCTCCCTGCTTCTCTGAAGGAGACCCTATCCATGTGAAAATATGCTTGGATCACCCACTGTGATTTATTCATCCAGAGCAATTTTGAGGTTGTTGCTTACAATTAGCCACTTGATCTTTATCATCATTGTTCTTAGCCCTTAGAAAGCTGTGTCTCTGGATACAATCTTTCCAGCACTTGGATGGCCTATTTAATTATACAATTGGACCTGTTTGTGCATGGGATACTGCAGTGAGTGATATCCTAACGATGCTCAACATTAACTTTCTTAATCAGTGACAAGAATTAATATTTAGAATAAGTTTCCCAATGTGTTCCTTGGAAAACAGCACAATATCACACTGCAGAGGAGAGCACTGCCTGCTCAGGAGGAACACTGCAGGGCAACAGATAAACTGATATGCTCATTATACACCAAATTACAAATGAGAGTAAGCCATCTTGAAAGTGTTTAATTTTGGAGATGTCAGCTTTCCAGATAAAGCCCAGGCAATGCTGGATGAGAAAGACACTCTAAAGAAATGCATATTGCTTTGAAACAGTGTTTGTGAACATGCATTAACTGTGACAGAAAAATACCATTTAATGATATAGATTCACCCTAGCATAGCTGACAGAGTAGTCTATTTAGCCTTCTGCAGGGATCTGAGCTGGATTTCAGACAGAAAGGAAGATCTGACATTGCCTGTTTAAGAAAAAGAGATGGCAATTACCAGTGCTGAGATGAGAGTGTAGGGAAAAAGAAAATGAAGGGAGCTAAAATAGCAGGAGAGTACTAAGGAAGTAGCAGGGCAATTTGGTTGGCTGTGAAATGCAGTTTTTGAGCTCTTGAAGAAAGCAAAGAGGAGTATGGGAGCCATAAGAAAGAGTAAGTGGGATACTGCCTGGTCGTTTCTGTCATCATTCCTACTGCCTGGGGCCATTCTGCCGTGGCAGAGTTCTGTATTGGCTGCAAACAGCATGCGAGACAGTCAAATCATGCCCACGAGTGCGACAAAGGGAAGCATGTAAGGTAGCTTGCCTCAGAGATGTTTGGGTGTAAAATCCTCAAGGAGGAACAAAGCCTTTGAATTAACTTGGGGGGGGCAAAGAATGAAACTGTCAGCGTTTAAGCATGCTGGTTACCCCAGCATACTTTCAAAGTAGTTTTAAGGTTACCCCCAAGCACTGCAAGGATGTGCAGCCTGTATGCTTGCACCCCAGAAGCTACGAACAGCATATCAGTAGTCTTCAGAGAGGACAAGGAGTTGTTAGAGGCAGATACACCAAATCTATAATCTACTCTCTCATTTCTTCTAGCTCCAAAGAACCCAAAAGGTACATCTTCTCCCCCTTCATCAGCAAGTTACAACTTTGTACCAACCCCTTTGTCGCCTGTGACCTTTGCAAAAGAGCCTCAAGTAAGCCAGTGATGCAGACTGGGTTTTGGCCCGTACACGGTTACTCTGTGCTGAAGAGGTGATTCATGCCATACATTAGAGTAGACTTCTCAGGAATACCTAGTCTCCAAAGTGATTCAGTGAAGAAGTGACAGGGAAAAGTATCTTTGTCTCATCCAGTGTGGCAAGAATACATAGAATGTAGCTTGGTCTAACCTGTCCCGCAACTCTGATTCATCCTTCCAGCAGGGAGAGTCCTGTGGATGGTTTTATCTCTGAGGCATGTTAACAGACTGAGGAAAAAACTCAGCATTGTTTTGGGGTGGTGCAACTGGAGACTCACTATTGAAACCATTTAATGTGGTTTACAAATACACCTCTTTTCCTATGGCAGGCCTATCTTTGAATGAATTATGTTAACAAAGAGACAATTTCTGATTTCTTTAGATGATAGCAATGCCTGGGGCTGTGCTCTAGGCAAAAGACCATGGCTTTTTACCAGACATGTTTCACTTTCTGAAAAACTAAAGAGATGGGTAGTTAAAAGACACTGAGAAAATAAGAAAGGCACAAGAGGAGCTGTCAATAAAGCAGATGTCCTGTCTCTTTCAGCCTTGCTGTCAGCTACACTTACTCACTGGAGTTTCAAAACACTACAAAAATATGAGATCAAACACTGCTAAATGATATAAGCAACTTCCCCTCAGAGATTGCATGACTTGCCCAGTCCAACAATTGTATTGACAGAGCTGAAGGAAAGAACAGTCCTAGGGACCAGTTTTCTACAGGCTGATTCACAAGCAGCAGTTGTTTAGTGATTGCTTCAGATGTTTGTGGCAATTTCCATCCTCAGCCATCAACCCTGTTTTTCTCTTAGGTGATTCTGTCTTCCTACAGGGCATCTCGGCTGTTTGTGTAACGGGAGCCAAACAGATTTAGTTTATCACTCAGTGAATTAAGACAACCCAAAATTGACGCTAGGTTACCTTAAAGCACCAGACATAATACTGCAGTGAAAACTGAGAGCAGAAATCTCTACCTCCATCTTCAAGCCAAGCCCTTCAAATTGACGCACTAGGCACTAAACAATACAGATCTTGCCTTGTGGATAACATCCTAGCAAACGTCTAGCCAGCATCACAATGTTCTTCTGATCAGCTCAGCAGAACAAAAGAGGCCATTATTCTACCAGAAGAGAACTTGGAAGGTGATTTATTTAACACCTCTCTGAGGACTGCAGTACAATTATCTTACCTGACTTTGCAGAGACATGCGGGTCAACAAAGCTTCCTGTATTACTGCACTGGCCATGTCTTCACTGCAGGATTATCTCACCCTGTCTGAACTGTCCTTCTGAACAGCCTTGCCCGTAATGAGCAGTTTAACCAAGTAATAGTGCTCAAGGCACAAGTAGCAATACTGCATCGCCTCTCAGGGGGAGTCTCAGGAAAGTTTTGGAGAACAAGCCATCTCTGAGAGCATCCTGCCTGTGTTCACACTATGGGGTTGCTGTATGACAGGCTAAAGGGTGGTGTTGGCTTTAGCCTGTAACCAGCAATGGGTCTGCAAAACCCGAGAACTGACACATTCCAGTTAAAAGTTTTTTGATAGTACATGGGTCTCAAGGAAGGTGAACCACTGGATTGTGGTAGTGAATAAAGGCCACTAGCCTTTACTCCTTAGCAGCTCCAGGTACATATGTACTTTGGCAGCAGCAGGAGTTGGGTTCTTATTTCCCACTCTATATGTGCAAGCCTATAGGGAGGACAGTGGAAATGTGATGGAGAAAGAGTGGCATTAACCTCATCTCTTTGACATCGCCACCAAAAAAGCCACCTTGATACAAGTGGGGAAGAACTCTGTCCCTTTAAAAAAGCTGTAATAAGCTATTTTCCACTGAAAAAAATAAGCAAAACCCAACAAACAACCAAAAGAACCAATGGCAGGGCTAGAAGTAGGGAAATTAAGAGTCATATTTCTTTTGAGAACATTTTCCCTAACTGGAATAGGACTGATTTTCAGGGCAGAGTGGCACGAAAGGGCTCAGGGGCATTTGGTTATACCTGGAGTTCTTCACTGTAATCATGCAACGCACACATGGTCTAACACATGTGGGCTGCAAATGGTAAAATACATACCAGTGACTATAGACAGTGATTATGGCACTCCTTGAAACCTATTGCTGAGAATATTTCTGACAAAATTTTAAAAAGCTCCGAGCCTTCCCTTAGAAGACTCTGCATTACATGCCCATGATTAGGTAAGAAAAGTAGGCTTAATGTCCAGAACCTTTCCCCAGTGCCTCATTCTGGAGGATTAAGACTCTGTCTAGCCTATGCCAAGCCCTGACAACTGGGCTCGTGTCTCCCACAGCAGAGCAAGGCAGGGGGTGGGGGAGTGTTAATGCTTTCTACCTATCTTAAATATCAGTCAGTCAGTCTGTTGAGGGTGAGGGCATCTCCGAGAACCAGCCCAAGTCACAGTTGTATGGGGCCAAGAAGGATGGAAGGGGATTATATCAGCAGTGGGGAAGGGCCTGAAAGCTACATTCAGAGGCCTGTTGGAACACTGTAAGGCCAGCCATAGCAACATCAAAGGCTACAGCAAGGAGTTAGTTTATACAGTTTAGTCAGTTGGGTTAGAGCCTTCATTAGGATGCAGAACAACCCCCTTCTTCTTGGCAGACAGCAGAAAGAAACACAATAAAAATGGAAATGAAATCTAGGCCCTGAATTCCCTATTCAGCACAAGTTCCTCTTATTTGCATAGGAACTCTAGTTCGCCTGGCTTTGTTTGATATAAAGGTAACAGGAAATTTCAGGGCAGGATGAGGTCAAGGTCTCTTGCTTTGGGGCCAGAAGCCCTAGGAGGACTCTTGAGTGAGAACACCCCGTTCTAGGAGGAGGACAAGCAGAGCAGCATTTGCCATGGGGTACCAGCAATACTAGCTCCCTACAGCTGCAGCTTTAGGAGGGAAACTCAATACTGAGACTTTGGAAAAGTTTTTTTCTTACTTTCAGTTGAACAAGTAGTCGCCATGCTGTACAGACATTGACAGTCATGCTTGAGTGGATGCTTTTTAGCATGCAGAGAACCAGGATAAGGCCACTAGTCAGCTTGTTACTTTTTCCCTAGCGTGCATCTTTTGAGGAAGTTGCTGCTGCGTTTTAAGGCACTGCAGGCTAAGAGAACAAGATGATCTGGTTTGGTGTTTTTTTTTTTCAATGGCCTCTGATTGCAGGATTATTTGCATTAAAATCCACAGAGGTCAGACAGAAAAGGCTGAGTTGACCTCAATCATGTCGTCATGGCTAAGGGGACACTGGCAGGGTATCCAGGTATACTACAAATTCAGTTTAAGATCAGAAAGAAGCCCAAGTATTTAAAATAGGAATTAGTTTTCTCTACTTACTGTATCATCATAACAAAGTGTGCTTATATGTAAGAAGGCATTTGTTGCTGGTCTCCGGGACTTGTCTTTATTGTCTTTTAGGGCAAACAAAAGAAGGAAAGATCTCACTATTAATTAACATTTGTTTTGCAATTTCATACAGGTTTGTTTGGTTTTTTTAAACAGTCTCTGGAGTGAAATCAGACCTTTTATCAAATATTTAGATACAATATTTCTTGTTCAGAAACAGGACTGGCTGAAATATTAACAAGTGTTAGAAAGATACCTGCCTGCATTTCACTTCATGCTGTTGAAGTCTTTAAATCACTATATTAGCCCCTAAAATTGTAAACAAAAAGACAATTTACTGGCTGCCATACTAGAAGAGAGAAGTAACAGCTAGTTATAACCGAACTGTGCCTTTAATTATTTTATTTATATTGCAAATTTCAACTGACAGCAATTAGGGTTGACTATTACCCCAGGAAAGCAGCTTGACCAATATTTATTATCCTATTAAATAGATGGGATTTAGTTTAACAGAGGAAAAAATAGGTTCCTTGTCATTTCTCTCATTAAGGTGATTTCCATAATTCTAATGGTGATTCCCACATCTTTAAAACTAAGCTTGGTAACAGAAAAAAAGACACAGCTGCATTGGGATGGTGAGGGACTTAGAAAAATTCTGATATGAAATGTCCAAGCTGAATTTGTTTAATTTGCTCTTAACTTATTCCTCAATGGCATAATCCCACAGTCTCTCTTCCTCTGAAGTATGTCCCTTGGATTTTTTTAAAACACGTGTATCTGTCTGGGTACCTTCTGTTGCACCACCTCAAACCTTCTACATGCACTTAACATTAAAGGTCTCTAATTTTCTTCTCTCTTACACCTATTTTTCAGCAACATAAATCCAATGCCTTTAATGGGATTACATCTGACTTGCTCCAAGAAAACCAGAGTGAAAGAATCAGCCTCATAGTGTCCAAAGTCTCATTCAATACTCCAAAAGTGACAATTTGCTAATTATTTTCTGTAGAAGTAAATTTATTTCCCTTTTCTCAAGGGGCACAAGGCAACACTGTTGCTGCAAGACACAAAGATTCTGAGCATGACACAATCTCCCTTTAACATTTAAATTGCAATGCTGTTCAGGAAACCACATGACTAATTTTTCAAGAATTAGAACCACAGATACTTTTTCCGGTTCTTCCTTTTCTATTAAACAAGAAATCAACCTTTCTGCCTTTTCCCCCCTATACACTGGAAAATACTTAGGATACGTTTTGGCAAAAGTGAAGGAAATATCTTAAGAAAAAAACTTATTTAAAGCCAGAGAGAAGAGAGATTTTCCATTATGTTTTCCACTGGGGGGATGACTATTCACATACAAGAAAAAAAATGTCAACCTTTATCTATGTTATGGAAGACAACAATACAGGTGCTGGAAAAAATATTTCCTAGCATAAGCAAAAGGCAAGCGTATTGCCACAAACATCACTAAGTAACAGTATTTTATCCACCTAAACTGTTCTTTCACAAATCAAACTACAGGATTCCTGTCAAGTTTAAAATCTTACTGTATGTATTTTTAAGTGTTTCTACCCTTTTATTCTGTTAATACCTATACCCTTGATTGTTTACAATAAGAGAAAACTCTCATCCTATTTTTTTTTTTTACTACCTCCTCTGTTCACTCT
>JAOXJM010000041.1:18318052-18355513 GCA_026413425.1 Tringa solitaria
GAGAGCGAGAAGGTCTCCCCTCAGCCTCCTTTTCTCCAGGCTGAACACCCCCAGAGAACCAGCCCCAATACTGAGCCCTGGGGGACACCACTCGTGACCAGCCGCCAACTGCATTTAACTCCTCTGCCTTGAAAACAGATGAGAGTCTCTTTAGCACAGCCGCAGCAAGTACTGCTGTTCAATCTAGCATCCTTTATTAAAATAGCCTTTCCTCCCTTGTCCCCGGTGCCACCTGGCTGTCAACTCTTTACCCAGAGATGGGTGCATTCACTAGTAGTGTGCATGCATAGGATCCGTTTCACTCACCCACCACCACAGAAGTGAAGACAAGGTGACCCCTGTAGCTCTTGACACACTTTTTAAGCCTTAAAATTGATAAAGCCTTATTCAGAAATGCAAAAAAAAAACCAAAACAAACCAGATTACCACCTCTCTGAGCTTGTGCTGTGGAAATCATACACCTAGGCAACAACATCTTCTAAAAGCAAGGCACACATAGCTACATGCTAAACCTGGTGCAAATTTCTGTCATGAGAACACAAAATTCCTCCTCACAGCATCGCTTCCCTGTGTCTCCTACATATTTCTCCCAGGTCAAGATTCTCGAACGCTATCTGGGCAATAATTGCAGCTGCTCATAACTACACAATAGGTTTGCATTTGCAAGTCTGAAAAAAAGAAATTAGTGTGAGAATGCCACAAGCTCTTCTTTTCTATTCAATTGATATTGATTTCTCTTCCTTTTATTAAATATTAGGTTTCTCTTTAAACATACAGGAAATAATCTGTGTATCTAGAATAGTTCTTTTGCTTGAGTTCCAAAGCTGGTAAAATACCAATGTGAAGGCTTTAGCTACTCTTTCTATTAGCTAGTGGGTTTTGAATACAATCCCCTGCCAAGCTTTCTGCTCCCCATGTGAGCTCCCTGCTACACACATGTGAAAACAGTACTAATTACCCCATTAGGGATTCTCCTGAACTATGCAGGATACCCAACCAAGAACTGTGAGCTCGAATCAGCAGGGGCAGGTTAACAGGTCTAAGCATATGCAGGTCAGAGGAGCAATGACTTGCAGAACCAATTACATCCTCCAGACATAGGAATGGTGAGAGGAATAACCGAGGTAAAGGACAGGGCTGGTAAAATGAGTGAAAGAAAAAGAAGAGAGGGAAAACATAGGCTAAATGCAAGGTAGGTCCCACAGGCAACTCCCTCCTGGCATGACACATCATATCATGTTCCTACAGCTTTTCTTCAAAGAATGTCTTAGTTCAGCCTGGTACACTCTTCAGAAAATATTTGGTGCTACGGTGTCAAGGCCTTGAAGACACCTCTACAGAGATGCATTTTGCCCAATATCTGAGAAACTCTCCTTATCATCCAGCTGTCCTAAATGGGAACCGAAGGCACAGCATTGATGATTTGTGCAGTGGCTGCCTATCACAAGCGAGACCAGGGGAAAGAGCTGAGGTACCAAATGCAAAGTGGTAGCAGTACCTTCACTGCTCCAGGGCTCCCAGCTGTTGACCCTCATTGACTCTTGGTTATCCACATGCCCCAATATTCAACTGAAAACAGTGCTGGCTAAAAGTCAGTATGACCTACCTTAATTCAATGTTAAATCCAGCTTGAACATAAATAGTCCATTCGCATTGTGCATTCAGTGGGTAACCCTCCAGCAAAATCTGACCTCTAGAAGCCCTAAGAACCTGCCCACATCCTGAGGAGAAAAAGAAGAAGAAAAAAATCTGTGTAAGGGACCTTCAAGAGGCATTTGAAGAAAATACATGCAGAAAAAACATTGGAATGAGAAGACAGGGTGACTTAGGAAGATACACACTTTCTTACAAGGCAGTATATAAAATAATGGGACAGCCACACTATAGCTATAAAGAGTTATGACTCTATTAGAGTACTGTCTAAGCAAAGAGCACCCCTAGAAAGTTTTAGTTGATTACTTCTACCCAGTTTGCAATGCAGGGTCATGAAACTACTCCTTACAGCTTTTGCCCCACTCTTCATTAGCCCACCCGCCCACCTGGCTGACACTCCAGCTCAGAAGTTTTGACGGATCTCATGCTGATCTATGTAATCACTGAGGCTGAGGAAGCTGGTGGGAAAGCACCAAAGGTACAATAAACACTTGAATTAGCTCAAGCAAGCAAAACAGTGAGAGGAGGAACAGTTGCACCCAACATCATAATTTCACATCCTTCACGAGGAGATTCTTGGAGGAAAAACAGTTGATGTATTCCTAGAGAAGACAAGTCTGTCCTCAGAATTCACCACATCACCCTTAGACGTAAATGCCACCATGCCAATGGAGACATATAACCATCACAGCTCCTTCACGATTGACTCAATGTAACACGTATACAATATACAGTCCTCATCCCTTCTCTCAGGTTCATTCCTATCCTTCCTCTACTCCTTTATCACTCTGCCTGTGTCACTCTCAGCTTTTCACCATATTATGAAATGTACTTTAGTGCCCAGCAGCAACAGAATAAGACAAAGTACTCTAGTCATTTCTGCCCAGTCCAAGAAAACCATCTGAGGACAATGACCTGAACAAACAGCAGACAAGGTCACACACTGATGAAGCAGTATCTTTTCATTACTATCCTGCAGCTGTCCCTAGGCAGCTGTCAAGGGATAGTTGTCCTAATTCCTCACCTTGATGCTCATTTTCAGCTCAGAGAGTTCTTTCACCTTTGGTAACCTCTCCCTTTCCTCCAGCTATACAATATGGCTAATGGTATTTTCCTCTGTGCAAGAGGGAAAGTTGTTTTGTGATTTCTGTATACCATTCTGTGATCTGTAAATGCAAGTGCTAGCAAAATGCACAGAGATAATTATGCACCAGATGCACTGAGATAATGTCTCAGTTTCTACTTTCCTGACTACATCCTTATGAATGGCTACATTCCCTGGTAAGCCTGGTTGCTTTGCTGGGGGATGAGGCTGTATCCGTAGGCCATAAATTGCAAATGAGTCTAAAATCATCACCAAACCAGGGGATTCTGTCAGGCTGCACACCACAAGTAATGAGGCAAATGAACCAAAAGACCTCCACAGCAACTCTCTTGCTTCTTTTTGCCTTTTTAGTCCAACAGAAAGCCCTTCTCCTTCCATCTGCTTCCAAAGGGGAACCTTAAACTTTTAACCAGTAACACAGGATGAATGCTTCCTACTGAAATGGTGGGGTTTAACACGCGCCTCAGGGCCCTTCCTTCCTCTGGGAAAAGAGGGTGACAGTGACCTGATTTGGTGAAGTACCAATTTGCGGTTCCCATTGACCTTAGTGTCTGGAAATCATTCCTGCTGCATCTGGTCTACGGGGAAATGTGAAAACTGCAGCTCAATTACTCCTCTTTCTTCTTAAGAAAGTGTTGCTCAAATAAAATACCCTTTGTTCATTTACCCTTGGTTACCCTTAATTAAGCAGGACCCAAGGAAACAGAAATCCTGCTCAGAAGATTTCCTCAAAAGTGTTTCATCCTCTGTGGCTCACTTAGTTCCCTCTGTAAAAGACAAGGATTAATGACTGTGCCCAGCAACCACATTAGGATTCAGTGAGTACAGCAGGATCTGCTGTGGTGCACATGATAATGCTCCTTCCCACAGCAAGAAACAGGACCTTGTGCTGCTGCTGGCTCCTGCCTCAAAAACAACCTGAGACAAAGCTGCTAGAAATCTTCGGATGGTTTGACAGGGGGCTTGGACCACCTCAAAGAAAGTTTCCCTTTCGTCCTGAAGGGCTTTTGAGTTTCTGATGGATTTAACAAAGGAAAGCCAAAGAACTGGTGCAAAGAGATACTTGTGTGCATGGCATACTAAACACACTTTTCTGTTTGTGGTGGTACAGCCCGAACTCTCTGAACATTGGTGCCAAGGAAGAAGGTTTGGCCAGCAAAACACGTGGTCCAGAGGCTAAAGAGAAGCCATTCAATGGCTGCCTCCAAAAGAACTTTCTCAGATCTGCTACTGCCCTTCTCCACACTAAGCGCCTTTGCAGTCACATCAGATCTGTGCTCTTGTATCTCTAGCCCTTCTAGCAGAAGTTAGGCTGACTCTGCAGACCAACAGTTCAATCATTTGTTGATCAAAAGGAGTCTTTTCCCAATCCTTGGGAGACCTGGAAAATTATCAAAAATAATTTACATCCTAAACACAAATGCTGGCAAATTCTGCCTCATTTACAAAAAAATAATCCACTTTGGCGGAGTGTCAACATCCTTGTTCCGTTCCTGTCCACAAAAAAAGGCAGCTTTCAGGGCCACAGTAAGATTTCCTCTAAGGCTTGTTAGTAACAGAAAAGAAAACAATTCAGGAGACCTCAGAGTTGTAGCCCACGGAGACCCGTGGGTCGATGGAAGGAGAGGTCCTGAGGAGACCTCCAGTAAGAACTCATTATCTGCTGTTCAAGTGCTACAGCATCAATGTGGGGCTCCTTCAAAGGTCAAGAGAGAATGAGAGTAAAAATGTTACTGGTATTCAGAAACAGGCTGGTAGGGAAAGGCAGCTGTCATTTGTCACGCCTTGTTGCTATCTATTACTTGTTGGCCACCAGCATTGCCTGCAACACTCATGGTTGCAAAATCTGCAAAATAACAGGCACTGGGACTGTATGAAGTGTCTGTTCTCAAGCGACGTGACAATCAGAGGTTGAGAAAGGCTGTTGGAATGCAGGGTACAGAGGAACGCCTCCTGTAGCGTTGCTTTTCTTCTGGTTTTAGATTCTGATGTCCCTTTTAGGGCATGACAATCCAATCCAATAAACAGTCCCATTAGGAAATGTCTCAGTACCCGATTAACAATTCAGTCTGATTGATATTTTTTTTTTCTAATAACATTCCTTTGGACTACCCTATACCATTTCTTTGTGCAGAACATACCATGTCCTTTGGTTGTTTTTCAGCCACGTCCATGTGTCCGACTACGTCAGCAGACAGTACACACTAGATGGCCTCATGGGCTGGCCCGTGCTACTTCTTCCTTGCCACAGCCCTCCATGCACATCGCCACTCTTGCTGGCAGTATCCAGAATCAGCACCCAGGGCTCACCCTGCCCTCACAATTGCAGGCTGCCCTAGGGTGAACCAGGGCCCGCCCCACGGCTTCCCCCCCATAGGCTAAATTGCAGCTGCGTGCTCCTCTGCATCCCTGGCGCTCATCCCCTTGTGCCCACCCGCGTGGCCATTTCCCCGTCTGTCTGACAGGAGCGGGCCTGGAGCATGGGGCCTAGGGCTGAGGATGGGGCTGGAGCCTGGGGCTGGTGCCTGGGCCTGGACCTGAGGCCTAGGGCGGGGGCTGGGGCCGGGGCCTGGGCCTGGGCCTGGGCCTGGGGCCTCCTCCGGAGCCCTCGGGCGCCACCTACCGTCCGTCTGGCAGCGGTGCCGCAGGGTGCCCACGGGCGCTTGAAGGAAATGGCGCGACGGGATCGCTGAGCGGCGCTGGCTGCCCTGCGGAGGAGGGAGTCGGGGCCGAGCCGTGCCCAGGGCGGTTTGTTCGGGCGGTCCGGCAGGGACGGGCTGGAGCCGGAGGGCTGTCTGCTCTAGGGCTCTGTCTTGGGCGGCCCCGCCGCACGCGGCTCCGGGAGCTAGAGGCCGGGGCCGGTGCTCCTCGTCAAGGCCTGCGGCGCCCCGCGAGAGGGAGACAAAGCTCAGTCCTCCCCGGGCGGCGGCGGCGGCGGCGGGTCCTCCCGGAGCCCTGCCAGCTGCCCAGGGGCTCGCCTGCGTGCACCGCCGGCTCTTTCCTTCGCACCGTGCTCCGGGCAGTTGCCCAAAGCGTGAAGGCGTGGGAAGTCTCCGGGCAGGTTGCCCTCGGCCCGAGAGGAAGGCAGACGCGAGCCTCGCTGGGCAAGAGAAGGGAAAATCTGGGGAAGACGCTTCAGCCTGGGAGAGCTCTGCATGGAGGAGTGCCCCGCTATGGCCACTGCGGCTACGCTGCTTCTCACGGCTGCTGGTCTGCTGTGGGGTGAAGCTTCTTGCGCAGCTTCTGCAAACGACCAGTTTGGTCGGGGCAGGTGCTGCAGGCCGGCCGTGCACTTGCTAGCAGAGGGCACCAGCATTTGCGATAGAGGATGAAGTGGAGAGATTATACCCACCAGTTACTGTGGTTGTGCTCCCTTGTGTTTCTGGGATTTACTGGCACTCTGCCGCTGGCAGGTGCCCTGGGGCAGGCTGCAAAGTTCCAGGTGTGATCCTGCCTGCCAGGTACCAGAGAGAGATGCCTCCTCTTTCACTCTCCAAAATGTGTTGTGTTGGCACACCCACTGCTCCAGCAGCCAATGCACGCTGTGGCTGGCCACCCTCCAGACCCAAAGCCACAGAGCTGTGGGCCTGCAGGCTGGCACTCTGCATGGTTGTAGGCTTCTTTCTGGACGTGCAGTCTCTGCGTGCCTGAGCCTGCCATCAAGGACGAAAGTGAGATAGCCCTGAAAGCCAGGGCAGGGGAACTCAGGAGTGTGCTGGGACCACAGCTCTTCCCTGTGCTCCTCTTTAAGAGTGGAAGAGACAATAGCGCATCTGCCCATCCTACCCTGCCTCTGAAGTACCGCAGAACCACACAAGAAGACTATGTTCTCAGCGTCACAAGTAGTAGGAAAAACACAGCTCTGCAGAATTTCAGTATTGCAAAAATGTCTGAATAGACTACAGTGTGAGTGTGTATTTGCCTTAAAACAAAGCAGGCAGAGTAGGCTGAAATAAACTGTAGGTAACATCTACTCGGGCAGAGGGAGGAAGGATTAGATGAGGTAATGATTCTTTCTTGGTTCTGCTCTTATAAGAAGTGCCAGGGGAGCTCTAGCATTGACCCAGAGCAAACAAGACTTTAAAGTGCTGTCAGAAATCACACTGTAAACTGCAAGGGACTCAACTTCCAAAAGCTTATCAACTTCTGAAGCACCAAGGTTGAGTTGGCCCTGTTGATGAAACATGTTGATACCTCATATTTTGCTGTTTGAAGCAATGATTTTATTTTGTTTGCTTTCACCTCCTGAATGGTCAGGGGCTCTGTTGGGAAGGCAGGTTCAATTGTTGCTTCAAAATCAATGACTTAAGAGGAGACAAGACTAAGGTGTATAGAATAATGGACAGAACAGAGTATGAAAAGCAGACTTTGCTTTCATCCCTTTCAGTGAAATGTGAGCAAAGACAGTCAACACAAACTGCAAGAGGGTTGATGAAAGGCTATACTTTCACTGGTGGGAAACTGATAAAGGAAATACTAGTCTTAAACTGTATTGAATTAGTTTATGGAATTCATTATTAACAAATAGCATTGGGACCAACAGCTTAGTGAAATCCAAGAAGCAGGAGCTTTTGTACGCTGTTGGGAACCAAACCTTCCAATATCACTACCAGAGCCTGAAACACTCCTGGTCCATCATGACACTGTTAGCAGTTGCAAGACGCAGTTTTCTAGAGCTGCCTTGGAGTGCAGCGGAGCTGTGCAAAGGAGGGAGGGAGGGGACACTGGAACTTCATCGGGGCTAGTTCTGCAGCCCAGGGGTTGAAGAAGGACAGAGCAGAAGCTCTTTGATGTAGCAGTTGCCCTTGTAAATGTTTATGCTTTGGTGAAGGCCTCTGGGGAATCAGTTATGCTGAAGTATGTCCAAGATATGCAGAGAACAGATTTCCAGAGGCACGGTAGTTAAAGTTTTAAAATAAACCAAAACAAACCAGAAATTCAGTAGGGTTGTAACCTCCTGTGACTTGGGGCCCGGGTCAATCCCTAGCACATGAGCAGTGGGAGAGTTTTCCCCCGTGCAGATCTGCTTAATGCCTGGTCATGTTTGCCCTCTCCTGCCTATGCCCCTTAGAAGACTCACTGTACAGGAATAGCTGGAAAGGCACAGCATGGCTCTGGCTCTGTCCCACCACTCCCTGTCCCTGATGTGCCTCTCTGCCCATGCAGGACACTTACTCATGCAGTCCCCTCCGTACCAGCCAGCTCTGCACTCTGCGCAGTAGATCCCCTTGATATAGAAGTCGTCAAGCGTCCCTCCCCAGGAGCCATTGCGGCAGGACTTGCAGTTCTCAAAAATGGTGCAGCCTGAAAGGAGAGCCACTGCATTAGAGGAAAGCCAAGGTAGATTGTCCTGTGAGATGATCAGCCTGTCTCTCTTTTCCACCAAAAATGCCAATGACGTTAGTGACTGCTGCGGTGCTGACAGCTTCCCCACTGTGAACTGTACCCAGCCTCCACCCCCAAACCCTAGGCAGCTGAGACTCTGAAATTTGGAGTCAAACTCCCAGCGTGACTTGCCCAAAGCTCTAAATCTCATTGCTCTCACTGTTAATGCCTCTTTCAGGAGTCTGAATGTGGATGCTGGTGCCACTCAGGCCCATCCCAAGTGATTCTGATGTCTTCTAACCTGGTCCTGTCTCCTCTATCACCTTTCGCTTTGCCCTTCCCTCCTTGCTAGTTGGACTTCCAAGTCATCCCTCCCTTCTTGCTTTGGGGATTCAAATCATCCCAGAGCACCTATGAAACACTTATTGGGTGAAAACAGCTGCAACATCACCCTTTGGCAGCTCCCAAGCCTGTCCAAGACACTCTGCAGACAACACTGCTGCTCGAAAGTCAGGGTTTTTTTCTGGCAATAATGCTAGCTGCTGTGCAGGCACCTTGCCAAGTGTCTGGATACTGCCAGCAGAATGGCAGAGGGAGTTCCTGAGGAGATGTAGGGTAATCCCATGCCTCAGCGCAATGTGCCTTACCTGCCCAACAGCTACCATTACTGATGGTAGTTGGGTGCATCATTGGCTGATGCCTTGGCCAAAGATCTGGTGTGAACGTGGTGTGGGCCTAAGCATACCTGGGTGGATTAAGCAGGAGTCACACTCGTTCTCCTCGTTCCTGCAGCAGGGGATGGTGTAGCCCACTCTTTCTTTCTGTCCTGGGCAGATGCACTCAATTTGGTCATATTCGCAGCACTCCCGACACATGATATTCCACTCGGCACCCGGGCAGTTTTCGTTGATCACTGTGTACTCTGCAAGCGGGGAACAGAGAGGGGGACACGCGGAAATAATGTTATCTGCTGAGGGTGGACAGGATCTATTATTCAGCAGTTTGTCAGATCATGTGTGGCGTGAGGCTGGCCCAGGAAATCCCAAACTACATGCTAACTCACGGCCGAAACGTTAGCTGGGTTTGGGTGTCTAAAGGCCACACAGGCAGTTTTACAGTGCCAGCCAGAGGAGGCAAACAGTCCTGAGGGAAGGAATATGGTTACTTCAGTCTGCTCTCTGCAAGCCCTTCCCACTTCTGTGGTGAGAAAAATAGTTTAAAAAAAACCCAGAGGATAACATCACATGACAATTTCTTATGCAGATCACAGTACTGATTTACATCCTTATATGCAGTATAGATTATTTAAACTATAATAGCAAGTTTTGGTCATATTTCTGTTTGTGAATTTGCTACTCTTGAAGACTAGGGTGTCCGTCAGGAAAAGCCACTTTTGAGGCTGGGTTTTAGCTGGTTTCACTCCTCATTTTCACTCAAAAGCACAGTGTTACACATGGCTTCACTGCCAAAGGAAACAAGATTTTTCATTATTTTTAAAGGTTCATTTTGTCTGGCATTTCTCAGGTGGTAACATTATTAATATCTTTTGATTATTTAACATAACCTTATATATTATTTAAGCTATGCTGGAAGTGCCCTTTTAGGAAACGACCTCAAACTGTGACTCTGAATTGCCACACTATGTGCAGATCCCATCTTTATCCACCAGCATCCTATCTAAACTCTGCAAAATGAGATCTGATGAGTGCACAATGCTGTCAGTGTGTCTTCTAACCAGCTGACAGACCTGATGACTGCTTTTGTGGAGTTTGATGATAAAAAGAGAGAGCAGACTAGAAAGATGAGACATGAAGGAAACATAATGAGATGTCTCTTTTTAATTCCCTCTCTCCTCCCCTTTTTACTTTCTTTCATTGTGGTTAGGTAACATCCGTCTGCCTTTTGTTTTAAACTCTGAGTGACAGGGCTGCCTTGTAATTGCAACAAGCCATACATCTCTAAGGCGCAGCACTCCCGGCTGTGCCTGTACCTGCCTCCCTTCTCACACTGCTGCTTTTTGTGCCTCATAACCCAGTTGCCATGTCTGCTGGAGCTCCCTACCACCTAGCCTTGCTCCCCTGTCTCACTTGATTCTTTGCGACCTCATGAAGCCTGGTTCCTGGAAGCTTATCTTTTCTTCTAATGATAATGACTCCATAGAAAAGGGACCACCAAACTGTTTATCCATTTTTTCCCCTTTGGCTGGGAAATGAAATTCAGCCCTTCATGCTCCTCAGAACTGAGCCTTTCCCACATGCCCGGTGTACCGAATGGGGAGAGTCCAGTGCCACTCTGAGTGTGGAAACCAGGCAGCTGATTGTGCTGAAACCTTACTATTCCCCTATTCCTTCTCCCTCCCTCCATAATCATTCCAAAACAAAAAAAGAAAGCCACTTCTGTCATGCAATAAGATTCTGTAATTTTTTATTCCAATGATAGATTCTTATATCAAAATAGCCTTAGTGTTTAGCAGTTATATAGCCTTTTGCCTCTAGATCTACAAAGTCCTTTTTCCAGATGGGAAACTGAAGCACGAGGGAGGGAAAGTGACTTTGCTCAAGGTCCCAGAGAAAAACAATAGCAGAGCCAGGAATTAAACTCATGCCTTCTAATTCCCAGAACAGCAGTCAGTCAATCAACTTGGCCAAGTTGGGACTTCTTAACGTATGGCTATTATTCTCCTTTAATGTAGCCATTTATCTATTAACTGTATCTGATTCAAATTCCAGACCAAATTGATTTCACGTGTTTAATTGTCTTACTAGAACTGACACTCAGTTTGATACATCTCACCATACATGACTGAAAATAGCTCTTTCTGTTGGGTATGGGGGTGGAGGTCTCACTTCTTGTTGAAGGAAGACTCCCCAAAGTCTGAGTAATGAATAACTACTCAACACTCAGGAGCTTTAGCAAAGCTTCCTTCAAATTCTTGTGTTTCCCAACTCAAGCTAGAAATATAATTTCTCTCAAGATTGATAAAGCTTATTAATAAAATGGCTATATGCATTTGGGTTATAGCTGTAAATTCCCCAAGAAAAAATCCTATCTGTAGAATGACCCAAATGTTCATAGGCAAAGTTGCACTGGGGTGGCTAAGGCATGGCTCCGTCCTTGCAGGAATTCAAAACCTGGCAAGGTAAGGCTGCCAGCAACACAAGTCTGAGAAAGGGGCCAGACCAGATGACCTCCAGAGGTCCCTTTCAACCTAAATTATGCTTCCATAAAATATTACACATCTATTTGTCTATGTGTAGAGAGAGTGTGTGTATGCATATGCATGCTTATTTTCATATGTAGAGCTTGTGTACACATCGGGGCCAAAAAGCAGATGCCGCACTTATTCTTGGTGAATCAAATGGGTGTATTTGTAGCACAAGTTGAGTTCAAGGTAATATTTAGTGTTATGATGGGAGCAGGAGATCTTGGCCTTTAAAGAACTGTAAAAATACATTTGCCGCTACCTGGAAATGCTGTTTGCTCACTTCTTGCCCTTGTCTCAACCAAGGCAATGAAAATAAACTGCCTTTTCGTTTTATGACAATTTAATTCCCTTTCAGGTTCTCAGGTGCTGCAGTTTGGGCAACGCATATAGCCTTGACAAGGAAATTTGTGGATTTGAGATTTTTTCTAAGTGTTCCTCTCTGGGATTTTCTTCAGGGAAATCATGAAATCTATTCTGAAGTTTTGTAGATGCTATTCTTTAAAGAAATTTGTGTGAAGACTTTATGCACCTCTAATAACTGTAGGATCCCTCTTGTTTTGCATAAGTATCTTTCCCTCAGAAATCTGGGAGGGTGACAGACAGAGCCACTAGCGTGTGTAATGAACGTTTGTGTTACTGAGCTTAGCCTGGACTCCAGGAAGAAGAGGCATAACCCTGCTCCCCCTTGTGCATTCACGGAATGGTAACCACTGGCAGCTTCCCACACTTGGCCATTATTTCCCCAAAACAGAACAGCTTGAGGCAGAGAAGAGTGAGGAAAGATTTATTGACTGAGTAAAATACTGGAAGCCAGGCTTTGGCCAGCTGTGGCAGAGATAATTGTGGGGTGCCTTGTGGGCCTGATTTCAATAACCCTCCAGAGCAGGCAGTCTGGCTTGCAGGGCTGCATCTCCCAGCATCAAACACAGTCCAGAAAGTGGCTTGACCTGATTTGGGGAGAAGCAGGAAGAAGCTGCTTGACAACCTATGCAAAATATTTAGCTGAAAAGAACAAACAAGTCTCTGGACAGATAGATAAACAGTGGATTAATTTATAGGATTCTAATCATGGAAGAAAAGACCATTAAATCTAGGAATAAAAAGCGCACATGGAAGAAGCTCAGGACCATGGAAACCAAGCAAGAAATGGCTGCGTTGGGAGTGCACGCAAACCTCTGGGGAAGCTGCTAGAGAGAACACCAGCTTGGCTTTGGAGCCTGGCAGATCACAACGCAACATTTCACCCAATGTGTCCAGTCCACCCTGAGGGACCAGTGAAGTGGGAGATGAACACTGAGGCGTGCGCAGGGGGGCTGGTAATTCTCATGCATTTCCATGTTCAGATGGCAACCCTTTCACACTTTTTGCTGACATCTGCACCAAGCAAGACTGCCTAGTCCCTATAACACCTTTCAGATCCTAATCAGCACATATCATAGCACATTTCAAATCCATCAGCAATGGATTTTGTAAGGCAGCAGTAGGAGGGGATGCTTCCAGTCAACATCCTCCCTGTTTGCAGTGTCAGTCTGTGTTACAGTGATGACAATTCATCAAAGTGATGACGCCACTTCCCCTGCTCCCCAGCGGAGAGCCAGGGCTTTGGAGGAGCCAAAGGCTCCTCTCTTTGGTGAGCCCTCCAAGCTAACAAATGGGCCCTGAGCTTCCTCTGTGAAAACCTGAGTGTGGATGATGAGCCGCAGCAAGGAGAAGATGCAGCAAGACCATGTGGCACCCGCTCCACACAGATGGCTGATCCTGCTCTGGCTTCCACTGAGCTGGCACTGGCAGCTGAGCTGCTGAAAAGCAGATGAAGAACATCTACAGAGAAGCTGGCACGGAATGAAATGCACAGCCAATTTGCTGAGTATTTTAATGCTTACTGACTTCCCTTGTCAGTAACAGGACTTCAGTTTCTCCACAGATCCTCAAAACTGCAAAGGCAAAGCCTTTGCTCTTGGTTTTGACTCAGATCAGTGTTTTTAAAAGCAGTGCTTGCCTGCCTGCCCATGTACCACAAACCCACAGGAGCCAATGAAGGGAAGGAGTGTAAGTAAGTAAGCTGCAATAGCTTGAAGGGTAAATAATTTTAATCTGCTGGACTATCACGCTTCTACTGTCACTCACTTCCTTTGTGAAGTTGTGGCAAATCCAGCTCTGATTTGACTTGCCAGGCTTACCCACATCTCTCACTTCCTCTGGCCCAGAATTCCCTTTTTAGCTTCTTGTCTTTGCTTCACCTTTTCAAAACCTGCTGACTTCCTTGGCCGAGATGTACTTGGACCACCTGGTGTGCAGCAGAGGAGCTTGAACAGTTAGTGATGTAGTCAGCATCTCCTTGACATAGGTGTGTCTGTTTTTCCTATCACCCTCCTGGTCTGAGCACACATATGACTCAGCCATCTCTGTCCCTGCTAAACCTCAAATATTTTCCTATTCCAAACTGTAGGACTTCAGAAAATGGGGTGATAAAAATCACACAAGAAATTCTTCTGTTAGCACTTGGGAAGGGTCATGATGATAATGGAGGCTTGAAATTGAAATTGAAATGCTGCTTGAAATTGAGTGGAAATGCAACCTTCCAAAAGGGTAGTTTTTACTGCACCACTGAAAAGCCAGAAGTCTCCCTGGAAGATAAGTGAAGGCTCCATTAGCACTCACACTGAAGACTGGAAATGTGTTACTTATTCTTTTGCCAATGAATTCAAAGAGGATGCCCAAGTAATTAAAAATAGATGCAAGGATAAACCATCTTAAAGCACTAGTTCTATTCTGTACAAGGTTTGCTGGAAAGGATAGTGATGAATCCTGTGGGATATACAATGAGCCCAGTCAAATCTCTCATTCAAGGGAAAAGCAGAGACCTATCAGGGATGGAAAACCAGACCAGATCAAAGCAAGCTGAGGCTTAGAGCTCAGGGACAAAGGAAGAACTGCCAAAAGCCAAGCTGAATTTGACCTTTAAAAGAAAATAAAATAATGGCAAAAGGTTCTTCAGCCATATAAAGAAAAAAGAAATACTGAGAGAGATTCTTCATGTAGATGAAATGTAAGGCTGAGGTGGAGAATATTGTGAGTTACTAGCTTTCATCTTCAGGGTGGTTGCTTGTGGGGAACCTGTGAGCAGGGGTTTGAGAGTGTGGAAACAAATAAGGTGTTATCCACGTATTAGTGAGTTTCTAACCAATTGCAGTTTGCATCTCGGTATATTCAAGTAAACCAACTTCAATTTTGGTTTATCTTACTAGGTCAGGCTTAAAGCTTCAGTGATTCAGGAACAGAATCACAAGCACGTTGCTGCCTCATGGCACTACATTACCATCATGGTAAAGCGTCAGCTTTGGCACACTTGTCTTTTGTCAACAAAGTTATGACTTTTTCAAAGTGATTATTCAACCAGTTCATATTCCTCAGATGAGAACATGCCCCTTTTTATTTGATTGCATTTTAATTTTTTCAGCATGATGCTCAAGAACAATTGTTGCCTTCTTCAGCATTTGATTTTGCACTTGATTTTGAAGGCCCCAATATCTTAAGGCTCTTACTAGAAAATGTTTGGCCATGTAATAATTTTGAAATGAAGGTTTCTTATTTAAGGAAAAACTAGTTCTAACAGAGGTGAAACCCAGTTACAGCTAATATTTCCTTTAGGTCTCTCTCATTTTTATTACTGTTTTATCCTGCTCCTTTCTTACTCAGCTCTACTGTCATTGCATGGATGTGCAAGCTGGGCCCTGCCCTATACATACCATGTGTGTGGACGTTAACATCAACAGGAAGAGCTCTGAGCACACAGGAGATCCTGAATTTGTCAGCTGGAAATGAGAAACGTGTTGGGCACAACTGTGGCCCCACTGTGATGAGCAGTAAGACTCCCTGTTTGATTTCGCAGGGGCCCAGAGGACTAGACCTCGGAAAGGAAGAGAGATGTTCCCTTTAAGGTGGTTTTACTGGGGATCTTGGAAAACAGTGTACCCCAAACCATTAATAATGAAGGAGACTGCAGGTCTTTAGTCTTAACCTCTTTTTGCCTCAGATAACCCATTGTGCAAAATGGTGCCTGTTTTCCTAATAGATGCCTTAATAGGATGAAAGGGATAATGCTGTCTCTAAAAAGACTTGCTTCTCTTTAGAGATTATGTACCTATTATTCTTTTTAGCAGCTGGGTTAATTAAAGGAGGAGCTACATCCCTGTTTTAGTTTTACTTGGTGTGCTTACTTTATGGGTTGCAGACCTTCGCTGAATAATTAGACTGCTTCTACAGAGTCATTTAGCATCATTTCCTGGCCATTAGTGTATGCTTTCACACAGCAGTAAGAATGTGGGCCAAGGGGCGGGGAAGAGATTTCTATTTAAAAAGAGTATTTCTATTTAAAAAAATCAAAACTAGTGGATGAATAGAGGGGAAAATCTACTATACTAAGGTGAATCTGTCCACTTAATAAATGTGCATTAACTCAACTGTCTTTTTTAAGTCCAAAATGCAGGATTATGTTGAAAGCAGACTAGACTACTACAGAAAATATATTCTGTTTAAAAAGTGCATTGAAATCCTGTCTAGGTTAAGTACAACTGTGTTCTGCTGGATAAGGCCACTGTTGTCTTAAACTCTATCTTTTTAACAACTCAGAACATAGAAAAAGTGTTAATGTACATGCTCCTTTGATTCAGGAATTCTGGTCTGCCTAATGTTTTCAAATAGGAGAGTCTTTATTCCAGGTTTCCTGTTGTCATATAATGTTTAGTGGCTATAAATTCATAAATAAATAGTCCTGGTGTTGTTCCTGATAGGCCATAGGTTTGCTTCATTGTGGTCCTACAGTAGTGCCTTTTTTACATTTGTAAGCTTCTATTCTTAACTATGCTATGACAAACAAATCATAGACTCCGAACATTTCTGGTCCAAGGAGGGAAAATTGTTAGTTCAATAAAAAAAATATTTTTGAGGTTTCCATCAGGTCTTTAACAGGATTTCCCCACGTGACTTCCAAGGCTTGTATGTCTCTCCACACTGCCTTGTTTTGCTTTGTCCATGATAAAAATCAAGTATCTTGATGTAACTAAAAGGAAAGCTAAATAAAAATTGTGCTTCCTGTTTGTGAGGTATAGACTTTGCCCACCTAAGCTATATAGCGGTGGGTTAGTGCGAAACCAGCATTAACACAAATAGCTCCAGGATTTTCTGTTTCCAGCCTTAACTGAAAACAGGACTGTCAATTTGGTCTTTCTACGACTGTTAAAGCCTCAGTAATCCCACTACCCCTCAGTCAACCTTACCTCAGCTGTGATGCCCAACCGGTGGTGTCATTCCTGCCGTTCTCCTCTTTCCACAGACCTTCTGTGCCCTGCGGTCCCTCCTCCTGCCTTCCCTCCCACTGCTACGGGGGTACGACAGCTACCTCTAGGGTAGGATGCTTGTTTCTATCAGGAGCTTCTCGTTCCCTTTCTTCCTACATTTCAGCAGCCCTTGTTCCCTGGTGGAAAGCTGTAACATGCACAACAGAGCCATACTGCAGACCTCCGGAACCAAAACTCTGCTCCTTCCCCCATTTTCTTGTGCTGAGATGCCCTTTTATCCCCTCCTTTCCCTTTGGAGACAGGCTGGTTGGGCCACTGGCCCAGAGGGCTGCATCAAGTGTTCATGCCTTCACCACATTTCAGATCCAGTTCCAGTTCAAACCTCCTTCTCCTCTACATGCATCATCCCCTTGCCCTCAAAACACCACACAGCTTCCTTTTACTCTCTCTTTTTGTCATAGTTGGATTTAAATTATAGGCTGTCTGTGCCACTAGTCATGACATTTTTAGCATCTAAAGCAACCTGAAGTCTGCCCTAAACCTCCCCCTCCTTTGGTTTCTTCTCTGTAGTTACGATCTGGTATTCGTGATCTTATTATCAGCACTGTGGCTTTATCCGAGAAGGGCTGTGACAGGATGAAATAGCCGGGGCAAGGCTAAAACCCAGAGGTTGCCACGTTCCCCTTCAGGCCTTGATTTCTTTCTGGGATAGAGGAGCTTATTCTGGCCAGAGAGTGTTATCAGGATGGGATTTTGTTTTCTCTGTGCTGCCAGACAACAGGTAACGAACATAGCACTTCTGGGTTAGTGACAGCATGGGGGATGTTGGGGAGCCCAGCGTTTGCTAATGGGGTCTGGGCGGCAAAGCCACGCTTCCAGAATAGGGGAGAATATTTGGGAATCTGCGGAGAAGGAGCAGCTCCAGTATTGAAATTCCTGACCCCGTGCCATGAGAATGTGCGGGTGCTACAAACTCGGGGGAGCGGTGCTGGGCCTATACCCAGCGCTGGCTTGCTGTGGTGGGGCAGGACCCAGGACGTGTTGGCACCTCACTTGTGGTGGTGTTGCCCAGACAGAAACCGCGCACACAGACAGCAGCGAACCCTCCACCTCACACCGGACTCCTCACAGCTCGCCGGGGCATGTCCTCCAGCCCTGACCAAGGGCTGCAGGTGTCCTCCGGCCGCCAGCCCCCTGTCCCTGCTGATAATCTGCCACCCTGCCCTTTGGCCTCCTGCCCCATTTGCCCCCCGGGGCCCGCTCCTGCAGGAAGGAGAGGGGCACCCACGGCCCCAGGGGGGCACCCGCAGGGCCGCGGCGGCAAGGTCTCCCTCTGAGCCCAGGGAGAGCCAAATGCCAGGCAGCAGCAGCCTTGTGGGGACTCCTGGGAGCGCCATTGAGGTGACCTCCAGGTGGAGAGTGAGGAACCCCAGCTTTCCTCCCAAAGAAAAAGCAAGTCTCTTTCCCGTTGTCTGCGCTAGGAACCCAGACACATGAACTGAAGTAACCCATTTGCTGAGATGGAACGCATCTGGATGCCTCTGAGTGCATCTGGCCTTTGCTTCTCTAGACGGGGGCTGGAGGGGGAGGGGAAGAGAGGTTGGGAAGGGTTTGGATAGGCAAAAACACACACAAACACACATATATTTTTAAGGAAATATGAGTCACTTGCACTAAAAGTTTATTCCAAAATCAATTCCCAGACATCCCCGACTCCTGCCCCCAAATCTTGAGGCAGGACCTGTGCAACCGGGTGTGATAAATATGGGTAAAAATTGGATACATCTGTGGGGAGGAGGCAAAATGCTGTTTTCCAACCTGCCCTGACATGCG
Source organism: Tringa solitaria (assembly GCA_026413425.1). NCBI lineage: Eukaryota > Metazoa > Chordata > Aves > Charadriiformes > Scolopacidae > Tringa > Tringa solitaria. Next base: position 18,336,474 of record JAOXJM010000041.1, read on the forward strand.
AAGGCCATAGCACTGCTGAGTCGCTCCCCTGGCTCTGAGAGCCCCTCCCACCCCTGTGGAGAGGAGCAGGGGCTCCTCACACTGCCAGCTGTGTGCTAGGCAAGTGCCACTGCCCTTGCCCCACCACCAGCAGGGCAAGGGGCAGCATGGAGAGGCAGGAGAGGGGACGAGGGGGACAGCTGTCTGCCATGTGTCCTCCCAAGCCCTTCTTGCTTGTTCCTGGCACCTGAGGAGCTGGTGTCAGAGTGGACCAGTGTCCTCCCTCCCAGCCTTGCAGCCCCACAGCCCCTGTGTCCTATTGCCCATCATTGTCCCTCCTTCTGCCTCCCCTCGGGGCTCCCAGCAGCCCAGTGCCTGCTTGCTCTGCCGACCGGCTTCTTGCCATGAAAGAGACATGCTGCCCCCACGGCAGAAGAGATTCATTTTCCACCTAGCCCCTTGACAGCCACAGCCCATGACTCGGGCTCCATGGCCGCTGGCAGGGCTATTTCGGTGCCACCAAGGCCAGTGCCTTGGAGCCACCTCGCCTGGCCGGTGTGCAAGGTGGCACATGGCTGAGGGACAGGCCACCCTGGGGACAAGTCAGTGCATGTGGGACAAAAGTGTGGAGAGCCGCTCTGTGCTGGTGCCCCAGGGGGAAACCGTGGCAGGAGGTTGGGAGGTTGGTCTCCCAGAGCAGCTGGAGGTGCTGGTGGCCAGCGTCCCTAGTCACCCCCTGTCACCTGCACCCCCGGGCCTGCAGGGGCTGGCAGGGAAGGTGGCCCCTGGCGAGGCAGACTCTGAAGCGCCATCCTTGGCCTGATTATTTACAGCCGTGGCACTCAGAGGGGCTGCGTACTTGACAGCTGCCCTGCCAAGAGGCACGTGCCGTGCCAGGAGAGCCGCGGTGTGGGGCAGCCTGTGATGCCAGTGGTTTGAGGGCACCGCAACCCCTGTCCCTGGGGCTGCAGCTCCCGGGGGCAGCCTGCTGTGCGGACTGCTCCAGCCACCTCCAGGTGGAAACAGCCCACCTTCATGGCCGTAAGGACACCAAATTTGCACTCAACAGTAAATGCTTTTTGCTTAACCTTATCAAGAAGAAACTGCACATGCTGGTTCAGCAGAAACTGGAGCAAGGCTTGAGTATAAAAAAGATCATTCTGCTTTAACAAGGCTTCCCCTTCGAAAGAATAATATTGGCAGAACTAACGCCCAGATTTGAAACAATGTGTGGCTTTTGTTGTATTTTTTCCCCTCACTTTTTTTCCTCCCTTGCCTTCATTCTTGGTGTTGGGGCTGGAGAGGAAAGTCTCTGTCTTGCCAAACTAAACAAATTGCACTTTACAGTTCAGAGACTTAAATGCCTCTTTTTATCATCATTTCCTTAGCACTGAGTGTTGAGAAAATAAAGCAGTAGTAAGTGAAGTGATTGCATACCCTTTTCTTGATGGCCATTGGCAAACAAATCCAGCCAGTTGTTTCTCTTTAAGGCTATTAAGTTTGCCTGGAATTTGTCCCTGGGCAAACCTTCCCCCTCCCTACCCCCCCCCCCCGTCACACTCCTTGCCGGCAAGAAAAAAATAAAGCCGAGCCCCTTCTTTCTATTATTTCCATCCCTGCAGATCCCCCTGCTTCCCATAGCAGCACATGAGATCAAACCCCTCTGACCACACTGAAGGAAGGAGACTCATCCGGCCGTGCCGGCGACGCACACGCTCGCGTACGGTACCTCTTGGCAAGCAGGAGATGAGCAGGAACTGGAGGAGAGCGAGTCCTACATGTGTCCAGGGAGCTCGCTCCATATTGCCCAGGCCGGTGCGGCAGCCTGACTGCCTGGGGAGGGAGAGCAGGCAAACGCTTTTACTGGGACCTCACCAGCTCCGGGCTGCGAGGGATCTCGGGTTTCAGACCTCAGCTCGATCCCATCCTCACCAGAGGGGAACTACCTTCAAGAGACTTCTCAGGCGTCCAGAAGCACGACGTCACCCCAAACCTCTCCAACTGCTGCCTTAACCCTTTCTGGACTCTGGCAGCGGAGCCCGTTTGTGATGGGTTTATCGGCTCAGTGCTCGGTTCTGAGATAGCGATTTTCATCTCGGAAAGAAGGGTATCGTAAAGGAGGAAGGAACAGAAACGTGAATATCTATTTGTGTGACTCATCCCGGTTGCCGTGGGTGAGCTGAAGTTATGGATGTCTCCAGAAGGAGGCACTTTGTACGTGCTACCTTTGGGCTCGAAGGGGTTGGTGCCTCCCCGAGGAGCTGCCCCTGCTGGCGGGGCTGGGCGTGGGGTGGGTGCAGAGAGCCGTGAGTTTCTCTGGTGGGGCGGATGAATGAATGAGGCTTACCAGGAGTTCGCTCCACAGTGGATGAAAGCCGCAAAACACAAAAGGAATCACTTGGCATACATGCACTGGAGCTAGTCAAAGCGTTTTTATGGAGTCCATTTCTGCCAGGAAATGCAATTTTGGCAAAATTGAAATGTTTTGTCAGAACACATTGATATTGATGATGTGTTCAATCCAGAAAAAGGAGAACCATTTAATTTGGATTTTATCTCTGTATCATATTTTGTTTTGCCTTTTCTATCAACACATGCTACTGATTTCATGTGGTCTTCATCCCACATTTCATGGCAGTATACTTTATTTTTTCTAATGTTTTCTTGCACAATTTTTCAATACTATCCAAAATAAATATTTCATTGTTCTAAATCAATCTTTCTCAATTTCATTTCTGTAACAAGTTTTCAAAATTTGCTTATATTGTTAGGTGGCAAAATTGAAATATTGGCACTTGCTTTGGAGTAGATACTCAAGTATCTCAAAAAGCTTTAACAAATACCTACAGCCTAGGTAAATCTCTTAGGCATGTTAAGCAACCTCAAAAATCTGAGAGCAGTAGCCAGTGGAAACCATGAGTAGTTTACTGCAGTGGAAAATCCATTACACCTTCAGGTGTTCTTTCACAGGGTGAATTCCTTTATCCAGACATCTCTTTAGGTTATGCTTGTCTGTCTAGGAACCTATTGATTTTTAACCGGGAACAGTCTTTGCAGTGTTTGTGCAGCTTCCACATAAAACAATACCAAAGTATTCATTATTGTCTTTTTTCTCTAAATGTCTGAATACTGATGCAAACCCATCATTGAGAATAATAATATAAGAAGACCTGAGATAGATAGATGCCAAGATTTTAACCGTTATGGCACATAGTGCTATTCAGAACAAGTCAGCATAAGAAATGTCAATAACAAATATGCCAACACAACATGTCAACGTAGCATAACTCGAAGGACATTTTGCACTTAGCTGCTGTTTGACTTTCTGCATGGCTCCAAACAGTGGAAACAATGCTAACTGCAAATACAGTAATGACCAGCCAATAAACATATAGTTTCCACTTCTCAAACACCATCTTTTTAACTATTTCAGTGTGATATATAGATATTAATTCTGGTGGGTTAGCCCACCCAGGCACTCACTCAACCCCTCCTTCTCAGCAGGGCAGAGGGTGAAGGTAACGACAGGGAACCTGGTTACCGTTCACTGTCACAGGCAGAGCAGATTCGACTCCATTTATTGCCAATTAAAATAGATTTGGGTAGTGACAACCAAAAATGAAAAGCAAACCAGTGTGTTGTCTCCCCGGCCTGTCCCAGGCTAAGCTCCACACTTTCACCCTGACTCCTCCAAGGTCCCCCTGTGCGGTGCAGGGGGACAGGGGCTTAGGGCTGGGGTCAGTCCATTGCAGCTCCTCTCTGCTGCTCCTTCCGTCTCACAGTTTCGGGCTGCTACAGCATGGGCTGTCCACAGGCTGCAGTCCTTCAGGAAATGTCCACCTGCTCCTGTGTGAGGTCCTCCAGGGGCTGTGGTGGGGATATCTGCTCCGGCCTGGGCTTTCTGAGGACTCTGCCTGGAGCACCTCTTCCCCTCTCCTCCCCAGTTGGCAGGCCTGTTTCTCACTTTTCTTCTCTCCTCCTCTGCCTGTCTGGTGTTTTTTGCCCTTTCTTAAACAGGTGTTCCCTGAGGTGCCACCAGCCTGGCGGAGGGGCTCGGCTCTGCCCTGTGGTGGGGCCCTTGGAGCTGACTGGGACCAGCCATGTCGGGCACAGGGCAGCCCTGGCCTCTCCTCACAGCCCCCACCTCCTGCACCTCGCCAGTAAAACCCGCACAGTAATTTAGTAATTCCACACACCCCTATATTTGATAGTAGATCCTGTTCTTCACCTCTGCCATCACAGGCATAATGTTCACAGCTTTTGTAAAAGGTGAAGAAAGTGGGGCGTCGAGTGGAAATCTCTCTCTGGGCACAGGAGCCATTGCAATGACAGTCGGTAGCAATCCGAAACCAGCAGTCCTAACAAACAGGCTAAAGCTTTTCTGCTGATCCTAGTGTGTGAGCCGTCTTCGCTGAGCCAGCCTGGCTGGTGCCCCGGCTGCTTGCCGGCTCAGGAGGAGGCTACCAAAGCTCTCCAATTCCCACTGGGTACTATTATGGTTAAGAACCACATTCTCCCAAGCCCTTGATGGGTGTCTTGTGCCCCAGAGCCCTGAAACCCTGCCTTGGTGACCCCCTGCTCCTTTCTGATAACTTGCACACATGCTAAAAACTCTTTTATAATTCCAGATTTGGCCTCCTCTGACAAGCTATTGCTGGCCCATGGCAGGAGGAAAAAAAAATAAGGAAAAAACCCCCCCCCCCAAACCAGGTGAAAATAGTGAAAACAGGGAGCCCTTGCCTCTTCACAAGGAAATGCAAAACTATTTTAATGTCTGTGGCATCGTGATTACTTTATTTCGTAGCCCTTATTTCTAGTAAACAAATTATTTAATCTAGTAAATCCTTTTAGGACTGAAAGTTGGTTTATGTGTATCTCAGATACATCTGAGGGAGGGTCTCATGAGGACGAAAGACAAAATATGGTTTTGGTGTGTGAAATGAAGGGAAATTCCAGAGCTGGACATGGGGAAACAGAGTGTTCAGGCCAGACATAGAGGACCTAATACTTCGGTTTCTCATAAAGTCCAGAACCATTAAGGACAACATATCCACAAGGGCCAAAACTGTTTGTTTATTTGAGCCAGTTCCCATGGCAAGACGTTCAACGTGGTAGAAAAGGAGTAACTGGGGTTGTGTCTTTGTCCTCTGCAAGGAGCTCTGCAGAGGCACCTTCTATTTTGGGGTGGAAAAGTGGTCTTTCCATTTTATGGAGGAGTGGGCTAAAGAAGGGGAAAACTGGTAGATCTATGACATCTTCTAGCTCTTCTTGTCTCTGAGGGGAGATAATTATGACACCAGGAATTCTAATTGCACGCTACAGTGCTTAAGTTAGCTTGGCTCTTTTCCTAAATTGGTTTAGTTGGTGGATCCACTGCCTCCTTAGAGAATGGCTCAGCATCCTACAGGGGTTGGATGGTGGGATGTAGCTTTAACCCCAGGAATGACTTACACAGTGCTCCTGAATGTGCTTCTTGCATTCCTAATAAGAGGCAGGGACCAAACCAGGCAGATCGCACCGGCCAAATATTTCAGGCTGTATGTAATGCTCTGTGAAAGAAAGCTCTTAACCATGTGTCTGTGCTGCTGAGGAATCTCACTGTGGCATTCGGCTGCAATGATTGTATCTGCCCTGTTGCTGAACATACTTAAGTACAGGTTTAAAAATTACATTCCACTGAAACTGAATTGTAAAACAGAGTGTGGCAAATATTGATAGAGTTACATTTTAATAGCCATTTTAAAGTACCTAGCAATCCATTTAAACCCAGAGTAAAACAAGCCCTTTGATAATTAATAATTGACTACTGAGTGAAAAATTAATGTGTAATTAATACCACTAACTTTCGCTTCTAACAATTCACCATCAAATCTGAGACATGAAAACGGTGTGTGGTCCTGTCTCCAAGAGCTGAAAGAATGCCACCATTTTGTAGTGGGCAAAAACTAAGATGGAGGGAGATTAGCTGAATTTCATATCCTGAAGCAGTGGTGGGTCAAGAAGGGAACACACTAGTTTCACCCTTGTTCAGTGCTTGGAGCTCTGAACCATCCTGCTTGAGAGGACTCAGTGAAGAATAATTAGGGATGAATTTATAGTTCTGAATAAAATCAATTTGAACTGGAAATAAAATCACTGTCTCAGAGACAAAAGGGCTTTTTTTCAGTCTTTGAAATTTTAGTGAATTTTTTATTTTCCCCAATTTTTACAGGCTGCTGAAATCTCTTGTTTCTGTTACTGGAACATTATCAGAAAACTTTCTTCTTTTGTGACTTCTGCTCAGATGATTTCATCCAAAATGGCCCTGATGATCTTCCAAAGTTCCAGAGATTCTGCTGGAAGGAAATCTGTGATGTTCAAAGTTATTCATTTACGCTACTACAGATTGGACGCCTTCACAGAATATCCTTCTTGCAAGAACATTTGGAGCCCATTTCTCTCTCTTCTAACAGGCAAGATTCCCGCTGAAATTAGTGGAGTCTTCTGCCAAAGGAAGTTTGAATCATCTAAGCTTAAACATGCTCTCAGCATGATTGGTGGAGTTAGGTCTTGAACTTTAGTGTCTGCCCAGTAATACCCATCCCACTCAAACAAAATCTGAAGAAACCATTTGAAAGTCATTGTAAAAGAAAATGGACTCATTGAGAGGCTGAAAATTACTTGTGTCTCAGAGGGAAAATAAAGTTCAAATGAAACTCAGACCTAGAGCTTTAAGAGTAGCAGCAAGAGCAGTTAATGAAAGATTAGCACTAATGTTTTATTCCTCTACTCAAAGCGTTACTGTCAAATAAGGGAGTCCTTTTAGAGGAGAGATTACAAAGTGTTTGCCTTTAAAACACAGCTTTTAAAAGAAATCCCAGACCTTATGGTAACACCTGAAGAACACTTTATAAGTTTCTAGGAGTATTAAGAGTATACTTTGCCCTTTGGGCTTCAAGTTCTGCAATGTGTGCAATGCAATATCCAGCCCTTATAAACCACAGTAGAATTGCAGCAGCCTACCTACACAGGCACCTACTTGCAAGGGAACTTTGTGCAGCTTTTCCTGCCTGAGCTGTACAGACTATTCCCTTCTCTGTGTGGGATGTTAATCCTCAGTGACTGAGGCATCACAGTCCAGGAAAGCTAAATGGATGAGAGTGGAAGAAGCCAAAAGAGCTAGGAACTGTAGTGCCAATACACATTACAGCCCCTGATCTAGTGGGACTTGAATGACAAGGGTAATGCATATATTTGTTAAAAAGGTTTTGTCAGAGAAATGAAGGTGGTTTAAAGTTTATGATTCCAATTACAGTTCTGGGCAGGGGATCAACAAAATATGGCCAGAAAAATATGATTGCTTAATGGCACCATCAAACAATACACTTTTTTCAGTCATTGTTTCATGTCTTAATCTGTCTTGATGTGTTTTTTAGGGATCCTTTTGTGTTTTGCTTGTGTGTGCAGGCTATGATATCTTCACCATAGCAACATGTAAGAAAATAAACAGGTGGAAGATTTGGTTCGAAATTAAGAATAGCCAGTAGTGAAGCCTTCTTAACTGTCAGTCAGACACTGATATTGAAGTCTAAGTGGGTAACAAAAAAGGTCTTCAATTACATATTTCCCTATGTGAATATGAACAACCTGTAGATTCAGTCATTCTTGTGATACATATTTTTGCTTCATATGTTCATAAATAAGGCTTTCTAGATTAAAGATAAAAATTTTAGTCTTTATAGCACATTCAAACTGATCACCAAAGCAACAGAAACACAGAAAATCAGCAACTGTTTTGGTTTTATTTAAGTTGGGATTATGTTTTATGGTCTTTGGTACAGGCTTCGGTATGGTATGGGCTTCGGTGAGCCATCATGGAAGCCAAGAAGAGAATATGATTTTGAGACAGGAACCTAACTGTGCTCTACGTAGAAGGCCAGCCTAGCACTGCAGCATGAAGTCCAGCCAGACGAATGTGTGCATGAAATGAAGGTCAGAAAAATGTATGTTGGTAGTAATTGGTGGAAGATCAGCTTTTCAGAGGTGCTGAATTTCTGATTTTCCAAACTAGAAATATAAAAGTATAGCACTTCTGGCAATATGATTCACACAAGCTGTAACTGCATTGCAGTTAGATAATGGAGTGATGTAAGACTTGAGCAGTGCTGTCTAACAAATTAAGAGCTTGGTTTGAAGTGCAGCTTTTTTGTGATCTCCTTTTCTCCTTTAATTGATCCCCATAAAAACTGAAATTAAGGGTCACTTTCTCTGTCCCTGTAGGTCAAATTTGCCAAAACGTCCTTATGAATGGTTTGTGAAAAAGTCTGGTTAGGAACAATCGTGAAATTCTAATTACAAGGAGTAATGAAATCATTCACCTTTTATACAGTTGTCTTACATGTCATAAAGTAAATAATCAGGAAATGTACAGTAACGTGCCATGTATCTTCCCGATACATCTTTTGGGAGTTCTGCCATCCATCATTTAACACACTTTTACGCTAATAATTTGCCAATTTTTCTGTCCTTCTCCCTTGATTGACTTGACTGACCTGGACAAAAAGGAGTGGACCTGAATAAGTTGACAAAGACAATACAAATATAATTATTTAGAAAGAGAGAACAAGATTGCTCAAACTAATAGATGAAGAGGCTGAGATCTTTCAGAGTAGTATTCCATTTGAGAACAATTGCACAAGATTGCAAAAATTTGATCTCGTGATATAAAAACATATACTGATTAAAATCTCAGGCCAATATGCAGTCATGTCCTCAATATTATTTAAAAAAAAAATGTCGTCAGCATATTCAACTAGTGCAAAACTATGTGCTGAAAAGCAAGTTACTGAAAGTGGCATCTTGTCCACCTCTTCTGTCCCTATCAGACATTGATGGGGCACTCGACAATCCCGATGATTCTGTTTCCACAGATTTATTCTCCATGTCATCCTTGTCATCTTCGAACTCTGGCATGCCAGACCACTATTGATGGTTCACTTAAAAACTTGGAAAACAAGGAAAAAGGTTTCCTAATAATTTTTCTTTTATTATTTTTTAGGCAGCGATATCAAGATATGAATCAGAAAGACAGATCCCACTGACCACCCTCACATTAATTCCTATGGGAAAATCTGTTTTGCTGTCGAATCACTGACTATTGCACTTTCCAGGAATGCATGCTCAGTGAGCAGTAGGATCTGTTTGTATTAGAAAATCTCCCTCCATGTATCTAATGCCACAAAAAAAAATGAGTCAGTATAATTCTGTTACTTGTAGCCATATAAACTGGGAAGATTTAGAAGACTTACAGACTCTTAATTGATGGAAAAGACTCTATATGCCAAAAAAAAAAAAAATCTAAAACATTCATTCATGTTAATGGAAGACTTTGTGTAGCTCGTAAGTCCCCTCTTTAAAATATCCATGAAGATACCACAGTACTGATCACAATAGTATTTTAAGCTCTGACCTAGCAAAAACTTAAGCATGTGCTTAATTTTGGTTAAATCAGTAATCCCACTGAATTCAGTGGGGTTAAATGACACTTTTAAGTTTTTGAAGCTTAGAAGTCTTAGTGAATAACCATAACTGAAACTGGGAGGATTGATGTCAGGGGTCACACAGAAAGCTTTCTGCCTGAGTCCTGGGCTGGCTGGAGTTCCTGCACCTTCAGAGGTGTGGAGCATTGCTATTGTTACAGCCACCCCCAGCAGCAAACAAGAATGAGGCTCTCATTTTGCAGGGTGCTACATGCTTTGTGCAAGAAATAAAAAACAGTAGGTTCCATCAGACCCAATTTCCCACTGGGATTACCCACAGACTAGCACCAGACCACTACTTCAGAAATATTGAAGAGTGACAGGAGTATCTAAATAAGATGGCCTTCAACATTGATCGTTAATAAGTGTACCAGATTTTTAGTAAATATTTATGTAGCAGCCTCCAGGATTACAAATCAATACTGCTGCTTTCCTTTAAACATTGAAAGAACTCAGTTGAAGCAAAGCACTGTTGTCACTCCCCTTGACTGTTAGCATTCAGTGGCGAACAAGCTGACACAGAGGATATTGATTTTTATTACTTTGAACATTTTTCTTTTAGAAAAAAGCAACAAAAAGAACTAGAAAAGAAATAATAGCTAATAGAAATAATTGTTTTCTCCAGCAGGACTTAAATCTTACAAATTTAAGCAGTAAAAGAAAGGACTAGTCTATTCCATTGCACTCTGTCCTGCTAGAGAAAAACACATTTTCTCCTTTCTTGTTATTATTTCTCTATCTTGAAACCACAATGAGAGCATGTGTCTCATGACACCATAGCCTTAAACTTCTGATATCCATTCATGGCTCCTTGAGACCTTCTCAAACTCCCATTGCAGTAGAACACACAAAATCATGCAAGGGAAGAGAAGTCTACATGGAAAAGTGTGCTTCGAGTAGTCTAAACTGCTTCAGGAAGGACCTCAAAGAGCCAGTCTTGGATCCAGTAGAGGATTTTTAGTTTGTGCTAAATGAGTATTGACTAATGTGGGGGGTTTTCCTATATATTTGGTTTTGTCCATAATTCCATTGTTTGTATTCACTCATTGTCTTGTATGTGAAGAATCTCTTGGCCATTGACATTTGTTTTAGATTTCTATTTCTCTTCATGTATTTTTAATCCAAAACTTCTTGATCCAAAGCCACTGAAGTGAATGGAAAGACCTTCCATCGTGGCCTTCAGAGCAGGTCCATAAAGATCCTGATGATTACCTGATACAAATGTGGCTGAAATTTAAAATTTCTATGCTATATGGATACAGGATCCAGATTTGTAGCAGCTAATCATCAATGAGTGTTTCTGAGCCTGCTTTGTTTCCTTTTCTCCCTGTCTTGACTTACGTTTTGGCTGGCTTGGGCATACATGATGATGAAAATGGGGCTCCATTTTTATGCAATGTCTGGAAGTTATGGCAGATAGGCAATTCGTCTCCTGGGGCAATCATCAGACCACCCTTTGCAGGCAACATAGGCATAGTTAGTATGAGTGCACCACTTCAAATAACTTTATCATCTAGATCCGTAACATTACAGGCAAAATTGTAAATTAAATATAATATTTCTTCCTGTATTAAATGTGCTCATGAACAAGGATTTTCCCCATCACTATCAAAACAAATATTAAGAAGAAATTTCCTGTATGAACTGTTTATGTTTGACTATCAAAAACTCACTTTTCTACTGCCAAAGACAGAGCACAACTGAGTACATCCAGCTATTTGATCTCTGAGGGAAATTCTTCTCTTGTTGATGTCCTCAGCTGTATTTCCCAAATGTTTTGGCATGTTAAAATTTATAAACTGTGCAGCTTTCCCAAGCCACCTAGTAAGCATTGGCTTTTAGACAATTCATTTGTAACAGCAGTATCTCAAGGCTGAAGCCAGTACCAGCACCTTGAAATGTTTAATTAGTTTTCACATGCAGCTTTTATCTCTCTTCTCTAAAAATACAACTGTCACACACGTCATTATGAGTAACAGGTCTTAGGCCAAAGCCTACAATAGCAACTCAATGACCTACTTAACAGCATTGTTGCATATGGTGGAATATTACAATGGTTAACTAAGGTAGACTGCAATCACTTCCCTTTTCATAATACGTAGCACTTCTGAGCTTTCAATGAGAGTCAATCAGTGAAAATTGGTTCTCCTACCTCATCTTCTATTCCTGATCTAAGGAGTAGTTCAACCAACGTGTCTTAGTCCTGGTCTCTAGCATTCTGTACTCTTTTGTGGGTCTTCCATTCCAGACATGAGGATAGTATCCATCTCACCAAATGTTAGATGGTTGTACATAGATATCTGAGTTAGCGCTTTAGTTGCTCTTCATTATAAATGGAGAGAACTAGAAAATTCTAGTATATGATTTATTAGCACTCTTTTAAAAATCAGCATTCGGAGGTTTTCTGTTCTTCTCCATGCACTAGAAAGAGTTTTTAGATTACTACCTTTGATGTAAACACTGACATTTAGGATGTCTGATGTTAAATAAGGTGAACCCAAACCCAAACTGGTGGACTTACGTGAGGACATAAAAAAGTAAAATGCAATATTATCTTGATCTGCAAGCCTGTATTTAATGATACAGATTGCACTGATTCAGGTTACCATTCATCATTAAGCAAAATATTGTCTGCTTCTGCAGAGTACGCATGCAAGAAGGATGGCAGATAAGTACCGTGTGAGGATCTAGCCTTCAGTGTTAGCACTTCTCTACTCCTTTTGTAGAGTAAAGCCTTACTGGCCAACACTGCTTTAAATGTTTACAACTTTCTCAAACAAAAGAAGCCACATAGGCCACATTGTAAACAAATAAATAGGAATAATAAGATACAGACAACATAGATCTGCATATTCCTACGTATCTTGAGTGTTTTTAGTATTATGTCATTCCCTTCCTCCATGTCATCACAGCTAAGGTGGAACCATTGCTTTCTTTTACAGCCTTTCCCTTTGAAGTATAACTTATCAACTGCAAAAAGAGGAGAAAACCATAAATCATAATGCCTTAATAAATAGTACTCCAAAATAAGTACATAGACACAGAGTAAGCAGGTTAACAAGTTCAAGATTCTTTTATAAGGTTACAGTGCTCAGTATGATGAACTAGGGATTAATTTTGGCAGGCAATAAGCTCATAATATGATCCAATCACGTTTGGTAATGTGGGGAGGGAAATAAAGAAATTGGTTGAGAGAGGATTGCTTAAAACTTGGCAACCTTGCAAATACTGTAACTTTTCTATGGAAATTTCATCAGAATGATGAGCCAACCAGCTTTTCTGAGCCTGTCCAGAATTTTTTCTTTCAAAATATTTTTGCCTGAGTGATAATGGATGACTTCTATTACTGGATGACTCTTGTGGTGCATTTCACGACTGACCTGAAGTATCCTCTGCTATTTCATTATTGGACTACATACTGCCCGGCCAAAAAGCCTCACTCCTCACTCCCCGCTTTTCTTTCAGACTTAGGGTTCATAGGTCTGTTGGAATACTGTCACAGTTGGGCCAGACAAGACTAAGTATCCTCTTTGTATAGTGTTTTGCCTCTAGAAATGACCAGGACCATGTATTTCAATAGATATAGAATCATAATATTGTCTAGGTTGGAGGGACCTTTAAGATCATTGAGTCCAACCATCAACCTAACTCTGATCAAAACAATCACTAAACCATGTCTGTAAGCACTATGGCAACCCGGCTTTTAAATCCCTCCAGGGATGAGGCCTCAACCACTTCCCTGGGCAGCCCATTCCAAGGCTTAAGAACTCTTTCAGTGTAAAAATTGTTCCTAATCTCCAATCTGAACCTCCCCTGGTCCAACTTGAGCCCGTTTCCTCTTGTTGCATCATCTGTGACTTGGGAGAAGAGACTGACCACCCCTGGCTACCCCCTCCTTTCAGGGAGTTGGAGAGAGCGAGAAGGTCTCCTCTCAGTCTCATTTTCTCCAGGCTAAATCCAAGCTCCCTTATACTTTCCTCATAAGACTTATTCTCCAGACCCCTCTCCATCTTTGTTGCCCTTCTCTGGGACCTGCTTCAGCACCTCACTGTCTTTTTTGTAGTGAGGGGACCAAAACTGGACACAGTACTCAAGTTGTTGGCCTAATCAACGTTGGGGCCTAATCAGCGCCGCGTACAGGCATTACATATTTTTTTAAATTTTACAGAAGAAAAAAAAAAAAGAATCAAACTGACTTCTTAAGCTCTTCTGTTTGGGTGTTTTTATAGGGATTACTCAGCTGTGCTGTATCTCTGCTTTTTTATGCTTTTGGTTCTAACATCTCTAAAAGTAAGCATCTGATCATCTGTTCCACAGCTAATGGAAAGCAGAAAAATGCAGCAAGAATCCCAGGGTGGATATTATCAAGTTCTGCTTAGGAAAAATGAAATACTGCAAACAGTAAGGCTTTCTTATAGGGGGATTTAAATGCAGTTGCATTACACCCTTTCTTAACAGTCTCTTTTTCCTTCCCTTTATTGACAAGGCAGAATGTGGACTGACATCTGCTTGGGCCGATCTGTTCATACAATAAAAAGCTTTTTGTAGAGGAGTTTGATGGTACGAGTCAACTGAGGCTTTTAATTTGCAAGTTAGCAAAAAAAGCTGATACCAACTGATCAGAATTATCAGAAACTCCTGGATAAAAGGAATTCCTAAGAATCCCAAGCACAGATTTGTTTATCCCAGTTAAATATGGTCTGTACCGTGAAATGAGGGTTTAGCATACAGAATAGACAGAGGTGCATGCAATTAAATATCAGGACTTTGAGATGGCTCATTTTGAGATAGGATTAGTTGAAGTCCAAACTGCCTAATCTTATATATGTGCATACGTAAATTGATTCTTGTCTTTCAGACTGCTGAACAACTTCTGAACTGTGCTTAGTTGCTTTAAGCGTTCGTTGACTCCAGAATCTCTAGCTGGTAACCTTTGCACTGCCTGATCCTGGCTGAATACAACATGGTGCTGCTTAGCTTGTTGAATATTTCAGAGACAGCCAAGAAGTATACATTTCTGCTGCTACTTATACTGCATTTCCAACAACAGCAACTTCTTGCGCATAAGGTAAACAAAAGGATTAGTTGTAAATGCAAAAGTGCTTCTTTTTGGCATGGTAAAAAAAAGGGAGGTGGAGCAGGCATTTTAATGTCTGCCTATATACTGGTTTGTTGTTGTGACATAAAAATAAGAAATCTTTAAAATACAGCTGATAGCACACTACTACCATCAAGGAATATATTGCTTGCTGTGCTAGAGAGCAACAGAAAGGGTGTAGAAAGAAAGAGGATACTGACCTGCTGATAAATGGGCAGCATGGACAAGGATTTGAACTCCTGGTTTCAACTCAAAATGGACCAGGTTTTGGTTCAGTTTCCGGATCAGTGTTTCTGAAATCTGGAAAAAAAGGAGAAAATAAGAAATGCATTTGTTTCTTGATCATTGCTTAATATTGCCAACAGGTAGGTAGGAAATGGAGCTGCACGCAAAGCCAAGATTTTGCAGAGGCACTAGACCTCCTGTGCACAATGTCCTACCACCTTACAAAAAGGGAGCTTGTGAAAGCTGAACATATCTGCCAGTACTATGTCCAGAGTGGTTTATGTCTGGTTAGCAATGACTGATAGCAACAAGTTGCCCTGTCACACCTCTGTAGGAGTGGACCAGCAGCAAAAGGGACCCTCACAGGAACATTACACCCACATGTGTAAGAGTCTGCATGACCAGCCAGCAACAGCACATCGGTGACCTCCATTTACTATTCAAGCAAAGAGAAGCATTTCAGTTGTTAATGCTCATTTGCTCATAACAAATAAGTTGTTGCTTATTGGGCAGCCAGCTCTTTGATCTTAGAGAATGTTCATAAAATGTGATATACCTCAATCAAAATTAATAGGTTAAGTCCTTACCCCAGGTTTCACTGAAATTTCAAGTTCTAAAACTACATTTCATTTCATCCAACTCTTAGTTTCAAGCCATCTGCTCCCTAATCCAGAACCAGCTCAAATCTTAAAGTGTTTACTGACTACAGTGTGGCTTAAACAAAATGCATGTTCCATCTATTCTTATGGATTACACACAGACAGAACATGCTCTTATAGTCTCTCTTTCATGGGAGAGACATTCCACAGAGCTTTTAGATCACTAGACTATTGTGCCATTACTCTGACAACAACAATAGAGTTCTAGCAGAAAGGAGCTATTCCTCCTCAAAGGATGCAACAGAAAAGATGAGCATTTGCTGACATAAGACCTAATGAAATCTGTATTTGTACAGTGAAGAAGCCAAGCTTTGGTCCAATCTGTTGGTAAACATTACTTCTTTTAAGTCGGTTTGTCACAATATGCATAGAGCCACTTTCTCCATATCACTTTTAATTATATCCAAGAAGTTCCAGGCATGTTGCCATTAAAAGCAAAAAAACCCACATAGATTAATCAAGGAATGGAAGCCTATAGACATGGTGTTGATAGTCTGTTGCCTTTTGTATATTCATTTGCTAGATGTTTCATGCATTTCACCTTTTCTTACAGCAGTGAGCAATTTTCCAATTGAACATGGCCACCGTTCTGCCTCTTGGTTCATTAGGGAAAGGTGATTGGAAAACTGCAAATCCCCTCTCCTCCTACTCCCCAGCCCTTAACATGCAGGTGCTGAGAACTTTATGATTTTATAGCCATACCAAGACCAAGAGGAACAGTATTCTAGTGCTCACCACTTAATTTAATTTGTTTTAAATAAATCCTTATTCCTTCTTGAAGATTGATGAAAAATTGTCAGGAAAAAGAACATTCCAATAATTTTCATACCATCTTTTTCATGTTCTTCATTTTAGTCTGGTTGAGTTATTTCAGTAAATGCTACCCAGATATGATTAGATGTTCCTTGGCTATCATTCATCACAGCGCGAGATTTATCTGCCTCTTTTATTTTTTTAACATTCTTAATGGTTCTTTCAATACTCTTGGCTTGTACACTTCATTGCTGGCTGCTGATCATTTGAACAGGTGCCTTTGGTCCAATATCAATTTGGCAATAACTCTTACAGGCATTTTATTTATATTTTTAATATATCTCTTTAAAGTTTACAATTTTTTCATAAGTGCCAGAATGAGCAGTAAATATATTTCTTCCTATAGCAAGAAAAAATACCACCTGCTTACAAAGAGCCATCTGCTGAGCTCAGAGCAGCAGGGATGGTGACACAAAGATGTGTAGTACATGAAGAAAGCCTGGGAAGCAAATTATATCCCTCTTTAAGAATTAGAGCATATTAATAACCAGGACTGATGATTATGAAAAGTGCTTCATCTCTAAAGCTAGAGCAACAGATGCAGATCGATATGTTGTAAACCAGGTACATTAATGGCTCATGGAAATCATGGGAACAATATCATCCTGGCCATTTCCACCCCTAAACATGACCTAAAAACTCTTCTCCACACCACTGCAGAAATTGTCTTCCCTTGTGCTCTGAGATCCTGATGCTGCTGGAGCAGCTGACCCTATGAAAAAAAGGAACTACAAGACAGTAAACTAAAGAAAAGAGACAACCACATCGTGTCATTCCTCATCAGGACACTGTGATAGCTGCAGGAAATGGTCAGGGAAACAGTAGGGGTAAAAACCTTTATGCTTTCTATACAAAAAGAGGCTTAGTGTGATGTATAACTGACATTGCAGCTAGCAAATGCTGCTATCCAGTACTGAACAATGGTTTCATCAAGCATTTGGGTAAGAAAAGGAAGAATAGGAGAACCCTGGGTAAGAAACGGAAGAATAGGAGAACCTCGAGAAAGCCAGTATGAGAAGGGACCAGAGACTTTGTCTGGCACTGGTGGCATGAAGGAACACTGAGATCTCACCAGGCCTGCCTGAGGACTCCCGTGGTGCAGAGAGAGGAGGGCAAAGCAAGGCACCAGCAGGGACATTACAGCTGAGAGGTGCTGTGGCAGCCTCCCAGCAGGCAAACTGAGTGTGTGAGAGAAAGCTCAACCAATATTCTTGTCTGGAAAGCTGATGGAAAGGAATAATAGGAAAGGGAGAGGCAGTAAGAGTGAAGGCAGTAAGAAAAAGGAGGAAAGGCAATGAGAAACAGTCACAATTGAAGTTTATTATTACTGTGTTGCCTTGTTACCTGATCATGAATGAGGACCTCATTGTACTACATCCTGTACAAATGCAACTCTGAATAAAATGATTTCTGCCTGAAACCATCAGTATCTCAGCAGAAGCTTGAAATAGCCGTCACTATTTCAGGACTATACATAAAGTGTCAAAACAGGCAGCAACTGTTCATGCTGCTCAGAGTATACAGCGTATTTCCTTGGCTCAATTAATTAGATGCTCTCCCACTGGCTTTTTGGGTGCAGCTTTTTTGCCTGGGTCTTTATGGAATCTGAGCAACTCAAAAAATGAATAACAGCCTGAGACCTTCAAAAGTGCCAGAAGTTCTTGTGAAAATCAGACATCTGCCTTCCTCAGGCAGCTCTGGAGATTCCTGACACACGCTTCTGAGGGAAGAACAGATGCATTCAGACATGTTTTTAAAATGTTTGCTTGCCTAGTACAATATTTTCATTTCTCTTTAAGTGGAAAGTCAGCTTCTCTTCGAAATAGACATATAGACAGTATAGAAAGAGGGAGAAAAATGCATTTCTGTGCTTCTAAAAATTATCTGAAATAGAAACCATACACAATGGTTTACAAATGTCAGTATTTGAAGTCAACAAGCAGGTTACACACAGCTAAAGGGCCAAATTGACATTGGAATTGAATCTGCTCTCCAAAGTTGGATGTGACTACATTTCTGGTCCTTGCATAGTCCCAAGGGGATCTGTGAACCACAGATCACACAGGACACTCACTTTGAGATTGAAGAAGTGGGTTTTATGCCTTTCTTGTTCTATTAAGTCTATTTCTAGCCCAGTGGATCACAGGTTATCCGACTTAAACCTAGGAGTGACTCTGTTTACAACATTAATAAGGTTTTTTTGAAGTAAATCTCCACACGAAGGCTGATCTCAGTCACTGAGGTAATGAAAAGGTTCCAATGGGAAACATTTTGGGTCTTGTGCCTCCTTTTATTTCTGCATTTAAAGTGCATAAAATACCATGGAGGCATTTTTGTTTAAAAAGCAGATAAGGAAACATCAGTCCTTTAACCTGTTTCAAAAATAGCTATGCAACTCCAATCGAACAGCTAGACCTTTACCTGGGGAATGGGTTGGCCTCAGGCCTGTCCTTGTTCTTTTCTCACTCCTGGAGATGCAACTAACTCAGCTGAAGACAAAACTTCTTAGAATAGCAACCTCCTAATTTATAGTCTTCAAGAGTCTCCCTTGTGAAAATAATTAGCTTTCAGAATTAGTTTTGGTCCTTAACTGAGCCTCATTGACTTTATCTGCTTCATTTGCAGAATTAAGCATGATGTGCAAAAATAATTCAGTAATAGAAACCATTCTTCATGTATCATTTTTCATCAAAGGACACATAATGAATAATAATAACAGACAATTTGTGAAGGGAAAAAAAGATTCCA
>JAOXJM010000041.1:18368238-18378601 GCA_026413425.1 Tringa solitaria
TTGTGCCCATTTCCTCTTGTCCTGTCACTGGGCACCACTGAAAAAAGACCGGCCCTGTCCGCTTGACACCACTCATCCTCATAAGAGAGATGCTCCAGGTCCCAATCATATTTGTGGTCCTCTGCTGTACCCTCTCCAACAGTTCCCTGTCCTTCTGGAATTGGAGAACCCAGAACTGGTCCCAGTGCTCCAGATGGGGCCTCCCCAGGGCAGAGCAGAGGGGGAGGATAATGCAGAGGTGGCTATAAAAACATTCGTAAAATCACAATGTGCATTCAAGCAATGCTGTCTGATGCCGCACAGCAGAACTGCCATTGTGAAAATCAAGTCATGGCTTGAGAGGGGAAACATTTAAATTGCATCTAAAATCCTAGAGAGAATTTTAAAGGACAGTACAGAGGATTCTGAAGAGGATCCTAAGTAAAGATCCATGACAGATGGGGTTTCACAGAGATCAGAGACATACAACCATGCACTGACACTGCTCACAGGAAATCCTCAGCTCCATTTTCTTGCCAGTGCAGGGCTCCTGACTTACGCTCAAGCAGATCAGAGGGGGCAGCCCTGGATACACCATCTCTTCTCTGAGCCCCCCCCGCCCCGTAGCCAGGCTACAAACGATTTCTGTTCCTACCTGTTCACCAGCCAACCTAACTGCCCCCTCACCAGCAAAGTTAACAGCCAAGTTAAATTCAGTGTTTGGATCTTCACCAATAGAAATATCTTGGAAATTCAATAGTACAACTCGTTTCCTACCAAGGCTGCCCCAATGGAACTCCCACAGGCAACCAGCTTTGCTGGAGCCGAGGCTGATTCCATCTTCTGTTGTTTTATTTTAAAGATGCAGACCCCAGATGGTGTCACCTTTTTGCCAGTTACACCCCTGTCAGCACAGTCAATGGCATCCAATAATACAGGGTGTCAAAGGCTCCAAGAAGTGTCTCAGCTGGCCTTGGCTCCCCTTGGCTTCTGGACACAGTACACAAGTGCACAGAAGGCAGTCCCTGTCTGATGTCAAAGCTGATCTGTAGGGCTCTCATCACTGAGCTCGACTCTGATTGCGTGCTTTTGGCTTTTCCACACACAGCCATAGCCCCATGTGCCACAAGCACAAATCCTGTGCAGGCAGTATGTGGCGGAGATACAATCCAAGTTCTTGGTCTGCTTGTTCACAAAAGAACCTGACCTCCCTTGCTTCTATGTCTCCTCTTAGCTCAACACCTTATTCATTAAATACTTTATTTTCATGTACCTTTTGCATTCTCAACCTCATTTCATCCAGGGTGGGGAAGAAGCCTCATATAGACGAGCCTTGACAGAGCTGTGCTGTTTACTTCTATGTTGGTATTCTGACTGTCGAGCCCTACTAAAAACAATAAATCATGGAATAAAGAAATTGTATTTCAGTAGAGACTCTCAGTGGTACATTGCCAGCATTCTAGCTACTTTGGACATTTCAGAGCATTTGACCATGAGCACATTCAACTTTGACATTTTAAGATAATAAAGCAATTAAGATGGGTGTTGCACATTAAGTATGATTTTGTTTCCTGAGCAGAATTTGTAATATGAGCCCTTGCAAGCATGTCACAGCTGTAGTCTCAAGGACAGCCCGAGCATCACCCTCACGCCGTGTATTTCACCTAGCGAATATTGTGCTTTCTTTGGTTCTGGCAGCAGGAGATGGGAAGCTCTTAAAGTCCTCGTGCAGGCTCTTGAGTGCTGCAACTCCTGGTGAGAAGATGTACAGAAGGAAGGTCTGAGGCCTTCACATAGTCTTTGTCCTTGTTGTCCTTCACCCGGGCAGGCAGAGGAGAGAGCACCCAAAGTCAGTGTACACAACTGCTGCAGTTTACCTGTCCGTACAGTGGCATAACGCAGCAGTGCAGGGTGCTGAGACGGTTTCTGGTGATGCAAGCCCTACAAAGCTGAGTTGCTCCATGCTGGTGCTTCATTTGAGGAACTATGTAAAAGGGCAATTACAGACATGCATTGTATTTCTTACATTTAGTTCTGTCTCAGAATAAAGACCACCTGATATAGGTGAAGGGACCTATACTGCCTGTATCTGCCTCAGTGACTCCAAAATCATGCAGACCTTAAAGGCAATCTTTAATGTAAGGACAAGGAGGCAGAGAGAGGTGCAGGAGGGTCCTGGTGGTCTGATCGGGGGGGCAGATGCAGCACACATGCCCACGTGGTTGCCTTTACAGCCTGCAGATACCCAGACCAACTCAGCTCCTCCACACCACTACTTGCCGTTTCTTGTGGGATGGATTAAGACATGTCTCTACTGCCACTCTGCATTTAAGTTCAGATGTCTGTTCAAATCCATCTCAAAGCTTAAAAAAATAAATGTATATTTTTCTCCATTATGCATCTGTTAGTTTGTGCTGTCCCTGTTATGTCTCTGGCCTGGTATCTCCCTGGCCTGGCTTTTTTTTGTGACTCAGTGGACAATCAGCTCCTGTGATGGTTAACAAAGAGCAGGAGGAAGGAGAGCTCGCTTCAATAACTCGTGACTGTGTTTATTTTTCTCTTCTTTGAGGGATTTATTTTATGGCTCTCACTAAACTGTTTACAGAAAGTTTGACAGCTACACAGAAAGTCATTTGCGAGGAAACTGGGCTAAATTAAAACAAAAATGTTGGTCAGTTTCCCAGAGGAAAAAGAGCTCTTTTCTGTAACGTTTGTGCTGCTCGTCTTCTCCACCCACACATTGGGGAAGTTCAGATGAGATAACGGGGACCTCAGCAGGGACAAAGACTGAAGAAACTATAGCTGGTCTGGAAGATGGGGAAGCTCATTTATCCCCAAAACTTTTTGCTTTTTTCTGCTGTTTAGTTCGAGGTGAACAAGAAGGACGCAGTCCTACACAATCCAGGAGTTACGTGAAATGACAGTGCGTAGCAACAACAAAAATAATAAAATAATACTGCATTGATTTTCCTGAGTGTCAACCAGCCCTTCCCAGTTCTCAATGAGAACTCAAAGACCTCTTTAGACACCACCAAACAACTTATCTTTACAGCATCCCATTTTGCACTTGGAGGAACAGGCAGAGTAAGTGTCTCACCTGGCGTTGCAGAGGGGAAACATAGTGCGACCAGTTATAGACACTAACACCTACATTACCTGTCTTGCCAAAATATTGGATGCAAGAAAGGCTGAGGGAGAGACTCACTCTTATGCTTTTGTATTTCACCATTCCTGACAAAAGACACACTTTGTGCAGCATGTGGTGAGCACAACACGGGGCCTCTGACACTGCTCTTAAATCGGCTGCCAGGAGTCCTAAACCCATCTCAGGCTTTTGGAGGAAGACGAGCAGCACCTCTTCCCTCAGCAAGGTGGAGGAGGTGTGTCCTACCACAGCACTGGTATGATGTACAGCCCAGCTACAGTAGAACTGTAAATCGTATCTTTATTTTGTAGTTTTACAGCCTAAACCTCCAGCCACTGACCAGTGTCACTCCTCAGTGCTGCTTTGGGCCAGTGAAGCTGTGCGGAGGTCGAAATGCTTTCCTGTTTGTAGATAAAGTGTTTAGATTTCATTTAGAGCTAAAATACATTTTGATTTAACAAAAGCATTGTGGTATTTTTAATAAAGCATATTGAATATAAAAATGTTTATGGCACTTAAATATTGGGCAGATTCAGTTCCTGACGGCCTGCCTGAGCTTCTGAAGGGTACTCTCCCAGTTCCTTTTAAATCACATGCAGTAACTATCACTTGCTTCTGACTCTTTATTCATTCCTAAAGAGAATGCTGGTTAAACACCAGATCAGTAAATACGCAATCAATGAGACATTTATTGAATGTTAATGCCATGTTTAATAAGGCTTAGAAATTTAAATGGGTCACATTAAGATGTAGAGTGCACAGCGGGGAAACTTCTCAATGTCACCAACCCCAATCACAGAAAAATCATGAGCAGGGACCTTCAAAACTGGGACACCTTCATGACCCAGATGAGCCGGGGTGGTGGTTCTTTTGTTTCCTGCTTCTCACCCCATCAGCAGAAGGGGTCCTGACAGGGGACATCCCCACTGCAGAATGGACCGTGGTGCGGGGATCACTGTGGTTGCAAAGACCCAAACTAAAAGTCTGCTTGAGTCTTAATTCAGGCTCCTCATGCCAATGTAGCAGGTATTCCTGTGCCAACCACCGGAACTCGGGCTTCTGAGCTCAGGCAAGGAGCCTAGATCACATCCAGGCTCAGCTGGCTTATCTTCAGACAGTTTGGCTGCCCTATTTATTTTCTTCAGTGAAGACAGTGTGTCAGTCAATAACTTCATCCCATCCCAACAGCTGGAATGTGCAGAAACACTATTACAATGGGAATTGCAGCCACAGTCAATGCTCCTGGCAGAGATGTATGATGGACAGAGTTATGAGGTGTGGAAATCTTATCATTTGAATCACTTAAAATTGGACAAAAAAAACCCCTAGAGAATGTGGAGAAGGAAGTGTCTCCACAAGAGAGGAGGGAGCCTCAGTGTGGCCTCATGCAAAAGACTGTACTGTCACCTGAGATGGGACTATACCTGTCCTCAGCAGTAAACTTGCTCCCTATATGTGGCTGGAGGTGACATCCCAGATCCCAGGAGGTGCTGCCTGTGCTGATGCACACGCTGCTGGTTTGGCATGCTCTTGTACAGCCCTAAGGGACAGAGTGCCAGGCCAGGGATGCCCCTATGGGCAAACTACAAGCTCCTTGGGGTGCTCGGCATGGGCACGAGACAGGCAGAGCTGAAAAGCCCTTCACCATGCAGGCACAGTGCAGAGAGGACCTCCTCTGGCAGGACCCGTGGGCCAAAGACCACGAGCTTGAGACACCATTCCCCATTTCGCACCACCTCACCTCACAGCTTCATGCAGGGGCAGAGGACATCTTCAGGGAAGGGAGAGGCTGGGGGAAGAAAGGCAAAGTTCCAGGGAATTTAGACATTTCTTTCTTCTGTGTATTCCCCCTCCAGCACTCTTGGCAGCTGGAGGGGCTCCTCTGTCCTTGGAAAGAATCCAGCTGCCTCTCCGGACAACACAACAGAGAGAAGACATTAGGGGCCTGGAAACTGGGTTTGCTATTTTAGCTCTTCCTTTTCTCTGCTTCACTTAGAGAAACTGAACAGTTGGCTTTCCACTGGCACAAAGGCTTTCCACACACCGTTCCCTGGTGTAAGGGTTTTTACCTTAACACTAATTAGAACAGTTTCACTGGCAGTGCAAAAGCTGCACATTTTTAGGACTTGCTGAAAATTTTAAGGTGTGTCCTGGGTGTATTTTTGCAGTAGAAGCTAAATTTTACTTTTTTTTTCCCCCTTCCTGTAACAATAGTAACTCTGCCTTTAGCCTGGCCTCATTTTTCTGGTCAAGTCTGGTCCACCTCAGTTTTTAAGTGGGCCCATCACAGGGCTGTCTAAGTGCCTGGGGAACACATCAAAGGCGGGATATTTTTAATGGTAAGGGTATTTAACCCTTGGCCCAGCTTACCAGAAGGTGATGGAGAGCCTCTACCTAGATGGCAGTATCTTTCCAAATCATACATACATACTTCAAGTAAAATGTCCTGGGTTTGTAGAATGGGTGAGGAGGACAGAATGTCTATGGGCTATTATCAATGCGGTTTGACCTTCTCTCTTCTGGAAAGACACTGAGTTTGGGTTTCCTCTCTCTTTTCTGTTATTCTACACCAGGGCAGGTGCCTGGAATTACTGTGAACTGCATTGAACAATATATTCTTCACTCACATGTTTAGGCAGCCAGAAGAAGGAGAGGAGAAAAGTTATTGATCTATATGACATGAGTATTGTAGGCCATGCGATCTGACCCTTCAGGAAAGTCTGCTTGAAAGCAGAGGCTAGTACCCAATGCATCATTTATCCTCATGTGGTAATTACCTTTTGTCTCCCTAAATCGCCTCTTGAAGAGGTTTCTTAAACCTCTTTACTTCCAGGCCTAAAAAATACGTATTTTTTGTGATGGACACAAATGGCTACTGTGTCTGCCTCCCACTGAGCAAGGAGCAGTGACCTCCTAGATCTGCTCTGGTGTGGGAACTGCAAGTTTCAGTGAGCCACTCACTACTGTGCAGCTTTACCAGGTCAGGTCAGCCAAGGACCTCATCCCAAGACATGAAAAGCAAAGCCATTAGGCCTTTCCTATACGGAAAGTCCTCCCAACTGAATCACCAGCTGGCTGGAGAGGCTGGCTTGTATTTGCAGAACAGATGCTGCTGACCTATCATTGCAATGTATTTCTATTGTGACTGTTTTGCAGGACCTGCTTGTTGGAGACCCATAGACATCAGTCTCAGCATAACACAAATTTCTTTCTATCCTTCCACTTCACCTTTAATAAGGATGAGAACAAATCCTTTAACTGACTGAGCATCATCAGGCACCTGACAAGTCTTATGCAAACTTTCAAGCCCCATGCAAGTGCTCAAGCACTTACTTACTGCTTTGATATTAAAAGCAGAGAGTCACAGATATTAAAAACAGAGAGGCCCAGAGTACAGGGGAGATAGGATCCATTCTGTGTACGGAAATTGCTTAGCTTCATGGTCTACATGGTGCTTCAGATTTAAAAAAAAAAAAAAAAATCCTTGTAGAGTCCCATCTCTCTGGGAACTTTTCTGCAAAATCAACTATTGAGTCCAAGCAACAGAAAAGCTTCCAGATTTCTCTATTCCAGGCTGAGACAAGTTTGTAAATACTTCCAGGAATTGCCAGCATGCCTGCAGGGCAAGGTCTATAATGCTCACCTTCCTGCTATGAAACCAGAGCACCTTAACTTCTTCAGCCCTCCCCCAGTCACAACCAGCTATAAATCCTGCCCTTCTGGTGCTGGAGTATCTCATCATGAGGGACACATTTTTTAGGTTGAGAAATACAAATCCACCTTGACAGAGCCTTAGTCAAGCATATACATGGGCTGTGTTGCTGATTGGTATTGGTACAAAACACTCCTAGTGTGGAAATAACTTACAGTGACAGTGAGCACATAACATTTTTGCACACTGACTTTTTGCCAGTATAGTTTATTCCAAAATTCCCACCCTTCCCCAAGAGAAACAGGCTGTATTGGCAGTAGCATTGCTTTGATGGCAACCCTGCATCTGTCCCACACGGCTTTGCAGGCACAACTCTTCCCCTCTAGCTAGCTAGTCCAGGTAATTTGAATGGAAACACACAGGCCACATGGAGGAGGGGCTCTCTGCAGGAGCTGCCCTTCCTCCAGGAGGCTGCAGGTTCAGGCAGCACAGAAGGGCAGCGTAAGGTGCTCTCCCTGCCAATTAAGCTGGCACCAGGGAGGCTGCCAGCAGAGGAGGAGTGCTGTAAATCAGGCAGTATAGGCTATCGGGATGTGGAGAGCTGATACTGCCCTGATGGAAGGCTCCTGGGACCCACATTTTTCACCGATCCAAGGAGAGGAAATATGGAGGGACAGGAATATGCAGCACTGAGGAAGCAGGGACATCGTTTTGCGACAGCCTGTCTGCAGCAGCTTTCACATGCCCAGGGCAGAGCTCTGCTCCCCAGGGGCAGGCACACTGCACCGTGTGCTCGATGCTCCTCTCCTCACAGCAGTCCCAGGTGCTCCCTTCAAAAAAGGCTGTCACTAGTTTGGGAGCTCACTGGTACCAGCTCACTATCAGGAGCCAAAGCTACTAAATAGGGTTAGGAACAAGCTGCTGGGGGACAGTTGAGGAGGAAATGCTGGATAGAAACAGAAGTGTTTGGTAACCTGATGGATCAAGAAGAAAGAGTGCAGGTAGAGCTGGAGAAGTACTCGAGGTGTGAACAAGCTGTCTTAGGAGGGTAAAATCTAGAAAAAAACGTGCTGGACTGGAGTAAAATGCCCCTACTCCCCCCTTTCCCCCCAGGATCTTGACCCACAATTCAGGGTAAATGAAGGACTTACTGTGTTGTGCTACTGAGAGAGGTCGCCAGGAAGCAATAGCTCAGGCTGACCCACTGCAGTCTCCAGGAAAGAAACCCACAGCCCTGCTGTGGTGAATGAGCCACCAGCCTCAGTGCCCTGGGGTTGTGGTGAGTTACACCTGGCACTGGGTATACACCAAAACCAGTTAGGAACAGAAAGTGTCTGTCAGGACCCACTGAAGGGGGAGAAATTTCCATGAGCCTTGGAAGGATTTGGGGGGGTCTAATCTTGGTAACCAAACAGGTCTGCACTGGGTAGTAACTTCCATGGCAATGCCTCAGCAAAGCAGGGGTGGAGGGGTTGGACTGAAGCCTTGAGCTGTGGGAGAGCATCAGATGAAGATATGCAGGCCAGAACTTCCCTGAGCCAGGGGGTGCCTGCGTGTAGCTGGGGCAGCCCTCCCAAGCTGTCCTCCCTGCTGCGGGCACTGCATCCCCTCTGCCAGTTGCAGCTCCAGCCATGGGAGGAGGGCTCCCTCCTGCCCTGGAGAGCACTGGTAGATCTCTGGGTACTTTGGGGCTGTTGACAGTTTTGGGCTCTGGTGCACTGGACGCTCGCTCCGTACCTGCTTTGCCAGCCTTCCCTGCCCAGCAGAGGTCGTCAGCAGAGACAGGGCCCCTCAAGTCCAGCACAGGCAAGCTGTGTCCAAGAAAATAAAGCCCCCATCTGCTTCCCTGCCATCCTAATCCTGTAAAGCCCATTAGAGTTTGGCCTTTGACTTGAGTACAAAATAACTTCCACTGCAGGGGAGAAATCTTGAATTCTCTGTTCAGACCCTGTTTCTTCTACTTTTGATGGGAGGAATCACTACTGCCTGCAAGGACAGCTACCCCACCTCACCGGGAAGCTGGGTAGTGGAGGTCAGGAGGGGAATGAGGAGAAAAAACCCTTCACTAGGCTAAAATCAGTGTGAAACACTAGCAGATAGGTGTTCTTTGAGCCTAGCTTTGTCAGGCAGCTAAAATCAAGTTAATACAAAAAACAACATAGGGAAGCCAGAAATTATTTTGTTTTCTCTTTGCTCACTAGGATTCTGGGTCTGGACAGTGGCCGGCTCTCCCTTCCCCTGAACAGGGCTGAGAAGCCTGCAGACTGTTCTATCTCCAAGCTGCTCATTGCAGTGTCTGCAAAGCAGTAATGTGACATCTGATTGACCCAAATATATCAGCGATCACAGCTTCAGGAATGCTCAACATGCTCTAAGTTGAGCAGCATGTCAGCTTGGCTGATGGTTAACCCCCTACCAATTGTCTGGTTTTAAAAAATATTCCAGCTCGTAAGCAGGTCTGTCGGCCAGCGGGATGGCTCAGCAAAACCATGGCTTGTTCTCCTTCCAAATGGTGTCGCTAGAAGGCTGA
Source organism: Tringa solitaria (assembly GCA_026413425.1). Classification (NCBI taxonomy): domain Eukaryota; kingdom Metazoa; phylum Chordata; class Aves; order Charadriiformes; family Scolopacidae; genus Tringa; species Tringa solitaria. Next base: position 18,377,545 of record JAOXJM010000041.1, read on the forward strand.
GTATTTGGGGGACATGCTGTTTTCCCAGGTAGCGATTTAAGGGTGTAGTCACAGTACAGTCTGCTGATTAACCACTTAGCTTACAAGAGACAAGCTGTAATTGAAATGAACGTTATGCATAACTTGGAGCTTATATTCACCTTAATAACAGGAAATGTAGTGTTCTTATCGAGGGCGATGGTAGTTCTCCAGGGGGACTTCCTAGTGCACACACGGGCGGCTGGATGCTCACTGTAAGCACAATTCACCCTGAAAGAATTGCAAATGATTCACTTAAATCAAAATGCATGGCCAACCTATGTATGGAATAAAATTCATTTTCTACTTTTCCAACAAGCTAGGAGCTTTCTTAAAGCTATTTTAAGAGGGAAGGCGGCAGAGAACAGAGCCGGCTTTTTTATTTGGTAGAAATATTCAGCCTACCGATGGATAAAAGCCTCCTGCCTGGTGTCACGGTACTGTTCTGGTTGCCCTCTGCCAAGGGCAGCGATCGCCAGCGCCCGGTAACACCCCGGGGTTCACCCCGCAGCTCCTGTGGCGTCAGGGGGTGGGAGCGCCAAGCGCCGTCCGGCCACACGGCTCCGGGGCGGGAGCGGCCGGAGGCCCGGGGCCGGTAACGAGAGGCAGGATTACAGCCTGCAACTCGGGGGGAGCCAGGGTGGGGACTATTTCTCATTATCCCAGCAAGTCCCCAAGTGCAGGAGGGACCTGGCAGCGCTAGCGCTCCCAGTTAACGACAGTCACAACCGGAACCGAGGTCGTCCCGTTAGAAAAGGCATCAGCCACGTTTTTGGACACGGTCTGGAGACCCCTGCCCCGCCCGGCACTGCCGCTCCTGGAGAGGACACCACCGCACCCAGGGGCCGGCCCTTCCCCGCCGAAAGGCTCCCTAAGCTCGGTCTCCTCGCCCGGGCCCCCTGCCGGGGCTGGGGGGACAGAGGGATGGCGGGGCCCGGCTCTCGCCCCGGTGCCGCGGGTGCCGGCGGGGGATGCAGCGCGGCGCCGTGACCGGCGGGAGGAGCTGGAGGCCCACCGCGGAGGGGCGCCCCGACGGAGC
>JAOXJM010000041.1:18397057-18407940 GCA_026413425.1 Tringa solitaria
GGACTTCCCCAGTGCCTGCCGGTGACGGGACTGTCATCCTGGGAGCTTGATACCGGTTTGTATATACTGCATCTATTTCATTATTACCTTTTTATTTTTGATTTTAATATTAACTCCTCATTAAAGTAGTTTAGTTCATTCTAAACTTCTAAATCTCCTTATCACTTCCTCTCTTCCCTTTTTTGGGGGGGGAGGGAAGGGCCATCAGTCACTCTGGTTTTGGTGAATTTGGCCAAAACCACAACAAGCAGTGGGAAGCTTTTAAATCCTAGTGTTAATTTTGTAACTACTAGAATAGATGGGCAGAAGGGGATATTCAGATGTCACCCCAGGGACTGGGAGTTCATTACTCACTTGACAATACCGTTATTCGTTAACAGACGAAACAATCAGTGGAAGAAGCAAGCACTCCCTGCCTCTGCCCGTGTTTCTTCACTGCTTTGGTAGGTTCCTCCTCAGCCTCTGCACTACTTAGAGAGAGAGGGGGAATGACTGGTTCAGGGTGGGGGGTGTTAGCAAAATATCAGTCCTCTAGCCTTCAGGTTGCTTCCAACCATGAGGGAAGGCTGTTGCATGTGATGGCTGTAGAAGCTGTAGGTAGTGGATATAGCACAAGTGTTGTCTGAGCAGGCAGCATTGTCTAAAAGGCTACCAGTGAGGGTTTTTTTCCCCAGCTGCTAAATTAAAGTAAGGTGAGAAAAACTTACATACTCTTATGACTTAGCATATTTTGTTTGTAAAACAAAACCCGTCTTCAGGGTTTATAAAAACAGCTCGTGTTTTGTGCCCAGAGTCCACTGTGACTTCAGTGGAGATTAGGCTTATTAAAGTTTCTGAGAAATGAGAGCTATTACCTAGGGGAATGGAAGAAATGTAACTTGAAGTCTCTTTCTAGGGAGTAGCCTGTGGTCTTTCTTTAATGCTTCAGGTTCCTTCTGAAGATCATGACTTTCCTTTTTTCTAAAGGAAATGTCATACCACAGACCTGCTCACACAAATAAGGTTGCTAGGTAGCTGTGGGTGTTCTTGTTTGTCCACATCTGTCTTTAGACATTAAGCAAACCAAGAAATCCAGAAAATCAGAAGGAAATGTGGATAGCTGAGTTTAGTTTGGTCTCAAGCATCCCTGCTTTTGAGGGAGGCAAGAATCCCTTCTTTTCTTTTGTGCTTTGGTTCAAGGTGCTACTAGAAAAAAAAGTACAGAATCTTGAGCCCTTGAGACAACCTCACCTTAAGGTCTTTCCTGGAGACTGTTTTGGGGGAAAGTAATCTCTAGCTGGCTTGGTGTTGTAGTGAGATTTCTGACAGTCCTTTCTGTGACTGTGGGACCCCCCCCTGCTCCCCACAAGTTGTGCAGAATCTGGCCTTGGTCCATGCTGACTCTTAATTTATATCATAATGTACACAGCTTAAATTAATTGAATGTTACTGATTTATATTTACCCATATCTAACCATGTTGGTCCCATCTCCATTACTGACAACATGAATACTTGCTAGCTAAAGCTTTCATTTCCTTGGAGTCCTATTTTTCCTGAAGTGACCCAGCAAGTTTGTGTTCATTATGTATCCTACTGACACCCTCCCAGGCGCTTGGTACCTGCCTGCACCATCTGTGTGATGTGGGCTGAGGGCATTTGCGCAGGTAAAATTGTTATGCGTTAGAAGTGCTTTGCAGGAGAGCATCCATATCTGTGTCAGCAGGATTCCTGATGTGTGGAGGGAGCTTTCCTGAGATGGAGGCAGAAAGAGATGGATTAGTATTTGTGTGTACTTCAAATCATTGGCTTTGTCCAGACTGGAAAGGCTTTAGTGGCTAGTATTTTTTAGCAGTTGGATAGATCATGCTGACTGTAATGTCTGTGTATAAGCCTAAAGGACTTGCCTCCCACCCCTGCAAAGAAGCCCCCCCTGTGTGTTGCCATTGTGCCCACTCATTGGTTTATTAATGCTTTCTTAAAAGAGAACAGTAATGAGTTGGGACAGTATGTCATCCTGCAGAGGAGCCATGTAGTGAGTGAAACGAAAAGTGCAGAAAATGCCCCATACGGCTCAGTGGTCAGAGCCCCAGAGCAGCCACAGGGGAGCCTGGTGGTGGCTGAAGCTGGAGTCAGGTGGAACTTGTACATAAGTTTCTCTGATTTTGTGTTCAGTGACTGCAGTGTCACTTGAGAGAGGAAAAAATGGTCTTGTTTTCTGCCTCTATCAGTCACTTCAGGGGCATGTTAATGGACTACTGGGATGCTTCTTGACTCATTTAAGTCATTCTGCCTTCTGTCTTGGGTATTACTAGTCCTTCAGGACACTTGACACCAATGCTGCTTGGGAAAAAAAGGTATCTCTTTGGAAGCAGCCCTGCCAGCATACCATATGTTACTAGTTTATGGTTTCCTTGTTTGCCGACTTGGGGCACCTGTGTGAAAACATTGCTGGTTTTGCTTTTTATCTCTTGCTGCTGTTTATGCTTGTTAAGTCACAAGCTGATTGCTTAAGAGATAATTGTGCTGTCCAAAGTGGAGTTTCTCGGAAGTCTAGTGATTGACACTCCATAAGCACCACGAGACTTCGAGCAAGAAGGGAGGGTGAGGAGAAGGGAAATTGATTCATTTCCATGCACCAGAAACCAAATACATATGAAATAGGATTTGGGTTTGTTTTGTGATGGTCTGGTAAATGGAGTTTAGGGGGGCTTTTCGGCATTGGGATGAAAAATCTGTGTGTGAAGTAGTGGTAGTTGGTGGTATGGTACAGGAGCACTCACCTGCATCAGAAGGGATGCTATTAGGGTCAATAAAGGTGCATCCAAAAAACCCACATTGTCAGTACTGTTGTTGGAAGCCATCAGTGTCCTTGGGAGGTGATCTCCTTTCCCACCTCCCCTTGTCTCCAGTGGTACAGTTATTTTAGCCTGGTCTTTGGCCCACACTCACATTGGAAGGCTTCTGTACTGACCCATGACAGTGCCATGTCCCTGGACTTGAAGGCTGGCACCATATCTACACCGTTCTCTGTTTCCAGTTGGGAGTGGAAGACGGAGCCGATGTGTCCCATACAAGGTGGTGCTGGTTTGGGCCAGCTGTCTCTTGTCCCTGGTGGGCTATGGTGGAGGGATGGTATCAAGATAAAGCAGAAATAGCAGCAATTCGATGTCAAAATCCAGTAATTTCACTAGTATGTGGGGTGGATGGCTGGGCAGAAACAGAGAGAGGACTTCCTGTGTTCTTCCCACTCTTCAGTATGTGAACAAGAGGGAGTTTGTCAAGAGTGGTGTCTCTGAGAGGCTACATTCAGGAAAGAGCCTTAGACTAAGCATCATATCTCTCAGCTTTGGAGTTACCAGACAACTGCTGTAATACCAAATATTCCTCTGATTTAAGGCCTAGGTTTCTGCTTTGAGAACAGTTACTGCCTGAGAAGGTGCTTTAGGACAGCCAGAATGCAGATCCATGCTGTCAACAGATAGAAACGTCTTCCATGCCAAGGAGATCACCTGTTTCAGCTTGGGATATACAACAATGAATTTTCTCCTTTTTCTGTATTTTGACTGATACCAAATTATTTATGCAGAGAGGAGGAGATACTGAGGTATGAGTCCTGCCCCGGGAGAGCCAGCAGATCAAGAGTTGGAGCTCTTCTCTTGAGACCTGGCCTCAGGTCTATCAAGCAGAAGCATCACTGAGCCTGATCTGTGTTAGAAGGGTGCTGGCTATGCAAGAGAAGGGGGTCATGAGGGCACTGCTTCGTTTTGTCTTACATGTGGCCTGCCTGTGGCAAAGGCAGAAAAATGATGGCAGTGGATGAATTAGATGGGAAAGAACAGCAGGCCTACTGCCAGGCTGGCCTTTGAGACTTAGGTGGTCTCCACACACTCCACGCTAGAGGGGGGGGAAATAATATCTACAGTATTTTGTTGGCAGACATTCAAGTGTCTTTAGGATTACGTAGGAGGTTGAGGATTGACATTTTGGCTGTCAGGCATTTCAATTGGGGGTTAGTTATCTAAGCCTCCCTCTAGCAAAGTGTCAACACATTTTTTGGATTCTCTTCTGTTAAATGCTGTAGATAAAATCAGAAAACGCTCTGGAAAAAGTCTCCATTAGATTCTGCCTCAACTCTTTTCCTTTGACAACAAGCTGCTGCCTCTCAAGTAAGAGCAACAGTATTTTTGCAGGGAGTAATTGAAGCGAATTAAAGAAATATTTCAGGTATTCCTTAAGTGCCTCACTCTTCACTTTTTCTCTCCTAAAGCATGCATCCTTGATTGCTTCCTTAATTAGTACTTTAAAAATCTCTCTATATTCCCATTTATAAATAAATCAAAATAGAATCAGAGTGTTAATTCGTCAGGCACTCATTGTACATTCTAGAGAGCCAATTTAACCCCTGCACATGTAAGAACTGAATGCTCCCCACAAGCTCCTGAGCTGCTGACTTTGGCAGTGACTGTGGAGCATCCAGGAACATCTCTCGTAGTGCAACTTCATTAACAAGGACTCGAAGTAATGAGAAAAATGAATTTCCTGTGCAACTGCATTTAATTTGCATTCTAGCAGGTCTCCCAGTTCACCTGGCAGCTATTCTTTCTTCCCCCCACCTCCCCCCCCCCCCTTCATGCTTGCTTTATTTTTTTTTTTCATTTTTTCTTGGTCCTATTAACTGAACAAAAGCAGTCTCACAAGGGCAGGCTAATGTATTCATAGTTTTGCTGCAACTTGTCTGATAGATTAAACTGAAAAATTGCTGCCTCCCGTTGTTTACTGAGAATCTTTGTTGTGCTTTGTCGAGTTGAAATAAGTGCTGGTTAGTGCCCTCTGGTCCCTGTCCTTGAAGAACAGAGCCTGGTATGCTGAACCTGCGCAGGCTGGAGATGGTGGAAAGGCTCAAGTTCAAGTTCATAGACCCAAATGTAAGTTACAGAGGTAGTCGCTTGTTTGAGTATTTGCTTGCTTGCTCTTGCCTTTCATTCTCCTTGATCTGAGTACAGTGTGTTGTTAATGCCTATCTGAACATTGCATTAAGCTCTAATTAAGCCTGCCAATCAAAAAAACCCAAGAAAGCATGCTTCTGATACGCCTGCTACTAAGTTGTACTTTCCCCCTCAATTTTCTGACTATGAACATGTAACTGTAAGTGTGATTTTGTTGTTTTCTTTAATTTTTATTTTCCTCTGAACTTCAGACAAGTGCTCAATGAATTTGTACCACAGTGTTTACCTTAAGGGCTATCTTTTATTTTAAAATGTCTTTGGAAAAGCATCACATGAAAGGTCTGGACTTTGCCAGGCTGTAGCTAAGGTCATGCTGGAGCATCTTAGAGAAGTCAAAAAGTTGTTGCCAGATTTTCATGCCATGTCAGAAAACACGGAAGAAGTTAACATGATGAGGAGGAGTGACTATGACAAAGCTTCCAGGAAGGTCTTTCTGGAAATAAGAAATAAGGTGCAACATCCAGAGTTCCTCTCCAGATCTTCTACCTGACGTTGGAGCAGGAGCTACTGATGGTTACAGCTAGTGCAAATCCTAATTTGCTAACCAAAATCCTAAAATTGAAGTATCAAGTGATGTGGCTTTGGAGCTTATGCTGAGGCACTGGGAGTGAGGCAGCTAGAGGGCAAACCCACAGTCTAGTATTACCATTTTATAAACAATCATGAAATAAGGGAGGTGGCTTCTAATTCACAGCATATTTGTAAAATAAAGCTTATTGGTAGGGTTGAGATTACAGTGTTTTGTACAACAAGCTTTTCAAGACGGTAAGGAAAAACAAATTGGGATCACACATTACAAAAAAGTCCCAAATCCCCAAATCAGTAATAATCTTCATTTTAGAAAGACACCAGAAGTTTACCTGCCTTATTTTGATATAAATTGAGCAGGATAAAATAATATTTTGATATAAATTGAACAGGATGAAATAAAAGCATAAACCAGAGACTAGAGCAACTAGTCTTTCCTATCTCTAGCCCTCGACATTTATTATCCTATGGAGCATAGTGATGGTTTCTGCCCTTCTCAGCTGCTTCAGCACTTGTGAAGTTTACATCAAGCATGGAAGTTGTGTAGCAGAGCCAAGCCAGTGCTAGGCATCTGAAAGGCCATGAAGTAGAGTTGTGACTGAAGACATGCAGCTCCTAGATAGTCTGTCCTGGCTTGCGGACCTTAATAAGAGATCTCAGACTAATTAAGCTTTAATACTGTGGGTAGGGAAGGCTGACAGCTCTGCTCCAGCCTGACCCATTTCTCAGTGTGCTTTTTGTGCCTGACCAATTTTTTTTCCCTTCCTTCCCCTGCTGTAATCCTTATGGAACATCTGCCCCAGCCAGGAACAAATGGCAGCTTGCTCTCTGGACCGTCCTTGTCGGTACGCTGAGGTCCTGAAATTCTTTCGTCCTTTGTTCTTTTGCTGCTTTTTTCTCTAACACTGCGAAACTTGATTAATCCAAATGCTGAAATCCCGCAGGCCCTCTAGTTATTTTTAGCATTAATGTTAGAGCTCTGCAAAGGGTGGATGAAGATTTATGGTTTTTTCTCCTACAAATCTTGCAGCCTTTCCTTTCTCTGCTACAACTTGGATGGATTCCAACGTTTCCCCCAATGCCCAAAATTGGCTTTTATTTTTTTAATTAAAGAGCTGTGAGGGCCATCAGTCTTGCCTTGTGACCGTGAGGCAGATGGGGTCCTGTGTCCTTTCTGGAGTTCAGCACACCTAGCACATCTGCTCTTGTGGTTGCTAAAACTTTGTAAATCTTCATCCTGGAGAGAGCCATTTTAGCATTTTTCTCTTGCAAGCTGGGAGAAGAAAGGTTGCTTAAACATGTGAGCACCCAAACAGAAATTTCATGGTGGAAACTTGCTTTATTTTCTACTTTCATGTTTTCATTCACTCTTCCATTTCTTCCCGCAGCTAACATGTCTGCACTTGACTTCAGCTTGCACCAAGTTTGCCCTTGTGAGTGCATGGGGAAAGATGTTTTTTTCAGTTAGAAATGTCAAGAATGAATTTGGGTGTCTCTGCACTTCTGTCTTGTGTGTTACTCTCTTTCTTTGGCTCTGCATGTCCAAGCACAGCTGTGGTGGTTACACTCTAACTGGGGATACAGTTGTTCCCATGGATTTTTTTTTCTCCAAGTCATGCGTGCCATACACCACAGGTGTTTCCTGGCACACCTAAGTCTAGTTTGCAGTTTACACACCAAAACCCCACTTAAAATTAATTTAATGCATTAAGAAGCACATGCTCAGTCATGCTGGTGTGCCTGTTTGTGCCAGTTGGCAGCCACTCTTTTCTTCCTGTGTCTTCCTCCTGCTTTCAGTGTACGCTGGGAGGGCTGCTCGCTGGGTTTGTGAGGGCACAGGATGCTTCTTCTCGACAGAATCAAGGGCTTAGAAAAAATTATTACTATCATCTAAATTATTCTGCTTTTCTGAAATTAAAATTTCTCTCTTTGGTGCAACATTTTCTAAAATCCAGGTGATTATCAGCAGTTCTTAGCCATGTGCCTTTGCAGCAATGCTGTAGACTTTGGGAAGTGTTGGGGTTTTTTTGTGGCCCTGGAGACAGCAGCAGTTGCTGAGTGAGAGGATCCCACTTTTTCCTCCACCAAGCAAGGTTTCTCGTGCCGCAGGGAGCAGCATGGCTGTGCCAATGGAGGGCTAACAGCCTAGGGGTGTCTCCAGCTATATGTTTCCCCGTACAAACATGAAATCAATACACTGAAGCAATTACTTAGACTTCATAAACTTCAGCTGGCAAGCTTTCTGGAACCTATCCAAAAAAGCAGCAACAGTTCCTGGGTTGCCTGAGAGGGAAATAAGCTGAGGGCATTTCTTTGGTTTAACTGATGTGGGGGACACAGGCAAGCTGAAAGAGGAGAAGGCTTAATGACCTTGTTTCAACTTCAACTTAAAAAAATAAAATAAAATTGAGACATCTCTAGATCTTCTGCTCCACTGTTGCAAATGGAGAAGTCAATCTTTTCACCATCTGAATAGGATTTAAAAATTGCCCTTACTCCCTACCATCACCACACCTATTTTTGGTAGGCATCAGTGAATAGATTCTGGTAACTTTTTTTGGCAAATGGTGATTCATTTTCCTGAAGAGCTGAATGAGGCAACTGTAGTTTTGACAAGTAGAGCAAAGCTGTGAGGGTTCTTTTCCCTGTAAGCAACTATACTTCATATTCCTGGTGCCAGATAATATTTGACATTTAATTTAAGACCCCCAGTGCCTGCATATAAAACTTTACTATGATAATAGTGATAAAGCGGCCAAGTGTTGTATTTGAGAGTCTTTTCTTCCTTTCTCGTAGTTCACCTCCATGCACAGTTTGGGCTGAAGGATCTGACTTGAATTAAAGAGGGGAGGAGACTTAACCCTGAATTTTTACGAGTTGAGGAGGCCTGACTTGCAGATAAAGATGTAATCATGAATCTCATTCTGACTGTCAGATCTTTCACTGGATCACTCCTAAGATGCCGGGCAGAATTTATGCAAAGGAGAAGGAATGGGTGAGGGATAGTGTCAGCAGAAGAGAAGGACCTTCTGCTTGTAATTCATCCAATTACTCATCTTCTCACAAAGTAGTGCATACTGTATTGATCAGTAATGCATTTCCCACAGAAAAAAGAATGGCACTAATAGTATTGACAATACTGAGGAGGAGATAATGGGATTTTTCTGGGTTTCCCATGGAACTGCTGTAGTCTGTCCTGCAGATGAAAGTGGGTCAGGTTGGTGGCCTCTGGGAGGTCAGTGATGCCATGGCAGCTTGTCCCCCTTGGGGAGCATGGGCTGCACCCTCCTGCAGGGAGCGATGGAGGAGCAAATGACAGGGACAGTATGCCTGTCTTCCATAAGTGGTCAGACATTGTACATCAAAGGTGATAACGCTGGGGCAGTGGCTGTATCCAGTCGGTGGCGCTTTTGTCTCCCTGGTGCACTTCCACAGACTGCCGTGTCTCACTGTGCCTCTCTATGGCAGTGCCCCAGGGTCTTAAATGCACGTGTTACTCGTCATGCCTAACGCACACATGGTAGCTATATTGCCCTCTGACTGTACCCCAAACCCTGCAGAAGTTGAGCTGTCTCACCCTGCAGACTTTTGATCCTAGACAAGGTGGCACAAAGATAGTCCCTGTCTCAGTGGGTGTAGGGACACAATGGCAACTGAGCTACTGGGTTTTTTCTTCTTTTGCCTCCCCCCATTTAAAAAGTACTCTGTTACTGGGATCAACATCAATGCTTTGTCACTTTTCTTAGCTGAGTGGGGAGAAAAAGCCATGATGAGTCATGGTTTTAATGTGGAGATTAAAATATTAGTTGTATGTGTTGGAGACAGTACTTGTGCTACTGCTTAGAAAGCAACTGGGAGGGAAATTCTTATGGGAAGAAAAAAATGTTTTACAGAGTCTCTGGGATCTAATGTGCTTCCCATGAAGATGTTACATACCCAGTCCTACAGCAGAGACTAGAAAGAGTAGATGGATGTTGTTTGAAGTCTTTCAATTTAAAGTGAGTGGGCATGGCACAGTATAGGGGAATAGATTTTCTCTGAGCAGAACAAACATTCCACATCAGGGTTTAAAAATAGCGCCTGTGCCTGCAGAAGGCCCCCACCTCCTGGTGTCACTTCCAGCCACCCACTTCTTCTGTAATTGTCTGAAGTGTACTTGTTCCTCTCCAGCTTTCAGCAGTTGATAAGATAGCTGTTTAAAAAAAACAAACCCAAACACTCAAAACCCAAAGCAAAAAACCCCGAACAAATAAGACCAAAATTGTCCTTGTTATTCTTGGAGAGTACTGGGGCTACTTTAGGATGTTTGTGCTAGAGAGGCTGTGTAGATGTTTGTGATGCAGTTAAACATGGTGAAGAGGCAGCTCACACGGAGGGGATAAAAGTCCACTGGTGAAACCTAGTTCCAGTGCTTACCTACATCCTTGCAATCAAGAAAAGCTGGTGGAGACTGGCTGCGACCCTCACTGCCAGTCCACACGCGAACTGTCTGTGTCCATGTTGATGCGCCTTTTTTGTACCTTATCTGTGCTGAGATTGCTCAGCCTGGATTTCGTGTCTCAGCAAATAGAGTTGCCCAAGGGATGGCTGGCAGGGCTTTCTCTACCTTGCTCAAACCTCACTCAGGAGTTGGTTTTGACCCACCACCAGTTTTTTGCTGAAGCTGTCATATGGCATGCTTTGCGGTGCTATGAAGGAGCAGCTCTGGGCCATGGCTTAGGCTTTTACACCTGAGAAATTGGCTCTGGTAAGAGCTGAGACCATGGGGTTTGGAGGGGGCTGTCTACGGCAGGTTACAGCCTCTGCCACAGCCATCCTGTTGATGCTGCCTGAGAACATAGAAACTCACAAAAAATGCAGGTGGAAAGATGCTCCAGGGAGCAACAAAGTCTGCCCTTCCCTTAGTGCAGGATCATTTCTGTCTGCCGTTTCCAACAGGCATTTGTCTGACATTAGAAGTATTCCACAGCCTTCTTGGGAAGTCAGCACAAGTCTGTTACTACCCTGAGCATTAGAAAGCTTTTCTGAATGTCTGCCTTAAATATTCCTTGCTATAATTTAAATCCACTATTATTAGCTCTTGAATACTTCTTTCAGTACCACCTTCCATTTTTCATTAAGAATAACTATTGCAAGTACTTATTCCTTATTAATAAGTCGCTTGTCCAGTGTTCCCACTTACAAAAATGCTTCATACCAGATGCTCTGACATGAATATCAGATTAATTCATTAAGTGAAATGGGGGAAGGGTTAGTGGGAAGGGGTTAGTTAGGACCACAAAGATGATAAGGGGCCTGGAGCATCTCTCTTACAAGGAGAGGCTGAGGGACTTGGGGCTTTTTAGTCTGGAGAAGAGAAGGCTGAGGGG
>JAOXJM010000041.1:18424362-18434809 GCA_026413425.1 Tringa solitaria
CAGAGGTCCCTTCCAACCACCACAATTCTGTGTGATTCTGTGTGATTCTGTGTATAATCTATATTCAGTCTAAAATCCGTTCTCTTAAAAATGAGGAAGTTATTGAGCATAGTAATGTGAGAAACAAGCATTGAACACGATGCTTGTACTACTTTCTAATTTTTATCTTATTTTTTTAGCATATCTAGCCTCTTATTTATCTGGTTACAGAATTACTTGTGCACAAGTCCATCTGCTAGGTTGCATCTGGGAAAAAATGGGGATTCATCCAGACATCTGTTGCAACACTTAGGAAGCATTTTTTTAATTGACCAATGTCAGCTCATCAACAATATTTAAGCTGTAAGCTTGTAAACTGACATGCTGAATGGCTCTTTCTAGTCCTTCTCTTCCCAGATTCCTGCTGGGCTTTTAGAACCTCTAGGTATTCTGCACTGAAGCTGTCTAGTTTAGTTCTGCATTGACACCTAATGTTCTTAGATTCCCCAAGAAAACTGCTAGCGTTTATGGACTGTCAGTCCAGTCAAGACTCAGGAGGGATGTATAACTTTCTGAGGACCCACCCTTTCCTACCTGGGTGAAGTCTTGAAGATCTTTGTGGATAGACTGAATTGAATGCTGTGGTGAGAATGACTTGATGAAGGTAACTGGGTGATGGAGAAAAAGCAGATCTTCCCTCTGTATGGCTGTGGGACTCTTGGTCTAGTGGCATATGTTTTAATGTCATTTTGAGACAAAAGCCAGGAATTAGGAAAGAATGCTAACTTTTTAGAAGTCGATGATGGAGTGCTGCCTCTGCAGAGCTGCCCTGGTGCACTTGTTGGTGCTAATTAGTTTGTGTCTGTTGAGCTTCCTTGTGATTCAGTCTCTTCTAATTAACACTTCCCAGTAGATTACTGCTAAACTCCAGAAATCTCATTTGTGACACATATTTCACCATCCTGGGGAGACAAATCTATTTTGTTGACAGAGGTGCTGATAACACCATCACACTGCGGTTTAATGTGTGTGTGTCTCAGAGATGGAGAGAGGTGACAAGACAGCCTGAGTGGGAGAACTGACTTAAAAATAACACTAAGAATTGCAGCTGCAGTTTGTCTACCAGCTGGGATAGTTTGAGCTCCAGACTGTGTGATACTCTGCTACAGACAATTATAGGCAGTGTTTATTCCTTCTATCTCTGCCTCTTTATCCTGTGTAGTAACATGAAAAGATAAAACTGTTAGAATGAGAAGCTTAGGAATGATATATATGTACTGTGTATATATTTATGTATAAACACTTAATATACAGCTCTAGTCTCTGTCTCTGTATGTAAACAATATATAGTTTACTTTAAAAAATATTATAATATACTAATAGAGTAGCTCCTGAATTTTTGTTTTTAAAGTACATACAGTCTGATATTTACATGTAGTAACATGAAGAATATTTGTATTTGCAAATAGAATATACCTGAAACTACTGCAAAATTTGCATCAGAGGCTGCAGAACCCAGGGACCTTGCAAGAGCTTTTAGAAATAATTCGCAACTGAGTATATGAGACCTTTTTCACTTGGGCTGTGGTGACTCTCAGTGAGGCTATCTGCTGCAGCAGAGGAAGGAGTAATTGCAAAATGCAGTCTGATTCCACAGAGAGTGATGAAACAGCACTGGGTGCGGGGACCTGTGCTATTTCCATCCCGGCAAAAAACTCTGGAAATTCTGCAAAGTCTTCCCCTGCCACCATAACTCCTCCTGCACCTTCTCCATAGACACAGTGCCTTATCTGTGGACACTGAAGCCTATGTGAAAGGGGGAAGTGCTGGCCTAACAGCTGGGGAATTTGGTTCCTTCTAGCAGAAGGCAGCACCAACAGGAAGGCGCCATCCTTCTAGTTTACATGATCTGCTCTATGTAAAAGTCCCTATCATAGTTAAAGCCTTTGAAGTCAGAAATTTGTATGGATGTTAATGTGTGCCCTTCATGAGATGGGCTTTTCCTTGATGTTCTTTGTCTTTCCCCTTCTCTGCATCTTATATTGTTGCTTTCTGTGTAGGCTTTTTACTGCTGTTTTTTAGCATGACGAAAGCTCCTCTGGAAATGCAGAAGGCAATTTTTCTGCCTTAATGTCTAACCCAGAATGACTTTGCTTTTGCCATTTATCCTCAATCCTCGCTGCAAGATAACAAATGGCTTATCTTATAGCGTTGTTTCCTTCACCAATTTCTATGTTGGCAATGCTAATATACTGCAGTATGCCAGAAATTATACTTTCTTCCTATATTGCTCATTTTCCCAGGTCCAGTTAGTAGTTATTCTCAGCATCAGTTGCATCCCTAAGAAAGCTGAAGAGACCAGCCTAAAATTCACAAGGGCAAAATGAGCCTCTGGTAGAGCACGTAGTGTATGGAGACTTCATGGAGTTCTCTGAATTTTGGTGATACTGGACTCTAATTCTATTTTTTATAGCCATGGGTTGCTTTTGCAGCCTCACTTACAAAGAGCCTTCAATTTTATGTATCAAGGACAATCTCTGTTGTTGAAATAACTTCCAAAAGAGACTTTGGGCACTCATTCAACCCCAGACTGCCTTTGGGGAATCCAAGCCAAGCTAAAGCTGTCTCCATCACAGTAAAGGGATGCTAACAGGATCCCAGCAGAAGAATAAATTACAAACCAGAACAATCTTCTCACCTTGCACAGACCAATACTGAGCTAATAGCTTAGCTTTCCCACTGGGGAGTAGTTGTCCATTGTCTTTCCATCTGCCCTTCTTCTGTCTCAGCTTGATTAGAAATGGCTTGAGTGGAGGCATATTAATGTGGCTGGAAACGGAAATTTAACTAATGCTTAGTCATTTAAAAAGGATTTTTGCAAAGAATAGGTTTTGAAGAGTAGATGTTTAAGCAGGAAGCTTCCTGTTTTGAAGAAACATTTTTCTATTCTCTTTCTGTTCTTCTCAGTTTTTCTTTCTGTTCAGCTTCTCTTTACCCTTCCCCTGCTTAATCTGAAGGGAAAACGTTAAACTCTGGCAAATGTTGTGGAAAAGCCTAGCAGCCCAAGTGCAAAATATTTCTGGGATTATGAAAAAGCAAGTGGTTTGCTTGATTTGACAGGCAAGTATTTACCCTATTGTTTATATATCAGAAAGCAATATTACAGCTTACAGGCTCCATATAATGGTTGTGTCATTTTTCCTGTCCTCACGATAAGCCATACTTTGCATTATGAAATAATTGGAAACTGGAGAGACAACATTTTTGCAGTTTGCAGTTGCTAGAATGCAGACCTTCAGTGTTTCCTATGCCAGGACACCTCCTGGAGAGATAGCCTAGCTTTAGAAATACTGCTCTGCTTTTGCAGAGGTGCTCAGCTTTCTCACACTGGGAACAGAGGCCTGATTCCTCTCATCCTGAGGTGAGAACAGTGTAATTCAAAAATTAATCAAAACAGTTCCCAATTTCCCTAGATGTACATAACAGGAGTTTCTGGCTTCTGTTTTCACTTTAATATTAGGATTTTTATTCAAGATAGTTGGCAGTGAGTAAAGCATCCATACTGATGACCTAAGCAACATCTTCGGCTTGGAAGCATCTGTTTCATTAATCCTTCACCCACTGTTGCATACTGGACACACGAAGTGCTTCTCCAGACACTTCGTGGTGCAAAAAGCAGGAGCATTACTTCAGCCACTTCTTTTCTTTTTTTGAGCTAAGTTCATGTAGGACTGGTGCGTGAAGTCATCTCACAGAGCAGAGCAGGTAATCTGAGTCCTTTCCCTTGTCTCCTCTCCTCTCATGTAAGATGAAAGCATTTTGTCTAAATTTAGGCAGTTTTTCCTTTGTTATCATTTCTAATAAAACAAAGTTGTAATTCATTTTCAGAATAAACACCTAAGTAATCACAACCCTCACTCTGTAAGCTTCAGCATGCTCCTGACAGCCTCTCCTCCAAAACAGAACGTGTGAGTGATCTGTTAATAATTGCTTATTAAATTGATTTAATGAGGCCATCTTAATTTATGACCTTTTGTATTTAACAGCAATATTCTCTATAAAAACTCATGCTTTCATTTTCTACTAGTATCTCCCTAGCATCTTCAGTAGACTGGCCTGCAAATCACCTACTTTTTAATCATACTTTTTGTACATTAATTAAAAAAAAGGGAAAGAAGATCAGCTTTTGGAACAGGCAGCAATAAAAACCCAATTAACCAATACTTTGCTTTATGTTGTGTGTATGACTTGGAAGACAAATCTCATCCCAATCTTTCCAGAAGACAAATCTCATCCATTTGACATATAGAGAAATAGAAACTCGGAAGTGTTGCTAAATTTCTGGAGGTGACAGTGGTAGAAGTCAAAGTTTAAGATTTGAGAGTTTCTTGGCTGATTTCTCAGGCCCATAGCCATTTTCTTACTCCTGTATGTTCTTGGTATGTTGTTCAGTACTGTCTTTGAGGAGGAGTGATTTTGCAGAAGCCACCACAGCTGGTCAGGCGTCCTTCTCCAAAGTGAAGGACCCTACCCTGGTTGTGGTGGTGTTTTTGTACTGAGGAGGTGAGCGGGTTGTTCAGAGCAGCTGAGTGCATTACGGACCTTTTTGGAGAACAGCAGAGCATGCAGGCAATGCAGCTGCATCAAAGAATTTCAGTAAATGCCTCAGTGCAACTCCCTCTGGCATGTGTGGGCTATATTCCTTTTTGATGTTACTTGTTTGTAAAATGCATCTCAGGTGTTGGGAAACTAACAGATTCTCTTAATCTGTTCTCTGATAGAGTTTTGGTATCTGTCTTCAAGCCATACCTACATCATTTAGGCTTTGGAGCAACTTCTTCAACATTCTGAGACCATCCTAGTTAGTATGCTATGGGGAAGCCTTTGGAGTGTTCAGTCCATCCCTGTGTAGTGTTCTCTGATGTGATCTGGATGACCCCACTCCAGGAACATGGATGGTCTGCAGATGTACTCCACACATTGCTGGTGCAACTGCGCCAGGCCTTCTGTGTCTGCCCGTAGAAACACAGAATATTACAGAGTCACAAAATGGTAGGCGTTGGAAGCAACCTCTAGAGAACATCTAGTCCAACCTCCCTCCTACTAAAGCAGGTTCACCTAGAGCAGATTGAACAGGATCATGTCCAGGTGAGTTTTGAATATCTTGAGTTGGAAGGGACCCATAAGGATCAATCATTAAGTCCAACTCCCTGCTCCTCTCAGGGAAGCCATGGTGTGTTTGAGGTGGTGTGATATCAAACAATCAATCCATCAGGCTTCCCCATATTGATATTTCAGCCACCATCCTCTATACCAGAGAGGCTTTACCCACTAGCTCTTTGATTACGGTGCACATTTTGCATTTGTGGTTGACCTGTGCAATGGTGTCAATGGTCAATTCCCACAGTGTCCCAAGGATGGAAAACAGGTCCGTAGCTAAAACCAGAATGGAGCCCTGTGCTGTCCCTATTCTGATCTTCACCAAGGTCTCTTTGGTATTGCCAAACAAATACTGACTGCTTTGTCTGGAGCCCTGGCCAGCCTGTTGCTGAGCTCCCGCACAGTGGGAGTGGCAAGAAACGGGCTCATGAACATGTTCAAAACACTGAGAAGAGGGTGGGTTATCCCAGAGTGGCACATACCCCAGGAAGGGCCACAACCCTGTGCTTACAGGCATTACAAGCACACGTCAAAGGGGCATGGTGAGTGTATCCTTCTCAAGGTAGACTGAGCACTGTGGAGAGCCAAAGCCATTGGTAGAGGGATGCTGCAGCTTGAGGGATTTTCAAGCAGCGTTAGGTGCTCTTATCGATCTTAGTAGTGGCACAATTGCCTGCTTGAGTGTCACCTTTCAGAGTAAGCCAGGCTGAACAAGAAGACAAGCTCCTCTCTCTCCAGTCCCTCTATGTTAGTCTGTTGAGGGAGGTTCTTTTCTTTGAGCAGCAGTGACAATGACCGTTTCTTTGCCCACAGTTCATGCAAGTGGGGATAGACAACATGTCTTTTTCCCAGGCAGCCATAGCAGTAGTTCTGTGATCTTTGTAGAAACAACACATGAGACTTCAGGGTATCTTGGCCCTTAGTCAGACAGCACTGAGGTGATATAAGGGGTCTGAAAGGCATGGAAATCAGTATGTTCTGGTCCTAAAGACTTCAAAAACAGCCAGCTGTGCTCCGCAGTGGTGTTCAGGTGGACCAAGTCTATATATGGAGCTACTAGTTTCTCTGGCCCATGTGAGCTCCTAGAGATAGGTGCACACAGACCTGGGGAGAGAAGTAGAGAGCCAGTGTAAGTTCAGCTCCTGGGTTCGTTCTCTCCTGCCCGTGGAAAGCACTGATCAGGCAGTAAGTCTTACTCAAGGCTGTGAGGCGAGTTACTGGGATATGATGGAGCAGGTAAATGTGGGGTAGGGTGGTTATTTGGAGGCCTCTCCTCAACTGTGCTGCAAAGATTTATGTGTTCATGGTGGAGTTTTGGGGTGCCTAAGCACTGCTCTGGGCCGTTTGGAAGACCCTGCTGTGTGGAAGCTCTGGAGGGGCTGCTGGAGCATCCCTCCCTTATAGGGGGTTTCCAGCACTTGCTGGGGGTGAAGTTGAGGAGTAGTATCTGGAGGGAGAAGAGAGAGAGAATGGGGAGAAAAAATTCATGGCAAACTTCTGTCTCTGAGTATTTGCAGTTATTTCTCCAGGGGCTTGACTTGTGGCAGAAAACATCTGATAGTTTATTTATGAAACCTGGGAATTACTTATTAGTAAGAATGGCTCAGTACTCCAACACAATATCCCTCTGGAGTCACTGAACTCAATGCCAGCATCAACTGTCCTACCATCCCTGTCAGATCGCTGCTGGTTGTGCCTTGCAGTACCGTTGGCATTAATGTTGGCTGTTTCACCACAGGGAAGCAGCAGGAATCAGTGAGGTGCCTGATTTAAAGGTACGATTTTACTGAGGAGTTATAATGTGGTACTCCTTTCTCGCCTAACAGCTCGTTAGCTGACTGAAGCACTTTGCTCTGTCCTAACTTTCTCTTTGATGTATTTTCATTTTAATAGTTGAGTACAGTTTTAGCAATAAATGATCAGGCATTTAATCCAAAAATGGTCAATACATCAGCTGGGAGCTGAAAGCCCACAAGTTCATGCAGGTAAATGAAAGTCTTTGGAGAAGGTTATGTCATTATTGCTAATTTTAGTTTTGCCAGAGATGTGATTGACTTTTCAAATGCTCAAGCAATTTTTTCATGACCATATTGTTTTCAGTCTTCCAATGTTGCTTGACCCATTTTGCACATAATTAACAAAGAACATTGTACAAGGGCTCTTTGAGTGGGTGACCTGTCAGTATGGATGGGGCAGAAATGTGTAATGAGGGTATGACCGATTGGAGTTATTGGCCTCTTTTGATTTGTGTGGGTTTGGTTGTGAGGCTGTTCATGTTAATGGGGCATCACTGAAGTGATTGTCAGGCTGGGTAGGCTGAGAGAAATCTCAGCTTTAGAAAGGCCCAAGAAAATAAATAAAGGAGAAGGGGAAAGTGTTTTTCTTTAGAGACCAATCTTAAACATTCATGCAGTTTTCAACTTTCTCTGCTCCTGCTGGTATCATAAGTTTCATAATAAGATTTCATATTCATTTTATGGTCCAGCCCAGCTGGTGGACTTTGTGCTGAGCAAAAAATGAAAAATCAGATAAAATCACTTAAATTTATCTGGAAACTTACACTGTGGGATCTTTGTCAAAGTCCTGGCGTTCCATGTTGCAGGAGGTGCAGGCCTGAGTGAGGTCGTAAATGCGGTCATTTTTCCTCACTAACTTTTCCTCACTAACTGGCCATGTCAGAATTACTTCTACAGTTTCTTTTTTTCTTAAAAAAAATTGATTCTGCTATTTAAAAAATAAATAATATTTAGATATTATTTAGATATTTGTGAAAAAGTAGAAGTTAATGTGGCTGACCCGGTTTTTTGAGAGCTTGGTACCATTTTCTCTCCTACTGAGTCTCTCTTGGCTCGGGAAAGTCTCTTAAAATCCCAGCCCTGACTTGTGCAGCTCCCCTGGGAGCACATTCACAGCACAGCACAGTCTCAAAGAGGCTGCTGGCAGTTAAACATCAAATAGCAGAGGGAAGGAAGGTTGCCCTCTCCCAAAACAACAGGGGCTGACCCGTTGTCCCTGGGGCAGGAAGAGCCAAGTGTGTGCAGTATCTGGAGAGGAGGTCACTGCCGAAAGCTCTCCCGGTCCCTTGGCCCTCGCCTGCCTCCGTGGATCATGAGCAGCTTCCTGCAGCCATGAGAAGCCGCCTGCTGCCACACTTAGCAAACAGAGGATTTGTTCCTCCATTTCTAGCTGAGTTTCTGTTTTCAGCTACCTCCTGGAGGCTGAGCAGCCAGAGACAAAGGAAAGGTCATTTGTTACCCTGTTGGTGCAGGGTTTTCTTCTCCTCTTCCCTGCCCAGGGGTTGTGTTTCATGTGTGGTGTAATAAAATGGCATACTGTGAGAGAAGTTAATGGGTGGGTCAGGCCCTCTCAGTAAGAAGGCTTTTTTGATTAAAGGCTGCTGCTGAGAAACCTCTCGACTCTCACCCAGGTGCACCCTCTGTCCCTGCAACTTCTTTACTAAAAATGGTTGAAGTATTGAGAAATTAAGCAGCCCACAACTGATGCGGTGTTATGTATCTTATTGAAGTAGTGTATTTGCATGTAAGATGCACAAGGATCTTGTGTGGTACCGAGGCAGGGACACTGGGAAAGCTGCCTGTCAGGTTGGCTGCTCAGCCTGTTTTGATGGTCTCACACAGGGCTCACAACACAGCCAAGACTCTGCTGCTTTTCCTTCTTCAGCTGTTGCTCTTCTTACGTGGCAAACTCACTCCAGGCTGTTGGCAAAGACCATGTGGCACAGACAAAGAGGAGGTATGGGTACATCTCTCTTCTATGCAGCTGCTTCAAAGCCCCATAGGAATCCCAGGAGGTCTAATTGCAGGGAGAGGAGTGATTCCACCCTTGTATGTGCTGCAGCTCTGTGGGACAGGTACTGGGTGGCACTTCTGGGGTTTTATGAAGAGTTTTCACAGAGTAAATTTTAATGAAGAACAACCCCTCCACTTCTGGCAGAACAGAACCTCAACAATTGGTCTAGTGGACTGGAAACAGCTGGCTTAGCTGGCTCTTTTGTCCCCATTCAGAATACAGCTGTTCCTTGCTGTGTGTAATGTCTCATGTCTCTTTTTTTTTTTTTTTTTTTTTTACTTGTCCCTTTTCAAGTGTCTCAGTGGTTCCCTTTATTCCTTTCCTCTTGGGTGGCTGTTTCAGGGCCCTTACTCCAGGGACTTCCCTGCAGGCAAGCTGTTTGTTGCTGGGTAAGTTTGCTGGTTGTTAGCATTTTGCAACTGTTTCACCCTCAGTGAAAGTGATTAAAAGGCATAATTCTGCTTCTTATTTCCTTCCTTCAAATACCTTCTTTCTCAGATATATGGGTTTTTTTACCCAGGAATCTTGCTTTTCTGCTCCCGCCTTTGCTTGTCCATTAGCAAGTAAGTGCTCGTTAGAAATATTTTCTTTCCTGTGTACTTTTCCAGGGTTATTAGGGCGGGAGGGAGCTCACTGTTAGGCACTAGGTGTGTAAGTAGTGTCAGAACTATTCCTGCAGTTATTCACTCTGGGGAGTTGGTGTGTGTCAGCTGGAGCTGACTAATGCTTCTCCTGAATTAAAAGGGATGCTCTGTCAGTTACCCTTAGAGACCCCTGGGGTGGGGGGAAAGAAGGACTCCTCTGCAGTTTGGCACTGATAGCCAGTGTCAACCACCTGCTTTTCCTGCACAAAGCACCTCACAAATTAGTACTGACCCACAGCTGTTAATGTTTAACCAGGGCCCAAACTCTGACTTGCGTGTTTGCATAAAATCTTCTGGTGTAAGCCCCATTTTCTGATAGAGGCTGTGGAAGACCAATATTTTATTGTTTTACAATGTTTTAATTCTCAGACAAAATGTTATGCTTTTATTTCCTATGAAAGTATGGAGAAGTTACGACCGTATTTTTCATAAGCAAGATGTTAGGTTTAGCTTCATCATTCATGCTTTCCCGTGTTTAGTTTCTCAAAGAGATCTTCAACTCCCTTTTGTTACCAGATGGGAAGTCCCACCACCTCTGAATTTAATTTAATTATTTAATTATTTCTTTAAGACAAACTGGAAACGCCTCAAATTTAAGAAGAAATTTAAGAACACCCTTACTGAGTGCAAGCGAATTGGTGGCAGGGTTGCGGGTGTCAGGTCACCTCCTGTCACAGAATCACAGAATCTTCGTGGTTGGAAGGGACCTTTGAGATCACCAAGTCCAACCATACACACAAACAAAGAAACAAACAAACAAAAAACCACAAAACAAAACACCCAACCTAACAATCTCAGTCACTAGAGCATGCCCTGAAGTGCCACATCTACACGTTTCTTAAATACCTCCAGGG
>JAOXJM010000041.1:18468444-18479539 GCA_026413425.1 Tringa solitaria
AGAGCCTGTTTACAAAGGCTGGCAACAACAGAACAAGGGGTAATGGGTTTAAACTTGAAAAAAAGCAGATTTAGATTGAATATTAGGAAAAAGTTGTTTACAATGAGGGTGTTGGAGCACTGGAACAGGTTGCCCAGGAAGGTTGTTGAGGCCCCTTCCCTGGGGCCACATTCAAGGTGAGGCTTGACAAGGCCCTGGGCAACCTGGTCTAGTTCAGGGTGTCCCTGCCGACTGCAGGGGGGTCGGACTAGATGGCCTTTGAGGGTCCCTTCTGGCCCAGATGATTCTATGATTCTATGATTCTAGCCCTTGGGCATGAAAATCAGCCTGTTTCCATTTAGTTCGCAGAGTGTGCTGCTTCGGTGCTGATACATTGTTCAGATTTGGACGGAATTGTGTTTTGGTGTGACCTGGCCTGCATTGCTTTGCTTGTCCAAACACTGAATAAGCCTTTATCGGGGAGGAAGGTGACAGCCTGGAGTGCCCAGGTCTCCTGCTCTGAGGACCAGCAGCCAGGCTGTGCTGTTAAGGCTACTGTGGCTGTTACCCTGGGAGCGCTGACCCCAGCCCCGGGGCGTGGAAGCTGCGGGGGCGCAGGGCAGGGCTGAGCGCTGCCCCAGGGGTCCTCAGCTGGGGCTGGGGGTGCAGGGGTGCTCCCTCAGAAAAATAGTGATGCCACTTTTTAAATGAACTATCTACACCCTCTCATTCGCACTCGGCAATAGTGAGCTTGGCCACACGAATACTCCTGGCCCACAGAGAGCACACGACTCTGGTTAGGTATACGGACCTTAACCGTCCCGTTATACCAGCGCAGTCTTCCACATACATACACGTATTTTCATCTCTTTGCCCAAACCAGCATTTCTCCTAAATCTTGACACTGAAAAACAACCTTCAACTTGCAAGCATGCGTGGAACAGGATGCTGCAGTGGAGATTTTCCCCACTTGCGTGCAGCTGTTCTGAGCCTCTCTGCTCACTTACCTTCCCAGACTGTTGATTTGAACTCCAATTAATTTCTGTAAAGACCACAAATCAAATCGTGTCATAACGAGAGAACATGGTGCAATATCATTATTGCTTACCTCTGAACGAACATGAAAAGCAAGGTCCAGACATAATTGCCAGTGTCACCAATTAATTGTTCCTGGGCGGCTGAGGGCCTCTTCTACCGGCAGCCCATCGGTCTCAAAAACAGCAATGCCATGTGGCAGCCCTTGCTTTTGAGGAAATGTCGGATATTAGCAGTAGGCCATTCTTTCAAGATTTTGCTGCACGTTTCTGATTTCACCATGAGCAGATGGAAATGCCCTGTGCTATCTGTACCTGCCTGGGTATGGCCAGGATCAACCAGGCTTGGCTAAGCCCCACTTTAGCCTTATGCCTATGCAGGTACTTAGAGTAAAGCATGAGCTTAAGTCCCACTGAATTCAAAATTAGTCACATACTTAAGGGCTTTATTTAAAAATTAGCCAATAAACCCCCTTCTTGCTCAGTTCTTAATCACATAAGTTGCATGGGAAAGCAATCACATCGAAGCAGCGTATGGGCCACTAGAAAATTAGCACATGGAGAACATAGTATATTATTTGTAGAAGTTTTTGAAATATTTTTTCCACTTTTTAGAATGAGGGCTGGCCTTAGTAACCATGAAGTTAATTCCAACTAATTGGAGTTAATTCCAGCATTGATCTCTGTGAGCCCCTGTGTCTCCATCTGTAAAATGGAACGAAGAGCATAAGGGGCTTTTGAGGAAAGTGGTTTCACAGTGACCTGTGTTACTCTGTGTAAGCTTTTGGGTTGATTTCACGTTTACCTTTTTTCCATCCTTCCATCTGTTGAACACAAATCATTTGTGCCCAAGGTTTACAGAGTGAAGGTCACTTTTTTATAACATGACCGTTTAAAAAACCTCTCAGATTATGTTATGCGGCTTCAGTTTAAATGTAGTTCCCAGCTAACTAGTCTGGTAAAGTATCTATATTTGCAAACAAGGAATAACTATCATATTATCCCAGTAGAGATCAGCAAAGGAATTTGGGGAATGCAAATGTTGATAATTGTAGTTCCTGTGCTATAGTTAGCTGGAGCAGACAGACGGCTGCCCTGAAGCATACCTCTCTTGGTGCCAAGAGGGTTACACATGGGACAAAAGGCAGCAGATCTGATTGCAGGATGAAAGGCCAGATTCTGGTGTCCTACCTCATTTTATTCAGTCTTTTCTCAGTTGTTATAGGACATTTCCCAAAGAAAGACAAGGAAGATTTCCAGGAATTTTAAGTAGATGGAGACCAGGATGATTAATTTCTTTTCTGTGAGAGGGTGTAATACTTCTTTTCTTTTTTTCTTTATTTCTTATTTCTTGACCTGTGCCTGAGTTGCTAACTAACCAATATTGGTAAGGTAATTCTACCTGACTGAACAGGTATTCCTCTGCGTGCATTCAGGAGCTTTTGGTATCTGGAAGAACCTATGTGCTTTTAACACTTGCCATTCCTCCAGCTTGTAAAGAAAAAGGTGACCTTCTTCCTCTTTAAAAACAACCCTCCTCCCACTACCACCAGCACCTCAAACCTGATGATCGCTACCGTTTTGGCTTTGTTTGCACTGAGCTTTTATTTCATAAGATAGATTTTACGAAGCATAGGATGAGCTGCATGTCCCAGATGAGGAATGGTACCGTGCCACTTCAGTTAGACTGTGTTTTCAGAAGGATGTAAAGGGCCCATCAAACTGAAGTATTAGCAACAGCAGCATTATTTTTAGTGGAATTACAGACTCTTGAGGGTGAAACAAGGTTTTTCCTAGAAATTACTTTAAAAAACTGTGAATTGCGGGGCTTTTTCCCCAAGCCCTTTTTTCAGGCTCTGTTGAGAACCTGTGTGCTGCTGGTGGCTGCAGGCTGCTTGTCCAGGGGACATCTTGCTTTGCTTTCTGAACTCACCAGGCACTTTCTCTGCCTCTAATGCGAAGTCAAAGACTCATCTGTGCAGGGGGGCAATGAGTGAAAGGTGCCAGCAGTCACTCATAATGGCAGAGGAAGAAACAGGGAGAAATACTGCTTGAATAGACAGTGTCAAACTTTCCGTGTGGCCTAAACGCTGCTGCCCCCATCACAGCCAGTCTCACTTGGCTTTTGCTCTTGCAGTCCGAGTGTAGACACCGACCTCTGCAAGACCAAGAGGTTTGTCTCAACCTGATGCTTCTTAATTACCTGTTTTATTGGAAGGCAAAAAAAGAGTGTGTTGTACATCAACTTTATACTGTCTTTCCTACAGCAGAGGAAGAGGGGCTCTCGTTCGCACCCCAGGGCACCTGGAGCAGCCTCACTGGTGTTGACAGCATGTGAGGAGTTAAAAATACTCACTCCAGCCTGTAGTTGTGCTCCCAGGCGCTCCTCTGCTTCCCCTCCTCTCCCTCCCCTCCTTGCCAGGCTTCGGGTTTAAATGCAATAGGAACTGACACTCTCCTGATGGCCACATCAAATCTCTTCAAGGCACTGGAAACTGAACACTAGCTGAGAGGGCTCCCCTGGCTGACAGCCTTTACCCTTTTCTTGCATTAAGCCTTAAATAATGAAACTTTCCAGGAAAACAAAGCTGTTTAAGCATGTACAGCATTCCTTTTTTCCTCTTTCCTTAGAAGGCATTTCATCATGCAACTTTCTGGGGAAGTTGATTTAATTATACGAATGTAAGGTGCTACTTATCACTTGATACTTCTCTAGCCTGTATACATAGAGTCGGACTTAAAGCAGGGAATTAATTGGAGCTGACGTGTGCATGTGTAGTACCCCATTTGCCACTGTAAGTCGGTGAAAACAAAAATAATATGGTGGTGCTTCACCCACCCATTACTGTAGAGCAAGGCGGCAGGAAGGTGGCACAGATAAAGGCTCCTTCTTCTGCATGGTTGTGATTTCTGACTTTCCACGTATTGGCAGTGAACGTGAAGATAGTTGGGTTTCTAAGGCTGTGAAATACTTGCACTGAGAGGGGTGAACATGGGCTGATGAAGAAACGTAGTGCTGTGAAAAGATGGCCAGAGCAACACAACAGCACTTTACCCGCAGCAGCAGCATAGCTGAACCCAGTTCATACCCTGGTATGCCAGAAGGACAATAGGAGACAAGGCTCAGCAGATGTCTTCCCACATTGCCTAGCCTGCCACGGAGAGCGGTACGGGGAGATCACAGACTGCCCTGGGACTTGTCTTCCCCTGACATCAGCCACTGCTGTAGAGCAGGAGGCAGGGATGGTTTTGTTTCCCAGCTCATCACAGCCCAACAGCTTCCATCCCAAGTAGAGCAATGGGTGCGCTGGGGCAGCGTCCTGCTGGCAGGACCCGCAGCTCCAGCTGCTTTGGAGGAAGATGCAGCTTCCTCAAGGGGACATTTTTCCTGCCTCCGCCTTGTGGTCAACTTGAAGCCCTGAAGCCTGAGAGCTGATGAACCTTGTAACTTTATCTCAGCTGGCAGATGTGCAGATACTCTTCCGAATCACCTAGATCTTTGTTTAAAGCTTGTCTGCCTGCCTTACCTCCTAATAGCTGATGGCTCTCACAGGTCACAGAGATCATCTGCTACAGCAATATTGAACCCATGTCCCTAGTGCCCCCAGTGCATCTCCTGCAGTCTGGCAGTAGCTCTCCTCCCATCTGCTGTTTGCGAGGCAGCCCAGGAGCTGATCATGGGAGGCTGGGAAGGAGAACAACTCCAGGCAGAGGAGTCACGCTTGCCTCCACTTCTTTTACAGCCAAGAAGGAAGAGAAACATGCTCCTTCCCCTCAGGCAGCCAGAGGAAAAAAGAAGCCACAGAGGACCACAAAACCATCACAGGACAACATCTGCCAGAGCTGTGCACTGCCTGTAGCCAGCCAGGACACAAGCCTGTGAAGATAAATCTGTGTGGCAACTTTGCATCAGTTGTTCTGTGGTTTGCTTTCACATGAGAGGAATTAAATGGAAGCTGACACAAGATCAGAGCCGACAGAATTATGTTTTCAAAGGCAAAAAAAACCCACCAGCAGAACATCTCGCAGACATGTCCCTTCTCACACAGTTCACACCCCGCATGGTGCTCTCCCTCCAGCAGGCAAGCAGGAGTGCCTGGGAGCAACCTTTATGCACCCGAGGCAGCTCGTTCCATTGAGCCCAGCTGAGGAAAGCTTTTCTTGGGCTATGATTTTTCAGGTCCTTTATTTCTCTTCAAAGTCTTACTTTAAAAAAAAAAATCCAGAGTTTTTATTTCTCTTTAGAGCGTTCTCAGTTTAAAATAAACCTTCAGCCTGATCCTCAGAAGAAGCAGGCCAGATCAGCAGCTGATGAAGAAAACCAGGGGAACCTGCGTTCCCAGCTTATACCTGTTACTGGTATGTGATTGTTTCTTTTGGAGACATCTGGAAACCAAGCCCTGGAGAGGGTTTTCTAAAGGCTGGTGGATCATGTATTTCTACAGCTTGGAAAACTGTCAAAGATAGAAGTGGGGATTATCCATTGCTCTGAGGGATAAATATAGAAATAATATAAACAAATACACCTTCTCAGAATAAACTTTTGCCTTTTGGCCCTTAACTGCCCATCAGGGAAAGAAGGAAAAAATTAATAGAGGTCCTACTCTTGGAAAGTTGAAATGTGGTTTGGACCTACAACAGAAAAGATGTGGTGATGCCAGAGGTGTCTGAAAGAAAACCTTTGGTCTTTAACAGTGGTGCTCAGTGGCTGCATCCTCCTGGGTTACTTAACACAGGCTTCTGCATTTCAGCTGGGAGGCTTTTGAAGCAGCTACTCATTTGCAGATGGACGTACCCCAAACTGTAAAATCCTGACCCACCGCAGGCTCAGCTCTTGTGTGAGCCCTGTGGCGGATGGTCTGCAGGACCCGCAGTGCCAATGTGTGCGGCGGGGCTGTCTGCAAAAGAGAGGAACACGTGCTGGTGGTGTCTCCTCTTCTCTAATGCTTCTGTTATAGTCCCTTTCCTGGGGCAGGACTGACTTGAGATGAGCTTCCTCCACCGCTTCGGAGGTCTGACCTGCCCACCTGTAAGACAAATGCTGTGAGTGCACCCTGTGGGGCATTTCAGTGCAGTTACCAAAGCTTTGTGCTCTGCTTTGTGCTCTCTCTTTCGGGTCAGGCTGTGCATCTCTGGCCGTACCAAGAGGCTGCGTTCAGAGCTGCTACTCTTATTCTTTTTTGGGCTTTAGTCCAAAACATGGTTTTGGCATTGACTTTGTTTGTATTCTCCCTACGATGTTGTCTGATAGCGGACAGAGAAAGAGACCCTGGATTCAGGGAGGCAGCTTGGGTGGATAGGGCAACGTGTTTCAGCTACAGGACAGGCATTCATGGTCTTAGCAGCTGGTTGAGTGCCTAAACCAGGCTAAAACACCCAAAGAAGAGGAGAGCAGGGCTGGGATCCTGCTTGGGATCGCACACATGCCTAGATCCTGCTGTTCCCAGAGCTGCCAATTATTTAATCCTCTATGGACCAAGACTTGAAAAGATTGTGTTCGACCTCCTCTGAATGGAAAACGCTCCTGAAGGGGTACAACAGAAACAAAATCAAGTTCAAAAAAACACAGGAATATGGCTTGTTGGACTTGGGATTAGACTGCATGGATTTATAAGGATGTGTCTGACCCTGCTATTTGATCATTACCATGTTGCAATGAGAGGTGAAAAGCACCTGGCTGTGGTCACCTCTTCCTCCTGCAGCACCGGGGGGCTCCCAGCAGCATGTTGGGAGAGAGATCTCAGCCCTTTCAGCCTGGACCCAGCAGGGTTTAAATGCAAATGTTGTGCTTTAAAACTTTAAATTCCCTTATACTTTGGGAAGATCCAAATTCGAATGTTGTTCTTCAAGCCCCTGATGGTGCTCCAGTGGTCTGGGTGAACTTAAACAAAAAAAAAACCCAAACAGATTTCAAAGACCAGCGGTACTGAGCAGACCTTGTACGCAGTGGGTGGCTTCGTCTTTTCTGTATAGCCAAATGTCAGAACCGCAGGCAAAAATATTTGTCTCTGTACAGTACATGAAAAGGCCGTGAGGAGTCACGGCTTCTCCTTGCTGCTGCTCTGTTCAGCAGCTCTGGGGAGGGTAAACTCCCTCAATGTGCAGATGCCCCAGCTCAGGCCATTGAGAGACAGTCATCCCTCAGAATATTATATCCCTCCTGCAAAATTGCGTTGTTAACTAATACCAGCTGAGATCTTTCCACAGGGAAGTAAATAAATAAGGGCCTTTCCACCTCCACCCCTACATCCCCCCCAGCTTGTTACAGAAAAACCACCCACGATGTGTTTTAGAGGAAGAAAACCCAACAAGCTCCCTGATGTGCAAATCCAAATAAATTGAAAATGATTAATTCCTCCATCTTGAGATATACTGCAAGCAAGGGCTTTGTCTTCTAGCCTTAGAAAAGGCAGTGTCTTTCTTTAGAGCAGGTCTGGCTCCTCGTGGCAGAGGGGTCACGGCAAGGAACAAGGGGGTGACAGCGAAGCAGCCTTGCTGTGGGGATCCCCTCTGCGGCAGAGGGACGCACAGGGGATGCTGCTGGGGTTCAGGCAGGGCTGGGGGGCTCAGAGCTGCCTGTGCACACCCAAGGAGTGAGTGCTGCAGCCCGGAGGGCAAGGGTGAGCACCCAGTGCCACCACAGGCTTGCCCTGGTGCTAATGTGAATTTATAGTCTGGACCGGCTCCAAAGCCCTGTTTAATATTAGCAGCTGGGTCCTGCGGGGCACCGCACTGTGTGTGGTCCTGGAGAAATGCGCCAGCAGATGGTTCCTGTCCCCAAGAGCCACACGGCAACAAGTCAAAACATCCCAGAGGAAGCAGAAAAATCCTCTGTATTTTCAAGTGGGGAAACTGAGGCATGAAGCAGCAGCCACTGCAAAAATGTCAAAAATAAAAACTTTGTGTCTGCAGAAGTATTCCATACAGTATTCAGGAGTCAGGGAGCACAGCCATGGCCAGGGGGGGCAAGCTTTCGGAAGCAGCAGCATCATCGCCCCATGCCTGTGTCTTGCAGAGGTTGGTTTGGGTACACAGCAGCTGGGAGGCGTTTGGGTTTAGTCCTTCTGCCTCAGGTCTGGATGTGGCCCCAGAGGTTTCCCTGAGTCCACTGCAACCTCTTTGCTGGTGACTATGGGGAGGCTGGGTCCCTACTCCGCGTGGGGAGGTAGCGAGGGAGCTGAGACCTCCTGCTTGGACTTCGAGAGTCCACGCCATGTGTGAACCATAGAACTTCCCCACATTGCTCCCTGCTATCATGCTGGCATCTCCTCCATCAGTCTGAAGAAAGGGCAAGGCAGAAAATGTAGCTGGCACTTACCCTCTCCAGTAAAGTCCTTTGGACCCCTCCAGGGCTGAAGAAAGAAAAACAGGTAAGGTATGTTAATGTGTCCTGATGGATCTTTAGTGGGAGGCAGGAAAAGCATGGAGGCCCTTCTGGCAAGGAGAGCCAGCTGCCTGCTCAGCTGAAAGCACAGAAGTGAAGTGAAGGATGCTGCTGGTCCTGCTGAGGGAGGTGGCCGTGCAGGAGTGCTCCAAGCCCTGGGGGAGCAGGGAGGTGGAACCGGCAGGGTCAGGCAAGGGTAGCTGTGCCTGCACTCGGAGCTATACCAGCTCCCTGACAGATACCAGCTCCCTCTGGTACAATGGGACTCCTTTCATTTCTAAAGTTGAAGTTATTAGTCCCCAAACCTAAGGGCATTTTGTCTCCGATTCTGATTTCCTGCCCTGGCTACTGATCCACACCATAATCACTTTGTTTTTTCCCAGGGCCAGGCAAGAAGTAGACTGGAAACGAGTCGAGAGCTGGGGTTAAATGAGGAAGAAGTATGATCCTCCAAGGAAAAACATTTCTCAGTTAATGAAATGTGAACCCAAACGGCAGGGAGGGGATAAGGACCAGCAGGCCACTGACCGGTATTCATTAAACCTCTGAGTACTCTGAAGTATAATGAGGGCCACAGCCACCCTGGCCAAGAGCCACGGCGTGGGGCAAAGGGGCCAGCCCGATGTGGTGAGTCAATCGGAGGCATCAGAGTCGTGCATCCGACCATTTCTTGTGCTCCTACGCTCCTGTTAATTTCTCTCCTGCTTTAAGAAGAGGTGAGGCAGAAGAAAAGGTGCACAGATGCTTTTTCCTGGCAAGAATTGCAGTGCCACTTTAGTTTGCTGTAGGCAGTGTCATGGGGCCGGGGGGATGAAATCCCAAAGCCCCGGACCCCGCTGGCAGGAAAAGGGGACAGCTCCTGCCAAGTGTCTGTCGAGTACAGGGTACCTTTCGCAGCTACTCTGGCAGGGCTCTGACAGCTGCATTTATTACACGCCAGGGTTCAAAATTAAAATGTGTGGCTCATTTTACGGTCAGGAGTAGCCTGTTGATCAGCACTGCACTCTGTAAATATTGTGTCCCTTCTAACAGGGAGACCAGTAGTAACTGGTCTCTTAGTCTTTTTGGAGGTAAAGTCATGAGATTAATTTCCTTTCCTCTCTCTTTTTTTTTTATACCCTTGTCAGCAGTGAAGTTTATTACATACACCGTAAGCAAAAGCCCTCACATGCTACCTAAGAAAATATATTCATTTAGGGAGCTGTGTCATGCCAGCCAGTTTCCAGCATCTGTGTTTACCGCTGGCTGATTCTTTGTAGGCATAGAGACAGGTCATGGCCACTGGCAAATCACGCGAGCTCCACGGAAAAGTTTTTTTCATAAATAAACAGTGTTTTCAGATAGTTGAAGTCAGTGGGAACTTACTGTCCTCCCTGAAACATGGAGGAGGATGTCAAGCCAGCTGCTGGAGTAACAGCTGGAGTGACTGCTAGAGGGACGGCAGGGGCCCAGAGTGTCACCTTGGGTTAGACCCACACCCGCATTTGGACTGCCCCACTAACCTGTTTAATCCCCTGAGATATCAGCCTGCTCCCACCTCCTGTCTAGCCTTTGTACTGCTCTGCTGGCTTTCCCAGTGTCTCTGGGGGAGTGGGGTTCAGCACATCCCAGGGTAATGCTGCCCCTGGGGTGGGAGAGCTATGGTGCTGCTCACAGCTTCAGGAGATCATGCTGTTCTGCAAGACCAGGGTGAGCGATGGAGAGTTACAACCATACCAAGGAGCTACCAAGACATACGTGTGGCAAAACCCTCCTCCCTGCTGGGTGGGAGTGAAGCAGGGGTGAAAGGAGGGTCCTGCCAATCTAAGCCCTGCCTCCTGCAAGCAGAAGGGCTGTGTAGCACACCCCATCACAACCGCCGCCGCTGGTTTACAAGAGTGTGGGAGAACTCATTGGCAACACTAAAGGATGCAGAGTAAACTCTTCCCATGCCTTTCTGTTCTGGATCTTGTGGGAATATTGGCAGAGACAGAAATAATACATAAAGCAACTGACAGCTTCCACAAAAAGACCCACAATAAATAGATTTCCAAGTAAAAAAAGTACATTTCCATGGCTCTTCCCCATCTGCAGAGCAGACAAGATAGATATGGCCTAGTTTTCACAGGTGTTGGGCACCACTAGCTCTAGCAGGTGCTGCAGAAGCTGGTTCTTCCGTAAAACAGAAACCAAGTCATAAATATCTCTCTCTCTCTACCTGTGTCATCGACAAACTTTTTAATTAAAACTCTGGCTTCTGTTGTTTCTTGGGACTGGAAACTAATTGTCATTAATATCGTTTTAGGCTCTGTTGCTCAGATCATTTTGTACTTCAGATGTGTGATGTGATCAGAAATCTGGAGCAGCCTGTATCCCTGCTGTCTTAAGGGGAAAAAAAAGAATCCATTTTTGGAATTCACTTTGCAAGAGTTGTGAGCATGGCTAAGCTCAGCACTGCTGCAGCTCCCCTACGGCAGTGAATGGTATTTCTGGCAAGATGCCTACGTGATTGTATTAGATCCACACCACTACTACTGCTAAAGCACAGTCCTGACAGTAACTAAAAAGAAGGACGAGGGCAAGTGAAATGAGATTGGTTTTCAGTTTGTGAACCTGGATGGATATTTTCCCAACATTTTATATCCATACTCATCTCTTTATTTTTCTTATCTCTTCTTCATATTATTCTTTCTGTAAACGTTTGTGTGTAACCAACTTT
>JAOXJM010000041.1:18490760-18505417 GCA_026413425.1 Tringa solitaria
TCAATGAGGCCCTGGGCAACCTGGTCTAGTTGGGGGTGTCCCTGCCGACTGCAGGAGGGTTGGACTAGATGACCTTTGAGGGTCCCTTCTGGCCCAGATGATTCTATGATTCTATCTCCAAGTATTTTGTCATTGTGCTTAGCTTCACACTGTCCTTTGCTCCGAGTCCGTGTGTTCCACCGGCCAAACAAAGTGCATAGAGGAATATTTCTTCCTATTTGTGTTAAATGTTTTAATCTCATGAGGCAGAGACCCTGGACAGGAGGAGCTCTATCTGTTGGCAAAGCTGCACTTGAAGGAAAATCAGGGCTTTGTTTGGAAATCTCAGAGTTGCTTTGATTGTTTGCCTAGTAAGGCTTCATATCATCATAGGATCAAATATGCTTTACAGACAGTAAAACAGAGTCACAGAAGAGAAGTGGGTGTCTAACTTTACAGAGGAACACATGCCAAGCCAGAGAACATGAATCTCAGTGTGGAAAAGGTCAGGCTCCCAAACTAATAAAACAATTTAATTACCTGACACCTTTTCATTAATGATGTATTTCTGTGCAAACTTGGGACCATTTATACTCTCCTTTAAATTAATGTTTTGGCAAAAGAGAAGTACTTCATGATGTAAGGTGGGTGCCCAGCTCTGGCTCTCACACCTCTGTGTTTCACCCGTGTAAGAAGGAGTGGAGAGGAGCAGAGTGGAGAGGAGGAGAGCGGAGAGGAGCAGAGTGGAGAGGAGCAGAGTTGAGAGGAACAGAGCAGCTGTTCCAGGAGGCTGGTGGCGAGAGGGGCACAGCCACACCGGCTCCCTCTTGCTGCACTTGCCCCTCTGTCAGCACCACAGTCTCACAGCTCCTCACAGGCTTTCCCCCTAAAAGCTGCAGGGAGGGTGAGGAGGAGACTTGGTGGATTTACTTATCGCTCCGGTTTTAAACCACTGAGGGGTTTTCTAACCTGTGTATTTCCTACATTGCTGTTTCCCATGGCAGCTCTACATCAAGCCCCAGCAGTTGGGCTGATGCCAGACGGCTGGGGACATGAGCACATGCTGACTTGTCTCTTTTCAAATGATGTCACTCTCTTTGTGTACTTCGGCTGTTGGACGCCTCAGACTTGTAACCTGACCTGGAGCTGCACCCAGACCCTACAGTTTATGCTCTGTCCCCACTGAGCTGGTGATGAAGCAATGAAATCTGAGAGCTGTGAAAAATGCGTTTTCGAGTTGAATAATCAAGAAAGTGTCGAAGGAAAGGTACTGTTTTATTATGACCTATAAAATACTAGGAAAAGGCTCCATTCATTTTCCCCAGTATAATTTTTAATAGATTACTCAATGGGTTGCTGCTGAGGTAAATATATGTGTGCATAAAGAGAGTTTAAAATGATTGTGCCCATATTAATGGCTCCTCACAATATTAGAAAACAGAGTACGTGAAAATACAAGTAACTCTATATCTTTCTTGTCAGTTTTTATTTTGCACCTTGCGGGAGCCCATTTAGTCTCTAGCAATAACTAATTTCCCCTCGTTTCTTAGCCTTGTCCTTCCTGCCTCTAATTCCAGATTGGCAATCCAGTCACAAATAGTTAAAAGGAATATCGTAGGCTGAATATAATCATGGCCAGTAACTGGGCAACTGCCCGCTTAATCTGATTGCCAGCCTGTGACGCACTGTAGCCCGTTAACCTTGTTTTGACCAGCTTCCTGACACTTGTGGCACAAATGAAGTGTGACGCGATTAAATGAGACTGATCAGTTTTGCACACCAGGACAATACCCAGCAGCTGCTGTGCTCGGGATTTACAATGCAGTTAAAGCTTTGGTCCCATAATTTAGCTGTTGTGATTGCTTTCCTCTGGCTGGAGGGATGACTGTCCTCTCCAAACAGTGTAGTTCAGTGTGGACACAAGGACTTTTCTGGGGTGGTTGTCTGTAGATCTCTGCAGGGCGCCAGCTGGTCCCCAAGAAGTATATTCACAGAGCAGGGGTGGCTTTGATGCAACCAGCAGATGACAACACATAAGAGAAAAGCGGGACAGCACGATGAGAGAGAAAAAAAGCACACACAGCCCTATAAATGCATTTGGTATTCTAGCTATATTTTAACATGGTTTTGAGGGTAGTTTTTGGCCAGATTTTTTAAAATTGGAAGTATTAGTCATGTAATAACCCAAGTATTCTGTGTGAGGCTGCTTTCTAATGGCATGAGCTGCATCAGGTGATGATAGCCTTTCTGCTACAAAAGGATCGTTTCTCTTGAAGCTTTGTGTATTTTAAGGCCAGAAAGACTGTCACAATCATCTGGATCTTCTGTGTAACATCTCAGAGCATTTCTCCTGGGTGCTGGAGGGCAGTGCCTTTGCCAGGGAGCACGCTGAGCTGCCTGCTGTTGGTGCTGTTGGTGCGGTGTTGCAAGGAGCTACAGATATGTACACGTCTGGTAAGTTAATGTGATGATGTGCCCTTCATAAGTAAAAAAAAATAAATCTCTGCTAGCCTTGCAAGGCCTCTATTGTTTACTGGAAAAGGCTAATAGCAAAATAGGAAGGAGATACAAAGAAACAAGAGCATTAAGATGAAATGAAAATAATTACCTTGGATGGGATATGAAATCAAGGACAATATTTTTTCTCCCTGCTATGGGCATTTATTTTTATTAGTAGAGTACTGGAATAAGGAGACATTGTTCTCCTGACATAGTCACAACAAATGTAAAATCTTCAGTCTGACATTGAAAATGAGCGATGCTTGTGCAGAAGGCTGGGCTGTATAACTTTGCTCATTTCAGTCCACATAACTGAACCCTAAATTCTCACTCAAGGATGAGTGCCTGTCAAATAAACACGCATCTGTGAGTCAAAGCAAAATGCACGCAGACAAAAAATGACTGAAGTTAGCAGTATAATACAATTTCTTCTCATTGACTATATTAATTAGTAGAACTTTAGGAGCTATAGAAAACGCTGCATGCATGCGCCGGCACAAGATGGCAAGGGAGAGGACCAAAACACTGAGCTTGATGGTGGCACTCCAGGAGAAACGCTCTCCTGGAAGACAGTAACTCAGCCTTCAGCTTCTGGTAATTTTGGGAGAGATTTCATGGCCAAACGCTCAGATGTTCAGGATTACCTCGCAGAAAATTATACAATTGTCAGCAAACTAAAGCGTTTTGAATGAAGATGAGCAAGGCACATAAGCTGAGTCAGAGAACTGCCGTTAACTAATCACTTGTCTGACCTTAACTGGTCTCTAATTAGTGTCTAGGTCCTGGGTGCCTTAGATAAATGCTTATAATAATACAATGCCTGTTACAGGAGCAGTGGTTTGTACGTAGAGAGGTCAAGTTGAGAAGGGTATTAAGTCCCCTGAGACAAAATGCAGGCAGGTCTGGTGCCTGCTGCCAGCCTCTTCTCCCTCTCCGCTGCCTGGGGTGACACTGCCATGGGCTCTCGCCTGAGCTGAGGGGCCACCGTGCTCCCCACTTCCCCTCCCTCTGCCCTTCCCTCTGCCCAGGGTATGCCGCCTGGCAGCCCCAGCGTGGACGGGAGCACTTCATTGCTGGGATGACACACTGTCGGTGTGCGCTGGCAGCACCGGGGGCGGGCAGCAGGCCACCAGGCTGCCTTGCTCAGAAGCAGCCACCCCACGTTACAGCATTTGTGATGTGTAAGCACAGTACTGCATCCAGCTGACATGTGCCAGGCTGCTCGGTACTGCCAGCTGTGACACGGATGGGGTGGCCTGGAAGACTGGGATGGTGCCTCTAATCCACAAAATCCAGGTAAAAGCAGGACAAGCGCAATCTGTCAGCCCCCCAGTGTGACATGGACCCCTGGCAAGCTACCACCGGGCACCAGGTTTCTCCACTGGAAACCCCTTTTGTTGTCCAGCTCTAGAGGAGGAAGCCCTGAACGGGTGCTAGAAGTAGGTACTTAGCCCGGGCTAGAAAAACTAGAGCCTGGGGGCTTCCCAGAGCCTGTGCCCAGCGGTCCCTTTCCTTCCCCAGGGAGGGACCGCTCTCTGCCTTGTTTGTAGGCTTCAGCCATCTGAGACCTGACACTGAACATCACCTGGCTGCAGCGGAGAGGTGGCTGCCTGCCTGCCCAAAAGCACAGAGGTCATCTCATTGCCAAAGGCAAACAGCCAGGTGCTGCACGGCACTCACATTTGTTATAGCAGTGCTTTATAGGAGTCACAGTTGTGAGTGAGGTCTTCCTTGGGCTGAGCACAGGGCTAGCACACTGGGAAAGTATTGTCCGAACAGGTGAAGAATAGAGGGGAAACGACTGCAAAGAAGTGCTAGGATTAGCTGCTGGCTCACAGAAGGGAAAAAGAATAGAATAGGATATCCTCTTGGTCTACTAAAATAACTCATGCTGTGAATGGATGCCAGCTCACTAGTCCTCTGCCAAGGCAAAGTCCTACAGCGTGAAATTATTTTCCCATTCCTGGTGTAAGTCCTTATTCTCTCATCTGGACACAGCTTAAATTCCAAGATGTGTTCTCTGTTTTTAATAGCCTTTTTTTTTTTCCAGGTGCTTGCTTTTGCATTTCACTGATGTTTCCTGTAGGGATAATCCTACAACGACACTCACGAAGACAGGCTGTGAAATATGAATCATAGATGCCATGAAGAATTCCCTAATATCACTACAAAGAGAGAGGTGCAGGAGATAAGAGTTACGGGTGAAAAGAAGTGTCATGGCAGAAGTTTGTTCAATGCTACATGCTGCAGGAAATAATTTTGTTAATGTAGTGTTGCAATCTTCTGAGAGTATCCCTCTCCTGGAAGGATTTCTTGGAAGCTCTTAAGTGCCTTTGGTAAGTCTTTGCATTTAGGCCATACATCTCTGGTATGGATGATTTGGAAACCCTAGCTCCTGCTTCAGAACAATAAGGCAAACCCTAAGCATTGGTTTTACTCTTTATCTTTTATCTGTGACAGGACTAACGCAAGCTAACAGTCTGTAATAACATTGACTGAAATTGTCTTGTTCTGGTGATTTCAGATTGCCTGATGTTAATAGCTGCTTCACAGCAGCATTCCTGTTGCCTAGCTTCCTGTCTACTTACTATTTGCTTTAAAGTATCTTAACAGACCTGATGTGGCATCAATTCATTAACTCCTTCTTCCTCTGTACAGAACAGAAAAACATTGTGTTCTCCTGCCTCAGTGATGGAGACAGGAAATCTGGCACGATGGACTAATGCTATTGCTAGATCCATCTCACTCTTGAAAAAAATATTTTTACAACTTGTTTTACTCTTTTAGAGTCTCCAGCTCTGCTTGCCATACGATTCTCCTGATTTTATTTTTTCTTTACTCATCCCTTTTCTACACTTTACAATCATAACTGACTGTATAGGACAGAAACTTATACTTAAATGTAGAATGTAATGTAAAAGCTCCTAAACTGGAGCTTCTGTCTCTTGGAGAAATTAGAGTAGGGACAGCTACCTTTTAAATGATACCTATCAGCTGGTTTCAGGTCAGCTTAATCTGAATTGCTGCATTTCAGTGTTAGTCACAATTTAGCCATTAATAAGGTCAAACTTGGAAAGAATTGACTGACTCAAAAAAAAGCTTTAAAAAGAGGGTTAATAAAGATAAAAGCCCATTTTCATGCCATCCCATCATGTCTGGTCACCAGCACTTTGAACAGCCCCTCTAGGGCCTGACTTCTGCTAACATCTGCAAGCTCAGGGGAGCACTCCCTGTTTACATCCCTAAATCTTTACAAGCTAACTCTAAGGAATGCCTATATAGTGCTGTAGTCAACTTGAAGAGGCTTCTCACAATACACTGAATAAATAAACACTCAGCTGTTATCAAATAACCCAAATCAATCAACCTGGCGGCCATGTAAGGGCAGGACAAGCCCATGCTGAGTATCTGTGCAACATCTCATGCAAAACTGTAGTTCAAACAGAAATGAAGCTGTTTCATGGACTCCTTCACCAGCTTCTAACAAATGAACCCATTGGACTTTTTGGAACATTCTGTTTTCAGATCCAGATTTGCACTGGTTTTGTATGAAATTCCAAGCCAGTGAGACTACTTTTAGTTTTCAGTTTAACTCTGCCATACACCTATGAGACATTTGTGTCACCTGACAGTCTTGGTGCACAACAAGTTGCCCATGAGCCAGCAATGTGCCCTTGTGGCCAGGAAGGCTAATCATCTCCTGGGAGGCATTACAAAGAGCATGCCGGGTGGAGGGAGGTCATCTCCCTCCTCTGCTCTGCTCTGGTGAAGCCACATCGGGAGCACTGTGTCCAGTTCTGGGCCCCCCAGTTCAAGAAGGACAGGGAACTGCTGGAGAGGGGACAGCAGAGGGCTACAAAGACCATGAGGGGCCTGGAGCATCTCCCTTATGAGGAGAGGCTGAAGGACTTGGATCTTTGTAGTCTAGAGAAGAGCAGACCAAGAGGGGACCTCACTGATGCTGATCTATATCTAAAGGGTGTGTCTCAAGAAGATGAGGCCAGACTCTTCTCAGTGGTGCCTGGTGACAGGACAAGAGGCAATGGGCACAAACTGGAAGACGAATTTCCATCTCAACATGTGGAAAAACTTCTCTCCTGTGAGGTTGGCGGAGCCCTGGAACAGGCAGAGGGTGTGGAGTCTCCTTCTCTGTCCACCTGGACACGTTCCTGTCCAGTGCGCTCTGGGTGACCCTGCTCTGGCAGGGGGTTGGACTGGATGATCTCTGAAGGTCCCTTGTAAACCCTACAATTCTGTGATTCAGACCCACCTGAGCTGAAGCAGGATGGTTCTCAGGGGGCTGAGCACATGCTGCTGAGTGGGGAAACCCAAACCTTCCCTCGTGCAGGATCTTTGCTTTCCACATAACCCCTGTTGTTATCCAGCCACATGCAAAGAAACAGGGAGCACTGCTGCCGCCTTCTATATCTGCTCCTACACCTGCTGTTAAACTGGTACCTCTCATCCAGACTTAGCTTGTGTTGAGGTTTCATTGTAAGCCTACGCGATAGAAATAGCTTCTCTAGTAGTCGTTCTGTGGTGTTTCCCTACACTCATGAAAGCTGTGCTTTGCCTCTTGAAGTCAGTAAAATAGTCCTTTACCCGATACCTGGCTGTCTGCTTGTGTAACATGAGCTTCATCGTGGTGTCCCACCACGTGTGGCTGCGTGGCTTTGCACAGTGTTCTGTTAGCTCTGGCTGCACTATGAGCAAAGGTGGCTTCCTTCTGTTCCAGGACAGAACATGTACTGTAACCCAAACCTGCTCCTTTTGTTGCATGGAGAAAGAGAAGGAGAGGTTTTTGCTGAGGAAGACATGCGGGCCAACACTGGGCCAGAGGGATCTGCTGGCTGGAGAGTTTCATGTGTGACTGGAGGTGCTGGGGTTCAAATTCCCATTCTGGTTTGTCACACAGTCATTCATGTTGCTGTTGGCCCTGCTCTCCTCAGCCTCTGGCACTGAAAAGCCCTTTGTTCTTCTGGCAGGTGAAACAAATACCAATGCATGCATAAGAGAGGTCACTTTGGATTTCCATACAGACAGCTTTGCCTTTCTTTTTTTTCTTTAATGAGATTTCAGGAGAGGGTGAGGGAAGGTGGCTGACAGAACATTATTATGGAGTTTGTAATTGCTTATACAGCTTTCTAACCTACCTGTATTTAAAAAAGCATGATGGAATAGAGGCAAGGGGCCTGCTGCTCTCTGTGGTGTGGTAGGGAAGGGCAGGGATGCACACAAGGGTGGAGAAGGGCTCTTCTGACATTGCATGCGTAATCTAATCTGGGCCATAATAATTTCCTACTGGCTCAGCATCAGTCACATCATTAGCCTAACACTGAAATTAGATCTTGCCTGTCAGTGACATTTGCTTTCCTATCTGGACCATCTCTGTACTGCAGCACTTCCTGGCTCAATTCATGTGGGACCAACAATCCCAGTTATGTCGATCCAGACGTAGCAGAAAGCTTTTACTGAGCACTCCCTGCAGACCAGGGAAACCATCAAAGTGAGTGTTTCAATATGCCATTGCTCTCTTGTGTAAAATAAGAACAACTCCATGTTACAGCTTGGGGTCTCATTCCCTTCCAACCCCCTGCATTGATCGCAAACAAACAAACAGCAAATACTAAAAAGACATGTGAAGCGTATCCCTTACCTTAATCCATATATATAGACATATATATCTTTGTCTATACTGTGTGCAGTCCAGCTGAGACAACTGAGCTGGTGAGTCAGATTCATTCAGCTGTTGCTCCTCTTCCTCTGTTAGGCACCAGGAAATAGAGATGCAGTATTTCGGGCCCCTGCATCAGACCTCTGGCCATACAAGCCTGTGCTGTGATCTTTTTTGTTAAAGACAGTTTAGTCAGCACATTTCTCAGTTAGAAGGCCTCGAAATGTTCAGAAGTTGTGGCAAAGAAATGGGAGATGTGCTTTTCTCAAATCAGGGCTGCCAGAGCCACCGCACTAACCCTGCCACAAACAGTGAAGTTTTCCCTTTTCCCCATGCACCCAAACGGACGTGTCATTAAGGGGTCCTTGCAATAACCAGTGAGTTCCTCACGCTTCTGAAAACTAGAGAAACCTGGGCAAGGTCCTGTGTGGGTCATAAATTTCTGCTGAGCCTGCTGTGCCTCCCAGGGTGCAAACTTCTTGCTGTGCTCACTAACGATGGTTGCACCTCGGGGGTGGGAGAAGTGACCTGAGCCCCAGTCTGAGCATCCCCTCCTGCCCCAGCAGGTCTGCAGCTCATGGGGTGCTAGATCTGGAGCTCCAGGCAGGATAGGTGTCACCTGAGGCACAGCCAGTCTGAGGTCTGACTGTACATGTATGGGCTGTCACACTGCGGGGGGCACTCCTCTCCTCTCAGCCACAACAGCCAGGGCAGTTGTTTCCACTGGAGCCAGACACTGTGGGCTTCTTTCACATTTGATAGGGAGAAATAGGCATTTCTGGGGATTTACCTCATCCCCAAGCAGGCGTTTAAAAAGTCAAATGGACCCTAGCGGTGTTTTCTAGGAGGACTTTATCCTTGAACAGCTTGAGGAACATTAGTCATAGAAAAGACTAAATTTTGGACAAACTCCAAATTTCAGACTGCCATTTAAAAATATAACATTTTAAACAAACATTTTAATGTAAGCAAACATTCAATGCACCCTTGTTAGAAAACACAAAATGACTTAATTCACAGTTTTTCAAATGCCAGCCGGCTTCCCAGTTTGGAAATGCAGACACCGTATATATCTTCTCCTAACGTCTTGTTGCCTTACACTTCCGGAAGGCTTAGAAGAGAGAAGGTGGGTTCCTTTCTTCACCTCTTACCTAGTCACAAAGTCATTTTGTGGTCAAGACCGTTTTTAAAGTGTCTGATTAAGGATCTCACAGTTTGATTCCAAAAGAATTAATTTAAAACACGGCACTCAGAAAATTCAATTTTAGCTTGGGTATTATTTTCCTACGAAGGCTTTAGGATGCTGGCTATTCCACTCCCTCCCGCCTTGTATTTTTAAGGACTTGCCTGCTTCTTGTTACATTTCCTCTACCCAGCATACAAAGGCTTCAGTGTGAGACAGCACGAAATATTTTGTGAAAATATAAAAAAATATAAATTCCCACATATGCATATAAAAGGAGGCTTTCATGATGTGTTTTTTTTTAATGACCTGGAGCAAAAGAGGCACTCTGCTTTTAAAATAGATGCTAAATCAGAGGCGTGAGTTAAACTCTCAGACCTTCAAGTGGCACAGTGGTGGTTTAACATTTTACTTTAGCTGGGGATTTACACATATAATGTAGTTTTATGGCATTTTCCTGCAAATTACAGCAAATTTTCATCATCAAGACACATCAGTTTGACTTTTGTTGTTATTTGCTAGAACCTCTTCAAGGAACAGCTGGAGCTAAACTGCTGTGGTCCTACTAGGAGATATGTATTAATCTGAGCATTCATTTATTGATTATCTACTGCCAAATAATCCTCTCTGCTTGCTTGTCTTCATTTACTTTAAATTCTGGAAGCAGCCTGGAAATTTCACACACTGCCCATTACATTAATGGAAAGTATTGATATGCTAATTGTCCAGGAGGTGATTGGAAGACCTGGGGACAATATAATCATCTCACTGTTCTACATGCTATCTACAATTACTTACTTTGAAATCATTAGCTGAAAATATTGACACTTTAGGTAATGAATAAAACTCACATAAAAAAACAAAATTACTTTTTGAGTTAAAAAAAAAGAAGCCCTGCAAATGCTTTCTAATGATGCAATGATTTCTAATGAGTCCCTCCAGAAGGGGGGGAGTACTCCGAAGGTTGTGTATAATAAAACTGTGACCTGAGTGGGTGAGGGGTGGGGGTAAGGAGCTTGCAAGCAGGAACTTTGTCTGGCTTTGTAGTTAGAGAACTGTAACTACAGAATGCTTCATTTATATGTACATCTTTTAAAAGGACATATTTTGTACTTTTTTTTGAAAGTGCTTTTATTTAGCAATTGAATCTGCTAGTGTAACCCCCTGCTGCTCCATGGAGTAGGATTAAAGGGTAAAACAGGCATCAGAGCTTTCCACCAGCATTTCTGCTTTTGAACTTTGTCCTTTACATCAGAGTAGTCAGAATTGGGAATCTGCTTGGCTTGAGCAAGGGATGTGAGGACATGGAGTTGTCTAGACTGACTGGGGCAACCCATATGTTGTGCTGGGGGGCTGGGAGAAGGAAAACTGCTCTGAAAATGCTCCAGCTGAAATGT
The DNA here is from genome assembly GCA_026413425.1 of Tringa solitaria. Classification (NCBI taxonomy): domain Eukaryota; kingdom Metazoa; phylum Chordata; class Aves; order Charadriiformes; family Scolopacidae; genus Tringa; species Tringa solitaria. The sequence goes on from JAOXJM010000041.1 coordinate 18,501,493, forward strand.
AACATAGCTCGGAGCAAAATGGGGAGAATGAAAACCAGCGAGCAATGCAACTCAGGGGTGGATCCTGCATCTTCTGTGTTACCAGGGAAAACGTAGACATCACCCAGTAACACTCACAAATTGCCATCGTGAGGGGCAGAGTGACCAGCTAAGCCCCTTGCCCTGCTGTCAGGCTGTGCCCTAGGATGTGCTGCCACTGCTGTGGCATTATAGTCTCCAGGCATGGCTTTGGCAGTAGGGAAGAGCTCAAAACCAAGTGCATCCTGTTGTACTAACAGTGGAGCAATCATGCATCACCACTGACGCAATTCGTACTAAGGAAGGGCAGGGCAGGACTGAAATTGTGAAGCCCAAAGTTATGCCTGTGGCACAAAAACAGAGGAGGAGAAGGATTTTTGCCCCTCCCCCCCTTCACCCCCCCCCCACCACCCCCCACCCGACCCAAAATCCCAAGCGAAGGGTAGATGGGAGGTAGGTGGAGGAAGTCAAGCATTGATGAGCCATAAAGAGCGGATAAGGATCTAAGTACCCTCTCAGAGTGTGGGGTAGTCTCGGGGAGCACAGTGTGGCAGCCCCTTCACTGTGGGTCAGTCAGAGGGACCTAGGCAGGGGACGTAAAGATGTACTGTGCAATGGAGAACAGTCCCACGTTGCCCAGGGTATGGACAAACTGACCTTGCAAGCCTTTTCCATCTCTGGTCCCAAGCAGAGATCCCTGTTCCAGCTGCAGCTCAGGCCTAATGGGAGCTGTGCAGCAGGGGATTGCACGACAGAAAATGATGATGGATGGGCCATAGCTTCAGGGAGCTCCCTTCCCATAGCACCAGGACAGAAAAGCCAGCCCCTATTGTAGAGCAAGGAGCTTCTGCACATTTTCTAACATGTTGAGCCCACAGCCTGGCAGGAGAGGAGGAAGAGGATTTAATGCTTAAGCTAGTTTAATTTGTACAAGGAGAATATCCCGGATTGGGTCTCTCATAACATACTTTCTGGATGCTCATTGAAACCCTTTTTGCCTGCAGAATGCAGAGTAGCTTGAATCTGCAGAGACCAGTCCTAGTATTAACAGCCCACACGCCTCAGGCAGCTGTGAGGAGCGAGCTCCTGGGTGTGCCACGGCTGAGAGAATGCCGAAATCCAAGACCGGCACTTCTGGAGCTGAAGAAAAGGTGCATCAGTTTGCCCAGGTGGCTCCTGTCACTGCAGGCTCTGGAGTCCATGGTGGGCAGGAGTGGGGGGAGGGCTTGTCTCTCTCCCTCTTTGAGCTCCATCGTAGCTCAATCTGCTTTTTTGAGAAGGCTGCCAAGGTAATTGCACATGTCTGAGAACTGTTCCTTCCTTGCCAGCACAAAACACCCTTGTGTTTCCAATGTGTATAGTGATGAGGCCACATCAGTGCATATGCTTAATAACCTTTACATATTAAGCTGTTATATGAGAAGCGTACAAGTGATATGAGGGAATCTGAATGCCTATTATGACTCCTTCTTTGAAAGTGGATCTACGACTGTTTTCTAAAGAGAACAATGTTGCAACAGTCAGGAGAGCTTCAAGTGTGATGCAGAGCTAAAGATGAAACCATTGCAAGCCATAAAGGAGCTGAATTCTGATGGATAGATAGATACAGGCTGATATGCTAATATACCTGTTTAACTTGATAGATGTTAACGATGATGAGAAATGTGTAAATGTATTTGGATCTACATTTATCATTTTGCTGCAATATATACTAAAAATGGGATTATTATTATTTAGTACCCATCAAAAAGCTGTTGCTAAGCAGAGCTCTAAACTCCCTGGCTTGCTAAGTGGCAGTTCAGTCACATACAAAATATTGCAATAAATTATTACAAATTTTTATCCTTAATTAACACAGTCCTGACTTTTCATCATCATCAATCCTGTCACTGGGCATGAGACATATAAATGACTAGAATTAATTTTTTTCAGACCACTGTTTCCAGATGGAAGCCAGGAAATTTAGATTGCATCTAGAGACATTATTGCATTTTGCTCTTTTGCTCAAACCAGTGTGAACTCCCTAAAAAAACAACTTCTGGCTTATAAGAATGATTGTGAAATTAAATGAGTTGTGTACTGAGCTGGTTAGAAATGAGAAATGAAAAAATCTGAGCGTCAGCTTACAACATGCTGAGCGCTGGTACCTCCTGGACAGGTCGAGTTCTCTTGGAGGTGCAGTTCCTCTGCAATATGCTTAGGAATAATTGTTTGTCCCCCAGAGTAGGTCTGCCAATATGAGTTGAAGACACTCTGTCATCTATAATAACCTGAAAAAAGCACTCTTTAGGTTAGTAAATGGCAGAGATTAGTTTCAATAAATATCTGGATAGCTTTTTTTCATAGGAAAACCTTTATGTTATTGGTTATCATTCACCTGGGCATCTCAATAGAATATGTAACCAAAAAGGGGTTAAATCCCACAATCCTGGTGGCAGGTTTGCATTCCAAAGGTCAAATGCTTGCCTTTGGCAGCACAGTAATGTGGACAATAACAATAACTTTATGCCAAAGCCAGATATCCTCACACCTATTCTTCATCAAACTGTCATCAGACACCTCAACTTTGACAGTTTGCTAAAAAGCACTCGTTTTATTCACAGCTTTGCCACAAAGAAATTTCTAAGTAGGACAGAATCCATGTGAACGGAGACAAAGATTGTGTATCTCTTGCAGTTAATTGGGCACCCACACAAGAGCGTCCTCATGCAGGGCATCCCCAGCCTCTGTAGCATTTCCATTGCACCTGGTTCTCCTTCAGCTTCCCTGGAGCTGCCTGCAGCCCTCCTGCGGGAGAGGGCACCGGCAGGGGCCGTGTGGGCATTGCCCTCACACACAGCTTCATTAAATGCTGTTTGGTGTCAGGAAATTGGAATATTTATAAATCAGAGGATGGATGATTTCCTTTCAAGATAGGGCAGAAGGTGAAGCTGCATTTGGAAATTAAAATCCAGCAGCAAAATTCCACATCTTTTAGAGCAGTGAAGGAAGTGACAGAAACTTTGGCTAGTAGCAAATGTGCTAATATAAATGGCCCTTCTCTGAGGAGCTTGGCTCTGAAGGAAATTTCCTTTTCTAGCCCTTAGCCATCGTGCACAAAGCTACAGCAAGTGGCTTTCTCACAACGGGTTCTGCCAAGACCACAAGCCAAGCACAGCTCTTCATTACTTCTGCATAATTTACTGTGAAGCTAACAGAAGCAAGAAAAGAATCTTTTTTTTTCAGAGTAGATTCCTTGTTTGTTGGCTGGCACCCTGCATTACAGGTAGGTATTTAGAATCTAGACGCATCCTGAGCAACCTGAAATTATTTATTTATCCTTGCAATATCTTTGTGGTATAGAGGGCCTGTAGTTTCATTATGAGTCAAAGCATAGGTTGACAAGAGTGAGTTTCTCAAGGCCACACAAAGTCTGTATCAGAGCTGAGACCCTGTCTTGCACTCGGGGACAAAGCCAGAAACCCACCCTGGTGATACAAAGGCAGTTGCCATGAGGGTAAAGTGCATCAGAGTGCGTGTTGGTGACCTGAGGTATGATGCACTCAGTTACAGACACTCGGACCTCGTGTTTGCTGCCTAATCTAGTTTGAAGTTTGCTCGTGTTCACAGATAGCCACTCAGAATCAACACTCTTGTGTATTCTTCACTGGGTAAAAAACTGGCTGGATGGCTGTGCCCACAGAGTTGTGATTAACGGGGTGAAATCCAATTGTCAACCGGTCATGTCCCTCAGGGCTCGGTTCTGTGGCCTGTCTTGTTTAATACCTTTATTGATGATCTGGATGAGAGGGTTGAGCTCACCCTCAGTAAGTTTGCAGATGACACCAAACTAGGTGGGAGTGTTGATCTGCCTGAGGGTAGGAAGGCTCTACAGAGGGATCTGGACAAGCTGGATCGATGAGCCAAG
>JAOXJM010000041.1:18599084-18609909 GCA_026413425.1 Tringa solitaria
ACTCCCAGGTCTTTCTCCTCAGAGCTGCTCTCCAGCAGGTCAGCCCCCAACCTGTGCATACAGATGAGTTGACTTTATTGTTGTTATTTTGGTTTAAAAAGTAATGAAGTATTTCAATGGGTCAAAAAGCTAATATTTCACTATCTGATATCTAAAAGCTAATATGTTAGCTTATTATTATAAGCTACTAAGGACATGGATTTAAATTAAAATAATCTCAATAGTTGATTGATTTACATGGGGCTATGTGGTGTGGGCCTCTGAAATGTCCTCTGGATTGCTGAGATATGTTACTGGTCCTGTTCGAGGACCAGTTGTGTTCTGGAAATTGCTGGGGCCCAATCCAAGGCTTCTGCATCTTGTGTCTTCTGTCACAGCATGGAATTTAAATGCTTTTTAGTAGACAGCAAGATTTTACATTGTACAGTGTCCTTCTTAAAAGGCATATCCCAGATCAATAGAACAACGTGTATACAGTTGGACTACCCTAGCACATGAGGAGGCTCTTAAATGCTTGCTTATAGCTTTGAAAGACTCTGACCTGTTGATTTAAAAGTTTGCCATACACACCGTGGACTCTTGGGCCATTATTTTTCTGGGCTAAGTCAAAATTTTTCAGACAATTATTTTTCTAGGCCAAGTCAAAACTTGTCCTCCCTGTTTGATTCTCCCTCTTCCCCCATCTCTCAAAAGAAGAAAGGTTTGTTAATTTTTTCAAATCCCATCATAGAACTGGACATCTGAAATCGTTATTTACCCATGAAAAATTGGGCACAATGTTTGAACCACAGTCAAAGACAATTCCAGGTTTGAGCTTGATCTAAGCTGACTGTGGTGCTGATGGAGCAGCCTATGTCTCGGGGGGCGACACGCTGAAGTTCTGCATGAGGCGCCAAGTGGCAGCAGTCAGGCTGAGTATTCTTTGAAGAGCGTATGACTAACAAGCGTATAGTTAATACGCAGTAGGGCAACACTCTTATTTTAAATGGTAAAATTTACAATACTCCTCTGTGCTACATTACTAGTACTCTATGCTACATTGCTAACAGCAATTAAAAGAACGTGTTGGTGTATGGCCCTATCTGAGGTAAAAGCACCATGCTTACAAGAACGACTTGGTTTGGAAAATTTTAATTTTCAATTAAGCTTGAAAGGACAAAGTGCAAAATTAACTGACTTGCAATTAATTTCAGTAGTAATTATGTAAAAAATTCCAGGCATATAGAAGATGAGAAGCGTGGCATAATTAGTTATGGACTTTTTTCTGCTGTAATTACGGTGATGAATATGCATGAGGCTGTTTGGGGAAGGGAAGCACAGCAAGCAATTGTATTTAATTAAACTTTTAGCTGGCTTAGTTTTGGAGGCTATTCTTTGTTTTAATCCCTTCAAAACTGCTGTGAAACTCCCGGGGCAGGGTAGTTATACCCCAGAGCGTGACAATGACTTTTTAGGATTTGTCTTGCCTCTGTAGAGGTCTCCCAGGTCATCTGTCACCTCCTGAGTTATAGGTAACCATTATATTCCAACTTTCCATCCCTTGAAACTTCTGTGAAAAGCCTGATAAAAGCAAATTGAACCTTTCATTGTTTGTGTATTTAAAATGTTCAAAGAGAAAGATGTAGGGTTGCACAGGTGAGCATGAGGTGGGCAACTGTCCTGTTCTTCAATAGCACGAGCCAATGGTGACTGCTGTACACAGTGGTGCTGAGATCAGAGGCAGGGCCGTAGCTTCCAGAGGTCTTTTTTTATGGGGTTCTTATCTATAGAAACAGAAATTAGCTGAAAAATTAAAGAAAAATGCTTTATAAAGGGAGCAAGGATTTGTGAGGAGTGAGTGTGTGTATGTGATTTGTTTTGAGTTTTTAATTCAGTATTTTCCAAATATTTGGTATGTTCCACTTAGTCTAGAATCCAGTGTGATTTTGTTCTGTTCTTAGCTTGCTTTCTGTCATGGTTTGGGTCAAATTGGCCAATTACAGGCGACAGATGCTCTGCCCCCACCTCTCGCTCCAAGGAGAGGAGGAGGAGAGATAGATTTATGAGTTTAGAAGGAACTAAACTACTTTAATGAAGAATTAATATTAAAATAAAAAGGAAATAATGAAATAGATGCAGTATATACAAAACAGTATCAAGCTCCCAGGATGACATTACTGGCAGGCACTAGGGAAGTCCCGGACTGGACTCCGCGACAGATGGGAACTGGGTTCCAGCTCTGGAGGCAGGAACACACGGATCGGGATCAAAGGCAGATGAACTGACAGGGTCCTCCTCGGTCATCGACCATTGAAGGAAGAGCTGACCCTTTGATCCCTCAGCTTTCCTACTGAGCGTGGGGCAGATGGGATGGAACACCCTGTTGGTCAGTTTGGGGTCACCTCTCCTGTCCCCTCCTCCCCACAGGTGGGACCCCTCTGCGCTTCTCCGCTTCCGACCCTGCAACGGGGCAATTAACGGAATGAGCTGCCCTTGGCTGTCAGAGCAATAAGAGTAAGCAGGAGCCTCTCTGCTCACTGTTCCTTGGCATTGACTATAAACACTGGTCTTACCATTCTGAGAACGAGCAGTTTTCTCCACAATATGCTGTTAATTTCAGGGAGTTAGAAGAGGCCTGGCCAAAATGTAAAATTACTGAATGGAAAGTTGGTTCTGCTCTACTTCAAACTGGGACACTTTCCTAATTTTTGTTTATTTAAGTTTCTAAGCTGATACATGGGTATGTTAAATCAATCTCCTTCTTGATTATATGGACAATGTAGATGGCTTGTTAAAATCCCAAAGAGTGCTGGGGAGGACAGTACTGAGTTGCTCAAGGATAATTAAGTGCACCTTAAAAGTACAGCAGTAAAGCTACCTCCTTTATGACTGGAAAGAAAAAGGAAGAAATCCATCAAAGTGTAGGTGTGGAGAGCAGGGTATGGCTGATGGAAGCCGAGAACTCCCATTTCTGACCCTGGCTGACAATTTTTAGCTCTGCAACTTTAGGTGAATCATTTTATTAATGTAAGCCTTCCTTTTTAGGAAGGGAATGTGTTTACCTGTCTTGTTAGATTACTGTAACATTTCTGTGATTTGTCTGTAAGTACTTGAAGGGAGAGTACTATAAAAGAAATATTATAGTTAGTTATTTGTATCTGTACTATAAAGGAATAGTAATAAATGTTTTTCTTTCTTCCTGTTGGAAATTAGGTAAACTCCTAACCTTTTTTGGTTATACAATTATTTTTAAAATAACTAAAGATTGTCCTATGTGTGTGTGTATGGAAACATAGCTACTACAAAAGGTGTTCCCTAGAAGCTTTTCCCACATGATGTGGTTATTTCCCAGCACATACTCTATATGGTCACCCAGCTTTTGTTTAAATATCATCACAAAACACCATTTCACCTACTTTCTCATCTTCCTGTGAAATGTATCCCTACATCCCTTTTACCCTTGTTGCCTTTAGTTCTGGTCTGCCCAACAATCTAAAAATGAGTCACTGACCTCAATTTTTATAACCCATGGCTATTATAAACACTTCAACCATGTCTCCTCTTAATCGTCTTTTCTCAAGACTAAATAAATCCTGCTTTTTTCTCTCTTGATATTTAAGCTCTTTCCCCATTCATCATCTTTGTTTCGCATGCTGTACTCACCAACCTAATTCTGTCTGGATTCAAATAAGCTGGCCAAAATAGGATGCCAGTGTTCAAACGTGGTTTCACTGGGGTTTTGTAGAATCCTGCAACAATATATTTAATAACCTTTGCTTGTGATAAGCCAGTTTTCTATTAACCTTCTTTACCACTGCTATGCATTACACCAGGATTCTGTCAATAAAAGTTCATTTTCATGTGACACATCAGCTAATTCAGTGCCTTTTAAACTATGCTTAACTCTACTAATCATTATTATTTGCCTCCAGTCTTTCCATGCCAAATGTGAACTCTAAGCATGCTACCAGAAATTTCTTTATTTGTCCTTGCATACAGTAAGTATCTTGACATAGTGATTAATAATTATGATTCTTGCCTCCTAATACAAATTTTAAAATACATTTTTCTTTCTTGCATTGTACACATGCTTTTCATATCAAGAATTGCAGGATTGACTATGGCTACTTCAGTCAGTCAGCCAGGGCCAAAGGGAAAATAAATTCTTCCACAGTCTGTGTGGAAACAAAAAGCAAGACCACATCTTCAATGAGAGTAAGACCTGGCACTCTCCGCGTTCATTAGGATGCATTTGTCAGTGCTGAATAAACAGCATTTCATCAAGTGCAGCATTTTTCTTCATTCCGTAATCAAAGGTATTTTTTGCTTAATTTATTTATATGAAAGCTTGCTGAAGTGAGACCAAAATTTTTATAATGCGTATTTCAGAAAGAGAAATGAAGGTTCTGGATAAAGTCCCAGGTACTACAATATCTTGATTTACCATCTGAAATGTTAGGCTGAGTCCATGCACTAAGGAAAGCTATCCAAGTTTCCTCTACATGTTAAAGGAGGAGGTGAGCTCCTTCTTCCTTTGGGAATGCCTGGTTAGCTTCTACGCCTTGGAGAATTTATAGATTTGTCAATGAAGTGTGAATTTCTGAACTTGGCAGTAGGATGGAATCATGCAACAAGTGAGATAAAATTCTTTAAAAGAGGAGATCCGTCCTCATTGTTAGAGGTTATCCATGTTCTTTTTTATCTTTATATGAAATGAGACTTCGTGAAACTAATGCAGGTTTGTCAGCTCGCTTGGAGAAATAGCCCAGCTTTGGGGTTTATGGGTTGTTTTGAGTTATTTGATTGACAGGGGTGGGGGTTTTGTTAATTTTTGCAGTAGACTATAGGCCATTTCAGACTTCTGTATTTGTAAATACTGAAAGCTTCTTTGCAGTCTTTTCTTCAGCCTAAACAACCCCGATTCTTACAACCTCTCGTCTTGGTGCCTTATGGACATCTGATAATTCATTTTGCTCTCTCCCAAGCGCTGATTCAACTTTGCTTTTTTTCAAGTGTGATGTCCCGAGCTGGGTCTGAGCACGGGGTCCCAGCAGACACCCCACTGGGGCTGGGTGCATTTTTCACTGCCAGTTAACACCCTGTTCTCTGCTGACACCTGGCTACCTGTGATCCTGACCATCTCTGCTATTTGCTGATCATTTTGAATTTCTGTCTTGTCTAGCAGGGTGCCTGCACCAGCAAACTGAATAAGGATATTCTCTCTGCTTTGTCATTCAGGTAGTTACTGAATAGCATCAGATTCAGAGCAGAGCGCTTAGGACCCCCTGAAAAGCTTTCCCTTTTGTACTGAGGCACTGGGAGCCACAGCCTTTGAACGGTTCCTTCCCGCTCCCTGTTTTCAGTGTCATATTTTCTGATCAGGTGAGATTTTTAGTAGAGAATGAAAAGCACAAGTTTTTCTTCTTCCAGGTGCTGATGCTTTCCAGATGCTCATCGGTGCCCCATTTGTGTACACTAGCTTTCAAATGCAGATTTTTTCCTTTTTCTTCCTCTTTACTTCCCTTACTTCTCTCTTGGTTTTGTTTTTCCTTTGCTTGCTTTTTTTTTCTTCCCCCTCTCTTTCTCTGGAGTTCGATAGTCTGTGACTGTGAAGGCCAGAGCTATGCAATAACTGCTTTCACCTCCAATTGTTGTCGTCTTTGGTATTGTGCTTTAAGCTTGATTTCTTTTTTTTTTTTTTTTTTAAATAACATTAAAGGAAAGATCTAGAGTTTGATTTGCAACCAAGTATGATGTTTATTAAGACCTTCCTGAAGATGTAATAGTGAAACTGCTGAGGCCACTGTTTGGCAAGACGTTCTTCCTTTTTACACTGAGTTTGCAGAGCTTGTTGCTGGAAGGGGACACTATTTGTACGTCAAACAACTGTAATGCAAAGTCAGGAGAGCTTTAAGAAGCAAAGCATCTCATGATGTAACTTCAGACAGGTTCTTTCTTTGATGGAACCAAGCACTGATGTCCACCATGTGTACTGTGCATCTGCCCAAATCCACTCGATGGTGGTGGTCTTGCTTTCCTCTCCAGTCCCCTGTTTCCCCCCGGGGCAGACAGGACAGCCTGCAGCTCTCTTCTTGCCAGAGTGGATTCGCTGCCCGCTCCCTTTGCTGCATCCTGGAAGCGGTCAGCAAAGGGATGGTGGGTAGGTATGAATGGATGATGTAAAATGTGACCCTAGGGAAGGGATTAGGTGACCTAGGAGGTGGCGTCTGTCTCTGCTTTCTGTTTTGATTATTACTTTTATAGATCACAACCTGCTAATGGTTTCTTAATCATTAGGGTGCTGTCTGAATGAAACTGTATGGGCTGTGTATCTGACAATATCTCTTCCTCTTCAGAGTTCTGGAATAAAATAGGATTTATAATAGTAAAATATAAGACAGGGCATGGACTTTGTACTAACACTTTTTTGAAAACACAGTCCTTGAATGATTAGACTGAATTTAAAAGCTGCTTAAAAACTTACTTTGCAGTGTATCTAAATCACACTTGAGCAGTGTTCCTTGCCAAGAGTCGCTGACTCCGCAGGCTCCCTAAGCCCTGCACCGCATCTCTTCAAGCCTTATTATCCTTCTTATGCACCAGCTGTCCGTGCCACTAATGCGGCATCTAGGAAAAAGTTAATGTGCACGTTCTGGTTCAGCAATATGTGTCTCTTCTTACCAACCTCCAGAGTAAACGGTGGAAAAATGCAATTCTTCTGCCTGTCCTGTACAGCATCCCACCTTCAGCTTTTTCCAGACTTTCTATTGAAATAACATGTATTTTTGCAGGCATGTAGATCACCCAAGATAAATTGCTAACAGTTTTCCAACGTGCTGTAATTTAGTTTCAGGGCTGACGGATGATAAAAACACAAGCATTTAATCCACTGATTTTCATTGTAATTTGTTTACTTTTTGTTTTGAGTTGTTTTGTTGTTTTTTCCCTCCTAGATATTCAAATGATAGCAAGGAATGTTAGCAGAGCATGTCAGGGAAACTTGGATTCTAAGTTCTCAGGGTCAGACTGGAATAGGAAAGGCAAAGCCACCCACGGCCTTTGACAGATTTATTTTCTTTCATACTTTTGACTTGAAAGTGCTTCAGACCTTTCAAAATTAATCAAGGTAGAGCATGCTTCTGTGCTAGCAGGCACCTGGGATAACATCCAGGCTCTTACCTACCTCAGAGCTCCGTTATTCCAATTTACCTTTGCAAAAGACAGGGTGGTGCACTTCTGTATAAATTTGCCAGTGTTCCCAAGCGTATTTGGTAGAAAATATACTTGTTATGCTGTTAGTTAAAGGAGTGAAGGTAAAGCTGACGTTGGAGACTTCCAACTGCAAGTTCACTTGCGTCTCACTGGTGGAATTTCACAGTTCCATTAACTCTTCCATTAAAACATTCCTTTGTTCTAACTTTCAAGACTATACAATACTACTCATTAATTGTACACAATGGATTGCACAGCAACCAGAGACCCAAAATCTGGTCCTTTCCTGCAGTTGGGGAATATCGTTTGCGACTTGAACAGGGTAAAACTGGAATACCTCTTTGGAGATTAGGGGGAAAGATCAATTGCTGTTATCTCCAACTTACCCTCTGTGCAAGCACTGGGGCTAGAGCATGGGGTGCTGCTCGTTGTCAGATGACTTGGGAAGAGCACATGTATGCTATGAACACAATAAGACAATACAGTTTTTCTTTCTTTGAAGCACGTTCTTGCTTTATTTTATGTTTGGTCCTCCAAAGAGCCTTTTAGTGGCGCTGCTATTTGAGATTTTCATTCTGTGGAACAGGTTTAATTTAGTGACTTGGAGGAGGACAATAGGAGCAGACACCCCTAGAGCTTTCAGTGCATCAGGCTCTTGCTGAGTGGCATCCTCCTCTCATAAAATATTGATAAGTACATCGTAACACACTTCTTGGCAGTCTGCTTGATGGTGACCCTCAATTTTCAGAGGTGAAAGAGGAGGCAGAGAAGTAACTGAACCCCTCTGTTTAAAGAAGAGGGGTTTATTAGGAGAAAGTTCATGCTTTTTATATCCCACCCCTGCTTTTGAGTGTAGTTTCTGTACAGGCTGTGAATTAATCCAACTACACCGCTAGCCTTTTGGGCTATCACATGTCCGGGAAGTGCTGCTGAGATCAATGCTGGAGTGATCCTGAATTGCATTTGAGTAACACTTTAATTTCCTCCTTGGCCTTCATCCAGCTGCCAAACCTGGACCTTTTGTTTCCATGCTTGATGGCAGGTTTTGGCTTTGCAGATTTTTACATTGCTGACAAGTTAATTTTAGATCTTTAGTTGCCATGGCTACTGCTAAGTATTTCTTAGTTCTCTACTTATTTGCTAAGTTTGCTGCTTTCCTTTCCTTTTTTTTTTTTTTTCCCCTTAACATTTAAACTTTGATGTGTGCAGTGCATGGAATATTTATCCTACCCTGCAGAAGGCAGAAAGGAGGGAGTGTGAGAGGTGAGGCTCTCGATCTAATGACTTGGCTGCTATTTCAGCAGCTGCACAGACTTGAAAGCGCTGCTCTCATGATGCTGGTGAGGATGAGGGGTTCAGCCTGAGGAGGAAGGCATGGAGAACACAGTCATGCACTGAATGAGATGTGCTGAGGCTGCAGCTAATTCTGCTGACTAATACTTTCTTGAGGTTTATCTGTATCTTGCTGGCTAGTCACATAGGCTTATAACTATAAGTAAATTCTTTGGAATGATAGCCATCATCTTGCTTGGGCCCTGTATGTTATACAGAGAAATCCTGTTTCATTACTGGAGTTCCAAGGTGCTACACTAGTACCAATAATGATTTTTAAAAAAAAGTGTATGGACAGTATGGATAGATGGATAACCAGTTCTCTTTATGGAGATGTCCTACTCTGTTTATGAAGGCAAGGTCATGAATGTCTTTTCAGTCATCTGAAAGAATAGGCAAAGACACAGCACCCAGTGATATTTAGATTTCTGATTAATATTTGAAACACTTATGCTTTTGAGGACAATGTATTTCTTGTCGCTACAGAAGAGCTTGGGATAACATCCTGAGAGCCCAAAAACATCATCATCCAGTTTTCAGGTGGGGATAGCAGGGCAGGGAGCCAGGCAGAGGTGGAGAGAATGACCTGATGGGCAGCTTCAAGAGCTGGGAATAAAGCCACCCTCTGCTCCAGCTTAGCTTGAGGGATGTGCTGGCTGCTGTGGTTCTGGTCCCTGTGTATTAGAGACACTTGTGATTAGCACAGGGTGAAACGCAGAATAATCTGGTGCCTTTTCAAGCCAGGGCATCTGTGCAGATCAGTGTTGTCTGGATGTGGAGCCATCGCTGTTGTAGATGTACCTTAAAGAAGCGTGAGGCTTCATCCTGCTGCTTCCCCAGAAATCATACGCATTTACCAAGGACCTGGTAAGCAAAGATGTAATCACAGTGTTACTTTGGCCAGTCCCCATAGATAAGGTCCGTTTAGTACGTGTAACGCCCCTATTAACAAATCTCTCTTCTGTGCCTTCAAGGGAGAAAGCCAAAGCAGGGCAGAAAACTCACTTGAATGCCGTTGAAAAGAAATCCTTGTCTTGGGTATCTAAGGGAAATAGGAAGCTGCTTGGGGAGGGGAACAAATGGTAACTGAGCATGGAACTCCATGAAATCAAGGTGCTGCGCTGTCGCCTGGGCTAGATCTCATTTGTAGCTTGGAGAAGGGCAGTAGGGAAAAAAAGATAACTGGTTTAGAAAGGACATCACTAGAGTACAGAATATCCTGAAAGTCCAGTGTGCAAAATCTACATAAGACTGGTTTTAGTGGGGCATAAGATCATCAAGGATCAGAAATTTAATAGCTTTTGGAACCTTAGATGGATGTCCTAGGTACTCCCAGCATGAAGTAATGTGCAGAGGCTCTGCCTGTCTGTATTTGATTTTTTTCGGCTCTAACCTCCCAAGCTGCAGCTCTGCTCTTTAACCAGTTGGAATTTAAATGTGTTGTTACAGTGGTGTCTTTGTTGCAGATGGACCGTGACTCACGCTCATTAAGGCTACAGATGTCTGCTCAGATTAAGTATTTCAAAAGCTTTTTCTCTGATGAACTGTGAAAAGCCAGGCTTGAGCAGAGGATTGTGAAAGATAAAATAATAGCTACTCATCCCTGTGTCTGGCAGACTTAATGCAGTTACTCTCACATCTTTTTAAAAACTTTGAGACAGCAAATTTGTTCACAGTCAGTAAGATAGCCCTCTAAGCACAACCCGTGATGTTTCCTTTATTAATCTTTTCCTAAATTATTCACAAAGCTTTTTACATTCCAAAAATCCCTAATCTGCGAATTCAGCATTTCCCAGGTAATAAGGTTTAATAGGCGTAAGTGGCATTGATAAACCGTTCATGTGTGGTGTGATTAGGAAACACAGATCTTCTTAAGGAAAAAAAAAAAGGCACTAAAGAATAAATACTCCATGAATTTAAGCTAAATTAGCTTGCCCACTCACCTTTTTTTGTGAATTTGCATTTAAGAGCAGAGCAGACAGAACTTTTTAAACCTTCCTGGGTAATATCTGCTTCTTCTGGGAGAGAGATGACTGAATTATCAAGGAATTCAGTTCAGTGACTCCTTTGATATATAAACATTTGCTGAAGGTCACTGGAGCAGAACTAGAGAGTCCTGGCTTTTTCTTTCTAAATTAGCCATGCATGTCCAGCTGGGATCTTACAGGTGTTCTTATATCTTGCCTCCTCCCTATTGCAATGTGCACAAAATGGGCAGAGGTTCATTGAACCATTGAACTGGGGCCAGTTCTCTTTAACATCTTTATCAATGACCTGGACGAGGGGATTGAGTGCACCCTCA
>JAOXJM010000041.1:18626211-18641251 GCA_026413425.1 Tringa solitaria
AGGTGGTGGAGTCACCATCCCTGGAGGGATTTAAGAAACGTGTAGATGTGGCACTACAGGGCATGCTCTAGTACCTGAGATTGTTGGGTTGGGGTTTTTTGTGTGTGTGTGTCTGGTTGGACTCGGTGATCTCAAAGGTCCCTCCCAACCATGAAGATTCTGTGGTTCATGAGGAAGGGCAACAGAAAAGGAGCTGGCTGCAGGTCAGGGTTAGACCCCCCCTGCGCAGGGAGCAGGGCTGGAGCTCCTTTCCACACAGCACTCAGGGCTGAAAGCAGCAGCAGTTACAGTTTGGGCAGTGGGAGTTGGTCTGTCTGGTGTCTGATACCTGAAATGTGTGAAAAGAATTCTACACCAATCACTACCTTCCTTCAGGAAGCTAGAGAGAAATCCTCCGACTGCTTTGTTGAAATCATGTTTCTCATGCAACTAATCACTTGTGTTACTCTCCCTTTTATCAGTTGCAGGGGGTGGGAGGAAGATTTGCATGGTTTTTTAAGTGGGGACACCTGAGACAGGGAGATATGCAGAGCTTCAAGAATAACAGAACCTGCATCTTCTAAGATCCAGCCTCTTGACTACTGGGTACTGCTGTCTTCTCCATCCATTTGTCATCTTTTAAATCCATTCCATTTAATAGAATATTTTTCCAGATTTAAGAAAAAAAAAGAAGAGGTAGGTCCAGATTTGCAGATAACTCTTTCAAGTTCTCTTCTTTTTTGCAAAAATTCAGGCAGTGATCATCAAACAGAAACAAGTATTTGAATTCTGTATTTCCTTTTAAGCTTTGGATATTTGTTTGCAGACTTATTGAAACAGTTATCCTATATAGCTCCTTGTGCGGAGGAGGATTCTGCTCCAGAATAAGTTTCCAGGCTGGGATTTACCCTGCAGTACAGATTTCTATGGGTTTCCATAGGTTAACAAATGTGAGGATTGTGAATGTCTCCCAGGAGGGAGCCAGGGTGTGTTGGAAATGGCTTCCCTAAATAGTGCTGGCTTAAAGACGCAAACTGCAGTTGCAGCGTGTGGAGGGCAGGGGCACTTTGTCAGATGGTTGGCACCAACATTTTCTCCTTTATGTAACTGGGAGAGGAGAGGGAGGGAGAGATGCCATTTTGACCCTGAGTGTACAGGTAGCCCAAAGTGATACAGGGAACTGCATAGAGAAGAGTGACCCGGCTGCCTTTTATGCTGGCATTTGAAAAAAGAGCTCAGGATAGTGCTTTGAAGGGTGGCTTGGTAATATTATTTTAAAAAAGGAAAAAAAAGTCTCGTTCCCACTTTCTTTTCTTGATATTGGTATCAAGAATGAGATGACTAACGTGTGGAGCGGTTTGAAATGATGGTGGGTTTTTTTTTCCTTCCTTTGAAAACTTAGGTGAAGTTAATTATGGAATGGCAGCAGCGTCTGATCTGAAGCGGGTGCTTTCATCTCACCTTCTGCTTTTAAAATAGCTGTGCTCTTATCTCTGCTTTGAGGAAAGGGGTGTGGGGGGAGAGCACCCCGGTGCTCCTGAAGCCTGGCAGCTGCCAGATGAATGAAATGCCTTCTGAGATCCGAGGCCATGAAAGACTGCCAGTAAAGAATGAGTAAGACCAAAGGAGCTAATTTCCCATGGTGATGATGACTGGAGGAAGAATAAAAAAAAAAAAAAAAAAAAAAAGATCTGCAAAAGACAAATGAAAAACATAAAAAATTAATGAGCCAAATTACTTTAATACTGTCCAAAATATGTTCTATTTAAAAGAAAGTGGAAGCAGACAAGAACTTGGAGGTGTGATGGGTCTTTCCCCTAATCCCCACTGACGGCCTCAGTCACACAAACGCTGACATTAACCCTTCCCTTTGTTAATCACGCTGACTTTGCGACTATTAATCATTATTAAGAGCCCGCCACTATGCTGATAGCATATTTTTTTTTTAATATTAATCTGATAAAGTAAGCAGAAGAGCTGTGTTCCCAGCCCAGGCTGGGCGCAGTGTGGAGAAGCAGTGGCAGTGCCCAGTGCGGTGGGTGTGAGCTCGGGCTGGAATGGGACGGTGTGGTGTGACACCAAGACAGGGGACCCAACACAAAATCCTGGGAGAACAGTGCGGTGACACCGAGATGGGACCCAACACAGAATCCTGGGAGGACAGTGTGATGTGACACCAAGACAGGGGACCCAACACAAAATCCTTGGAGAACAGTGTGGTGTGACACCGAGACAGGGGACCCAACACAAAATCCTAAGAGAACAGTGTGGTGTGACACTGAGATGGGACCCAACACAAGATCCTGGGAGGACAGTGCAGTGTGACACCAAGACAGGGGACCCAACACAAAATCCTGGGAGGATGAGGCCCAGGCTGGGCAGGAAGAGGGAGGCAAGGAGCAGGAGAGCTAATGGCTTTGGTGCCTGCTAAGCGCCTTGAGGCAGAAATTGCCTTCAGCCTTGTTTTCTCTGGAGGTGTGCGTGTCCCTTGTGTGGGGTGAGGCCCCGGCTGGTGTGAGGGCTGGAATGAGTGCTGCTGCCTCAGGGGGCTCCATGAAGGCGCTGGGTAAGGAGGCCTGTAGCCCCCGCACAGTGTTAGTGCTGCTGCCCCGAGAGTGCACCGGCAGCCCCAGGGGTTACCCCATTATTTCTCAGTGAGGCAGAACTTGCCTGCATGGGCACACCTGAGGGTTTCACATTCTTTTGAAGAAACAGGTACTTATTTCAGTGGAAGCAGAGTCCTGCTGAGTGGACTTCTGATGGTGGCTGTCCTACTTCTGAAGCAAGAGAGTCTTTAAGGAATTAACGATTCCTAGGATATTTGTTTTTCAGGTCACTGAGACTAGATCCATGTGAGGGGAGATCTTGGGTTGCAAGATGTGCTCAGGACGGAGGCTTTGGGCTTCAGCCCTCTTGCAGTGACGGGGGGTGGCAGCACCAGGAGTGAGTCTGTCTGAGAGCCCTTAACCCATGGCCTGGGATCCAGGCCTCTCCTTCCACAGAAGCAACACAGCTCATCTTTGCCAAATAGACTGTGATGGGTCTAAAGGCAAATTGGGCAAATGAAGGTGAGGGAGCGATAGGAACATGAAACATCATCTGTAAATGAGCTCGTGCTGTTCTCTTGGGGGGTGTCTGACCTCACACCGTCAGCCAGGCCAGGGCCTGCCAGGGATCCCTGAGGTAATGGAGAGGCTTCCCCCACTGCTCTCGACTGCAAAGCTCTGCCTGCCCTCATCTCTGTGAGGTCTGAGAGTTTATTAAGATACCCTGAAGAATTTCTCATTTTATTTGTGCCTGAGGATAGTTCTTTTCTGTCAGCTTCATGTTGGGTGTCACTGTGGTGAAAGGGTGGTGCTTGGTCCGAGGACAGCCTTCTGCCCTTGCTTTCTCTTTGGTGCTTTACAGTGCCCTGCTGATGGGGGTAATTCACAGAATCACAGAATCGTCATAGTTGGAAGGGACCTCTGAGATCACCGAGTCCAACCATACACACACAAAAAAAAAAACCCAGCCCAACAATTTCAAGCACTAGAGCATGCACTGAAGTGTCACGTCTACATGTTTCTTAAATACCTCTGGGGATGGTGATTCCACCACCTCCCTGGGCAGGCAGTTCCACTGCCTGACCACCCTCTCAGTAAAGCAGTTCCTCCTAATATCTAATCTAAACCTCCCTTGCTGCAACTTCAGACCATTTCATCTGGTCCTGTCATTATTCCAGCAGCCCGTGCGGGCAGGAGTGGCAGCGTCCTCCTCTGGCAGTAGGACCCTGGCTTCAGGCAGATTAGCAGCACATTAGTTACGACGTGTTTGTATTTCTGAAGTGTCTTGTTCTTTTCCAGCTGGAAATTATAGCTTTGGCTGTAGTCTGGTGAGTCTAGAGTCACAACTTATGGAAGAACCTTTCAAATCCAGGATCTAAACCAATAAAACACCCGGGATGGTTGCTGCTGAGTTAATGGTCTGGTGAAGAAACAAATCACTGTGTGGCCCTTCATGATTCTGGTTTGCCCCTGCAGCCAAGCTACCCTCGTCACCCCAACATCAAACGCAAGGCAATATAATCAAATGCAAAACAATAGTTTCCTTTTCCTTCACCAGCTAGGCTTATTTTTCATCCTGTGCTACCGAATTAGGCGGGCATGCAGACATGCAGACACGAAGCTGAATTCATTGCTCCCTCTCCAGTTCAGCAAGAAATTACTCAGATTTTTTTCCTAGATCAATGAGTTGCCATCGTGTCCCAACAACCTTGTACTCCCTGGTAGAGACATGAAAAATAATCCTTTGTCTTCCATGTGGCACTGACAGCATGGGTGACAAATGCTCCCCTTTTTATGGCATTGTGCATTTTCTAGATAAGCTGTGTAGTGGCCCTCACGTTAATCAAACCTGTTGCTGCCTATGAACTGCTGTCTGAGAGCAATATCTGTTAGATTTGACTCCACTGAAGGCAGAGGAGAAGGGGCTGGTTGTTCTGGGGGGGACTGGGGTTGTGTCCCGTAACATCACATTTCTTTGCTGAGCACCATGCGCTCAGATAAGAACTTGTCAAGAATCAGCCTGATTATTTAACAACCTCTCTTTGAAATGCATGAAGCATTTGGTCCTCTTCAGTCCACAAGTAAACCAGTGATTCTCAGTTACAAGTAAAAGAGAAGGGGAAAGTACCAAGAAATCGGCACTTTTAGACAAGCTTCTGAAAAATACCAAACAGCAGCACTTTATCATTTTCCAATTGAATAATGTTGGTTCCAAGGCTTTTAATTTTGAATGTTGAATGCCCTCCTAAATACACCCCGCCCCCCAAGTGAGACTGCTAATGAAACAAACAGATGGTGATTTGAATAGAATAAAAGGACATCATAAAGATGTGCTTTGAAATAGCCAGACAGAGCAAATTACACAGGAGACTGGGGAAAAGAAAGTGATGGAAAACTGAGAACAAACCACCACAGTATTCATGTTATTCACCAAATGGCCCAGCACGTGAGTGGAAAGGTGTTTAATTATCTTCCCTAATTTGATATTAATTTTTTTTTCCATCCTGAAAATAGGGAATTGTAGTCTTGGTCTAGCACAGGGGCCAGTCGTGTGCATCTGTGTCTGCGCGTCTCGCTGCTGTCTCCAGGGTCTGTGTGTCAGCAATGACATTTGTTTGCTTTCTATTTTAAGCAATGTCTGGGAAAAAAAAAATACAACTTTTGTTTATTTGTCTCTTTCCCAAACTAACGCAATTTGAAAGGCTGTGCCAGAGAGTCTGGAAGGCCTGAGGCAAAAGTCAAAACTGTGACCCTCTATTAGACTGCATCATGGCGAGCTGAGCATCTTCTCCCTCCCTCCGTCAGGAACAGGGCTGGGGAAGGGTGGCCCTTGGTGTACCTCATCCCTCCCCTGTCTGTCCCCTCTGCAGTGTCTCTGGGCACCTTGTGCTCCCCGGTGGCAGCGGGGCTGATGCTGCTGGGTGGCTTTTCAGCAGTGCTTTCTCCCTGGGGATTGCAGGCTGCTTTGCAGACACTATGGCTTAAGATTTATAAGCTGCTGTGAGGGCAATGAATAACAAAACCAAATAATTTACTTATTTCAAGTCCAAAGTAAAAATAGGTAGTGGAATCTGCCCCAAGACTTCAGGCTGAGGAAAAATGCTAACAGATTTTATTTTATTGCTGCTCTTCTCAAGGCTTCTGCTGCTGGAGCAGTGGAGTATCTCCCCTTTCCCTGTCCCAGTTTGTCACAGCCCGCTTTCCCAGGCCCTGCCACACCAACAGTGGTTACCAAGGTGTTGAGCACTTTGGGAATTTACAAGTGATTCACTTAAACAAAGATGAAGTCCCTCAGGGTGGCAAGAGGGGAGGTGAGGCCCAGCTACCAAAGCTGAAAGGAAAGGAGTGAGTTTTAGCAGTACACTTTGCCATAGAGGAACCCTCTCCCTCATCTGCACCTGACTCCATGGAGGTAACAAGTAAATCCAAGACAAGCACATCTCCAAAGCTTTAGCATTTCAGTGTCTGACATTCTGATACTTCTGGAAGACACCAATTGTGCTCTTCTGTTGGCTGAAGTCTCCACAGCAACCTCATTAACACACAGCCAAATGTTTCTCTCTCCCGACTTGCTGAACTAGAAATCAGTTTTGTTTGCTCGGCTTTTGTTTGCTGTGAACAAAACGCTTCCTTGTTTGTGCTGTGCTCCTGATTGCACCCTGGAAGAAGGAGGAAGGCAAAGCAGCTTTCAATCTCCCCGTAATCATCCAACAACCGTTTTGCAGCCTTTGAGCATCATCTTGCACCTCCCCTTGCTGTACGGCAAGTTCCCTGGTTCCCTCCCGCACCCTTCTCTCTGATCATTAGGATTGTTATGATCAATCACATCTCCCACAGCAGAAACACGTGGGAGCAGAGGGTGCCCTGATGGCTGCCACTCGGCTCTGTGCCAAAACAACAGTGGCGGCTGCTCAGCCTCAGAGAGAAACTTTAGTGTCACTTTGTACCTTTCACTCGTGTCACATGCGTTTCACTAGGACTGCGCAGCCCTTCACTCACTCCCATATCCCCTCCTTTTAATTAGCAGGACAGGGAGAAAAGGGAGAAAAGGGACAAAAAAACCTGGTGGGCTGAGCTAAAGACAGTTTGGAAGAGTATGGAACAGTAATGGAAGAGAAAATAATAGTAGTAGTAGTAATAATAATAATAACAACAACAGTAAAAGCATATACAACATTGTGATGCAATACAATTGCTCCCTTCCCAATGATCGATTCCCCAGCCCATCCTGAGTGGCAATTGTGGATTCCTTTCCCCAGAACAACCCCTAATTATACACTGAGCATGACGTCTATGGGATGGCATATTCCTTTGGCCTCCTTGACCTGTCTGTGCTCCCTCTCAGCTTCTGTGTGAAGCTGAAAAAGTCCTTGGCTTAATATAAGCATTACATAGCAACAACTAAAACAATATGTGTTAGCAACAATATTCTGATACTAAATGCAAAACACAGCAGCTACTGGGAATAAAATTAACTCTGTCCCAGCTAAAACCAGGACAACTAGGTTTAGTGGATAAGAAACATGTAGTTAAGCACAAGCAGGTTCCTGTCATGCAGACACGCAGCAGTTGTGTGTGTGTGCACCTGCTGCTGTCCCTCTGGAGAGAACCGAAACAACCATCACCCAGTCCCAGCCTGAAATTCTTACCCGGGCTATTACACAGGCTCTGGCAGAGAACTAAATCTGTTCAGTTTATGTGTGTAAGCTAGGAATAAATTATGATCCGGCTTTTATCCCGGTGTACCTTGCAAGCAGAGAGAGGTGAAACAGCCTGAGCACAAGGCTTTCTGCCAGAGGGGGGTGGACCCCTGGGACCTCGGCTTGCTCTTCCAGCAGCTGAGCTGTGTGCATTGGCTTCAGCCAAAAGGGGTGACAGTGGGGAGATCTTTGAAAGCATCCAAGGGATTTGGAAGCGCAATGTGCTCCAAAATGTATCGCCTCATGCATGTTGAACACACCACTGGCACAGCTCTGAGTTACTACAGGGTGTGTAAAAAACATACATTGCCGACAGTAGTTTTGAGGCCGTAGGTGGATTATCAAGCACCGGGCGTAGGTAAATGTCCAGTCAAAAAGCTGATTATCATGTGGTTGTTTTTCATTACGTGGAATGAGCTTTTTGCTGATCTGTGCACGGCAAGTTCAGTCCTGCTGACAGTATCAGGAGAGCTGCTTTTAAGCGAAGGAAATGTCTCTGTCTCTTACCCTGCTCCTGCAGCCACAAGCCAAAGCAGCTGAGCCGTCCCTGTGGCCGTTCATTAGTGCTAGAAATATGAGTTGCTACATTTTTGCAAGGAGTAATGAGTCATCATAGGGATGTACAGAAGAGAATTTTGCTGCACTTTGAAACACTGTCAGGTCAGCGGTTCTGGGAGAGGTCAAAATCTTAGGCTAATGTGGCCTGAGGCTGGTTTCATTACTTAGATTTTCCTAGAGGTTTGTGTGCAACACAAAAGCTTTTTAACCTCATTTCAGCTTGCCTTGCTAAAGAAAGCTTCTCTGAAGTCTTCCTGAAGAGCCAGGGCCAGACAGGACAGCCCCAGGATAGTAAAGACCTGTCCAGTCTTCAGGAGTGTTTCTTCACAGTCTCCGACGGCGTAGGACCCGCTGTGCTGGACTGCCAGCGAGGAGCAGCATTTGCAGCACCCAGGAGGCCAGTGGGCAACAGGGACCACAAACCTCTGCCACCAAGATCACAGCTCCACAGGGAAACATGAGTTTGCTTATCACAGGTGGAAATGGTGTATTGGAGTATAGCAGCTGTCTGAACTGGCAGAGCTGGTCTCAGCCCATGATGGGACTGGGATGGTGGATGGGGGTATCTGCTAAGCCTCATCAGCCAGTGTTGTCTTGTTCAAGCTGAGCTTTGAGGGAAGGAGGGAGGGACCCCTACCTATTTCGGAGGCTCCCCAGAGTTTCCACCAGTGGAAATGGCTCTGAGCTGTTGAGGGTGTGGAGGTGTCAGGGCCTCAGGGTGAGGGTTGCTGCCCAGGGTGACCTTGAGTAAATCACTCTGTTTCTGCACCTCCTCATTTCACAGAGCCTTCTTAACCAGCCTCAGGAGTTCCAAGAGGAGATGTGAGAGTCCAGTGGTGGCAGGGAGGAGGGAGAGGGGTCCTTTAACTTTACCTTTGCTGTGGAGTTTTCTCCAGACATTAGCACTTAGGTTGCTGTCTTGCTGTCTTTTCCAAATGTCACCTCATTTCGTGGCTTTCAGCTTGTGGTGTGGAAACAGCAGAGAATGCTCTCTGAAGAAGCTGACTGTAGCTTTGAGAGGTGCCCAGCCTAGTTGGGTAATGTGCAGGCAATGGTTTGTGTGTGACGATGTGTGTGCAGTAAGGAGTTAGCCACTGACAACCACCAAAGTGTTGTAATAAACTGGTGGATAGGAAAAAAGGAAGGATAGGGGAAAAAAATAATCAAAGAGTCTTTACATGGCAGGCAGAGAGAAAAGCTGCAGTTAACATCATCAGATGTGAGAAATTCGGCAGGGGAGAGGGCCGGTACCAGGATTTGCACGCCATGTCCTCCTGTCCAGACCCTATCAATCCTGCCAGGGAGTCTGACAGACGAGAAAAGTCAAAGAGCAGCCAAGGGAATCTGAAATCAAAGGGCTTTGAAAGCTGGATCAGAGAATGGAGCACAGTTTTCCCATCTGCTTTGAATTTATTGTTGCTAATGAGGAAGCAGCCTCTGGTCTGATTGAACATGCTGGACCAGAGGGGTCACTTGGTATTTCCATCACATTTCAGAAGAAGGTATCGAGGGAGTCTCTCCAAGTTAACTCTTTCACTGGCAAGCATGTACACATGAGCAATTCAGAGTGAGATGGCCCAAGGAGGGAAATGTTGGCCCCTTTCAGGCTGACAGAAGGTGCTGTTCGGACTCCAAGATCGCAGGCTCCTCTTTGTCCATCTGAGTGGTGGGACTCTGCCGGCAGAGCTGAAAATCTCAGGCTCTGGCCCTCCTGCTGCTCATTTCATAAGCTTGTAATTGTGTGTTTGCTCTGCTTTGCTGCTGATGTTGGCTGTGGTCAGTGTTTTTCTGCGGGGCTGTGAATCCCAGATCTGCAAGTACCTTTGCTCAGTAATGTATAATTTATATACAAAGCTGGAAGTGGTTGTGTCAAACACAGCTGGACCCCGCATCCCCAGCAGGCTGGACGCTTTCCCTGTCGGCAGAAGTTGGCTGAGGAGAACAGATTTCCCTTCGCCAGCCTTTCTCTAGGGTTCCTGAGCAACAGGGACCACACCATGTTTGGATGAAGGAGCAGAGGAGAAAATAGGCTGATGAGACAGAGAGGACTGCTGGAATTAACTTGAGGCCTTTTGCAATCTATGAGAGTCTATCCTGAAATAAGTAGCCTCATTATTTAAATACCAAACACCGACTTCCCCATCTCAGATGCCCAAAACCTTTTCTGTGTCCCCTGCCCTTTCTATTCCCACTGCCCTAAATGCTGATGCCATCATGTCTGATTTCCTCCGATTCCTTCTGATAATGCTGATGGTGCAACAGCCAGAAACGAAAGCCCTGGGGATCTGCTCACCGAGGGTACGGTCCCCAGTTATCCTTCCAGGGGCTGCCTGGCTGCGAGGCAAGAGCTGTAGCTGAGACTGGCAGATCTGCAGATCTTCAGAGGGGGACGGAGTGTGCAGGGGGGAATGTTGGTGTGAGAGCCACATCCTTGACTCACCATCAAAGAGCTTGTGCGTGCAAGGCAAGGAGTCTCTGTAGTGACAGGGGGCTGGGGTGAGCTGAGAGGTGTCAACCTGTCTATGGCCACAGGGTAAGCAGTCACAGGTGCTCCCACACTGCCGACATGCAGTAACTCCTTAAACGCTGGTAGGCTGATTGTGTGGCCAAACTCTGAGATTCACATGAGCTTAAAACTGGAACGTGAAATTAGTCTCTAAGGTTTCATTCACAACCAGTCTCGGTTTGTGGTCAGACAAAGACACGTGACAATGTCTCTGCTGTGCCCTGTCGGTCTTTCTGCTCCTCTAAAACACTTTGCCTTCCCTGAGATATTTCTTCTTCAGTTGTCTCCTTGAACGTCAGGATATGTAGTTTTAGGGTAATCCGTTGTCTAACTTCAGCAGTGTTGCATTGGGTCTCTTAACAGCATTTCTGAGGCCGGATTGGGATAATGTGGTAGAAATCAAATGAAAAAGGGCCCCAGAGTGGCTGAAGGATGCTGTGGCCAGCGGTTAATGTGATAGTTAGGATTATGTTTTCAGGTCAAGTGTTTGGAATCAAAGAGACTGTGAGTTTTCAAGGACATTTTATCTGTTGGGAGCATTTAAACCTAGAAATATAGTGTCGATATCATAGCAGGATTAAAGCTTGTTGCATCAGAATCAGCACAAATTTTGTTGCCGGCTAGCAGCAAGAGCACAAAGACCTGATGAAGCAGATAATAATTCTCTTATTTGGAGGCCTTCCTACTTGCTGCCTGCTAGTCTGCAAACACCGACTGACAATCGTCTGATTAAAGCACTGACTGTTCTCAGATGTCCCCTCTAAGCCCCCACCTGGGTCCCTACGGCTGTACCTGGGTCCCTAGAGCTGTACCTCGGTCCTGGCTGTATCTGGGTCCCTATGGCTGTACCTGGGTTCCTGCGGCTGTACCTGGGTCCTGGCTGTACCTGAGTCCTGGCTATACCTGGGTCCCTGCGGCTGTACCTGGGTCCTGGCTGTACCCGAGTCCTGGCAGTACCTGGGTCCTGGCTGTATTTGGGTCCTGGCTGTACCCGGGTGCCTGCAGCTGTACCTGGGTCCTGGCTGTACCTGAGTTCTGGCTATACCTGGGTCCCTACAGCTGTACCTGAGTGCTGGCTGTACCCGAGTCCTGGCAGTATCTGGGTCCCTGCAGCTGTACCTGGGTCCTGGCTGTACCTGGGTCCCTGTGGCTGTACCCGGGTCCCTGCGGCTGTACCTGGCTGTACCCCTGGGCTGGCTGAACTGGGCACTGAACTGGGCAGGACCAGGAGCATCCCCTGCATGCTCTAACACTGCATGGCGTGGGGGGGATCAAGCCTTCCTGGGTCAGGCCAGAGTGAGCAGAAGTATTTTTAATACAAGTTGGTTTTTTTCCAGGTAAATATAGATTTTGAATTTCTAATCAAAAGGTTTTGCTAAATCTAATCTTAGTTAGGTTAGTTAGCAACCAGTTAGCGCCTGTTAAAACAGGACCATGGGGCAGGTCAATCTCAGCCTGCCGTTTCTCGTCACCAGGCTGACAGGTGAACATTCTCAGTCTCATTGCTCACAAAGAGCATAGTAAAATTGATCTTTCCCTCCCTGCCTCACTCCCTCTCTTTTTCTTGTTTATTTTTTCTCCTAGGGCCAAATGAAAAAGGCAAGCTGTAGTCACTGGAGCAGCATCGATGCTGTCGTTGCCATCTGAACAGCGCCTGGCCGGTGACAGAGCCCTGTGCTGCCAGTGGTCACGTCACAGCCATGCAGAGCCGGGATTAACATGCCAGAGCCCCACTCCGGGCTCCTGGCAGCAGATCTGCCCTTCAGACCCTGCTCCAAATGGGATAGAAAGGTGCTAACAAGGCATAGAAAAGAGCTGGGGGGGTAACAAACGTGGGGAATCTGTGGAGATGGCCTGGGTTTACTTTTGTTTTATTTCCAGAAGTGCAGCAGGACTGCGTGGCAATGTGATAGCTGCGTGCAGCGGCAGGGACTCAAGAGACAAGGGATCTTTTTGATGATGCATTTGGAGGGCTCCTGAGGGGCACGAGGGGAGGGAGAGAGGCAGAAACACTAGCTGACGGCTTGTTTTAGGATTATAAAAGAGCTTGTGACATTTTCCATATAGCCCAGTGTACAGTAGATCTCAAGAGGATAGTAATTGCCCCTTAAACCTCTTTGTGGGCCAGCCCTGATAAAACACACCACCTGAACATAACTAGTCCATAGCAGGCATTTCTCTGTCAGGTGTGGGATGTCCAAACATCATAAATCCTGTAATAAAAGTGGGTTAACAAGGCAATGAACAGCAATGATTATTTCAGATAAAAAAATAATCTGTATTTATATTTCACTTAGGATGGCTGAAGCCTTACCAGACCCTGTTATAATTTTCAAAGCTGTGCTCCTGAGGAACTGGAGAGACTGATAAATTCTGCAAAACACTGTTTTCTTTGTAGGCAAAAGAAAGTCATTTCAGCCTGTGCTGAAACAGGGGGACACAATACTCTGGGAACACAATGCTCTGGCACTGGGGACACAATAATCACAGGGAACACAATACTCTGGCATTGACATCTTTTTCTTGGCAATATGCTCAGTACACTTGTAAGTTCCTTCAACTACACACTTCAAGTGGCTTAATACCAAGGGGATCAGTTAATTATCCTATTTCCCCCCAAAATTGGTGTAACCTGGCTTCCTGCCTGTGAGGCAGAAAATGGAGGTGGTGAGATGCTGGAGGGTGATGGCCGAGACAAGCACGTAGGTCAGACATCTGCGTTCCCAGGCCTGGCCCTCAGTCCCACCCAGGCCCCTTGCTTCAGTTTCACTGGGGTCCCAGTGAACAGTGAACTGGGGTCCCTGCTACAAAGGCCAGGCTCGGTGCCACTGCCCGGGGCTGGACGTGGCAGACGGGTTAAGGGCTGCACCCCTGCCCTGCGCCAGGTGATACTTCTTCCCCAGAACCCTGCTAATGAGAATAACCTGCCTGTTCTTCAGGGTGATCATCATTAGTGACCAAAACATGTATTTTGTATGCAGTGATCATCCCCAAAGCTGTTTCCCCCTCTCTAGAGAATTACCAGTGAATTGAATTTCATCACCTGAAAGTCAAGTTCCTTTTCAGCTGCTTGCAGACTTGACAGCTCTCTTCATTGCTTCAATGGAGGCATTAAGGTAGTCTCTGTATTTTTTTTAAATAACTCTGGTGCTTTTCACTCATTATTATTGAATTCTTGAAATAGGATGGTGTTGTTTCACGGCCAGAGTGCAGTCTGCTCTGTAGTGGAGAATGACAGTGTGTATGATACAAAATGATTTAAGAAAAAGGAAATGTAGAGGAAGAAGAAAATTTAACCAAAAATGTCACAAAAATTACTACTCTTGGGGAAAAGTGTACTGGGATCCCTTCTGATACTGCAGATTGGATGGGCCCAGAGGGAGGGTTATGAGAAACATATCAGAAGTATCTGAAGTTCCAAAGAAAGGAGTCCACATGTCTGAAAATTGGGCCATTTTTCTGGAAGCTGCCACTGGGGACACGATCCCCCTGTTGGACTGTGTAGATCAGCCCTACTTAGCTTGGGAAAGACAAGACCAAGCCCGAAATCTGAGCCTGAAATAACTAAACTGCTGTGGTGGTGCATGACAGCCGAGGGACAGGGTCCCTGTGGTTGATGAGACCACCTAGGGCATCCACCCTGTGAAGACAAGGTCTGTGCCTCAGAGAATGTGCAGTCTGCAGAGGTGGTGGGCAAACGAGGACAGCAAAGGGGATGACAGGCACCTTGGTGACATTTCTTCCTTAGCTTGCTTGCTTTTTTTTTTTAAAAGCATAGGAAAGGATTTTAATTTGTTTCTTGCCTGAGGACAAGGCGAAAATGTGTCTGGTGTTTATTTCATTTAAAGTGTCTTTGCTTTATTGAGAACTATGTTACCACACCCACAGGGGCAGCTTTGAACATGTCTGGTTTAGTGCCTTTAATATTAGCCAGGGCTTCTGAGAGAGCACTGAAGGGGGAACTGAGGTCACTGGAAAGCAATGGGTAGATGTTGTAAATAAGATTGCTTCCAGGGCTGCTGTGGGAGATGGGAGTGATAGTGATGTTTGAAGTTTACCCTCTGTGCCCAGGAAAAAGAAAACATCCTATGCCACAGATGGCCAAGTGCACACTTCATGTCGCTTTCGGGGGGGAGAAGGGTAGAGTTGTCTCTAAATGCACTTTTCATACCTTTCAGTTATACAGAGCACTCAGCCACGCTTTTGTGTTTCTTCAATTTCATTCAGATCTTCTGATTATTTATTAGTCACAACACCTCTTTACAAAAGCACACCAGCTGTCTGCTGTAACCAGTTCAGACTTTCCCGATTATCCATGACTTTCTGCCATTAATATGTAGAAGAGTGTGGAATAGCACTGACTGTTATTAGTGGATTAAAAAAATAAATAATCAAAATAAGGGTCATGTCTCTGTGTGGGTATATAAATGAGACGAATGCAGAAACAGGCTCAGGAATGAGGCACCAGAGCCAAAATGCCACAAAGCACTAAAGGGACTAAAATATTTTGGACAGTGCGTAACTTTGGTGAAAACTCTGCTAAGATTTCTGCAGGGTGAGCCCTGCCGTCACGTGGGGCACAGGCACAGCACAGGGAGCCCTGCTCACCAGAGGACACTCCCTCTGGGAGGGAGGATGGTGCTGGCCTCAAGACTTACTGATGCACAACAGGATAACAGGATGGACAGTAGGATGCCCATGAGCCAGCAATGTGCCCTTGCGGCCAAGAAGGCCAATGGCATCCTGGGGGG
>JAOXJM010000041.1:18900510-18912483 GCA_026413425.1 Tringa solitaria
ACCTGCTCTGGGTGGACCTGCTCTGGCAGGGGGTTGGACTAGATGATCTCCAGAGATCCCTTCCAACCCCATATCATTCTATGATTCTGTGAACTTCTGTCACAGGAGGTACTTTGTACATAAGTTCCCTCATGATGTGATGGTCTCCTAAGAAACCAGGTGTCATAATGGAAGTTGTACTAGCAGTTACCAGATTTGTCATAGAGCCCATAACAGATGCACAACCCTGCTTTTCCCCTGGATTCTCATTAGATGTAACACCAGCAAAAGCCCAAAACCTGCCATTGAAGATGTAAGCTACCACTCTAGTGACCTAAGCACTAGGAAAGCCATGGTTTTGGTACATTATTCCAGCTCTGGAAGAGGGTCTCACCCATATTATATACTATAATCCAACATTCCAGACAACAACGGGATTTCTAAAATTAATTTCAACAGAAGCAGGATTAAGCATGGGACTATCAACATTTGGATATGCCAACATTTGTCTGCAGCAAAATCTATGACAAAAGGAAGACAGATCCAACTGGAAAAAAACCACTATAAACAACCATTCCTCGGCCTGCTGCATTGTAGAAAAGACATAAAATTTGAGTTTAACCATTTTATGAGATCTCCTCCTATCATAACCACAACAGCACTGGTGGACAGTGTTTCTTTGGACTGAGGACTACTATACCACTGGTGGATTCCCTGCTTTTCTCACTGTGTGATCCTGCGGAAAAGCTGGAGAGGGGAACCGATCAGAAACCCCAGCTCACAGTAGCAGCAATAGACACCACCAAAACAAAGATGTTTTGATAATCTAAGACCTTTCTGGAGTTTTGACTGGATTTCTACTCCGTGACGTTCAGGTACATACTCCAGTGATACTCTTTGCATTTATTCCATAGCTCTCCTTCTCAGCCTTTTGCGTTGTTTTCTTTTCCCTCCATATCCAGTCACCTCCTTTTCATGAGGAGAGCAATTCTCTTCCCTTTCATCACATATAAAATGAAACAAAGTTAATGTTTGCTTTTTCAGGTAGTCACTGTGCTTGTGTATCACACGCCTCTTTCATATCTCTTTGTGCAGGGCAAGTCTATTTCTCAATACTAAGAGTCAGTATTGGAGAACAGGAGTACTGAGAGACCAGAGATAGATCGGAACAGGAGGAGAAATAGCCTCTTCACATGGGACTTCACAGTGCCCATGCTTGCTCCTGATGGGTGACTGCCCCACACAAAGATGACTCCAAATGGCTTCTACGAAGACAGTTCTGTGAAACTGGCTCAGAGTGCTCTCAATTAAACAGATTAATGAAGGACTTGCATTAAGACAATTTTGTGTAGACAAAATTGAACTGAACTGAACAAGCAACAGGTTCAGGCCCAGCAGGATGCGGACAACTCAGAAGATGGCAGGATACACTTAACTTTGACCATGCTTGGCTTGTGACTCTGGTGAAGTTACTTCCTTCTTCTTGGTCTCATTTCCTAATCTGTAAAACAAGGATGCTGAAGCTTATTTTCCTTATGAAGTGCTTTCAATTTCCCATCTGAAAGTTTTCATCAAAAACTTGTTGGTTACACTTCAATTCTATGTACTTTGAAATTTTCATATCAAAACCGGATCCATTAGTCTCTGGTAGTTTGATATCTCTCAATAGTGGTCAATGATTGATTGATTCATCAGAACCTTAAGATTTTTATAATGCACATAACTGTATTATAGATAAAAAATAATTCCCATGAGGGAACATTTCTTCCTGACTCAAGCTGGTGATCGGCTTATGACTTGAAGCATGTGGGCTGATAGCCCTTGTAATGTTATCCTACCTACTGTAACTGCAGAAGCTTTTTTTACAGTATTCATATGTGTCCAATCCTTTTTTAGAATCTTGCTAAGCTAGTTGCCTCAATAATTCACTTTACATTTGCTCAGTTTCTGATATAGGTGAAGATTTATAATATTCAGGACTGGTTCCAAGATTTATAATATTCAGGACTGCTCAGCTTCTTGGTGCTTCAAAATTCACAAAGAGCCTTACCTCAAGGTTATTAGTCATGGCTTCCTAGAAAATGTTGTGATTATACAAAATAAAATGAGAACATTAACCAGCATCCCAAGTTTAGCAGTGTGCCTCCTGTATAATGCAGTGCCTTGTTTACACGTTAATACAAATGAACACACATCTATTAACAAAATTAATGATGAACAATTACTGTAATTTATCCTTGCTTGGAAAATACCTCTCACAAATAAATTGTGTTAACAATAGTTTGCTGATTGGCTTTATCTTGTAAGCAAGACAACGAACAATGTTAAGAAATTCACTTCAGTAACATTAAGATTGTGGTATAAGAAGCAGTATAAATTTTTTGGGCTGTTATGGCGAGTAGGTGTAAGCAAACAAAATCCAGAGGAGCTTTTTGTGCTAGATATTGTGCTTTCATTTCTGAGGGCTGTAGTTGTGGGATAGTAGAAATGGCTTAGACACAAGCTGTTTGTTTACTTTTCTGAGGAATCTATAAAGCGCTTAATGCGTTGGTGAATAGAAGCTAAATAGAGTAATGAAAATATTTACTACTGGTATGAAAAGACCAATGTCTTCAATGGCAGAAATATGTCAGATAGATAGAATATGCATGGAGAAGTGTCAGGAGAAAGGTCTACATGTGCACTTAGAGCCTGCTGTTTTATGGTTAGGTCTGGTTTTTGTTAGCACAAGGTCCAGCAGAGCACCTCTTCTCTTAGGTTCATCCACCACCTGTGTCAAGAAGTTATCATCAATGCTCTGCATTGGGCAACTTGTCATTGTTAGGCTGCAGATTAACAAATTTATTAGAAATACCTGCTTTGTGATTGTTTTAGTAAAACCACTTTGTGCTATTTTTCTAAAGAACATAGAATTACAGAGTTTGCAAGGGAGTGCTACTGTGTCCAAAAAACTGGTCTCAAATGCAATGGTGTGACCTAAAATCATTCTTAAACTCAGAACTTATAATTATAAGGCAGCTCAGATTTTCAAAGTAGCCCAAGAACAAAAATAATATATACTATGTACTGTGACTAAGTGTAATGGCTTACAGGAAAACAAAATGCTAAACAGGAGAAAGCAAAATACTAATTAGGTAAAATTGGGAGAAAAGCTATGTCCATATTTGGACATTTCATATTACGTGGATTAATTGGTTAAGCTTTTCCCTCCCTTTGAAGGAGTGTTAGATTTAGCCCCCCAAAGCCATGTGTGTTCTCTGGAATTCCTCCTTAATAGGAACCACTTGCTAAAAACCATTTCACTATCATCTCCTAACTGATGTTCTGGAATGCTGAGTAGTTCCAGCTCCCCTAAACTGTATTGTCTGCCTACCACTGGGCAGAGACTTACAGAAGTAGCCTGTGGACCCTGTAACTGCAAATGAATGAATTTTGAAAGGAAAATTACTCACTTGGAATTTAAAATCTGCATAAGTTAGACATTCAGTCATGAAAGTGTTGATATGGGCATGTAATTGCTTTCTGACAAATTGCTAAATAAAGACTCCTTCCCAAAACCTATGTTGCCATTCCAGTGTCACCTTCTACTTCTCTCTGTAGCAGTGAATCCTGCAGCCTGCAACCAGAGGTGAGAAACACTTCCCAAGCCTGCTGGCAAGATCCTGGAGAAACTCTGAAATAACCAGTCTTCCCGAAAAAGGCAAATTAGGCAGCACCTCAAAAGCACTCTACAAAAAGAATGGTTGTCTACAAGAAATCTCTAATCCAGCTATCTGAAATCTGCTGAGGTCAAGCTCTGAGACAGCTGAAATAATGTGCTCTTCCTTGATCCCAGGACTAAACACCTTGAAATCCCTTGCTGGGAGTCTGACAGAGCCAGGAAGGTGAAGTGCTTGCATTACATCAGCCATGACAATCTGTAAATACTAAACACTAATCCCTTTTAAATCTAATCAACATCTTTTCCCATGTTATTTTCTGTGTCACTGAAATTCATACAGATTATAGAGAAAATGGAAAAGGCTGTTCATTGTTCCTTAATGAAGCAAAATTACAGGTATAAAAAGAAATCATTTTCTTAATGTCTGTTATACTTCTGGAATGTGATTGATTTTTGCTATTACTAAAACATCAGAGAAAAATCACTTAAAGACAAAATAATCTTTTTGTTAGGCTGCATAGGTGTCACGGAGATTGTTCTGCTCTAAAGCATGCATTCTTGCTATCAGGACACCAAAAGATTCCAGACTTTTATTACCAGTCTGTTCTTTCTATATGAAGGAACCCAACCCAGGGAGGAAACAGAGGCACACTAGAGATCCTAGGTTAAAAAAAAAAAAAAAAAAAAAAAAAAAAGGGAAAAAAAAGAATCCTTGTATTGAAGAGATTAAAACCAGAAAAGGTAAATATGCAGGTAATATGTAATCTGTCCATCCATCTCTGCTCCTAATTGACTTCATTAAATGAAACCACTTTTTAAATGGGGTTTGATGAATGCGATTGAGTACTGTGATTGCCTGTGAGAGCAGGAGGATGGACTCCACATCCCTTTCAGCATGTTTCTATGACTACTGCTGTGACTAGGAATCAGACAGAACAAGGCTGGCCTCCCTGGTGTGCCTGTTGTCACAATACTAGATACCACCAGATATAATTCCCTTTTGTTAAAAGACATGGACTTTCTGTCATATAAAGAGTAAATAATATTAATTTTAATAAAGATTAGTGGGAGAAAAGCAGCAATCTTTGATCATTATCGTGAGAATATTTCCTTAATCTCTTTGTGCCAATATTTATTTTCGTATTTTTATCTTAATGTAATTGTTTGCTATTAAAAACAACCTCTGTTAGAAATAAATCTGTTTTAAGCTTACAAAGGGGGGAAAAGAAGCCACAAAGTAATTTCTTGGAAGAAGATATTTTATTTATAAAATCCCATTGTTAATATTGTCACAATAGAAATTTCTTTATGGCACAAATGTCTCAACTTGTTGTTCTTGTTCATTGTAGTTTGTTGTGGCTTCGGCAGATATCTAGGGATGATGGCTATCTCTTCATTTTTGTTGGCAGTAAAATACAAGTACGAAAAGGCAACTATTGTTATCACTACACACTGAATTCAAAGGAGAATTAAGGACTCCTAAAGCCAATTGATTTCAGCTGGTTGTATTTGCATAAACACTCCCCATTGTATGTCATCCTTGTCCATGATCTGGCTCCCCAGGACTCAAACTAAGCCACTCACACGTCACTCACTTGAAGCAGGAATCTTTATTTTATACTCTTGTCCACAGTGAAAGACTAGGATCTGCTTATGCAACTCGGCAATAGGAAAGCAAGGGAAGGAGCTTTGGCACTGTTTTCCCTAAAGGATGGATCAAGCACCTGAGTGCACGGGGAGGGTGAACTGCACCTTGCAAAGGTCTAAGAGCAAACTGCACTGACACACAGTGCAGGGCAGAGACTGTGAATCTCGGTAGCAATTCAAGCTCTGTCTGGCATAGAGATAAACTCGGAGAGAAAGTGCTCAATGCAGTGTTGTCGTCTGACATCTCATGAAGAAACACCCTTATTTTATGGACAAGCCTACTGGTATTTTTCTATTCTTTTATCTTCCTCCAGTCTAGGAAAGCAGAACCATGCAACTGAGAAAGCAGAAAATATTATCATCTCTAAAAACATCACATAATTTTACCCGCTGCTGCAAGTTTGCTTTGTATGTCTCATTAAGACTTTTGTCCAAGGGGTGTGCCTAACATCAAGTCATGGCAAATTGAGAGAAATTACTCAGTTTAGTCACAATAATAGCATTTACTGAGATTTCCCCAAAAGGGAAGGTGCTTTCATAACAGATGCCCAGAGCTTACAGATATATTGATGAAAAAGAGAGCATATGATCCACTGCGGTGACATTAAAAGTGTTGAGAGGCACTATATCTTCCATTAACGATTTGCAGGTGCACAGTCCAATAAACCAAGCCAACAAGGCAGTGTCTTGACAAGGTTTTACTAATTTGCGTGGAATATGCAGATAGGAAGATGACAGATGATTTTAGAGAAGTACAATTAAATCAGTATTGAGAAAGTTGATCAAAGAACAAAGAAAGAATTGCATTAAAATTAATCATCCTAAAATCATAAAATCAGCTGTAAACTCTTAGCAATGAAAGATTAAATGAGGAGGAATTTAATGTCGTAAATGGATTTGAATTTTCCAGTAGAGTACTTGATAGTTGCAACAGACTTTGACGTCTCAGAGTATTCACTACGGTTTCAGGCAAGTCTAGTCACACTGCGGGCACCTGAAAGAATCATCAAATAGAATGAATTTATGTCTGCCTCATTATGCAAAATGGGTTATTAAAAAACAAACAAAAACAAACAACAAAACGTACAAAACCAAAGTCATAACCCTTAAACCTGACACCTATTTAACCAAGAAGAATATTGGTCTTTTCAAAGAGGATCCTATTTTATAGCTACTGGAGTCACTGGTCTGGGTCATGCTGCTTAATAATAATCAGATGAACGATAGTTCTGATATATTCATCAGCAGATCTCTGGTATTTAACATCATGGTATACCAGAAACAGTATTTTGGATGTATTCAATATCAGTATGGAGTTCCAATATTGCAGTGTTCCACTGCAGATCACTTCTTTGCCACAACTGATTTTGCTGAAAACTTTGTAAATTATAACTTTTAAAGATGCAGCGTTCATTTTTCTAAGGAAGCTTGATCCATCATTTAGCAGCTCTACATTTCTCCGGAAAGATACGGCAGAACTTTGTCAGCACAGATGCTCTGGAGAGGGTTTCATCCACAGCGTTTGGTGCCGGCCACTGCTGGAGGAAGGATAACAAATTAAATGGCTCATTGATCTGTTCCAGCACAGAAAATCCTAGGTTTCTCTTTATTTATTGTAGCTGGTACTCCTTAACACTCAAAGGCTTTATTTAACATCCCCAACAACTCCATATGAGAATCTGTGAGAAGCCTTTTAAATTACGACATTCCCGTAAGAGACACACATCTTCCACAGCCACAAAATCTGATTTCCGTGAAGAACAATTCTGCAGTTCACACATGGTTGTATTAGGTTTAACAGTCAAGGCTGCAGAATTAGGTATAGGGCCTGTTTCAGCACTGATGATCCAGGCACAAATAACATGCTTGAGATACACATTTACATCAATCCTGTGGTGTGACATCTGTTTGATGAGTTGCTGTGCATAAAATTCAGCTCTGTGGAGAGAGTTATAAGAGGAGCATCCTGTAGACCACTTAAATTCTGTTTCTGAACTCCAGTTATAGAAAGACTTGTGCCTCAGTCTCCCATTAGCCCTCTGTATGAGATGAATGTCATTCACTGCAATTTGTTGTTGTTATTGTTCAGTCCTGGGCTGTCTGCTCCTACTTGATTAGTGTGTGCTTCCCGGCAGACACAAAACACTCATTAAAAGAGATACTTTATTTGGAGAAATAAAAGACCATGGTGTAACATAAATTTTTAAGCAGAACTCCCAATTGAATATATACTGGTAATTATTTTCAAAAGACAAACTAAGCCCCAGTACTACATGTTAAAAAATTTAGCTAATTAAAGGCTCAGCTATATCCTCTGCTGTTGCCATGCTGGACAGAATAGAGCTGCAGCAGTGGACATAAGCAAGGGATCTGGCATTTCATTTATTGCAAATTTATGTTTAATACAGCTTTATCATATAACAAAATCTCTTAAACCCTGCAAATAGGGTTAAAGAAAAACAACAACCAGCTACTTAAACATTAACGATATACTAAGAAATGTCTCTGCATTTTTGTGGAATGTGTATTTGTAGTGCTTTTAAATATTTATAGTTATTAATAGTTAATACTATCTCAATTTTAGGATCTATGTACCTTCTTGAAAATGAACATTGCTATATCCAAAAAAGTATATACATTTAAAGGCAAAATATAATACCCAGTATCCCATCTTTCTTTATCAAGCAGAGGACACACAACAGCCTAAACAATAAAAAATATCAACTCCTAAGAGAATCAAAGATACGTAATGAAAAATCTCCACAGAGCATGTGAGAGGCAGCAGTGACGCTCCTTCTTCAACCTGTACCTACAGGGCAGAGTTGGCCACTGGCTATTTATTCAGTGCTTTGGTACGATCTTTATGGACTAAAGCACAGCTGTAGCATGTTGCTTCCATGAGACTGTTCCTTTGCACCACTGATGACACCACCAGTGTTTTACTGAATAGCAATCAGAATACTTAAGTTAAATTAGATGTTCTCACCATGACAGATTTACCTCTAGTATAACTGTGCAAGAGTCGATACACTAAAACTATGAAAAAGCTTGGTCTGTTGAGTTTATTGATTAAATCTGATGTGTACGAATCAAAAGCCATATTCTGTCTTTGGGCACATAGATACAACATGCATTATGCCTAGTTGAAAGCCATAAATGTACATCTGTTACTAGAAAATGGCTCAAAATATTGTCACTCACTAGCTCAACACAAACATAATTGTCCCTGATGTGCAAAGAACAGCAGCGTTCTGAGCTCTAATCTCTGAGCTGCTGACGCCTTGTGGGAGCAACTCACTTGGTCTCCTGAACTTCAGTAAAATCCTGCCAAAATCTGTGAGTATGGAATCTGCAGGAAAAAAAAAAGCAAATCACTGACATTGAATTAAGATTTTCTTTGTAAATAGCTTTCACTATTGGTATAAATATATCACATTACGTTTGAAGTGGGGCTGCAGAAAGACCTGAATAGATGCTAAAAATACATAACACTGACAGGAAGATACATTAAGAAAAGGTTTGGGTTTCTTGTTCATGTTTGTTTTCTTCTAATGCCATACTATGAAACAGGGCTTTGCAATTTTGGAGGTTTTAGCACCTGGTCTTTTGTCACATGCTACTTAGATTTCTCAGATAATTCTAGAGACGATTCTCGGCAAAGCAGGTTTGTCTGGAAGGAAACTGAGCATACTGGAGAAATATTAGGAGAATGAAGTGTTCGCCACTTAATGAATTGCCTTGGTGTGTTTGAAAGAGAACTAGCACACATCAGTGTATAATCTGTCATTTGTGCCTTAGCATTTTCATCTTGACACAAGGAAGAGGTCTTTGGTAGTGCTTGAAAAACATTTGAGTCTCTCACCCTCTTTCTGTAACCTACAACACCTTACATCTGCTACAGAGATGACAAGAAGGTATCCACGCTGCCCCCAAGAAAGCAAGTAAACTGAGAGCTGTAACATGTGGAGAGGTAAGATTGGGAGGGAACTGTAGCTCTGAGTACTGCACTGGGAGCCCTAGCGTCTTGCTGTTGTGGTCTCTTAGAAATTGGGCACAAACTTGAACATAAGAAGTTCCATCTAAACTTGAAGAGGAATTTCTTTCCTGTGAAGGTGGCAGAGCCCTGGAAGAGGCTGCCCAGGTAGGTGGTGGAGTCTCCTTCTCTGGAGACAATCAAACCCCACCTGGACACGTTCCTGTGCAACCTGCTCTGGGTGGACCTGTTTTGGCAGGGGGTTGAACTAGATGATCCCCAGAGGTCCCTTCCAATCCCCTATGATTCTGTAATTCTGTGGGGTTCCAAGACTGTTTGTGACAAGGTGGTCAAGCTCTCTGGCTCTGGATATGCCACTTAATTTTTTCTGTCACAGCAATTGCACTCATATAAGCTGGCACTTTAGAAGCTGTGGCAGCTCATCAAACTAGAGAAACTTAGATGGTGAGAACCCAGAGCTTGGTTGGGGCCACAATGAACAAGGTTTATTCATCTTGGGCATCCCAAGGGCACTGGGATCTGGAGACCAGTGAAATATGTGCTGGGCTTTTCTTGGGAACAAAGTGGGACAGTGAGTGAGCCTTGATAAAGGGAGTGCATTAAAGTAACTAACCCTCACTGCAGAGCAGTACAGCAGTTCCTGTGTGAGTTTCTGTGATTTTTGAAGTCCAGTAGGAACCAACCATTGATATCAAGCTAAAAAACCAGCACTATAGGTATGGCATACATTAGCATCCAAAGTGTTAAATCTGCTTGTCTCAAAATATTAGAAATACTAAATCTTCAAGTCTCAGTGAAAGACCAAATACCTGGCAATCATTGTTACAATCAGCAATTTCATTTAGTTTATTTTTACAATAGGAGAAAGAGTCACAACAGGTATTTATACTTGGTTTTACAAGCA
Organism: Tringa solitaria; assembly: GCA_026413425.1. Taxonomy (NCBI): domain Eukaryota; kingdom Metazoa; phylum Chordata; class Aves; order Charadriiformes; family Scolopacidae; genus Tringa; species Tringa solitaria. The sequence continues at coordinate 18,910,696 of JAOXJM010000041.1, forward strand.
TATCCTGACATTTCTTACCAGATTTCTCACTTTCTGGTTTGAGCAAATGTGATTTTTTTTTTCCAGGCTGAGAACTGCTGTGCCCAACTGCTCCGTCCCTCCAAACAATATGAGTTTGAAGTTAAAAGCGAAGGCACTTGGTAATGAAAGGCCCTTTGAATCACCTTGCATATCTCCCGTTTATGCCAATGGGAGTTCCCTCCTGATGGGAGTGCAAGGGGTAGTGTATCGCTGAGGCTGCAATATCAAATGATACACGAGCTGAGTACTAGCAATGGAAATAACATGGTTTATGATCCGGTTCTTAGTAGTCTGAAGACCACATTCTGTGTCTAAAAACTGTTGAATTTTTATAGAGCTGAAGTCATGCCTAGACGAATACTGGAGTCCTATCTAACCTAGGTAGTTACTCCTACAAACACTGCAACATTTACCATATTGAAAGGTGTTGTGTTTTGCTTCATTAAAACATTACATTGTAGTATCTTTCCCTTGATAGCCCTGCAAAATCTAAGTCTGCTTTTTCCTGGTTAATATTCTTCTATTCCACCATATTCCCTAAAAAAGAAAAGAAGAGAAGGAATTAGTACAAATAAAGAAAAAAGAATAGTGTATTATTTTTATGAAATGAAGAATTCTTGCTGATTCCTGTCTTTAGGAACCCGATAATGAGGATATGAGTAAGCATTTTTTTATCCATTTTAATGAAGTGCTGAATGTGGAAAATGAGCACAAAAATCCTTAGTGGATGTTATGGAAATAAGTAAGAAAGAAAGTATCAACCCCAAACGAAAACAAAAATAATTCTGGAGAGGAAAAAAATTAATTTCAAGAATAACATAATGCTATGCAGGCCTGCTCTTACAGCAAACCATCAAGTTAATTTAATTCCACAAACCCCATTGCTCCAACAAAATATTGTTTAAATCAATTCATTCTTTCATTATGCCTCCTAAGAGCACCATGAAGTGATGAGAAATTACAGAGATGACTTTCATGTATCAGAATCCCTTCAGTTTCGCTTCATTTTCTATCCTGACATGGGATTAATGTGCTGCATTTGCATGCTAAAATAGTATATTTAATTGTAAAAGTAGTGGTGTTAAATTACCTTGCAATGAGTTTATTTTAAACGGTTCATTAAAGTTTTTAAAATAGCTTGCTGCACGATTGCATCTCTGCTCTGCTTTGATGTATTACATGTTCAACCAATAGCTGCAACATAGGAAACCTTTGCTTGTTATGCTGTTTGCCCTTTCAACAACAGATTTTGAGCCAGGTTGAGGAGTGTGCTTTGTTCTTGAAACACCAGATATTAAGGGTTACGGAAGGCTACAAGATTTAGGGCCTGAAAATATCTGAACTTTTTTGTGAAAGGGAATAATTCATCTGCATCAATCACTACCAGTAATGCACAGAAAACTACATTTCTCCTCTTTATAGATAAATATATACATGTATAAAATTAAATTTACAGACTCACCAGATTTGTTTAGTCCTTCAGTCTCTTACTCTTCTCGGTGGCTGTGTGTTGAACTCACTCCAGTAAGTCCATACCTGTCATATAGGGGAACCCAGAACTGGACCCAGCACTCCAGGTGTGACAAGAACCCTGAGGAGTGGAGAAGAGCGTGGCAGACTACCACCAGGAGCCACAAGAGTGAGCTACAGCAGCAAAGCCACCCAAGAACAAGCTTCCCCAGGTGATTCCATCCATATTCTCTCCCGTTACAGGATCACAGAATCACCTAGGCTGGAAGGGACCTTTTAAGATCATCTAGTCCAACC
>JAOXJM010000041.1:18944048-18959511 GCA_026413425.1 Tringa solitaria
GTTGGACTGGATGGTCTCTAGAGGTCCCTTCCAACTCTGTCAAATCTGTGAATCCATGAATCTATGCCCAGCTCTTACTGTCCCTTGAAGCAATTTTTCAGCCTCTGTACCTCATTTTATACCTATAACAATACCTGTTCTGTTATCACTGGTTTTAATTAACTCAACTCATAAACAACTAGGGGCTGATTTAGTAAAATGCATTCAGAAAATTAAAGAACAATTAAGAAAGCTTATCTGAAAGATTTGTGCTAAGCTTTCAGCCTTGCATCATTTTCAAGTTGCTGCAAACAAGAAAACAAGCAATCCTTGAGTGAAGGACAAGCCCCAAACAGTCCTTAAGAATTTGTTCCTATAGGCCTTATTTTGGGCACAACCTTCTATCAAGATTTTCTAACAGACTGCCTCCTACCATTGGGAAGAAAATCTGGGCGTCGTAGTCTGGATAAAACTGATAGATCTGAAATGGCAGCTTGGAATTTAAACATTTATTTGGACCTCCCTCTAGATGCTGCCATGTTTTCCCTGCTGGGTGTTGGGGTACTGGGACACGGCTGGAGCAGAAGGCAGCCCACCCTCCCCTCGCAGTCACAGAATCACAGTCACATGGGGTTGGAAGGGACCTCTGGAGATCATTTAATCCAGCCTCCTGCCAGTGTTGGTCTACCCAGAACAGGTGGCAAAGAAACTTGTCCAGGTGGGTTTTGAATGCCTCCAGAGATGGGAGGATGCTGCCTTGTCTCAGACCAAGTGTAGGTCCCAGAAATGCCCCTCAGTCTGTCTGGGGGAAAGCCGCTTGCCCTTATCCATCACATCAAAGGCTGAAGCTATCAGAAAGCCACCCATCTGGAGTATGTGGGGACACAGCTGGATGGGATTAGTTAGGTCTCAGCATTGCACAGCCCATTGACAACAACTACTCCTGCCTGCTTTTCCTTGTTCTTAGGGAAAGGAGATTTCTCAGGGGCAGAAGAGTACCCGGAAAGCACCAAGGATTAAGCCTCATGTTCAAAGAGATCGAAAAAACCATCTTAATCGTTATTTATCTTCCCACACTAAAAGAACATTCAAGTGGCCTGTATTTGTAATTACCCTCTTGTTATCAGGGATGAATAGCAGCACTTTACACTGGGATAAAACCCACTTTCCTGTAGACATAAATTCCCACATGTAAAAATATATCTAGGGTTTTCCAAAACCCAGGAAGTACTAAAGAGCTGAACAAAATCATACTATTCCTCCTCTGACCTTTTCCATAGTTGGGATAAGGCATTTTAGAAAAACATCTGCAGTCACATTGAAGCGCCTGGAGAGTGATAAATGGTTTTAAATATTGAAAAACTACCTCTCTTACAAGGGTTCCACTTCTCATTATCTAGTCTTGCCTCCATTTTGTGCTGGCCATCTTTGGTGGCAGCACTGACTCCTCACAGAGACTTCAACCAGAAGTTTAGATTTGACTAATTCTTCTTTCTTTTGAGAAGGATTGCTAGAGTAAATGAAACTGTAGGTGAATATTCTCTATCCATTGGAAAAGCACTTGTAGGATTTGAGCGAGACTGTCTTGTACAGCACACTCACTTTCAAGATGCTGCATGCTGGTTATAATTTTTTCTCTTGTACATCCAAATCAATACTTGTATAGAAATTATTTAGTGTGTTTATCATTAAACTAAATATGCTTGCACTTAGGTATTTATAATTCGAGGTCTTGTTGAAGTATTTAATATTCCAGATTGTCAGGGTCATGTTCACATCTTTGGTTTTCTGGACCCACTTGTTTCATTAAAAAAAAATAAAGAAAATCAGTATAGCCCTTGATGATTGACATTTCTTTATATAGAGTGTAGAGTTAGATGTCCTTTAGGTATCTACTGTGCCAATGAAGCGGCTTAGTCACAGGTCAAATGCCATCAGTAAGATCACCAACCATAAACACTTGGATACTCAGTTAAGGATAAAGGGCGCTGATTTTCCATGCTCTGTGTTTCCAAAAGGGTGCATATACCCTCAAGGTTGTTCCAGGTTTGGCATCCAGAAATGGAGGCACCTAATGCTTTTGAAATTCAAAACTTTTGAAATTCACTGCTCCTTGGTCATTAATTCAAATCTGCCCTGTCTGGCTAATGATGGGGGTTGCAACCGTGAAACACCTGCTGAGCCAAAGTGGCACCTCTGCTCTGGATGCAAATTTCAAACACTAGTAAATAAATATTAATTGCAATTTGTCTCACCTCCCTGTGCTTTGTAAAGCACATGTGCATCAAGATTACCTTTATTAAACTCAGCAGGAAGGATGCTGACTCTAATTCAAATTCCTGGGCTGTGTTTTAGAGGAAGGTACTTGGCTTTTCTGCCACGTCTCCATTGAAGAGTCAGCGCCTAAGGGGCAAAGGCAGCTTCTGATCCCTGCCCCAAACACCCAGTAGCAGAAGCTGTGGCCAGGCAGGGACCTCGGCACTCCAGCTCTGGCACTTTGTGTCCTTAAGCTGGCAGCAGCCATGAAGAAAAAGGTGGCTTGTGTGTGTGTTTGGTTTGAGTTTTTGTTTGTTTGTTTTTTGGCTTTCTTTGTTTTTGTTTTGCTTTGCTTTATTTTGTTTTGGAGTTTGTTTTTTTTTTTTTTTGGGTGGGGGAACTGGAGACACAATCTTAAAACTGGAAAAAACGAGAGAGCTAATTCTTCAGAGTTCCTTCTTTAATCTTCCATTTTCTGCTCATCAGAATCATATTCATAGCCAGATTATTCATTATTAAGGGCTTATTTCAGATCAAACCCTGTATGTCAGTAGATTAGGACACTGAGGAAGATTAGCTTCTCACTGTAGGTGGTGGGAGTAAGTTCTTTATCTTATCATTAGCATGGACTTTCATGGGTTTTGATGATAATTATTAATTCTACCAGCAGCCTTCCACGTAGGGATTAAAATGCAGATAGGTGTCATTTAAGTAGCATAATCAAGCTGGAAGTGAGAGGTTTGCAACAGGCAAATCCTCTGCTTTATGACAGTCAGTTTCATTTTTGGACTTTTCAAACTCGTTTTGTTGTTTAAAAATGGGTTTGTTTGCTTTCGTGTTCCTGTAATACAATTTTATGAAGTATTTTTCTCTGTAGAGAAAAGTATTGTTAGTATTCAGATGAAATTTTATTCTGTTTAATACAAATGGTATATACAATTCTTAAGCAATGTTTCTGCACATCCTGGCATCGTTGTAAGTGGAAGCCAAGCATATAGATGAAGAATTACTGAATGAATTCAAATTAAATAAATCCCCCCTACTCTCTTTCTTTTCCCCCACTCCTTTGTCACTTTTTTCTGATGTGTTTGGGCTTTATTCTCTCTGTGAATGTGCATTAGTGACATTGCTCTGAATATATGAGTCCAAGAATTTGTCCTAGTGTCAAGGTGAACACTCTTAGAACATCAGAAAATTTCAGCTTGCCACATTTCTGAATAATATGAACCAAGCAGCAAAGAAAGAATAGACAATATTTCATCAGCAAAAGCCTTTTAGTTAGATTTCAGATCAAAACCTCAGCAAAGCAGGGGTCGGCTTCATTGCTAAAGTGTACAAGAGTTTGGATGCACAATGAAACTGAATGATAATAATGTATATTATTGAAGTGCTCCTAGAACTCTAGTTTTACAAAAAGTAAAATGCAGGAAGGTGAGGAGCAGACACAGCCCTGGGGAGAATATGCAGCAGCAGCAGCTCGTACATACAGCTGCAGTGAAGATGGCTGGTTGGCAGGTGTTTCTGTCTTAAATTTGATAGTAATCAGGTTGTTGATATGATGAACTGCTCTTGGCACAGGTGGTGGTTACACGCTTTCCTGGAGATTTCTATCACCTTTACTTCTTTTTCTTTTTTTTTTGCCTCTACCTTAACTTTCAGCATACATTGCGTACTCTCTGGGGAAGGTTTGGCTTTTCGACATTTTTATACAACATCCAGGGTGTCAGGTCAGGCTCTCTTGGAAAGCTCAGCAATTAACGATGGGGATATGCATTTAAGCTGCATATGAGGGGAGGCAGAGCTGAGTGTTTGGTCCCCTGCCTCTGGTTATGCAAGGACTTTGAAGGTGGCAGTATTTCTGAGCCTGAGAAATGACAGTATTGCAGTGTTACTACAAATGGAGGTAAAATTCAGTGGAGGCATTTTAAAATGCTAATTGGGGTAAATGCTTAGAAACCTGTGCAAATAGTTTGTCCAATGTCACACAGAAAATTGATAGTACACAGAGGTTCTAGAGTCCCCCCAGACACTGATCTCTAGCAGCAAAATACGATGTAGATAATCTGGATGCTGCCATGAATTTTTGCATGCTAGTGTGTGATGATGATAGCAGCTCCTTTCTGAATCTTTTTTGCATATTTAAACACACAGCTATGTCCACAGTATATCCTGCTCCTTGCTCCGTGGTTCCTGAAAGCCATTTCTTGGTATTTTTCTGGTGACATAAAGAATACTGCCTCAGGCAAACAGCACATGCAGGGCTCATAGAGCTGTCAGGGGAGCTTCTGACATGTTCTTCTCCTATCATCTGGGAACATGCTGCCAGGCACATCGATGCAGAATGGGCAAGCTTTGTACCATAAAAAAAACAACTCAACAACTGAAGCTTAAGAGTAGTGGAGAACTTTATTTTCATTAAGATGTAACACTAATGAGGATAAAAATGCTCATTTTCAGGCAGTGAACGCACAAAAATAAAATAAAAATTTTCCATGGCTAGTATGGTATATGGGATTGGAACCATGCTTCTCTCCATGTAAGTACAACTATTAAAACATATATTATGCTTTAATGCATTCCTATCTGAGCGATGTCTTAACTAAATAAAAAGTGTGTCAGGGATTAAAATACATTAAACCCAAAGTATTCATATTGCTCACTGTCATCAGTTTGTTTAGAATTAATTGAAAGTTCATGCTTTTTTTTCTCTGAGTGTTTTCAGCAGCAAAAGAATTTAAGCTTTTTCTTCTGTGACAGGGCAGCAGCAAATCAATTCTGATCAGTAGATTTACCTGCCTGTTAAGTAGGGCGTTGTAAGCCCTCATGATTTAAGAGCACTAGCTGCTGTTGTGAATATGTGAGAAATCCACGTGTATCTCCAAGGGCTGTTAATGCTGAAGAGTTTTCTGTGCTGTTCACTTGTCCCAAGATTCAGGTCATATCTCATTCCTCTCTTAATGATACGATTTTATGGTGCCAAATCCAAGATGAATTAACACTTGCTTGCACTCACTGGGACCGAATTCTGCTGCCATTTAAAACTGAATGAACTCAGAGTGATGTTTGGAAGTTTTCCATAAGTATCAACAGTTTCTTCAGAGGGAGCTCAGACTGAACAGAAACCAAGTGAAGACTTTGGGAAGTTTGACTATTATCGTATGCTATTCAACCCCAGCTCTGCAGCCTGCCCTTAAAAAAACAAATATGCACAAAAGACCTTGGTCCATCCTTGTGTTGCTTCTATTGTCTCAGAAGAAGAACAATTTGTGGAGCTGGAAGAACTGCTTTCGATCTTCTCAGTGAAAGTGGAGAGGAAGATTGCTTGGCACAATTGGGGAAGGTAGAATTTGGTGACACACAAGGCAGTAAGGGAGAAAATGATGAAATAAGAGTGGGGAAAGACACAAAGATGCTAGCCTTGCTAGAAGGGAGGGGAGTGAAGCGAGGAGGAGGAACAACGGGGCACACAGTGAGAAGAGGGAAATGAGAAAGCTTCTGTGTCAAGAAGTTTGAGCTTAATAGGAGGGGGAAAAGGGCAGAGAAAGTGTTCAGAGACCATGTGATATTTGACTTAGGAGGATCTAGAGACTTTCAGCAGAGACAAGGTAGAAAGCAACGCCAGAAGAAGAGAAAGATGTGGCTGCCATCATGATAATACATAGTCACTTACAGTAATGTTGATTTTGAAAAGTTAATTTATTTTTAACGGTTTACTTGATGGAAATTTACAAAAGCCTTACAATTTTATGTGAGTTTTTAAAAAATGCTTCCACTGGGCTTGAATGTGTCCTCAAGATATTTTCAGAGCTTTACATCTGTTTACCAAGAAATTTCCCCTTGAAACTTAAAAGTAGAAGATAATTAGGGTTAATATGTGTGTGTTCTCTCTGTGACCTTTCCACAGGCGGTGAGTAAGCTATAGCAGAGCTTAGATTACAAACTCGGACTGAACACAGACATACAGATGAGCAAACACATACATTTACTTAAACATACTCTACCAGATAATAATGTATACACAATAATATGCTCCTATAAATTCCTCAATATATGAGGAAGTGGTTACAGTATAAACACAAAAGAGAAGGATTGTGATAAATTATGTTCCTGGGCTCTTGTTAATGGGAGTATCAGCTTGGAGAGGGGAGGGACAAATAACTAGCTTTAAATAGCTTTTACCAGGCTGGGTATGTTTAACTGGGGATGTTAAGGTACCCTGTTAGCTTACAGTAGCTCGAGGAAATATTTCAGCTACAAAGAAGTTGGCTGGATAGGGTGAAAGGCATTTTCTTGTTTGTCAGGGAACACATTATTAGCATTTCACTATCCAGTGATTATTTCATGCTGGGGCAACTTTGGTTGGTCTGGGTTCCCACATCCCTTCTGATGCCAGTTCTGTGCAAAGCAGGTAGGAGGAGAACCATATATCTGTGCTGTGCAGGGACTCCTGTGGACTTAATTGATGATTCAGAGGACAAATTTCGGGCTAGAGCCAAGTTCCATTTGTTTGCACATCCAATATGCTTTTGTCATTTGTTCCTTGATTACCTTCTCTGGTTGGTCATATGAGTTCTGACTGTCTCTGAGCAGATTTTGATTATAAAGAACGGTCATCAAAAATCGTACCAAAAAAAATTTAAATAGAACTGTGTTTTGCTTGAGCACAATACAAAAATGTTTTTGAAGAAGAGAAACCTGTGTTGACAGTAAATGAATGAATACATAGGCGGTATGAAATAGATCTCAATTTTCTTTCACCTGGGGGGCTATAATCATGTAATGTGGGGAGCCAAGGCCAAGAGATCTGTCTGTAAGAATCAGCGTTCTAGCAGATCAGAGCCTTGGTGTTACTGGTTGCTGCTGTGGCAGAGAAATGGATGAGAATGTCAAGAAGAAGAAAGAAATCTTAACCTGAAGAGACAGGGCATAAAACAAACAGAAGCCTAAAATAAAAGCAAAAGGAAAGAAATTAATTTAAAGCCAAATAACAAATGGTTGAGTCCGGGTGTGGATGTGTTGTCACTATAAGCACAGTCAGAAATCCCAGATTCTCAGGTTTTGGTTCTACTTTGTCATATATCATATGGAAAAGATGTCATTGGGGAAGGGATCTCACAGAAGTCCATAGGGTCCTGAAGGTGCATTGGAGAGAACTGCTGACTGGCTTTTCGGATGCAAGAATTAGCACGGTACTTTCAGGTCACAGAACAAAGAAGTGCATATTTGAGGCACAAAGTCCTTGATTTTGAGGCAAGATGATGTGGGTTAATTTTTACTTAGGTTCAAGAACTGAATTAATAGTTTCATGGAAGACAAAGCTTGTAAGAAATTCTAAATACAAAAAGGCAGGTGAAGAAGTTCTGGGTGGAAGCTGTTGAAGTCTGGCAGAGTGCTCTGGGGAAACATAGGTATGTTCTGATTGTGAACTCCTCCATGGGCATTTGCTGATGACTTTTTTTTGGAGACCTCCATGTAACCGGGTTGTATGCAACTGTGGATATGGCCACTCTCATGTTCTAATGATATTGAACCTTTTATTCCCTTTGTGGAAAGGGAAATATATCATAGAATCTTAAAATGGTTAGAGTTAGAAGGAACCTTAGAGATCATTGAGTTCTAACCCCCTGCCATGGGCGGGGACACCTCCCACCAGACCAGGTTGCTCAAAGCCCCATCCAGCCTGGCCTAAACCACTTCCAGGGATGGGGCGTCTACAGCTTCCACATGCCCACCTCTCCAGCCTGTCCAGGTCCCTCCTGATGCCATCCCTTCCCTCCAGCATGTCAACCATGCCACCGAGCTTAGTGTCAGCAAACATGCTGAGGGTGCACTCTGTTCCACTGTCCATGTCTCCAGCAAAGATGTTGAACAGCACTGGTCCCAGTATTGACCCCTGAGGAACACCGCTCATCACTGGCTGCCAATTGGACATTGAACCATTGACCACAACGCTTTGGGTGCAGCCATCCAGCCAGTTCCTTATCCACCTAGTGGTCCATCCATCGAACCCATGACTTTCCAATTTTGAGACTAGGAATTCATGTGGGACAGTGTCAAACGCTTTGCATAAGTCCAGGTATGTGTGTGGTGTGTGTATATATATGTACACACACAGGTCTTTGAGGCATTTTTGGTTTGTTCGGGAAATCAATATCTGAGGTGTTCCTTAATCCTCAAAAGCTGCTGTAGAAGTTAGAAGATATTTATCATTAAACAAAATTATTTGATTTTTTTAAAAATTTTATTTCCAGTAGTGTTGATTGTCAATATTATCAACAATGTTTAAACAATGTGTTGTGCAAAGATTTCCAAGCCATGTGGGAGATTAGAATACAGAAAACTGAAGGGAAAATCTCCCAATCTCCAAGCAGAACTTCAGCAAAATAAGAGATGCTTCCCATATGCTAACTGAGGTGCAGAAAAAAATGCACAGAAGTAGCACCCTTGCTCTCATCACTCTCCTCAAAAACTTTGAAGCTGGCCATGAATGGGTAGGAATCAAAATGGTAGCAATTACGTTAATTTCTTTACTAAAAGATCAAGGTCACAACAACAGCAATTACCTGCAATTTCCCATTCCTGCAATTATATTATTATGAAAATGAACACTTGCTAACTATGGTAAAGCTTTCAGGGGCACTAAAGTGAATTTTTTTTCATTTCAGCTTGCTTGCTAATTGTGTCAGGACTTCAGTGTAATGTGATTACCATCACTTTGGTCTCATCAGAGCAAAACAGCAGATAGGTAGTGCCTGCTGCTTCTAGGCTTCATCTATACCTAAAATTTATACCAGTATAACTATTTAGATTAGGAACACTATAAATCCTAGTTGAACAAACCTTTTGGGAATGAAATAAATTAGCATAGGTACATTTATACCAATATAATTGGGTCCAAAAAAAGCAGTTGTATAGTTTTGTGACACAGTATAACAAGATGCAGAAAAATGTCCTGTTTCTGATCCAGCTATGTTGGTGGAAAAAATTACCACATCTTGCTGCCAGTCACCTGGATCTGCCAGGGAAGTATTTGTAGTGAGCATTCCCCCAATTGCTTCAGGCAAATTCCGAGAGTGTATGTCAGTGAGAATATTTAAAGTGACCTGGCAGCTTTTGCCTGCGACGACTCGGGGAGCACCCGCGCAGGCTGCTCAGCTGCTTGCCTGGTTGGGCAATAACTTCAGCATGGGGACACCAGCTGTTGGAAACACTTGTCTCTCATTGGCAAGGGTGAATTTGTAGTGCATGTCCACAGTCCTATAGCAGTGTTGCATACTAGTGGAGATAAGGTTTTACCCACGCTGGATTTATGCTAACAAACGCACAATTTCAGCTGAATCTCTCGCTGCTGACAGCCATGGTCCAGAATATTTTCCAGGCTCATCTGGTAACAAAATAAGGTTTTTGCTTCTGCTGCTATGATAGGAGTCAAAGTAGGCTATTCCAGAGTTTTACTCTTCTAATAGCCAGAAACCTTCTCGCTTCCAGCCTACATGGTCTGGCAGGGGGTTGGACTAGATGATCTCTAGAGGTCCCTTCCAGCCCCATAGCATTCTGTTTTTCTGTGATTTAGTCATAGCCTGTTTATAACTCCATACTCAATGATCCATTTACATCCTTTAGTTTAAATAGTTCTTTTCCCACACTGGCATTTATGTCCCACAGTTTTCTGTAGAAAGCAAGATCTCCTCTTAGCCTTTGTTCTACCTAAGCCAGGCTCCCCCAAACTCTTCTCTTTAGTCATCCCCCTGCTCCTAATATTCACCCCTGAGCTGCTTCAGACTGAATTTGTCATTCTTGAACATCAGTATCAGTATTACTGCCTGCAATAAACAAGATTTTTCTGGGTACTGTTACTACGTGTAACTTCTGTGTTCCTACTGGAAATGCTCATCCTAAAGCATTCTTGATAGCTTTTGCCTTTATTATCAATCATTGTACTGTCTCATTGTCACCCAATTATCTATAGATAATGTGTTTCCAGGATATAGCAGAAATTCTTTTTTACTCCTGCATGCATGACTTTGTACTCTGTCCTTTTATCTCCTACTTTGTCCCAGAGGACTTTAAATTCTTCTTTTGCAATATTCCAATTTTTCTCTGTATTGACATTATCTCCCAACCAGCGCTGGCAGTGAATTGCATTAGCACATTTTTTGTGCCAATATAATTAATGAATTTTTTTTTTGTAAATGCTGTTAGGACTTATACTTGTCTCTCCTCTCCAGCACGATCACTTGTTATCTCTTCATTAGCTAGTTCTTATAATTCTTGGGAAACCACGGTCTTTAACTTATACTTCGGCAGCCTACTGATGATGTCTAATATAGTATGTTTTTAGAGAAAATACATTTATCTTTGCACAAAGAGATTGTATTGGATAAGACAACAAAAAAAACAGCAATGAGAGAAACTACTGGACTTTACAGATACTGAAAAAGTGCTTAGAGATACATTGGGTGACCAATGTCAAAAGATAGTGAAGGGGTGCTGGCCTCTGGGGGTCACTGGGGCTGAAATTGCTAAACAACGTTGTAAAATCAGCCAAAGTGAGGCCAGTCAGAATGGAAGTGGGTGGGCTTGTTGTTTAGGGAGAGGGAAAAGGGAGAAAGGGAGCATGAGGAAAACCCAGGAATGTGATCAGGGCCATTGGAGAGTATCTGCTGAACAGCCCTATGCCCAGTCAGCAGAGCTCTGGCAGGACAACAAACTGATGGTGGGATGATGCTGAGTATTGGACTTGCTTCTGCAGTCAGCGTTGGTCAAAAATGAGGATAGTTAGACATTTCCTTTTAAAAACGACCAGTGATGACATTGCTTTCATTGCTTGTGGTTCTATTGTGGTTTTTTTCTGAACAAAAGTCCACTTTTGGGGGGACGAAATTGAACATTGGTGGGCTCACTTCCTGTACTCCGAGACTTGGTTCCCTTCCTTTCAGGGTCTGCAGTTAGCTACTGTTATGTAGCTTCTCCTATTTTACCTCTTCGTTTCAGGATGTTTTTGTACTAGAGGAAGTGAAAATGTATCAGTATCCTTTTTGGACACTTATGAATCAGAATCCAAAAACTTCTACTGGCTTGTCATTCCAATATTGTCTGTTAATAAGACACTTGATCCTTCATTGTAATACCATCTTGCAAAATATTTTGCTGGAACTTGTATCTTTTATAAAAATACAAATTTATGGAGGAAGTTATAGGTATTTTATTCCTTTTTATTTATTTATTTTTAAAAAATTTATTACCATGAGGGTAGTTCTAGTGACTAGTGGCAATTCTACAGTCCTGAAAACACAGGCAATAATTTAGGTAAAGTTACCATTACTAACAGTATATCAGCATCAGGACTTGGTCAAAGAGGGTAATTCAGTTGTGATCCCTTATGGTTTAAACAAAACCCATGATATTAGGTAGCACTAACAATAATAGTGATGGAAACTATAAGGTAGGGCCAAGAACTAGAAGTCAGTTGCATCAGAGAGCACAGATCATTGAACAGTGTGTCCTCTGATTATATTTTCATTATACATATAAACTGGATTCGAGCCCAGATCATTTGTATGTTACCTTTGATACTTAATGACATCTAAATGTCAAGTTGCATCTCTTCTGTACTTTGTCAGCCAACCGGATACATTATTTTTTTCCTAAACAGTCCATCCCTCCCTGTACCCTATCCCCTCAGTTCTTATCATTAGATATTCTTTTGTGAAAAGAGAAGGGGAAAACCTGGGAAAAACATTGTGATGTTGTGTTTAACTAACATAGCAATGTGCCACTAGAGATTTCTGTAGTTTCTAAGTTACAGAAGCTTATTATTCTAAGATTATAGCCGTAAGAAACAGTTCAGGAAAATACACATTTACCCACATTTGCACTATTTACCAACTTTTTTCACATCTGTAGGTAGTGGAGAACTAGACCATCCATCAGAGATGGGAAATTATTTTCATCGTGGCCTGATAACATCAACTGCCAATAGCTAAAGCCTTTTCTCTACTGGAGAAAAGTAAAAACTTACCTTTGCATTGAACTTTTTACATGCTTTGTTACATCAAAACAGTGAACCTATATTATATCCTAGCAGAATAAAGGAACTGTAGTTTTTTTACATTGATGTAGCTGCTCAAAGTCTAGTAAAAGGTACTTCTGTTTTGTGTCCAATAGGCTTTTAGATCAAGATAATTATCTCAATGCCGGAAACACAGCTTTATTGCAGGAAAGACTAACCCCAAAAGGGGCTGAATGGTTTAAGAGGGTTTTAAAGTGTGGATGCAAGTCAAAATCTCATTATTTTTCAAAACGACATTCCAGCAAAACTCTCAAATGAGAAGCTCTGACTCACAGCTGTGCTGCCTGTGGTGCTGAAAGAACAGGATGGTTTCAGCCTTGGTCCAGTGACTGCTTCAACTTATTGCCTATTTAGAATTTGCTCTATAGAAAGGCTTCCAAGTGCCCTTGGAACACAGCTCTGTGTTTGCGTTGGAACTCAGCAATTATTGGTGACAACTTGTTTATCTATGACACTTTTCTTCTGAAGTCTCCTCTCTCGCTTGCTCTCTTTCTGCTCTCATGAGCTCTTCAAGTTTCTTTGAGGTGGGAGTGCATACTCCCTTTTATTTTAACCCTGGAGAAACTGAGGAACAGACAGTCAGGTAGACTCAATTATGGTTTGTTTTCCAAAAAGTAGGAATGTAGGTGCTAGAAATCTACTTTGAAATGATTGATTTCCTACAAAATCTAGATATTCTAAATTTCCTGTGAGGTAGCTCAAGTGAAGTTAGTAATACAGACCTTTCTCCAGGGTTGATCTTACTGAGGAAAGGTTAATTTTCATCATGATGGAGACTGTGTTGAGTGTATGCCAGTTTGGATCTCCCATGATCAAATCAATTAAAAAAAATAAATTAACTGACAAAGATCATAGTTAAGGAATAACACTGTCTTTAAAAATAGTAAGATTACAGCTGTAAGCGGATATGAGTGCCATGTGGATTTGTGACTAGGGGGAAAACCCTGTGTTATAAGAAAATTTCAATCAGAGTGACATTTTGATAGTGAATTCTATTATAATTGATAACACAATAAAAATCACATTAAAATCCTGAAAAGCCCTGCAATTTTCACCCCAATCTTGCACACAAAACTGAAGGGAAATAGTCTTGTACTGAACACATGGAAAACTGCAGTAACCCTGCACATTACCTGCATGCCAAATTACCTCCCTATTGGCCCTGGGCAACCATTTCTGAGCTCATGTTTGGCTTTGTGTGACCACCGCGTGTAAACTGTAGGTGATATCTGCAGTACTCTATGCAATCATGGATTTCTTAAAGGGCACTTCTTCACTGCTGTAGCCTGAAAGCTAAAACCCAGGAAGCACATCATGCCTTCAATGAGCTCTGCTTTGAAATAAAACACAATCTTTGTGGCTTAAAACATTTTTTTAAGGGCATTTTTGCTGGCAGTATGGAAGGTAAATTCTTCAGTGTGATACTGAAAGGTGCTAATGGCTTATGCCCAGACTGTTGATTTATAAGCATTCAGACCTTGGTGGGAGATGCTGCTCAGATTAAAACATTCTTCTTGTTCTGGTGTCTAAAGTTTCAAGGCTTCTTTGTGTTGTAAAGAAACTGTGCAGAAGGTGCATAGTCACCTTTCTTTAAAGGCCATGATATTTCAAAGGGAGTTGTTGAGAAGTGAAGTTGAAAGCTTGGAGCAAAAAGGCAAACCCTAATATGTTAGACTAGTCTGAAATCAGAGAGAAGGGAAGAGATGGCCAAGATGGGATCCTTGTCCAGGTTGGTGCCACACTGCACTCCTTTCTGCTTTCCTCTCTGTGTGTGGTAATGGGTTTGTACACAGGCGAGTCCTAGAATCAAACACCTACCTGGGTGTCACTGACAGCAATGCTAAAAATGTTTCCTATTCCCTAATGAGGAGACAGTTTAAAGTTTGGACAAAAGTCTTGTCGGTTTTCCAAATTACAGCATGTTGTTCACTGGGTCTGTAAACAACACACAGGGGTATTAAAACATTAGTCCAAACACGGGGAAAGGGGTATAAATCGTATAAAAAAGTCTTTGAAAGTATTGGAATATAATTTGTCTTGTGCACATTATATAAATGAATTAGTTTAAGTAATCTGTCTCAAGTAACTACAGACACATGACACGCTCGCTCTATGTTCCAAAGGTAGAGGAACCACATGCAGCCATTCCCCATGTCCCCTGCAATGTCATGCCAGCGAGGTGACAAATTGTCCAGTGGAATCCTCTCTTATACCTTGAAAGGTCACCTGCATCTGCCCCTAGAGCTGCTGATAAAGTCACTTCAGTAAAAATGAACAGTAGAGGAAGCAGAGACATCAGCATGCCCAAAGAATGGATATGGATAAATACCCCCTTTAGGTTGGAAGGGGTGTTTTCCATGCAATGTCGAGTTATCATTGTATTCAGTTTGCAACACTAATCAACACTAGATAGACAGGAAATCAAACTGCTTAGTGCTCACGGGGTAAACATGAGGATTTGTATCAAGCTGCAGCACTTACTTCCTAGTGAAGCCAGATTGTCCCCCTTGAGCTATTTTCAAAATGCATCAGCATGAAGGAGGTTATGTAAAAAGGCCTTAAACCATATGTTACTAGGTTCTACCCACTTAATATATTAAGACCAATTGTAGATGTCTGTGCACTGTACACACACTTTTATGAAATGAATTTTTGCCAGATAGGGCTGGATAACCTGTCACTAATTCCTAATGACAGAAGGTGATGTATAATGTATGCTGGCTTTGCATTTTGCTGATTGAATTACCAGGGGAAATAATACCTGAACATAAAGCAAACATCTCTGCTGTGGGAGAACAAGAATTTAGTGGATTTATCCCAAATACATTCAGTGGACTGCATATGGAGACATGAAAAACTCATTTCCAATATTAAATGTTAGTCTAAATTACAAAGCCAGTGCTCAGCAGGGCAAGCTAGGACAAGATTGTGAGACAGAGAAGGTCAAACTATCTCCTATTTATTTCTACTTGATGGCTAATGTGAGATATTAGCTAAGGAGTGTTGACTACTGTTTTGTCTGTAATTGCTAATGATCAATTTCAAATGGGGCTAATAACTGGGTATAGAATTATAGAATCATAGAATCATAGGGTGGTTTGGGTTGGAAGGGACCTGAAAGATCAGTTCCAGTCCCCCTGCCCTGGGCAGGGACAC
>JAOXJM010000041.1:18964547-18981900 GCA_026413425.1 Tringa solitaria
CCCATCCCATCCCATCCCATCTCCTTGGGAAAATTAATCCTGTCCTTACCAGAACCAGGACGGTAGGTTACTTTTCATACAATAATCTTTTTTAATGGACACACATAGTGGAACCTTATCTTACAGAACGACAGGTAAATTTCACTGTAAAAAAATCAATTTCCTTCCTTCAATATTTCTTTTAATAATTTTGACCATCATATATCTTAACAAGAAATGTTCCCAGCCACTGTGATTAACATGCAAAGCTGTTTCTTAACAGTATTCACTCTTATTTTAAAAATGACACTGAGAGCTCAGAGGCTCTTGTTCTTAATTTTTAAACCCACTAATTTCATTGTGTCTGACACAAAGCAGAACATCTTTGCCATAATTACCGTATAAGTTATTTTTTTCCACAAAGTTGTAATATTCCTAAAATAAGCTGGACTGCTTCAATTATGTAAATCAACTATCTAGAGAATATAATGACTGCACTGGCGAAACACAATAGAACTTAACAGGAAGCCAGCAGAGAGAGGGAGAGAGTGATGGGGAAGGCAAAAGCCCAAATGAGGATGTTTTTTTCAATTAGAACCGCAGCAAATTCTCTGCCCTGCTGGTAAACTGGCTCCTGTGGCTTCTCGCTCTGCCAGACTCACTCTTCCCTTGGTGCTAGAGTGCGAACATTAAAATTGGCAGGAAGTCTCAGCTAAAATGAACACTGGTGTGTGGAGATCGAGAGTGGCTGAGAAAAACCAATGCTTTGTTTCTGTTGTTATTTTTGTGTATTTGTATTGAAGCAAATATACAGGCAATAGTGCCTGAAAAAGCCAAAGAGTTCATGATAAATTTCATGTGAGATGTCTCAAGCAATATGAGGGGAAACAATGACTGGGAGATGGAAAAAGACCATCGTAATGGCTAAAAAACATGTTAGTACTGACAACCTGCATCAAATGGCTGGCACAAGGTAGACTGGATCCTGAAAGTCCTGGGAACAGCTGGCTTTTCCATACATATTCCTCTTATGTGACTTCTCCTATAAATCCCAACCTTCCCTCACTACAGACCTTCTCAGTGACCTAAATTACACTGTTCTTAGGATACATCTGTTTCTATCTCTTTGCTCCAGATGGAATGATCAGATTCAAGACAGCTATACAAAGGTGAAGTAACACCATTGATTTATATTATGAAGTCACTGCAGCTTTATTTTCAATCCTAATCTTTGGGGGTTTAATTTTCAAAATCTCTTTTGGCATCTGACACATTAGAGAGACCTTCACTGATCTCTCTTCAGTGATTCCTGTTTTTTTTTCTAAATAACTATAGCTAATGTAGGAGTTCTTAAAAGTTTCTTTCTGATAATCCTTTCTGAAATGTTTCTTTTTCTATTGGTCAATGCTGACTCTTAAAGTGGCATAGAGCTTGATTAAGTTCTTGTGACGGTTTACTTTGCTTAAGACACTCAAGTGTTATAAATCTGTCATGATTTATTCTAATTCTAATTATTTTATGTTTTACTTCATTCTTGGCCTATTTTGTTGTATAGTTTCATGGCAGAAGGCACCTGGTCTGATGTAGCACTCTGTGCTTACCTCCTTGGTGATTTCTGTGTGATATTTTACAAAGGACATTGTCAAAGTCTAAAATGGAGTCCAAATAGATTCTATTATTTGATTTCCCTGTAGCCACGTTTTGCTGAAATACTCGTCAAGTTAATTTATAATTTTGTCTTTAGTTGACATGTCAACTAACTAAACTAGTATATTTTAATTACAATCTGCTCTGTACCTATTTTCTTGAATGCTCGCTTTTCAAAAGAGATATATAAGTTGTATAAATATCCCAGTATTCTAAAAGCTTCTCATAACCTTGTAAAAACAACTGTTTCTTCAATCCTAGGTTCCTTCAGCATCCTATCCTAAGATTTTGTTGCTCTCTAATACTTTGGTCCTGCAGTGCCTCTCTTGTCTCAGTCTCTGACTTTGATGCAGTATTCCGGTGTGGGTAGAAAACCTTCAATACAGTTATTTCCAAAAATCTGATAAAAAAAAATTTCAGCCTTGTCCATCGCCAAAGTGTTTTTTTCTCTTCTTGGTCTAGCAAACCCACTTACGCTATTACTTTTTCCTCCTTCACCTAATCCTAATTAAATCCTTACTTATTTTTTCATGCCTATGCTTCTTCAATTACCTCTTGCAAAATAGTTGTGTCCTTTACTACTTTCTCTCTGGCCAAAACAGCTGATGAAGGCACTATTCTTCTCACAAGGAGATGCTACAGGTGGTACCTAACTGGATAGGATTAATGGCTGTTCCATACAAGAACAAACACTTTGTGGGCAGAGAATCAAAAGATGGCATTATTTGTGCTAGTCCTGCTCGTAGATCAACTGCATTTCACTTGGACTTTTTTGTGTGAAACTTAGAGTTATATTGATTAGAAAGTTTCCTTGCATATCCTCTTACATTGGCGGCTGTTCTGAAATGTGAGATTTCTTATAGGACTTGATTACTTAATTGTACATAGATCAAACAGCTTTACATCACTTTTGGTTCAGGCAGCACACTGGTGAATGAGCAGAAGAATCAGACTATAATTGCTGACAGGAATCCTTCTTTCTTTCTTTGGTGTTGTAGGACAGCTCGGGTTGTGGCAGGTGTGTTCTGCGGAGATTGAAAGTGAAGGGGTAGTAGAGATTGTGCACAACGTGAGAATGAGAGAAAGAAAGATAAGACAGGTAACAAAATACATAGATAAATATTTGTGGTTTGTGCGCATACCAGTAACTGTGAAGCACAGAATAGCATGGAGATGTATATTTGCATGTTTATTAATTTTATTTTTATATTGTCAAAAGTTGTTAGTCAATGGCATGATAGTGCCACTTGCTAATCCACAACACATTTTGTGAGGCTTGCCTCCAAGATTACGTGATTTTATTGCCATAGTTTAAAACTGTGAAAAGGACTGTTTCAGGGGAAGTTTTACTAACAACACAAGCATACAGGGGAAAAATAGCCCTCAGAAGGCATTCAGGAGCATGTGTTGCAGTTACTTTTTGCAGGAATTGTCAGCAAAGTTGAATTATTGTCATTATCCTTTAGCACATGAAACAGGCTTTAATCTCTCAGATGTCTGAATTTGCAATATATAGAGGAAATACTAGATCCCAGTTATCCAAGCATATAAGAGGGAAAAACCCCACCACTTAACTGTATGTCCAAATCCTATCTGAAATGGTAGGCATAATTCTGAAGGACAAAACAGAGTGGGTTTTGGCTGTACTATTGCTGCAGAACAGCTACAAGGTAAGAGAATTATTACTTCTTCCCTATCAAATGAAGCCTTGGACAAGATACAATTATCTTTGAACTCCTTTAAACTCTATAAAAAACAAGACTGAGCTAAGCAGACCATAATTACTTCATTTACCACACACAGTTTCATCTGATTTGCTATGGACCTCTGTAGGGGGACCTTCAATTATAGCACAGATAACAAGGTTCTGTGTATTGTAGCTGAATCTAAGTACTGAAGGACACATAATAAAAATCGAGGAAAACTCACCAGGAAATACTGTCTGCTGATTTATTTGCCGTGATACATCTAATCTCTGCTATATATTGTTGCTAACCAGGCTTCAACTAATTAAAAATATGAGAAAACAAGATTTTAAAGGACGAATCTTCTTCAACTTAAGAAAGGTAAAAAAAATATTTTTTAAAATAATGTCCTGAAAAAACTGCAAGTGAATGAATTAGCACAGAGACACTGTTACACAGAACTCCAGGTGCTGCTGCTCACTTTGAGAGGGTCTGTGGATAAAGTAAGGAAATAATTTTTCAGCTCAGAGAGAACAGGGGAAAAGATAACTCAAGTTTATTGAGCCAGGTATAATGACAAAAGATGGGTGAAGCTGCAGCTCCATTTGCAATTTTTCTTGTTATCACTTGGGAAATTATAAAAATCAAGAGTCTATGGGATTAAGTGAGCTCGTAGTAGCAGTCCATTTTAGGAGGAATCCAGCATAATCCTTCAAGGATATCTGCTATAACTGGTTGGAATTTTGCACCTTGTTAAACAATGTAGAATCTCTTTAGAAAGCTGGGAAAGCTATTTATCCATCATTAGCAACACATAAAAACAACTGTGGACAGCTTAAGTGGTCTGCTCCTAAACCCTGAAGAATGAAGGCTCAAAAACATTGGCCTAGAAACTGACACTGGAAAACCTGCTGGACTCAGAACTGTTTTTTTTCCTTTTTTTTTTTTCTTTTTTTTTTATTTCTTTTAAGATAGAAGTCTTTGTTGGCCATTTGGATTTTCACATGAAGAAAAGGAGCTGCAGGCTTGGGAGTCTTTTCACAGTCATTCTGCTTTTTCTGCACATTGCACTTTCAGACGCGACAGAATTGGAAGGGATTACTGCTGATCGCTTCTCTTTCTTCAAATCTGTATGAAAGCATTCCCAAGTGTTCCACCTGTTAGGAATATTAAGACTGGCAGCTTTAGCAAAGCTCTGCTCCAATAATCACAGTCAAATTATTGTCCTTCTTCCATTTGCACTATGAAATGAAAAAAGAGTTATCCTCTTCTAGGTTTACAATTGTACTTAATGTCACCATATTCCCCACAACTTCCTACAGCTTTCATTTTGTTAGATATGTTCTATACATAGCATCACTGTAGGTCTGACACAACGGTTCCTAGGGAAAAAAATTCAAATCAGGTAGGAAAAAATCATAAAAAGAAAAATAATCTACTGGAAAGCATTTTCTGATGCATCTGTTTTTCAAAAGATTTTTTTCATACATACACACAAATAGAAGTAGCTTTTTCTTTGTCAGAATATGAATTTCCACTCTGAAATGAAAAAAAAAGAAAAAGAGAAAGAGAGAATACGCTCATGGAAGAATTACTAACCATTGAGTTTCCTTGTTTTTTTCTTTTAATATTTATGCATAAAAGGGACTTGTTACTTACTTAGTCCATCTTCTTTCTTTTATCTGGATCCTGCAGTGAAATCGTAGTAAAAAGGAGAAAAAAAAAGTCCATCAAGGATAATTAGTCCATTTTACTGGCTTTGGCTTTCTATCACTGCTGAATACTTAAGAAAATTTGTGTTTACTGTCATAGCCTCAGGAGAAGCACATTTTGTTTCCAAAAGCATCCTGCAGGACAACCATCATATAATCCTGCTCAAGTGTCCTTCAGTGCAGTGTAAACAATGTAATGCAGGATTTTGTAGTGTAATTACAAAATAGCAACACTGAATTATTGTGATTTCAGTCTATTTAACAATCTTGAGGCTTTTTAAGGTCATGCATCAAACAATGTTTTATCTTGTTTGCAATAAAAAGTGGGTTCTGGGACTACCAAAACCTCACTGTGCTCCTCTGTATGTAAAGAATCCAGCATTTTTGCACAGCTATTGCTCTCAAATGAGGTGATTTTAAATAGCATAATGAAAACAAATAAATGCTCTTTTAGCTGGGAGACAGCAGTCAGCTGTCATCAGAGAGACTGTCCTTGACTGGGATTATGTACACATCCTCGTGGGACATGGTCCTGCTCTTGCAGTCAGCGCAGCTCTTCAATAGGACAGTCACATACAAGGCATGTTTGCATGTTTTACAGCAGAACAGGTGGGACACATTTTAGCATCTGCTCCATCTTATTCACTGATACCATTGGGGGCCCATTTCTGGAATGTGAAGTGCTCGATCTGTGCTTAATTTGCCCCTTCGTGTTTTATACACAACTCTGAAGAAGGAATTGCAACAAGAAGAGAAACAAAACTTATGTTCTGTTCCCTTTGAACAAGTGATTAAAATGCACATACTTCACAAAAGGCCTCACTCCTTCTTCTGCTCAGGGATAGGAACATCTTCAGAGCCAAATGTGCCTGTTTGGAGATGCTTTATAGTTGTTCACTTACTTATATTCCCTCCTCTACTTAATAGTCCATGAAGAAGTTAGAATCTGTGAAAGCTGTGTCTTTCTGAAGCCTGTTGCTCCCTGTAGCATGGGTCCCTCTGATGTTTCAGCCTTTGACTCTGTCATATATGCACAGCAGATAATAAAAAAAAAACCAACCAAGTTTCCTGTCTAGAAAAGTCATGGCTCACTGATCTCATTAGGAACATACCTTATTCTTTATCAGCAGATCCTTTGGCTCTGGCCCTTGAAGCTGTTTGAATTCTCTGGCAGCTCAGGAGGGAGGCTGAATAGCATGATATTTGTTCACTCCTCATTGCCAGCCTGACAAGTGAACAGCAGTTCACCAGAGTTCAAACATCTGGCAAACAGCTCGCTGCAGCTCTAAGCTGTCACACATTAATAAAGACCAATTGTTTCATCAAGAACATGTTGGGAAGTTTAAAGGAAGAGAAGAGCCAAGGGGAAACATGCTAATTAAAAGTATCTATATAAAGCTATGGTGAATAAAGGAAGATTAATTTAACTTTCTTAAAGGTAAATCTATGTAACAGGATCAGACAAGAACTTCGTTTAGCCAAACTGAAGATGAGCGGAGGCTGTTGAATAACACCTTATTCACTGGAGAGTTCCACGGCATCCCATTGGAATCCAAGATGTATTTCTGTGGTTGATGTTAAGGGAAGATGGAAGGGCACATTTTCATAGCAATTCTTCCTCTAACTTTAAAATATATTAATCTGCTTGTAAAAGAGGGCAGAAACACATCAATCCTCTTTGTTCATTTCTTCAAACTCTTTGCTGCTCATTATCCGCCACTGCAGTATACATTATATATTGCGCAGAGCATTGGTTTGAAAACATGCCTTAAAGAGAGGCACATGGAGAAGGTAATGAGAAATATTCTATTTATGTTTCATGGGCAATTCATATATTTTTTGTTTCAAGAGATGTAACATTTGCCCCATCATTTTTAAAATGTCAGTTTCTTAGCTATTTTCAGATACATGGCTTTTGTACTCCATTGCAACATGAATTTTTTAAGAGAAATCCATAATATTGTTAGAAACAGACACAATATTTTCACTTTAAATTCAACGTCTCTGAGCACTTCTCTTCCTAACAGCTTAGATAAGAAGAAAAATCTCCAAAAGAAAGATTCTTTTGGAATGGAAGATGGAATCAGAACTATCTTTATATCTGCAATAATCTTGTAAAACATGTTAGGAATGATTCCAGGTGCAGTTGACAGTCCACTCAAGAATTCCCTTGAATTTTGCCCTGCAACTGTGAGAAATGAAAGTGGCTCATGCCCTGGGTGTACTTGGACAGGAGGGAAGGATTGGCGAAGAAGAGCTTGTCTTTACAGCTCCTGCTGTGAGAAGCGGGGACCCCTAATGCTCACCATCCTTCTTATCCTAATGGATTTCTTTTTAGTGGTAGCTACTCTCAGGGATCTGGCAAGGGCCATTAAGATCAGGATAATTTTGTAGCCTGCTGGTCTGGGTGAATGCCTACTGGTCAGCCCCCAGAGCCGACCCAACAAGCGACCAAATGACCAGAGCAATTCCAAACAACTCTTACACAACATGTCTGAAGAATCTGAGGATTTCAGGTGGAAAACTAATGTATTTTGGAGACCAGAAATAGGCAAGGTATCTGTAAATGTTTGGATCATGATCTGAAACCGTGGCTTATAGGAATGATAATTTTTTGTCAGTTAATGTTCTACTTGGAAACAGTTTTCTTGGGAACAAGCTGCTCTTCTTAAAAATAACAAGTCAAGTCAGTGCAACTGCTGGGTAGAGACTGAAGGCTGGAAAGACATGCAACATAATGAATGACTTCGAGATTTCTTTGGAGGCATAATATGGAAACTTACATTATTACTACAAGAGCTGTACTGGTGCTGAGAATATAGATGTGCATATCAATAAGCTCTTTTCACAGTTTGTTTTTTAAATAAGTAGTTTAAAATAAAAGTTCAGAATAAGATTTTAAATATTTCCATTTATTTTAATTTCTTTTTTCTGTGTGGCTGACAACTTGTAAGATTTTTTTAATTTCATGCCATTTTTAAGGGTGATGAAATTTGTTTGAAGAGGTCTTGGTGCTAAAAGCACTGCAGTTTATGATCTCAAGTAGTGGCTCATGTTGCTGTTTGGCTGGACTCCCTGTTCCACAGCTGTAACATCTGAGGGACACCAGGAGCTCCGTGTTGGCTAGAGGTTGTGTGGAAAGCTCTAGATGTAGGACAGAGCACTGGCACTACAGGACTGTAGTGGAGCTGCTAGTCTAGTTTCGGCTGTCAAATTTCAGTTATGAGATTGGACTAGTCTTTCTGCTGCCACTGGCATGTTCACTGGACCACAAGGATCATAGAATCATAGAACGGTTTGGGTTGGAAGGGACCTTAAAGATCATCGAGTTCCAACCCCCTACCCTGGGCAGGGACACCTCCCACTAGACCAGGTTGCTCAAAGCCTCATCCAACCTGGCCTTGAACCCCTCCAGGGATGTCACAGCTTCTCTGGGCAACCTGTGCCAGTGTCTCACCACCCTCACAGCAAATAATTTCTTCCTAATATCTAGTCTGAATCTCCCCTCTTTCAGTCTAAAACTGTTACCCCTCATCCTATGGCTCCACTCCCTGACAAAGACTCCCTCCCCACCTCTCCTGGAGCCCCCTTTAGGGACTGGAAGGGGCTCTAAGTTCTCCCCGGAGCCTTCTCTTCTCCAGGCTGAACAATCCCAGCTCCCTCAGCCTGTCTTCATAGAAGAGGTGCTCCAGCCCTCTGTTCATCTTCATGGCCCTCTGCTGAACTTGCTCTGACAGGTCCATGTTCTTCCTGTGCTGAGGACTCCAGAGCTGGACACAGTGCTCCAGGTGGGGTTTCACTAGAGCAGAGCAAAGGGGCAGAAACCCCCCCTCGCCCTGCTGGCCACACTGCTGGGGATGCAGCCCAGATGTGGTTGGCTCTGAGTGATCTACTTCTCATTTAACATTTTCTCTTTGTTAACTTGAATTTTATTGCCCCTTCAACAGCTGTAGTATGGGGCACTTCGAGGTAGTGATCTTTGCTCTGTATAAAGGCATTAAAGCGGGCAGATCAAATAAATCTTAATATTGCAAAAAGACCAAAAATGCACAAAAGTAGCGATCTTCAAAAACCATATTGCTAAGAGATCAGTGGCAGGCTTTTCTCGTCTCCAAGATTTTTCTGTAGTAGCAGTACTGGTACCACAAAAATTCTCTGGTAAATTACAATTCATCGTGGTTTTATGGGGCTATTCACCCCCTGGGTATCCTTGAGTTTTTATGGAGTATCACTAAATATCATGGTTGTTTACAGTGTTCATCAACACAAGTGATGGCAAAATAGCCTTCCAGCACATGATTCACAGCGTTATTGCTGCTAAAATAATGTGTCTTCTCACTTTTTGATGGGCTGATTTCCTTCAGTGCATCTAGAGGAGAGTATCTGATCCTAATATTGAGTGCAGGGGAAAAGAGCACTGTGTGTGAAAGTTACTCCACAACAGCAGACTTTTGAAATCCCAGAAGTCCAGTTCTTTCTCTAGCAATAATAATATTGTTGATGATGATGTAAAGTTCTTCTACTGTATTTATAAGGTGATTTTCTTCAAGTGTCCCAACAACTCTTTATTATGCTATGTATACAGCAATCCTTAATCCACAGCTTTTGGAGTGTCAGAAGACATATTTAACAAAGTAGCTGTGCAAGTTAATATTTAAGATGTAAAATGACTGTAATAAAAAACTGGGAAAAGAAAGCATGTGAAAAGATGAAATTTACTATCTAGTATAAATAAGTGAGCCAACAGAGCATCTTCTAAGAAATCAGTACTGTGGAGGCAGCCCCATCATTTTATTATGAAATTACTCATGTTGCCATTCTTGAGACTTAATTTTGCCATACGCTTTAAGGTTCTAGTATCCATCATGGGTTATTTTAATGCAAGACTTCACATTATAAATTTGGGAGAGAAAAAAGCTAAAAAATATGGCCTGTGCTATATTGTATATTTGGTTCCAACTTGAAATATGGAAGTGAAACAGCGAAAGCTGTTAGTAGCCAGTAATAAATTTAAAGGATCATGGTAGTTTTAAAGAATTCAGTCTTGGCAGAACGTGAGCTTTCACTGTTACAAAGCTAAACAGAAAACCTGTGCCTTGGAACCCCAAAGGATCTAAATTATTTCAAATAATAAAATTTTTTTAAAAATCCCCAAACTGAAAGTTTGGGGAAGGGTGGCCATTTTGTTCAAGTACTCCATTATGTAATTCTATATTTCTCTAATATATTACTCTATAGACAAACAGATCTCTGTGGAATCAAGATTGCATAGATAAGGCCTGTTAGTAATTGAAATCAGGGAATCAGATCTGCTTCTGGTAAATTGATACAGCTCCGGTGATTTCACTCTGTGACTTTTAGAGACTAGTAAAAGAATGGAGAATTAAACGGTTAAAACTTCTATTGCTTTTGGAATTTAAGTTACTCTCCTTCTAATTGTTGGTGTTTTTCTCTAGCAGTATAGAAATATTTAAAATAACTGCAATAAAATCCTTGGCTGTTGAGCTTCAGCTAAGGGAAGCTGATAGCAGGTTTTTTTTGATGTTTCTAAATCAGAGGTATCTAAAAGCACATCAGGTGAAAAAGAAAGTAGAAAATGAAGCAGAGATAAGGGGCTCAAAACAATTTCAGATCTACACACTAATATTATGTCCTGGGTCTAGTAAGACTAACCCTGCTGATAAAAAGTGAACAGGAAATAGATTTGGGAAGGTAAACACAAGATGAATTTTGCCACGATTATTTTTAGGAAGTATATGTGTACATGTATAACTCCCCACTCACCCACCACAAATCCCTCACAGACAGGTATCCCATAAGGTCTGGCATGCTTTCTGCAGAAATCAATATGCTCTTCAAGAGGCACAAGTTTACCGTTTATCATTTTCACATAAAATAATTGGTTTACATTTAGTATTGTGTCAGAGATTCCTGGCCTCCACTTCTACTTTCTGTTCCTTCCCTGTGCTCACAAAAATTTGTTGGTTTTCTGGTATACAGCAGCACCACACATGTATGTCCACCTCACCCCTCCAAGTCCCCAGCTGTGGCTGGGTGGGCAAGAACTGCTGCCAGTGGTGGGGGAAGACCTTCCCACAGAGGTGCCTCTCCCACTTTCCATACGCTCAGTCTCACTCTTACACCCACAGAGGTTTCTGTCCCACTGGGTGTGTCAAATCACAAATCAACTGTGTATGTCACCCTCTTTTAACTGAGGGTGTGAAATTCCCCGACAGGGATAGGAGGGGAATATTAACTGACTATTGACAATTACTTTTTGGAAGTGTTTCCTGGCTGTACTCACAAGACACATGAATCAGACTTGGTACCCCTCATTTTGGTGATTCCTTGCAGGATGCCTCACTTCAATGAAACTGTGTGAATCTTACTTCTTGAGAAGATGAGGTGGCACTCAGCTCTTGCACACAGTAAATGCCAGAGGGGATAGTGCTTGCATCACTCCCAGGGGAAGAACTGCAGGTTCTAAAGTGTGTCTTTGTTATGACTCCAGCTGGATGGGTCAGTGACCACTGGTGTGCTCTACCACATCTGGATAAAAGAGATTTTAAGCACCTAATGATCGGTTAGTGCAATAAAAATAGCACAAGATGAAAATGTCCTCCTCTTACACTGTAAAAAAATACGTATTTTAAACTAAGTGTCCAACACCACAAATATAAACCATTGGTGGGAACCCCCTGTGATACAGAATCAGTTCTAAACAGATATGCTGCAGTATTTTTGTATTACTTTCAATAGAAGTATAGCCAGAGTAGTATATCTTATGTTTTTAATCAATTTTCCATTTTACAGCCACATTTTTGGAAGCAGAGCTGGAGTTTTGCATAGCCATCACTCCTGCACTGTTGAATGACCTCTTGGATTTTCTTTGCTTTAACAAAAGTCATAACTAGTAAATGTGTCATATATAGATGGAAATCTTGACATCATATTAGGATGTAAGTAGGCAGAGAAAGAGCTGCCCTTGCCTGAGCAGCCTGTGCTGTTTGGAGGAGCTCAGAGCCAGTGCTCCACAGTTCAGCCATGGCTGCTCAGCTTGTACTCACAGTGTGCTCAGCCCAGTGAAGGCTCGCAGTGATGCAGCAGGGTCAGGACTGAGCAAGGCTGAAGAATAAATTCTGTATATGCTGGGAAAAGAGAACTCAGACCAAAGAAACTCTAGCTTCACAGAAGGCAAAACTACCTGAAAGACTGCAGCCAAAGCAGAGTCTAGCCCAGAACTTGGAAGAACATCTCTCTCTGAAGGACACAAACATTTTTGCTTTCCGATGGCTGCTTTCTCTCCTCCTACTTGGTGCAAAACTGGTATGTACTTGCTGTCATGGTCCTTGTTACCACTAGGCATGCAAGCCACCTCTTGGCAGAGTTTACAAGGTACAATATTGTCAGGTCTAGTTACATGGTTAAATTATTATTTGACTACTCATATTTTTTTTGTGGGTTAAGTTTCTTCTGGATGTTTTGGACTAAACCTAATTATCCACTTAATTAAATCAGTTGCTCAGAAATGGAAATCACTGAGATCAGCATGGCATTCGGCTGACTTGATGGACATGGGCTATCATTTCCCACCTATTCTTTCTATTTTGAGCTGTCATTTAAGCTATTAATGAGCTACAAAAAAAGATAACATTTCCCTAACTTTATCAATACTTCGAGTTTTACTGGGTGTTCCTACTTGAATTCACTAATGGAGAAAGCATCATGCTTTGTCACATATACTGTTAGTGGCATTACAACCTCAGAGATTAAAACAGCAGAAGCAATTCCAGCTGCTGAAAGACACAAGATGTTCAATAGCCATGGACCTCATGAAGGGGAGGGTCTAAGTTTTTCTGTCTGCAGAGAGTATGGTGATGCATTTCCACCATGAGCAAGAGGAATAACTAACTTTAATAAGCAAAGAAAAAAATAACACCGATAATTAAGCATTATATAATGCTTTCTTGAAGTATATTTTCATAATGTAATCTGCTATAGAGATCTCTGAAAACATCAATATTCACTTTCAATGTTGATTTTTTTTGGTAGTAGGCTTTTAAAATACATTTCTAATTAAATATCAAATGCTCTCATTCTCAACATGCTCAACAATTCATCTTCAGCAAGTAGGGGAAGACACTGACAGACTTGATTTGTATGGCATCACAAAATGAGTGAAGATTTGAGATATATTTAAAGGCTGTGACTACATTGTTGGGAACACTGTAGTAGGAAAGACACTGTCTAAGCTAAAGAATGATACTGATACAAGAACAAGAGATATAAAGGTGGCTACAATGACCTTCCTCTGGGTGTGAGAAAGTTCCAGAGCGATGATGTTTCCAAACAGAATAGCAAACACAAACATCTGAACTGATTCAAAAGTGAAGTGACAGCCTTGGGGTTTCCTGAGAGCTTTATCCAGCTGGGGCCAAACCACCACCAGTGGCCACCAGGTCCACAGTGACTGCCTGATAATGGCTGCAAAGGACTGGAAGAGGCTGGGAAAGGGCCCTGTCATTTCTCTGGACCCCAGGGTGGTGACTCCTCTCTTTTTTCAGATGAGGGTACCTTCAATGGCAGAGGTGGCACTTAGGCACCAGAGGTATCTCTTCCAGTCTTACATTCTTAGGAGCAGTTCCTCTCCTTTCAAGTCTTAGAGTTCTTTGAGTGTGGTCATAATGATCCTGGGCCTTTGAGGTCATTTTCAAAGGCTTCAGTAGCAGTCAGGCACCTAGTGAGATTTGCAATGGAAAGTCAACGAACACTCCAGAACAGAACACCTTTCTCCTTAAGCCACTCCTAGCTGTGAAGACTTTGAGGGGATGATTTCTGTGTCAATGGTTGCATTTCACACCTATTTTACATATGTGGAGATGATTTTGCTGTGGATCAGGCAATACAAAATTTGCCTTTTGTGTGTACATGTTTAGGCAACTAGATTGTAGAGCTTATTTATGAAAATTCTGTTCTCTCTTGCCTCCAAAAGGGAGCATACTTGGATAGCTTATTATCATTAAAAACATAGACTTCACTGAAAGAAAATGGGGCAAGTAAAGTCTTCAGAACAAGTGATGATTATTATTTTTGTTGTAAATCCATTTCTTCACCCCTTTTGAAATTACCTAACTCCTGTCAGGGGCAGTGAAAGGAGTGACCTGAAAGTGTGAGATGTCGATGCACTGCCAATGGATATTTTCTGTGTGTATTGCTGTGCTGGCATGGACTCAGCAGGTACATAAAATACAACATTGCAACCCATTTCACCCTCCAAGTTGGAGTGAGGTGTGTTCATTTTCACTCTCTGCACTCACTGCCTGTTCGGAGTCAGAGCTCATGTTGCTGTGCAATCTTGAGCTTCTTTTATGAGCTTAGCTGGAAAGAAGCTGGGTATCTTTCTTCATTGTGGCTTTTTAAATCTTGGCTTGCAAAATCATAAGCTCTTTTCTGGCTGCACAGGTGGTGATTACCTTACTTTAGGTAAAGTCTCAAATACCCTGAAGTATCTCATATAGGTTCTCACAAGGTGTTTTTTCAGTCCTTCATTTTCATTCCACACTTGGTGAGCCCTTTTAATTCTGCACATTGGCTAGTGGTGGATTAATTCTTTTTGACTACATAGTGGCCAGTCTGTCTTTGATTCTGTTCCTTCTTATAGTTATCCTTTCTACTGCCTGAGAACAATGAGAACTAGATGAAAATATTTGGCCGCCTTTTTTTTTTGCCCTGGGAACAGACTCTGCTGTCAAGAGAAAAATGTACGGGGCAAAATCTAATAACAGCAGCAACAATTATAAATTACAGATGAAATGAGAAGTTTGCATTGCTGCAGTGAATCATCCTTGTTTGTTGGAACGTCTGGGAAGATGCTTTTGGAATACTTCAATGTCATCACCCTATTTTTTTCACCATTTAAAACCGAAATTAGGAGCAAACCATGACCTCAGAGTCTAAGCCTCCCTAATGGAGCAGAAAATCCAAGATCTAAATTTTTTTATGGATTTCTATACCAATTGTAGGTCTAAAGAGAGTCTCAAATTTAAAATAATTCACACCTAATGAGTGAACTTAATTTTGAGTGAATCTTTTGACTAACTCATTCTTTGTATATATTTTGAATCTATCTGGTCTTTTTAGAAGACATTAGATGTGACAGATATCAGCCTACAAAGTGACGTCTATCATTATAGAAAGTGAATCCCTTGAAGACATGAATAAATTTGCTCTTGTCTGGCTTACTCTTCCATCCTTCCTTCATATATGGGAAAAACAAGGGCAGAAAGATTAAATAACTTTCTCAAGGTCACACAGGAGTTTGGTGGTAGGAACTGAGCTGATTTTCTACATCCCAGTTCAGTGGTTTGAACTCATGACCAATCTTTCTCTGTTTTCATATGGTGAGATATTTAGAAACAATTTTTAAAACATGGGATGAAATTTTAAATTGCAATTGTCCCATAATCTTCAAAGATTTTGTTCCTGCTAAGTATCATTGAGATGTGCTGGTTCCTCAGAAGCCCAAGGCAGCTTAACATTTTGTTGCAGCCTGGATAATACTACCTTGCAAAAAACCTACTACTTGCAGATAGCAGGAAGTGGTAGATCTGATGCTGCCTTTCCAGGGCAGATGTATGATTTGTCAAGTTCTGATGATTTTGACTTTTATTTTTAAAGCAGAAATAGCATTTTGGAAAACTTTAATATTGATGTCTCTCTTCTTATAGGTGTTTAAAACACAAGTAATCTCCAAGAGATATTATCATTGTGCACTTATTTACTACTAAGTTTGTCAGAGATTTTAATACCCTTTTCATTGACTTTTAAACTTGTAGATATACATTATTGATAATTAAATTTTTTTTTGGTTAGTTCAGTTTGGTGTAGGAATTTAGAAACTTTGGACATCATAGAAAATGAAACTGAAAAATTGGATTTCCTTTTTTTTTTTTTTGTAAATGAGCCAGATCCTCTTGTCTTTCACTTGATCCTCAAGTCTTTTTGTGTAACTGAGAGAAGAAGCAGGAATAACACAGAAATTCTTGAAAAAAGCATTTCAGGTATGTCATAGCAAAAGATGACAAGCATTGCCTTAACATTTACAGAGGGAGTATAAAGAGATGACAGAAATGACCTAAAGAAAGTTTAGCTGCTGTGTATCATTTGTTGCTTATGGTGGAATAGAGTTTGGTGGGAGCCCTTTGAATTGAGGAAGTCAGATTCCTGTTCACTTCAGTGACTTTTGGATCATTTTCTGAAATGTTCTGTTTCCTGAACAGCAGGTCAAAATTTTCCAACTCTGTGCTGGAAACTCCTATATTCTACTGCTGATGCTGGTGGGTCATGTGTCAAAATAAGATGAGGGAAAGTTTTCAAGTCTCATGAGAGCATTTTAGCCCAAAAGTTCATTGAGTTGGTCAAAATCACGTGACCCAGCCAACTTCCATGAGCAATCCCCTGCTCCAGTATCTGCTAAAAAGGAGTTGTAACAATCTTTCCATCTTCCTTTCTGCCATCTTTAGGCTGCTTATGATGGCTGATATTATGTTTATCTTCAGAAATTATGTCTTATGTATTATCAAATCTACAACTGAAGGACTGTTCACATTACGCATAATGCCTTATGAAATACTAATTGATGGCTTTGTGCAATGTCTCCATGGAATAATTGCTTGTTTAGTGTAATACTTTCACTGAACAAATGCTTATTCATTGCATTTTTCCTTTGTAAAGTAGTTTTTCTCACACTGTAATATTTTCAGTAAGATTTCTGGTTTGGAGTACCTGGGCCATGATCTATGGCATCATTTAATTGCTGAAGCATGAGCTGTATAGCAACTGTTTCTACTTTTTGGGGTTTCTGCAGGCAGATTTTATACCTTCGCCTTTACTTCATGTTTGTGTTTCCTGCTGTAAAACATTTGCCATGCTCTGTCCAAAACTGGCTCATCAAACCGATGTTGTACCACCTCTCTTAGAAACCAATATTTCCACGTTTCAAGGAAGACAATAAACCAGGGATCACAATGAAAAACTGTCTTCCCATTTTTTTTTTTATCATAAAGATACGTTGAATTTTATCAAATGCCCTTTAAATATCTATTAAAATCATACAGAGAAATCTATTACCTTCTCCCAGCTTCCTCAAATGGAGGCATCTTACATGACAGGAGCACCATATCAATACCAGGAAATTGACCTTCATGCAATCTACTGATTACATTGCCTTATTCAGATTTCAACAGACTTTATAGGCACCTGTGTATGTGCCTATATATGTATGCCTGTGTGTATCACAGACACATACATGAGTGCCTATATATGTGTGTA
>JAOXJM010000041.1:18982000-18996758 GCA_026413425.1 Tringa solitaria
ATTTTTTGGGTTTTCTGCAGGCAGCTTTTATACTTTCCCCTTTAAGAAACCTCATGTTTCTTGTATTTTCTGTTGCAAAGCATTTGCCATGCTCTGCCCAAAACTGGCTCATCAAACCAAATAAAACAATTTTTCCACATTTGAAGGAAGAAAATAAACCAGGGATCATAACGAAAAACTGCCTTCCCATTTTTTTATTGTGGTAGAATTGTTTCTGGTTGGAAGTAGTCATCCCTAAACCTAAGGAATGCTAACCAGCATAGAAAAATCTGCAAAATCCAGATTGATTTGGGCTCCTGAGGAGATTTGATTGTTGAACGGTTTGTTTCCTGGTGAAGTTCCTGTCAGTGTACCCAGGTGAGCAGTCAGGTTAGTCAGATATGATTTTCCCTTGCTAAATTTCCTTGCTTCCTGAAGGAATGCAAAACTTCTAAAGTAAAAGGGTGATGCACTCCGTGTGCCTGCACTAAGATGCTGTTGTGATGTCCTGGTGGGATGCAGCAGAGGCCCACAGTCAGTATTTGGAAAATGCTTCTAGATCCCATAGCACAGATATAGCATCAGTGAGCTAAATTTAAACATGTTTTGGAGGAACAACAGGAAAAGAGCCTGGAATAGGAACCTGAGAATGAATCTGGCTGTGAGAGACTACCTGGGTAGTTTCTGATACAAGTGGTATGCCTGATACTTGTTGTAGACCTGTATCAGGACTGCAGAGTTATTAACTAGAAGCTTGTGCTACAACTGTATTTTTGTATTAAGGAAGAAACATGTTCAAATTCCCATAAATACATTTTTACTTAATCATATTTTTTTAATATTGGTATGAAATGAAGGGCTTAATAGGTTCTCTTTGCATGAAGCAAAAATTCCTTCCTTTCTGAGAGTGTAAAAAGAGCTGTTTGGAACTATGTCCTCAGTGGGTTGATTATAATGTAGATCATTAAATCCCTAAAGATTTGGCATGCCATTCAACAACTGTTTATTTGTCAAATATATTTAGAAATTTTCCAAAAATGTTGCGGGTTGGTTTTTTTGGTTTTTTTTGGGTTTTTTTTTGTTTTCCTAGGGAAAGATTAAACAAGAAAAAACAAATATTGTAACCCAGATTTAGGAAAAGTCTTATTTATGAATGCTAAGGATTTACTTTTTACTTACTTCATTTGAATTAGAAACCTGCTTGCTGTGTTTCTTTCTCTTTACTTATTTTCATTGTAAACAACAAACAGCTTTGCAGCAGTGATGTCATCTGGACCAAGTGGGACATGTTCTGACAAGACATTTCCAGTTTGCACCCACATGTTGACAAAACAAACCAAAACACAATGGCCACTAATTTATGAAAATTTCCTGCCGGGATTAATTCACTGCAGATGTGCGGACTGACAAACAAAGACACAAAACATTAAAGAGTTCCACCTAATCCCCCTGAAATTTAATCTTGAAATGGGTATATTCTTATTCCAGTGATCTGTATGCTATTCCATTTTGTTTCTCTGTAGACAAATATATTTTGATTACTCTGGCAAGTTCAATATTAATTAAACAAAAAAGCATCAATGAATAAATGATAATGGTAAAGAAAATACAGATGATTTGGAGCTGAATCCTTTTAATTCACAGATCTTACATTTTTGTCAAGCATATTCCCTCTGTTGTATTACAGTACGAAAACAACTATAATTAATTTTTATGCCAGTAAATCAGAATAAAAAAAATTTTTCACTTCCTTGGGGCATGGAAAGACCTTTCTAAGTTTTAGAAAAGGATGATCTAAAAATAATTTCCCAAAGAAGGCTATTAGAAATACATTTGTTAGTAAGAAAATAAACTAGTATTTTAGCCACCTTGTCAGAATATCACAGACAAAAAGAGTAAATGACTGAGGAAATCTGATAGGATCGGTCTTTTCTTCTTTGTATGACATCATGCTCTTTAGCTAGAATATGAAGTTTATATTATTCATACTAGCATGCTGAAAACAAGATGAATCTTTCCATAGGATGTCAAGGAGCTTTGGAACAAGATCTGTGGAATATGCATAGTTTATGACATTTTTATGAAGAAAACTTCCCACAAGATAAACTAAACCCCCCTCATCTTCCAGCCACAGCATTTAGCTTAAAGATGTCTTAAAGACTGTATGAAACAAGACAGAGAGAGCATAGATATTTTTATGCATGCTCCTGAAATTTGGGCATATCTAAAAGCTGGAGGTATTTATAGGAGCTTAAACCTTAGCGTGAGACTTTGTGTCACTATATTTGTGCATGAAGGAAGCAGACAATCAGAGTTCCATTCTGTTCCTTGGCAGGCTTTTGCTTATACAATGCCATGAAGGTTTTACTGGTTCAGAAACATAAATCTGAAATGGGGCTGCCTCATTACAAACCCTTTTGAGCCCTCCAGATTTTACAGAATAACCCGTTCTTCCGCTTCATTAGAGCTGCTAATTCAGGAATTGCTCTAATCCCATCGCCAACCCACCTTAATAGACGTGAAGCATTTAGATATCTAAAATCAAGTTTAATTCTCTTTGAATTTATTTATTGTGAAGGCTTTTCTTTGTTTATTGTTCCGAGTTACTGAAAATTCCTACTTGTATTATCAACCAACAACCAGTATTCTGTGCTTGAAGTAGTAGCATTATTTTTTAAAATACTATTATTAATATTTTTATTGTTTCAAAGCTTTACTTTGCCCATCTTTTCTATACCCCTAAATTCAGCCTGACAAAGTTTTTTTTTCTGATGAAAATTTAAATAAGGGATTGAAATAGGAAAACAAATTGGTGCGGCAAATGCCAGATTTGTGCAGACACCATGAAAAGTATACTCTGTAGCTAATTACTTCAGCTTTCTTGCATGCAGGTGCTTAGCCCTGGGAAGCACTAAAGGCTAAAGAGCACTGAAACCAAGGCAGAGTCAGATGGGAGAGTGAAATGTGGAAGTATTTGAAACCTTTTAAAGAGCTCCAGCCTGGATTTGTTAAAACAAATGGGGATGTAAGCTCCTCAAGAAGAGGAAGCAAGACTGCTCAAAAATTTACTGGATGGGAGGTGACAGTGTTTGTCCTTGTCTTTGGGGGAACACACAAATCACAGAACTTCCTGAGAAAATCTTCAGAGTCTTATAATTTCTGTGCTATTTGTACTCTCATCTGTCTGGACCTGGTGCATCAGGGCATGAAAGAACCAGGATCATTTACCACTGTCCCAGTAAATTTGCTGGTGTGGCTCTGTAATGAGTTAGGTCCCAGCTCAGCTCCCATCAGAGTCACTGGGAAAAGTTTCATTGCCTTGAAAGCATGTTAATCAAGCTCTGAGTGCTCAGAGAAGTGGAACAGAGCAGACCTGAATCAACTATTCTTTCTTATAATGTGACATTTTGGTAGCAAGAGGAAAAAAAAGATCACATAGGAAAGATCAGAAACAGATTACATTTTAGGACCAAGAGATAAAATGTGAAAAATGGCCAAAACAACAATAATCCCAAGTACTTTCCAGCCTGGAAAAAGGCTGTGACATGTAGCATTCTCCTGAGGTATATACATTCTTAATGGCTTGGAAAATGCCATTAGAAATTACTATTTCCAGTCTTACAAACTCTATCATCTAAAGAGGATTATGAGATTACAGCTTTAAGACAACTAGAAGAATGGGTTAAATCTCATCCAGTTCCTGTTCTCTTTACTGTCATTGTCTCAAGGCGAGATTAAAGTTGCACCATTTGCTATTTCCACTAACCCCTTAATCTGAGAAGTGAGCGTCAATTTAGTCCTGTCAGGTTAATGTCTCGTGGAGTGGCTGTGTTACTGACCTCTGATTGCTTTGTCCTTTCTCTCATCAATTTGATTGTTTTGCCACTTTCTGCTTTCCCCTATGTACCCAGTTAGGTATTTTAGGAATATGGTGTGTCTACCAGTATTTGTTGTACTGTGGTTCTTTGTATGGTTTATAAAGAAATATTTTTTATTCCTGTCAATGTTAAGTCTACACAGCCCTTGAGTGTCAGGCATGATAAAGACTATATGATGACCCACGCATGGTGCCATCCCTGAAAGCAGACCTTTCATGTGGGTGCAGATGACCATCCTGCTGCCATTGAACATCCTACTGGGTGCCCAGGCAGTCTGGCAATGTGAAATTCTCTAGGCTCCTGAAACTGTATGCACCAAACCTATCATAGATAATGAAAGGTCGGGAAAGGAAAACTCAATTCAATGCATTTCCTGCAATGAACAAAGGTACTTTCCTTTCACTAGCAAAGGTTGCAAGGGGAATTCAGAAGGTACCTGGCCTCCCATGTGACTCTCTCTTTAGGAAGAAGAAGAGACAGTATCATTATTTTCCCCAACACTCACTCCAGATTGTAATCTGATGGTCCTCTTTTGTTGCTGTGCCTGCCAGCTGTGGAGGGGGACAGAAAGTCCTAAGCAGAAGCTGAAAGATAAATGTACGTAGAAAGCCTGGTGGAAGCAGTTTTCCATGCAAAAGAATGCTACAAATGTGTTACAGTTTAACAAGTTGCTGAGACAAAAAATGTGGAGGTAATGCAAATAACCAGCAAGAAGACAGTCTTAGGGAAATCAAATACTTAAAGGAGTGATAGGAGGAAAAGGTTCTACAAATTCCTTTTAAAAATCTTACCACTAAAGGACAGCAATACTTTATTCACAAATCCATCAAAATTTTCTGGAGCCAGCCTTGAGGACATACTGTAGGGAAATGTCTAGCATACTAGCAAAGAGCAAGGCTTTGCTTTATATTATATATATTAAGAGATAAGGCTTCAATTTCTTATGTGAAGAATTCTTTCTCTGCCTTTGCTTTTCCAGAAGAATATAAGATATCTTATCTAAGAACACGGAAATAATAACAGCACCAGCAACACCGTTTTTTGCCTGTTACTAAAGAAAGCAAAATAGTGGAGAGGTCTGAGAATGATGCTCAGTTGGCTTGAGGGACACATATGGCGGCTGAGGGTTTGGTTGCAAGTGCTTGCTTCTCTGAAACTGAGATTCCAAATGCATCAGTCCCTGTAATGAATTAAAACTGCTATCAGCTTTTATTTATATCAACTGCCTAAAGAATGCCGGGCAGCTAAATCAAGAAATTTCAGACACAGGAGAGACCTAGTCATAGTTTTCTGTCTTTGATAGCATAAAGAATCTCGAGCTCATCCTCACTTCTCTGAATTTCTGCTCAAGGACCATAGGCAACTTGGTTTTTAGTTGCATTCTAATCTAAAAGTGAGTGCGCAGGTGTGGGAGAAAGAAACTAAGAAGGAAAACCAAGTAAAAATCAAAATGGTGGGCTTAAAGCACTATAGGTATTCCCAACAGAGGGAAAAGAAAAAGGAAAAAGCCAACACACATTATTTATGAATACCTATGTGCACACAGGAGAAGTAAATACATATAAGCATCTTTATAGCTTTTTCTCTTCAAGAAGAGAGAGGAAATGAATATGAAGCGAGGAAAAAGACCACAAGTGTGCTATTAACATCCTAGGACGTGAGTGATACCTGGCGGGTGAGACCCATATGGGGCATAAACAAGTTCTGTAAACATCAAGAATGGTTTTGTAAGAGCTAGATGGAACCAAGAATGGCGGCAGCAATGACAGCAGATGTTTTACTGTGCTTTTAAGAATGACTACTGCAATGTCATATGACTGGAAGTACTTGGCGATACCAAGTCTACAGCAATGTGCAAATCACACTCCATTGAGGCAACCACTGTTACTAATTTATCTCCAGTAATTATAATCCTCATGTATATTAATCTCTCGTCTTGTTGGAACTGAAATTCTACCTTTTACACATCTGTGACATGCTCATTCTCGACAAAATCTTCTGTGCCACATGCTTCTTTGTGCTTATATTCTACAGAAAACGTCTATTTCAATTGGACAGAAGTTAATTTTCATCTACAGCTACAAAGCACAAGTCTGCTGAATCAGAAAAGAAAGTATGAAAAGAGCAGTATTAGATTCCAAATCTTCTGAGAAAAGTTGTTTTCTGATGTAATACAGGGGTCTTGTTGTGGTTTTTCTCTAGTTTAATGCTACACAGACAAGTAATTTTAAAATCATGCCATAAATTATTACATTTTCTGATGAACGTCACAATGATCTTTTCATTGAGGTTTCATGGGAGTTGCCAGCATTTTTTGTGTTTCATAATACTGTGTAAGCTAGTAGGAACTCCTTTACTCACTTCAGCCACTGGAAAACTCTGGAGCTGATTTCAAGTGATTTTCCCAGCTTGACACTATGTACTGACCCATGTTTACTTGAGCTGCTTCAGCAAAATGCTGTCATCTGCATTGATATAAACTCTGGAAATACAGAGCTGCTGTAGCAAGAAAGTAATTTTAAGTGATGGGCAGAAATGGCAGAAGGTTGAAAAGGTTTTTGTTGCTCTTGCGAGAGGGAGTGAGGAGCCAGTGAGGAAGTTGCAGCATTGCAAGAGCAAGCAGGAGCTTAAGTCACAGAGGATGGCGAAAGAGCTGAGGCATTAAATGAACACTTTACAAGCAAGAACACCAGAAGATGCGCCACCTGAAACTGGCTGTTGTATCCACTATCATGGTTGATTTCAGAGCTAGTGAGGCACAGATATTGAATAAGTTAAGAGAATTTGAAACCGACAAATCATCCAAGCTGCATGCAACCTTGAGGCTTTAAAAGGAGGTTGGAATAGCACACAGCTCAGGCTAATCTTCACTCGGCAGCTACAGATGCCAAGTTCACAAATAGTAAAGGAAGAGAAAACCACCACAAATCAAATACCATAAAAGTTTAGTTAAAACCTTGTAACTACAGGAAGTCCCCACTGAGTTAGATTTGACATTTCTTTTCCCTTAGTAGAGGAGATTATTTATATATGTAGCTCAGCATATTCCACTCACGTGAAACGTGCTTTTCCCTATCCATGCACATTTTAAGATTTAAATGAGACTTTCAGTAGCAAAGCATCAGAGGTACCTATACTGAGTTTTGTGCCATGTGCCATGTGATACACACTGTGTCAGCTGTGTCATTATTAGTTCACAGAAGGAGAAACTGAACGAAACAGTGTGGAAGTGATGCTCTCATCCTTTGGTTGTGTTTTCTTTTATTTTTGTTTTTCTTTTTCTTTGGTGGGGAGGGAGAGGGAAGGAAATCAAGAAATCAGTCTCAGAAGTCTACCTGCGATCTCCTCAAAAGGCAAGATACACTTCCAAGGAATGATCCTTGTCACCTGTGGCACTTTGCTCATCACACAAGTTTTTCGCAAGAAAAAGCCCTGTGTGTTCCTCAGTTCTTTAGTGGCTCTTCAAAGCAGAAACAAGCAGGTGACCTACTCAGCAGCTCCATAAGGTGCTTGAGTCTATGCTGTGTAGCTGGTCATGGCGGCCTGGCAGGTCTACCTCCTTTTTCCATTCTGTCTGCCTGCATGCAATAATAAATCAAATCATCTTTCATTCAAATGTCCACAGTATAGTAAGATGTTCAGTAAAAGGGATTGTATTTTAATACATCTTGAAAGATCACTTCCCTAGCTGATTTTAACTGCAGTAAGAAGAGGACAAATGCATATGAAGCCACATAACTAGCAGATGCTGGCTGAAATATAAATAAAATGGGAATTAGGGTTTTGCATAATGCAAAGGAAAGCATCACAAAGCACCACTGTACACAGCAGAGATTTACTTTCACTCTCAGTGGCCACAGCACAGCTAATTAAAAAGATTCTTCTTCATCATATAGGTGTAGTCCTTATTTACACTAGTGGGATGACTCTTGTGAATATGAGCTGCAAGATAAGGTCTGTAATAATCTGTGCTTCAGGTTCAAGCTCATATATACGACAGAAGGATGATTTTTTTGTTGTTGTTTCAAGTTGGTATATAAAAATGAGCAGACCATTTTCACAAAACAAAATAGTGTACTGAACTTTGAGACAAAATAGCTACTTAACTTTCATTGCATAATTCCTTTTAGGACAAACATTACTGGTAAAGTATAAGACCTGTTTGGTGCCAGAATCAGCTATAAAAGGACCAGAGATACCATGCTAAAACTTGAACAAAGCATTTTCTGTTTGAAATGCTTACAGTTTATTGCATAAAATTTAAAGTCTCCTATTTCAAAAACCTTTTAGTGAAATGAAAGTGTTTATTTTTCATTAGGAAACACACATTTCCAGTCTAAATTGAAATTTCCACAGGAGATGTATTTTCATTTCAAAAAGTTGCTATTCTTTTTCTAAAATATTTTAGTCAACATATTTTTACAGCTCTATTAATGCAAAACTGGTCTGTGCTATTCTGAAGCACTTCTGACTGTTTTGGGGGAGAAAAACTCAAAAGTAAAGGCAGATGTGTGTATACGTTTATGTATATAGTTATATAGAGCTGATACTTTTTATGATGACACTTGTCTTTGGTGAATCACTCTTATTGTTCTCTGTGGGGAAATAGGGTGGAAATGCAGGATTGGTACAAATAGGACCATTGTCTGTTATTATGTCCTGCCCCTTTTCAAAACATATTCATTTTTTTACTAGATATGTAAACCAAAGGGGGAACAGAAGAGATCCTTATATTTATAAAGCTTGGACATTCACATTATTCTTCAGACCTACAGATAGCATATATACCTGTTCTATCTTGCATTCTATAGGCCAGTAATAGAAAGACAAGCCCTGCTTCAAATAATTTGTACATCCTGTTTAAAGATATGATACAAAAAATCATTGATATCACATACAATGTTTGCATGAAGTGAGGATTTTTGGATTAGAGTAAGCAAGATTTTTTGTGTATTTTAAAATTACTGTGATTTCTCAGCAATTTAGGTAGGAGTTGTCTATCTGCACATTTTAGAGGCTAGAACATTGTTTTTAGCAAAATTTGAGACCATTTTCTATCTACTCATCAAAGAATAATGAATAAATGTTAATAAATAACCTTTTAAAAGAGGACAAAAGTTCTCCATGCCTTACTTTTCCAAAGTCTGTCTGAGTTTTCCAAATTATTGTGCTGACAACTCAGCCAAGTTCATGGAATCATAGAATCATGGAACCGTAGAATGTTTACAATTGGAAGGTATCTTAAAGATCATCAAGTTTCAACTCCCCTGAC
Source organism: Tringa solitaria (assembly GCA_026413425.1). Lineage (NCBI taxonomy): Eukaryota > Metazoa > Chordata > Aves > Charadriiformes > Scolopacidae > Tringa > Tringa solitaria. The sequence goes on from JAOXJM010000041.1 coordinate 18,991,130, forward strand.
CTGGGCAGGGACACCTCCCACTAGACCAGGTTACTCAAAGCCCTGTCCAACCTGGCCTTGAACCCCTCCAGGGATGGGGCAGCCACAGCTTCTCTGGGCAACCTGGGAAAGTATCTCAGGAATGTCACAGCAAAGAATTTCCTCCAAATATCTAATCCCCTCTTTCAGTTTAAAATTGTTACCCCTCATTCTATTGCTCCACTCCCTGATCAAGAGTCCCTCCCCAGCTCTCATGCAGCCGCCTTCAGGTACTCGAAGGCTGTTATAAGGTCTCCCCAGAGCCTTCTCTTCTCCAGGCTGAATAACCTCAACTCCCTCAGCCTGTCCTCACAACAGAGGGGCTCCATCCCTCTGATAATTTTCGTGGCCCTCTGATGGACCTGTTCCAACAGGTCCATGTCCTTCCTGTGCTGAGGGCTCCAGAGCTGAACACAGTGCTCTGAGTGGGGTCTCACGAGAGCAGAGTGGAGGGGCATAATCCCCCCCCCTCACCCTGTTGGCCACACTGCTGGGGATGCAGCCCAGGGTGCAGGGGGCTTTCTGGGCTGCCAGCACACGTTGCTGGGGCATGTTAGCTTCTCATCCACCAACACCCCTGAGTCCTTCTCCTCAGGGCTGCTCTCAATCCATTCTCTGCCCAGCCTGTGTTTGGGCTTGTTCTACATCTCAAAACCAAGGCATTCACAACACCGATCCTCAGGAGCCCTCTCCTGCCCAGCCTCTTCTCCAGACATTGCCCATAAAAGATTTAGAGTTGAATAAGGAACACTTCCAGGTGCTCATGGGGCAGGGAAGTGCAGATGGGCCACATGGTCGGAGGCAAGGATGCAGTAATGTACCAGCAAACATCATCATATGCTGTAAATTTGTTCCAATCTTATTCCTTCTCCCCAAATTCAGTAAAAATGACAGCGGGTAAATATTGGCAGCTCTTCCTAGGAAGATAGCAAGCTGTATTTGCAAACGTTAAGGAAATTGCTCTTCCTATGTCTCCCACCCTGCTCCCTCCCATCCCACCTCTGCTCACAGAGCCAATTTCTACTGCCTGATGGAAATGTTGGGGAGCCTCAGAAACGTGGGTCCTCTGGATGCAAAGATAATAACCCAGCTCCGAGTGGTACAGCGGTCTGGGAAGGGCATGCGACTGCCTCACCGAAGCAAAGCACACGTTGCAATTCACGAATAGCACAAATAAACAAGGGAAATGCTGAGAGGACAGGTTGAATGAGTGAGAGGAGACAAAAAAACACCGTGTCCCACTGTATGCTCTCTCCTGCCACGTCCATTTTCCACCCCAAGAATTATTTATCCTCTTCAAAGCCCAAGTTATCACAGCTACCACAACCCCTCTGACATTCCCACACTTCACAGCTGGGTTTGAAGCTTTAAGCCAAGTCCCGTTCCCAAAGATTATTCAGCAAAATGAAAGCAGCAGCAGTTGAGAAGGAAAAAAAATAAAATCCTAATACTCTTTCTGTTTTCATAGCCTGTGAGATACAAGAATCACCAGCCCCTTTATATTGCTTTTTATCTTTGAAGCTGTGCCTTTTAATACCAGCACCCAGATGGCAAAAATAATCTTGGAGCCAGTATTCAGTGCAGCCTTGAATAATATGGAAAATGCTTCCAGCTTTTACATTCTTTCCCGAACATCATGAATTTGCATAAGAGACGTATTTCATGATCTCGCTCACGAATGAGCTACTTCATCAGCAAGTTAGCCGGTGCCTACTGAAGAGGCACAGCACAAAATTTCAATCCAGACACCCCAAAAGGGAATTTCCCCTGCTCTTCGCTGCCTCCACCCCACCAGAGCCCCACAAGAGCTCAGTAGGGGGATTCAGCAGGCCCTGCCGCAAACCCATGTGCCAGCACCAGCAAAGGTAACAACACTTTATTTACTGGTATAAATCTGCTTCATTGCAAAGGGTTTCCCTTTGATGGGAAAAAATTCCTTTAAAACCCTTGTTTTTCTGAGACATACCAGATTCTGAAACAAGCCAATAGCTTATTTCTGTTAGCATCAGCCCACAGAATGGGAAATCCTTTCTCATAACATCATTCAGAGGCATCCACTGCAGCTTTAACTTTGCCACTTGACAAAAAAAAAAAAAAAGCTTTACCAGGCGGTCCCCTGGTGCCACATTGCCACAAGACAAAGCCCAGCACTTTGGCACCACGTTCACACTGAACGGCGAGTCCCTGCAGCAGCTAATTCCAATGCCCACAAAAAGAGACAAGATGGGGGGGAAAAAAGGCCAAACAGAAAAGCTGGGAAAAGAAGCTCCATCTTCTTAGAATGATCAGCAAAAAGACTACTACACGGGAAAAAATCCCCTTTTAAAAATAAAGTTAGACTGACTGAAAAAAACCCCACACAAACGAATGAAAAGCACAACTTAGGAATGAGGCACCTCTCCCCTTTCTTTTCTTGTTTCATAAAATGGGCTCCAAAGGATACGAAAGCCCCCACCACGAAGGTAGGGTTAAAGACGTGGTTCTGGAAGGTGAACAGAGCAAGTCCCATGTAGGAGAAGATGAAGTTTTCTGCCAAGAAATTCAGAAGCTCAAACAACTGAAAGAGAAAAACAAATTAAAAGCGAGTTAGACATAACACAGATTTAACAAGAAAAACATGTTAGCCCATCCATCCCACAATGAGTGCTTCTGCAGAAGCAACCCTAGTAAAATCCATCTGTAGGAAGACAGATGCACCTAATTCTGGCTAGAGGGAAGGAAAAAATATTGAACCTGAAATTCAGAGAAGCTGAAGGAGGCTGAGGAGCTCTCACCTGCTTAGTTCTGTGTTGGGACTCTGTAGATAAGTTGTTATAGGTATAATGGGCCTGCGTGATCCCGCAGAAGAGCACGGCCACCACACCTGGGGAGCAGAGCACCATGTTAGATCCCTGGTGATGAAAAGGGAGCTGAGCTGCACTCCAATAGCACAGGGAACTTAATGCAATAACCCCAGAACCCAGAATAATCAAACTTCTGAAAGCAGAGGGAAAGCCCCGGCTGCAATCGAAGCTGGGAGAAGCAAAGCTCAAGAGGCCCATGGCCCCTGCAGATCTCCGTCCCAGGCACGGGGCTGTGCTAGAGCTTGCCTGTAAAGCCACACGCTTCAGCCAACAGGAACGTGCTCCAGGACATCAGGAAGAACAAGCCAGTCTCCAGCAACGGGAACTCCCGGAGTTTAGTGAACTTGGTAACGTTGCAGATGGTTAAGGACAATGTATAGAAGAAGCTGAGAGGGTATCGAATCCAGTTGTGTATCACAGCAACACTACATAGCCTGCTCTTAAAAAGACTATGGCATTGCTTTTCATTGATTTAGGCAAAAAAATTCATGAAACACTGGGTCTGGGTGAAATGCAGTGCAGACAAAAAAGAAGCTGTTATGCAAACACTTGGAAAAACCAACAAAAAGGATATTAAAGCTGTCACAACTCCAGTTGCTGCTCCCATGGCAAAAGATCCACTGAATATCCCCAGGAAGATCCCAATGGACTTGAACATTGCTGTGACATCAAATGTGTGGCTGTTGTCGCCCGCCGGCTGGTATGCCACGATTGAACTGAAAGAGGGAAGGAAAGCAGACACAAGAACAAAATAGTCCTTAGTCCAGAGAGAGAGGCACCTCCACAGTGCCACCTGAGCTCTGCAAAGTGACCACAGACACAGACACCGAGCCTGAGCAATCAGGGAGGCAAAACCCGAGACCCACACTGCAATCCCCCTGAGATGGCAGCACACAGCAACACATTCCCCCTCCCAGGGAGTTTGGGATTCCCTTTGCTCCTGGCCCGTGTTCCGCTGTTCAGCCACCCCTCCAAGGCACGGCTCTGCATTTGCTCCTTCTAGAGGTTAGAGAGCATCAGCTCAAAGCCCCTCTCTTGCATGATCTCCAGCAAATCCATCTGCTAGGTGACAGTCCACCATTTATGATGGTATTATGGGGGTTTGGCATCAGCTCTCTATAAAGTCAGGCAGGCTGGGACCACAAGGCATTCAAGGAGGAAGCCTGCATCTCTCCACTGATTCCACAGAGGCGGCTGATGTGAATAACCCCTGGAGAACTGTCAGTTGAGCCCTTCTACTGCATTTATTGTGCACTACAGTGATTTTGCACTGCTCCCAGTTCTGAAGGCAATATCACAGGGTAGCAAGGCAAACAGAGGGGTGCCAGTTCACTACAGCAGTGCTGTTACCTTCATCCACCAAACTTCAACAGACCTTGATGAGGATGGAATGCTGCACTGATGCCATCTCTGAACCTGCTCCTTTCTCACTCCCGAGCGTTGCATCAGCCATTACGCTGTTTTATTTGGAAAGGCTGAGGTACAGGGGTCCCCATGCCATCCCCTAAATCCCATTTTAATGTCAACTTCTTACTTCTTACATCACTTTCTTTGATGTAAACTTACTGAAAACATCAACTTCCTAGTTTGCAATCCCTCAGCTGGCTCTGTTAAAACTCTTGGATGTGAACTTTAAACATTTGCTGTTTAACCTCCTGAGTTACGCTGGAATGGAAAGTTACTGCCTTGCACACACATCCTGCAGTTTTCTCCCCTGACTACACACCAGCGTTTTTCTGCAACAGGAACGACAATCCTCCCCATTCCAGCATCTCACAGGTCACTTCCCTCGCTAAACTTTCCTGCTTTTAATACGTTTCATTTTCCTGCATTGTCTTTTACACTGCAAGCTGCAGATTTCTCCATGTGATTTAGTTTTTTTTGGTCAATCCCATCCTCTCCTTCCCATTCACCAACGTGCTCTTATTCTGGGGCTTGGGTTGTTGTCGTTTTTTTTAAATCCAGACTGGTTTTGTTTCCCCTCCATAACCAACTGTTTGGATGTCAGTTTTGTCTTTTAACCCCTTACAGTTGCCCTTCTGGTTTTGCTTTTTGCATCGCTAATAAGAAACTATTTCCAGCCGCCCTTTGTGTGCTATTTCCCCTGTCCCTGCCCATGGGGCTCCCTGTGGCATTTAGCCCCCATGGAAACTCCCTTTGGAAGAGGCGGGTAGAGACTCTGCGGCTGCATTTACCCCCCCTGCTCATGAACCGCAGCCTCGGCACATCACTGCCCACTGGCTTTCGGTTCTGGGTTCAATTCCTCTTCATCCTCCACCCGGTTCCTTCCTGCCAAGCCAGGCCTGGCCAGGATAGCACAAGGCAGGAACAGCAAGGCATGGATCCTGCTCCCCGGGAACGGACACTCATCTGGGACTGAAAGCAGGGAGGAGAGGAGCTTGCGGGGCACCGAGCTCTTGCAGAAACTGTGGAGGAATCCCAACCCCAGCTCCTTGTCCTCCTCCAGTGCAGGGACAATGCCCCCAGTGCTCACTTTCACCGAATCACAGAATGGGTTGGAAGGGACCTCTGGAGATCATCTCGTCCAACCCCTGCCAAAGCAGGGTCACCCAGAGCAGGTTGCACAGGAACGTGTTCAGGTGGGGTTTGGAATATCTCCAGAGGAGAAGACTCCACACCCTCTCTGGGCAGCCTCTTCCAGCGGTCTGCCACCCTCACAGCAAAGCAGTTTTTCCTCATGTTCAGATGGAATTTCCCATGTTCCAGTTTGTGCCCATTACCTCTTGTCCTGTCACTGGGCACCACTG
>JAOXJM010000041.1:19024618-19036445 GCA_026413425.1 Tringa solitaria
TGGACACGTTCCTGTGGGACCTGCTCTGGGTGGACCTGCTCTGGCAGGGGGTTGGGCTGGATGATCTCTGAAGGTCCCTTCCAACCTCTACAATTCTGTGAATCTGTGAAAAGTTAAAGCATGTTATTAAAGGCATTTTTCAAATGCCTCCTAAAAATGACAGGCTCAGGGCATTGACCACCTCTCCAGGAAGCCTGTTCCAGTGTTTGACCACCCTGTCGGTAAAGAAATGCGTCCTATGTCCAGACTGAACCTCCCCTGATGCAGCATTGAACCATTCCTGCAGAATCATTCCCACAGAACCATTCCCACTGCACATTCCCACCAGATCGTGACAGCCCATTTGCTGTAGTTGTGGACAAAGCGTAATGACGCCATGTGAAATTTAGTTGCTCCTGGTGCATTTTTGTGGAGAACTTCTCCATTTTTAACATCCTTTTCTCTATTAAAGGACACACCCAAACAAATATCATGGCAGATAAGGAGCAAGTCTTTCCAGGTCTATAACAAATGTAATTGAAGTACTTGGAAAATAAAACAAATGCAAGATGAATGAAAAACAGTGGGGAAAATGAAATCTTGATGAATTTCATGATTGTGTTCAGAGACAGAGAGCAGAAAAATTATGTTGAAAAGTTCAGGGAAAAAAAAAATCATTTTTTGAGAAAGGAAGTGTGCAGATAGGAAGCAAAATAAAATTATCTCCTTGTTAAAAATCACTTGTAGGTATTGAACTAGATGTATGCAAATGGTAATTGTCTGATCTCAGAAGTCTTGAATGAAGTGTTGAATGATTTAAAAAAATTCTCCATTTATAAGAATTTTAGCTATCAAAATGACATTTCAAGTGCGCTTATCTTTCTGCTGACAGATAGGAACCATAGCTGTGTACAGAAGTGGTCTATAAAAGCTGAGGAAGTTCCACCCCTGCCTTGCTTTCCCTTTCCTTCATTTCCCTTCCCTGCAAATGTCCTGTACACTGTTGGAATAATTAAGGCTGATTAACGTCTCTCAGTACTTACTCTAACAATCATGAATTAGGAGACGTGCTTTGGCTGTACAGTAAATCCTTCTAGGGGCTCTGCTGCTGGAAAGTTTTCCTTTGCTGTGCACGTGCTCGTTCCTGCACTCATCCCCTCTGCTCTGGGGACTAGGTTAAATACCCCAGATTCAGTGCTGGGCAGGGCTGTGACTACCCCATGTCTCTCTCTCTTAGGTTATGTCTCTGGGAGCTGGTGTAATCACCGGTTTGTCCCTACATTTTGAGCCAGAGCAAATGCTTTAGGCCATAGAAAAAGGCAAGAAAGACTAGGCTCAGGCCAGTGGCTGGACTGGCATCCTCCCTGGTCCTCCCTGGTTCCAGTGTCCCAGGGCATTCTCCCTGGTCCCAGCGTGCAAGTGCTTATGAGCTCACTCTTTCTTATGAGCTTCCCCAAAGAAGTCAAGGGCAAAGCATGGCTTGGTTTAAAGAACACCATAACCCAAGGGATGAAGTCAAAAAATCTTCAGGCTGTTGCAAGATATAAAATGCCAAATTTGGATTTAATTTCACTAAAGAAATATGAGCTGCAAAGATACTGATAAGACCCGAACTGCATAGTATGAACTAAATCAGAAAACATGAACTTCAAGCTAATAAAAGAGAATTTCTGAATAATGTGTGTTCAGGCTACGTGTCCAATAAAGTTTTTTATGGAGCACTACAGCCACTTGTTTATACGGTGGGTGCTGTTTGACATGGGGTGCAGCAGAAGAGAGTCTCAGCTTAAGACAGGTTGTAAGAACAGTTGGTTAAAAACAAATTCATCGACATTACAGTTACTGCATAATGTAACTGAAAAAAAAAAAAAAAAGCTGTGTGTGGAAATTTGTGCCTGTTCAGGTGGAAAACATGAAGCAGCTGCTGGAAAAATGGTCTCTCCAGTATGGTGAAAAATACAATATTACATATGCATGTTCCTTTGCCTTCTTGATAAAAGTACATGTGTCAAGTTACTGGGCACATTGAAATGCACTTCATTCATGTATGTGCACCCAAAGGCTTAGGCAACAGATACACGATTTTACAACCAGGCTTTCAAAATAAAATCATAAAATAAATTTACTATTATTACATTACAAGTGTAAATAGAAAATGTTTTTCTCTTTCAATTTACTGAAAAGAATAGTAAAAATAAACATCTTTTCATGTCCAGATAGATCTTTCTATGAATTACTGCTGTTTCAAAGTAATAAAACGGCTTTCATATTTAAATAAAAAAAAGTTTCTCTTGTGAGGTGTATATCTTCTGAAAAATGTAATTTGTCTCCATTAAATGTCTTTCCTTTCCAGCTGATATATTTAATAATGGCAGTTTGTAAAATATTTATACATGGGTATGTGTACACACAGGCTTTCGCTCCCAACTTTTTTTCCTGAAAGTACAAAAAAGCCTTGGCCTCACAGCACATCAGAAACTGCATTATAAATGCATGAAACAAGGCACAGGAAATCAAAAAGCTGGATTTTCAAAGTTCCTTTTGATAATCTAAGTGGAAACACTTCATCTAATTGCTTTCCTCCATGTTTTAAATTCTGTTGTTTTCCACCACATCTCTTTTCTAGTGTGACAGAGATTACTCTTAACATGAAGCAGTAGCAGAGGATGAAAGAAGAAAAACCAAATCAACATGCTATGATCTTTACAAATCACTGCCAGCAGAGCCACAATGTAGGAAGTCACGTGACCAGAAGGTTTCTTGTGCACCCTCTATCCATTTCCAGCTACATAATACACTTTTTAATACACTTTAAATTTACCCTGTGCAGAGGGGCAGGACTTGACCAATGTTCCATTTAAATGCCACTTAAGCTCTGCTCACCTTTGCCCTTTGATGTAGCTTTCTGTGCAAGAGTTAATCTAGCTCAAGACGAAATAGCAAACCTTGTTACCAGGCGGAATGGAGAACACAAACTAAGATTCTGAATAAGAATGGGCAAAAATCTGAATAAGCAGTTTCAAAGTGATCTTAATAGTTTCTGTGCATTAAAAGAAATCCTTAATTTGGAGCAGGAGTGAGTTTCTTCTGCTTTTACCACATGAAAAATCATGAGAAGTTTTTTATTTTCCAGGCAATGACCATTTAGTCCGAAGATTTTGATATGGCTGCAACATCATATCAACAGAGAAATGAAAACAAGATAGGGAAAGATAACTGCATGTAATGGTCCCTTTAAAAAATTTTGACACGTGTTCATACTTTTTTTTCTGGTGATAATTAAAGAGATCTATCAGATAATTAATTAAATATACAAGATACGCTACTCATCCAAGGAAAAAGTTAGTGCTATCATAGGCCGTGTAAATCTTCTTTTATGAAAAGGAATGCAAATGAAATGATCACCTAAGTCAAAGTTTTATAAAATATTGACTAGGATTATGTTTGCTTTGGGAGTAATTTTATTTTAATCCCTCATTTGAGATATTATTCCTATTTACATCAGATGATCAATCAAGAGATATCTTTGAATGGCAGGTGGGAATAAGGTCAAAACTGCAATATGCTTACCTTAGGAATTATTGAATATTTCTTTTATAAACTTGCAAATAATGGCATAGCTCTTTATCTGCTGGTGGTGTTCCTGATATGTCCAGCTCTGTGGGAAATGTAGGATATGCTTCTCTTCTCCCAAAACTGTTTATCTAATATATATCTAATATATATTTATAATATATAAATATTATAGTCTTCAATATAATTGCTACTACTTAATTTCTTCTGAACTAGACCAGAATTTTAATTTCTGGAAAGATAATATTTTGAGGGTTTTGTAAGGGCTCTTAGTATCTTACATGCACTGAAAATCCATGCTTTTATTTTGATGTCCTTTTGTAAGTGAGGCCTCCTGAGCAATCTGACTCCTTCCCACTTGGGCCCTAAGCCTATTTAACAGGCTGACTTTTATGGCTGTTGCATGTCTGCCACATTACAGAATGCAAAATGATTCATGACAACTTTTTATTGTCGATAAAATGTAAACTCCTCACTGCTCTGGAGCTGTGCAATTTAATGTGAAATGAAAGCAATCATTTTTATCCTTTAACTTTTCAGTCTGTTTTAGAGAGAAGATAGGTTTCAAGAAACCCAGAGGAAAACAGTCAATGCAGGAAAGGAAAAAGAAAGTAAGGGACAAACAGATGTATTATGCAAAGAAAACCAACTTCAGCAGCAGTTTCTGAGGTTTAAGTATGGGGGTTTAGTTCTGGTTTCACAATTCCTGCAAAGGCCCTTTCCATCTACCAGAATACTGCAAACACACAACAGTTAAATGTGTTGCCAGCCCATTTAATGTGTTTCGAGGTCCGAGACACAGGATGCAGTGCCAGCGCGTGGAGTGAGAGGGCAATCGGCTTTCACTGGAACCCAGCCTTCACCTCCAAGATACAAACTTGCAAAACTTAGTTCATGTTTACTAGATTGACACTTGGATGTAGAAGTTTTCAAATCTGGAAGTTATCAAAGTGTTGAGTTCTCTGCAATTTCAATACTGCAAATTTCCAAGTGAAATTCCTAAGGAAAAAAGAATCTGTGAAGGAAGGTTTTTGCAAGTTTATCAAACCAGGTCTCATGGCCTAAACAAAGCCCAGCAGAGAGCCACCAACTAGAGAGTTTTAGTACCTAGTTGACAACAAAAACATATAAGTCTTTGCATATATGACTTCTGTGTGTTGTATCTCATCTTCTTATTCTGAAAAAAAAGTAGCTAATAATACTTAAAAGGCTCTTTTGAAAATTAATTGAAATAGGTTTAGGAGCTATACAATACCTTAACATCCCATGTCACTTCCAAGTGCTATTATTGTTATTGTGGGATGAACAATAGTGTCAGCCAGAGATTGGACTAATCCAGGACTAAAAATATCCAAGGATAAAGACTTCCAGAAGCTTCAAAAGAAGTAGCCACCAAAGCTTATGCTGAAAGGCGAGTGCTGGCAGCGTACCACCAGCAGAATTTACCAAAGAATCTGTACCTTTCCCAGTTAATGGCTTCACATAGGTTACTCATTAGGCTTTCCTTTGAACAGAAAGAGAAGGGCTTTTTTTTCTGAAAATTCCTTTAAAAAAATAAAGCTCATAGATTTTCTTCACAAAAGCACACAAAAGAGTTCTTCTTAAATCTACCCACACTTTATTTTCACCTGTAATCATTCCAGGAATTTTCCTCACCTTTCTAGCTGATGTGGGTTTGTAATTATTGCCTAACATATAGCAATTTGTACGTCAAGTTCTGTGTTTAAAAATGCTGGATATAAGTTTTAATGATTGACCTAAATTTGTCAGAGCTGTGTAGATGCATTATAATCAATAAAGTTCAAAATAATATGACAATGTATTTTTTCTGACTCTAATGGCAATGAGGAGGCAAATTATTAGTTTTTGTTAATAATGAGGAGCTTACAGAAATAGTGCTATTAAATGTGCCACTCAAAAACCACTTCACAGCGATGCCAGATCAATCCCAAAAGCTGTGGCTGTATCACACTTCACAGGAAAGTTAATAATGCTTGCCTCAATGCTGCACTGAAATACCCACGCTGCTTTCTCTTCTGAAATCAGCCAAATTTCTGTTGTCTTTATCTCCTTTGTGTTGCACTCCAACATAGATAGTCACTTTCTTCATCGTTATATGACTGACATTTGAATTGCATTTCACAAGTGCAACACATGTAATTTTTCTCCTTGCATACCTGCATCTGAAATAAGAGCTAGGAAGACATCTAAAATTATCCAGATTGAGTTTGCAAATTTTCAATGGAGACTTGTTTAAGGATGGAGTGTCTGTCTTAGTGCACTTAGTGCACAGGCAAAGGCACATACATAGATGGTATCAGTTTGCTAATTATATTTCTTGGACTTTTACCTGCAGTATTGTAACATGATTAAATGTCACTGGACGTACATTCTTAAGTCACATTTGACCTTTTCATATGACTTTTCAGTTTAATCATGTTTTTAGGTGACAAGGTATAAGGAGAAAACTGGATTTGAACTTACAGTGTTGGAGTCCATTTTCTGCACACAACTATTTTTTTATGGATGATGGCAAACTCTGGAATACTATTAAAGTATTGGTATCTAAGGTTAGTAACAACTGTGTTTTGGAAAACTAAAGGAACCATCAGTGGTATGACTATCCAACCATTCTGAGAAATTCCTGGTTTTCCCCCAAATAAATTACAAGATCTGTACCATACCTTGACAATGATTTCACATTGTTCAATGCAATTGAGCAATAATTCAAAATAGGCATTCCTGATATAAGGGAAATTCTGAATAGTTAATTATGACATGATTTATAGACAATTCTGAAGACTGAAAAAGAAAGCTATGCCCTTTTTATTGGTCATATAAAAAAATGGTCAAACTCTTAACAAAATCCTTCTTATATCTCCTGAACATCCTCAAAAGCTTCTTCTGCTTCATTCCTTGAAAGCACTCCCAAATGGGCATTTTAAACTTCCAGAGTAGTTAAAGGTTTAATCCCCTGTACTGGGTGTTGAAATAATCCAATTTCCCTGTGTCTAATAAGTTAAATGAAACAGAGTCTAAAGGAACTACCTAGGTATTCCTCTCTAGATGCATGTAGGGAAAGCCCTTTCCTGGTTGTGCTTTTAATATTATTACCCTTTCCTAAGTGATGATCCAATTGTGTTTGTAGACTGTGAGTAACGGTTAGCAAGGAGGTTTATCTAGCAGTTGAGTAGGGAGATAGCATTTTCCTAGTATTTGCAGTATTAGTCATTATGGTTTCTTCCAGAACTATTGTGTAAATCTCAAAGATTAAAAAGAAAAAAATAAAAAAAAAATCGCAGAGAAAATTTGATTTGGTTTTATGGAAGTGAAACTATTTTCATGACATGGTCTCCTGGCATGCACAGATAAATTCAGAGTAATGGCTTTGTGGCTCAGTATTATGGACTCCCTTCAGGTTCTGACTGGCAGCAACAGGGTCTTACATAAATTTCAAGCACTGAGTCAAATTCAGTGCTCAATTCTTTCTCAGCCCTTACTGGAAAATATCCTGTTAAATAAAGAGTGTCTGAATGTTTATGCTAAGACACTCAGGGGAACAAAAATTTACTAAAGATGAAGTTAGCATGCATTATGTCACATAGGAGTCCCTTTCTGAATCCTTTGGTTCACAAGTATGTCATTTGCCTTAGCTTAAATCCCTGTCTGAAGGAAGTTTTCAGAATTCCTCACTTTGGCTCAGTGGGTCTGTGCTGTCAGCTGCTCTTCTGCGGCCACACTGACAGCTCTAATATAGGTCTGCAATGATTAAACGATCAGAGATGATTAAAAAGTCATAGATACAGAGCTTAGGACAGGAAGGGAAAAGCAGCATGCGCTTAAAACACACTACGAGCAAGAAATCTGCATGTGTGGCTGATGACACCTCTAGATGACCAAGAGGAACTGTGACATGGTGGGCAATTAAAGAAGAGAGTGAAGTAGCTCAGCAGTTGATGAAAAAATTTCTCTCAGTCCCTTCTGTAGAAGTCATTGGGGAAATTCCTATCCCAAGGACACTTTTAACGGAAATAACAGCATGGTCTTGACAGACGTTGAAGTCTCAGAGGAGGAGGTTATGGAGCAACTCAGTAACTAGGACAGAGGAATATTAATTTGAGAGGGCCTGAAGTAAGGAAAGTGTGAAGTAACAGAGTTAATGAAAAAGAATTTATCCTTAAAATGGTGACTGTGCTTGAAATGGGAAAGTCACTTTGCTTCCTCCAATTGATACAGGATCCAGGAAAAATCCTGCAAATTACACCTTGGCAAGTTTAGCTCAGGGGATTTTCCTGAGAAGCCTAATTAAAGAATAGGGTAAATAAGTGCAACCTATAGTCATGCCAATCCAACTCAAGGAAAAGCGTGACTCATTTATAATGCAGAGTTGTTTGAAACAGTTAACAGAGTGCATAGATAAAGGTGAATATAATAGTTCACTGGGGTGCTGGTAAAGATAAAATCTTAAAAAGGTTACAAAAATATTTTAAATGTCCACAGAGAAAATTGAGATGAATTAAATATCTATGAAAAAATTATCCAAAAATGCTCATCGTTGGACATCTACACAGATGGCACTCTATGCTTACGTATTTTTACATAAAGTGATGGCTGTTTTTCTCAGGAGAGACATACTAGATTTCAAAAGACTTTATCATCTTTGTTGAGATTGCTTCTCCATGGTGGTTAGTGAAGCACTGAGTACATCAGTAGGAGTGATGTTCTCCATGATTAAAACAATCTCAGGTTCCTCCTGGGGGCTGACACATGTCCACCATCAGTGATCTCAGCACAGTGGGGCATGCCCTGTCTCTGGGGACACTTAGGAGCTCTAGGATAGCACAGAGGGTCAGTGGTCTTGCAGACCTCTAAGACAGTGGTGATGATGGTTCCTTTGTCATTGTTGAAGTGGTAGTCTCAACCCTATAGAAGATGGCTCCAGGCAACTTTGGAATATGAAGGGTAGTAAACTGGATCATGATGAGATCTAAAAGCAGGTATGTGGCTGCTGCTGCACATTTAGCGTCTCCTCCTGACACAAGGGTCTTTCTGGAAATTAGCAGCTCATTACTGATCAATCTATGTCATTGTGGTAAGTGATCATCTAAGTGATGGTGGTAGTGCCTCTGTGAGAACATGTGGAAAGAAGTGGAAAAATAAATGTGAACAGCAGCAGCCAGGAGAGGGGAGTGAGAATATGTGAGAGAAACAACTCTGCAGACATTGAGGACGGTGAAGAAAGAAGGGCAGCAGGTGCTCCTGGCACTGGTGCAGAGATTCCCCTGCAGCCTGTGAAGACCATGGTGAGGCAGGCTGTCCCCCTGCGGCCCATGGAGGTTAAGGGTGGAGCAGACGTCCACCTGCAGCCTGTGGAGGACACCACACCTAAGCAGGTGGATGTCCAAAGGAGGCTGTGACCCTGTGGAGAGTCCACGCTGGAGCAGGCTCCTGGCAGGACCTATGGCCCCACGGAGAGAGAAGCCCACACTGGAGCAGTCTGTTCCTCAAGGACTGCACCCTATGGAAAGAACCCACACTGGAACAGTTTGTGAAGAACTGCAACCTGTGGGAAGGACTCATGTTGGAGTGCTTCATGGAGAACTGTCTTCTGTGGGAGGCACCCCACACTGGAACAGGGGAAGACTGTGAGGAGTCCTCCACCTGAGGACTGAAGGAGCAGCTGAGACGTGTGATGGACTGACCACAACCCCCATTCTCTGTCCCCCTGTGCCACTGGGCGGGGGGGAGAGGTAGAGAAAAAAGGGAGTGAAGCTGAGCCTGGGAAAAAGGAAGTGGTGGGGGGAAGGTGTTTTAAGATTTAGCTTTTATTTCTCATTATCCTACTCTGATATGATTGGTAATAAATTAAATTAATTTTCCTCATTCAAGTCTGTTTTGCCTGTGATAGTAATTAGTGAGTGAAATTTTCTCTTCCCTGTCTAGCTGGCATGGGGGGAGTGACAGAACAGCTTTGGTGAGCACGTGGTGTCCAGCCAGGGCCAACCCTGCTGCTTAGATTTTAGGAATCTAAAATCATCCTGAGGAGATCACACTTTGGATGTGGACTATTCCTTAGCCAGTCCTCAAGACTGATGTCACAGAGCTTAGTGAACATAGTAAAAAAATTTGCACCTCCCAATGAGAAATGTGACTCTTAAAAATCCTGATTGCACACATTTAGAATAAAAATTTCTGACATCCCTTTTCACAAACAGACTGTACAACTTCTGATATTTACTAAGATATTTTATAAACAGTGAAGGACCTAAACAAATAAAGGAATTTGCTGTCCCTGAACCATGGGGGATCAGATAGTCAATCCTTGGCAAGTATTCTTATTCCTCAAAACCACTACATACTCTGAGGTGGCTTAAACCAGAAGCCCCTCTTTACATTAACATATCCTTCCAGGCCCAGCAAGAAATACCCCTCTGCCTTTATAAACTCAGTTATTGAGTCTGTGATAGACAGAAGTGAAGGGAACTACTCTATTTTCAGGTCTGTGTAATCAAACACCATGGGATTCCCTTACCCTCAGTCCTTCTGTCCATTTCACAGTGATACCAAAAAGGGCAGGACAAGTTTTTTCCCAGGAGAAATGTGGGGAGTTTTGATAAAGCTGATAAACCTCACTTAGTGTCTGCCCTGAGTGACGGGGTCTGAATATAGCAATGTCCTTGGATTTGGCCAGCTCTTTCCGGTGGTAGTCAGATGTTAGGTGCAACAAGCCAGCTGGGCATAATCTTGAAGGATCTCAGCAGCAGGAGAGTGGTAGAAGTTCCACAGGGATGAAAGAAAGGCAGCAGAATAACAGAGGTAGGCATCCATCTGGTATTCAGCGTGTATTGCTTCTTGCTGCCTATTTTTTTCTTGACTGCCTCAAGGAAGAGGCTGTCTTGTGAAAAGAGAAATCTGCTGCCAAATACAGGGACAGTGTTGCAGTGAGGCTGAAGAACAGCTAACTGTAAACTGGGGGATGAAAAAGAAGAAGAAAGAACTGTATGGCCTTGAGAAGTGCAGTAATGTAAATGGGATTAAATGTAACAGTACAAAAGTACAAGATCATACACTGAGAAGGAAGGGAATTTCTGCTATAAGCTGGGAGCTGATCAGCCAGAAGTGACTGAGTGGAAGAAAGATGTGGGTGTATGAATCAATCATAGACTGACTCTGAGCAACCAGCATGATGAGGCTGTAGAAAAAGATTAATTCCACACTTGGGAATATCAGAAAGGATATATCTGGCACAGAACTGTGTACTATGTATTTTGTACAGGATTCTGTTAAGGCCTTATGCATATGATTCTGGATGCTTTTTTTTCAGGAAAAATGAGGGAGGAAGAAGGGATTTAAATTAAAGGATGATGGCATTATCACGAGGGGTCTGGATTTGGTCTTTTCCAACCTGTTTCTGAATGAAGGGGAGATGAACAGCTTTGCCATATTAGTATGTATGACTTTTTTCTGAATCCATGTGTAAAGCATGGAATTTCAAGCGTTTGTACAGTATTTTGACTGGGTTGATTTTATATGTCTTTGCAAAGCCTTATTATGCAAAAAAGGTTACAGTTTTTCCTGGTTTGGGGTGAAGCCAAGCCAACTTTCTGTTCAGTGAGAGGCCCTTGCTCACACCTGTTGCTGTGGCAATCAGGGACAGCCGAATTAGTTGTTTACCCTGTGGCAGGGGCACACCTGGACAGGTGGAGGAATAGACAGGTCAGGTGACCCAAACTGACCAACAGGGTGTTCCATCCCGTCTGCCACACTCAGGATGAGGGACCAAAGGGGTCAGGCTGGTTTTTCTTCAGTGTCTCTTTTTTTTCAGTGACTGATGTTTGAGGAGGACGCTGTCACTTTGTCTACATTTCATCCTGATCAGAATGTTCTGGAATCCAGTTCCCATCTGTCACTGAGTCCAGTCTGGAACTTCCCCAGTGCCTGCCTGTGACAGCTGCCTGGGACCTTGATACAATTTTGTATATATTTATATATATACTATCTATTTTCATTATTTCCTTTTTTGTTTTATTATTGATATTTCATTAGTTTAGTTTTTCATAACCTCATAACTCTCTTTATCACTCTTCTTCCTCTCCTTGGAATGAGAGTTGGGGGAGAGCCTCTGTCATCTTGTCATTGGCCAACCTGACCAAAACCATGACACAGTTGACTTTTAGGTAATGCAGATAAAACTAAAGTAAACTCCAGACAACTGTTATAGTTTGAGAAAACCCATAACAATCTATTGTCATTTAGACAATTATTCTATCACCCG
>JAOXJM010000041.1:19045697-19062868 GCA_026413425.1 Tringa solitaria
TGAATAACCCCAGCTCTCTCAGCCTGTCTTCATAGGAGAGGTGCTCCAGCCCTCTCATCTTCATGGCCTCCTCTGGACTCACTGTAACAGGTCCCCAGAGCTGGACATAGAACTCCAGGTGGTGTCTCAGGACAGCATAGTAGAAGGGCAGAATCACCTCTTTTGACCTGTTGGCCATGCTGCTTTTAATGCAGCCCAGGGCACTGTTGGCTTTCTGGGTTGCAAGCACACATTGCCAGCTCCTGTTGATCTTCTTATCCTCCAACACCCTCAATTCCTTCTCCTCAGGGTTGTTATCAATCCATCTCACCCAGCCTGTATTTGTGCTTGGGAAGGACCCTGCACTTGACCTTGTTGAACTTTGTGATGTTTGCACAGGCCCACCTCTTCAGCCTGTCCAGGTCCCTTGGGATAGCATCCCTTCCCTCCAGAGTGTCAACCTCACCACACAGCTTGGTGTCCTCAAAAATATATTCAAACATACGTACCTTGGATTACTCTCAGAAATGGGCTAGGCAGTTAACGATAATGCCAGGAAAACATAACTTACGCTTTGAGAAAAAGGGTAACTATATAGTTGTTGCCATAGTGTTCTCTAGAACAAATGGTGTGGGCAAAATGGATTCATTTAGTATAGTGCCTTTTTCATGAGGTCATTATGGTCCTTCAAAGGTTCCACCTCTCCACAAACCTGGTTTCTCAAATAAAGAGTAGCATGTACATTGAAAATGATTTTCCGGAGGTTGAACTGAGTGATTTAAATTGCATACTGCTGGTTAAACTTGATCAGCATTACTTAAAACAACCGAAAAGCTAATTTGCCCAAGACATTATAACCTCATAGTTAATGAGGCTTGTTTTGATTCTGATGAAAATTTTCTTTTCAGGGCCAGCATGTTAAAATTATTTGAAAGAACACACTTATGGGCCTTTGCCCTGTCTCCTTTAATTAAGCTTTGCAGAGTGAAGCAATCAAAGTATGGTCCAGCATTGTTGTTTGGGTTATTGCTTTTACATCTATTCAGGAATTTGGAACACACTAGAACTATCCTGCTGATAGTAGACCCAGGCTAGTCTTTAAGGCTTCACGCATATGAAGGAAGAGGAGGAGACAAAGCTTGTGGAAGAAAAAAGGATCAGAGGTGCCATTCTCAGGGTGAGGCTGCTGCAGAGTAAAAAGGTAATTTTCACCCCAAATCCTTGCTGAAGGGGAGAAGTAAAGTTATGAGAGGCTTCACCCACAAATTCCATGTATCATTTCTGTTAGTGGAGCAAAGTAGTGAGGAATGTTCATTGTATTTTCTTATGATCTCAAGTACCTGCACTGGAGTTGGCATGACTCACAGGAAACCACTCAGGAATGTGCTCACCACCCTGCCTTGTGGCATATGAGATTTCCTTCAGATACTTTCAGATCATCTCAACTTAATTTGCTTCCTCAGCTCTTAATTGCTTTCCTAAACTGTTGTATATTGATGAAAGTGCTTGTTAAGTACGTGCCAGAGAGAGTAGAAATTATTTATGTACAGCTCATAAAGTTTGTGGATTCCTCTGGACTGTAAAGAGACTACTGCAGTTCTGATACTTCACATAATAAAACATTACCTTCAAAGCCACAATAACTGGAGAACTCAGTAACTTAATAACTTGATCAAGTTTAAAAATAATCTGGGCTGAAATACACCCAGGAAGTTTTATTGGGAATGTTTCAGCATTAATAGATCTGCTGTTTCCAAAGAGTTTAAGGAAAATACTTCAAGCTGTTTCTTTAAGAAACCTTGTCATCTCCTGAAACTTGAAACAAATATTTGACATTTGACCCGGCATGTGACAGAAATCCTCTCATGAGGGTGTCCGTTGCTTTCTGCTTGAAAATATAACTAGGCTCTATCCTTGAAAAGTTATTGGTTTTCACAGTGGAGCAGAGTGGAGAGTTTTGCAGCTTAATTTTCCACAACTTCTTGCTTGTCTCAAGAACATTATTTTCTTAGAGCTCCTCTGTGTCAACAAAACTGGGATAATTCACAGAGCAGTTATACTTCCCATTTGACAGTCAGTCAATGACCAAAGCATAATCCATCCATCTGTAAATCCTTCCGAAGATTTCACAGATAATAATAGGAACATTCAAGTTATACAAAAATTCTTAACTCAGATGCTTCAAATGTCCTAATGTCTAAGCACTTTACTTTCCAAAATGAGTATTATCTTTTCTTTTCATATTGGAAACAGAGATTGAATTCTCTTCCCACACTTGCAAGGGGAAATGCGCTCGCACACACACACACAGTAGATGACATAAAAGATATAGCGATTGTGTTTGATTAATTAAAAGCCTTTAGTTGATACAAAAATCCCATCAATTTCCCTTACTAAAGGGACTGTGAGGTGTGAAAATTAATTAATAGCATGTAGTAAGTTTTATGCCATGCTGCATGCTAGTACCTGAAAAAGTTGTTTTCTTCCAGCTTTTGTTGCATAGGGTGAAGTGAAGTAAGATACCACAAAGGCACATTTAATATTTAAGAATATCTGACAAACTCACTGAAACTGAATATAATATTCTAAGAAACTAATATTCCTTTTTTTTTTTGGTCTCTTTTTACTCTATGGCTTCCTGGTACTGAAAAAATGGGGCTGCTGCTTTGCAGCTTTCCCTTCAGTGGGCACAAATAACATTATTGCATCACGTATCAAAGTAACTGCCTACAGTGGTCCTTATGATATCCCTAGTGATAGGGTTACCTGTTTGATTGTGAAGTCATTGCTAGCCTTGTAGGAGAAGAAATTTGCATTTCCTTTATGTCTCTGGCAACAAATATATGTATCTGAACGTCACAGATGATTTACGTGGGCTGGTTTATCATGACAGCAAATTAAAAGCATTGACTCAGTTTACCATAAAAGCCATATCTGGCTTTAAACACAGTTTTGCTGTCCGCAAGAAGCATTCAGAAAACAATTTATTCTTACAGTCAGGACATGAATACATATAATAGACATACATATAATAACTTATCATATGTGCATGTCATGTGTTCTATTGTATACCCATGCTGTGAGCATGCCTTTATATAATTAAAAAGAAGCATCACAAAGATTTGAAAATGTCATAGATAGCAGGTATATTCACGTATAATCTTCACATCAATTATTTGATGTTTATATAGCAAAAATCTGTTCACTGTCATCATTTTTATACTCATGTAAAGTTCGATTATCTTCCCAGAGAACAGACTGAAATGAATTGGAAACAGGACTGGACTCACAGCCCTTCCATACCAGTCAACCTTTTATCTCCCAACTTCCTTGAAGGAAAAAAGATAAATATTTTCATCAGTTATTGCATCTAAGTTAAATAAGAATTGATTTTCCAAAACAAATCTATTGTCACTTATCAGGCACATAACTAATAGATACTTTTACACAGCTATAATTCAGAAAGCACTCAATTATGTTTCACAAAACGCAAAGCCTATTACATTTATATTGAATCATTTTGTGATACACTTCATTTAAAATATCACTGCATTTGTTTTTTTCTGTAGAAACGGATTTTATGCATTCTTTTTAGAAGATTTGAAATAGGAAGTCCTATCTGTACAGCTCACAGAGGAAATATCCTGAGGGAAATTTATTGCATAGCAGGCTTTCCCCTAAACATTACCTGAATTTTGTAAGGTATTTATGATGGCGTGTCTTCCTTTTGATTTTTTTCTCATAACTGGAATCACAGAATCACAGAATCTGAAGCCTTATCTCAGACCTGGACGCAGCAAAGAAGTTAAAGGGTACTTGTTGGGGATTGTGTATGTGTGGGTGTCTGTGTAAGCCCCCAAGATTTGCTATGGTGAACAAAAATAGTCTCAGTAGAGAAGAAAATCACCTGGAAATAGTGTTTTAATTCTCTTGTCAAACCATTATTTTAAAATTCTGTTATGGAGCTGTTGGCAGGAGGCAAAGTATCGAGTCAAGTGCCATCAATACATGATGGTTGGGCTGAACCTGTTCCCAAGAAGTTCAAGGAGGTGAAGTCCTACATGGTGACTTTCCCAGCCCATTTTGCATTTCCAGACTCTTCCCATTTTCAGATCAATGGGGCTGGAAGAGATGTGTTCTAGCTGAATACATCTTTACATCTACACATTTATCTGAGTTAATATTCAACTATCTAGTATATTAGTCTAACATAAATACCAACAGGATTGCCACTGAGTATATAATGCTTGATACGAATACAGCTGAAGAAATCCTTTCACACAGAATGTGTCAACATGTTGTTTGAGATGCTACTTTGTACCTAGGAGTACTGCCCAGATACAAAAGTATATGGAGATGTCTAAACACCTATTCCTTCCAATGAGAGTTTTGTGCCCAAATAAGATTAGGTACCTACATTTTGGATCTCTTCCCTCATGTTATTAAATAATACTTTAAATACGTGTTTCATGTACATTTGGAACTTTGTGCTGTGTCATCTGCTTTTACTTATTTCTATTTCAAAAACAAAAGAACTTCATTAATGTTTCCACACAAATAATTTATCTACCTTTTCTTTTAATGCCTTTTCATTGAACATGTTCTGCCTGATATCAATACTTTCAAGTTGCAATAGGGACAGCTGGTACAGAATAAAACCCACAATTCTTACATTTTCAGGGAAGTATCAGGAATTCCACATCACTTGAATTAAGTTCACTAGGTGTTCAAACTTTTCTTAGTTTTCATATTCATTGACAACTTTTAAATGCTTGGAGTCACACATTTAAAAGTTCTTCAAGGCTTCTTGATTTTGACCAACCCGTATTCTGAAAGGAAGCAAGAGGTGGCACTTACCATGTCCTTTGAATGAAGGGAAGAAAGAACGTCAGACCTTCGTGATCTGAGCAGATTACTCATTAAACTTGACAGAAGCAAAGAGGTCAAGACATTAAAGAATGACATTGCCACAGGGAAGTTACATTTTTACAGAACCAATTTGCTCATTCCTACCTGGGATGAGCCCCTGTAAGTTTTGCTGCCTCAGTGAGGTTTCAGGTGACTCCACTTTCTGTCTATCACAGCATTGAGCATTTCATGTCAGGTCTTGTGTTGCAGACCTACACCTTATAATGAGTTTCTTGAATTATTCTGTCTGGTTTCATAAATCAATAAAGACGGAGTATTCCACTGATTTCCTGGTATATTTGCTACTGAGATCTCACAGGTCAGAGGGAGCCATGAGGTCTGAATAAAGCTGGAGAGAACAGCAACAGAAATGGTTAGAGGCCTTCAAAATCTCTTTATGAGGAAAGATTATACTTAACCTAATGTATGCCTGAGCAAAGACAGATAACATTTGTAGTATTTTAAAGATGAAAGATCCAGGAGTATCAGGAATTAAGTGAGACATAAAGGCATAGGGAAGAGAATAAAAGCAAGTTAGTTAAAATGAAACCTTAAAACTCTCGTGAATTTGAAATGATCACTTGATGTTGTGCTTACCCAGAGCTCATTGTGGAATTAGTGACTGAAACATGTTATGATCTAGATGGTGTCAGAAACACACTTGTTTGGAGACTTTGGAACTAGTCTGTAGTCTGAAAATTCCTTTCACACACAGTAAGCTGAATGTCATCACAAGCAATCTGTGTGCTGATACTACATCCAGACTACATCTTAACACCATTAGATATTTATTACTTTAAAGAAGAGATATTTTTAATTGGAATTTTTGCTGCCTCTTTTCATTATTAAATGACTTTGAAGATTATAAAAATAAGATATATTTATTACTAACAGGAAAAGTAATCCATGAGTGCTGTGGCTGATACAATAATAAAAGCCAGCAATAATGCAACATTCCTCTAGTGACTTTCATCACAGGATTCCAAAGTACTGTGGTGCATAAACATACTACTGAGAAAACGCAGAAGTTATTCTGGGCCAGCACTACTGCTAACAGCTTTTAGGAGGGGAAGTAATTAATAACTTCTTTAATTGAAACTGCAGGAAACATTAGGGAGAGAGAATATAATTAGCCAACTTGGAATTTAGCCAGTGACCTAGCATTAATGCATCCTCACTGCTAGGAAAAGTGCCATGGGATTGTCTATAACGTCACTCCAGTTTCATTTCTTATGGAAAGACAAAGTTCACAATGTCCTCCTGTAACTTCTAGGAAAATTTTGAGAGACTTTAATTTCAGGACAGGCCAGAAACTCAGTTACTATGATGGTAAGACAGTTCCTAAGACATGCTTAATAATGTCTGAAAGTCAAAAAGAATTGGATCAAACGAAAAGAAATTTGACAGATGCATTCATCCTTTTTATCTGTAATTCAGTTTATTATCTGTCAACACCAGTAATTGTCTCTTTGGAATCCCTCTCAAATCAGAAAGATTTCTTTTACTTAGCTAGAGGTCTTAATGCACACTAAGACATGAAATAAATTTAATGATTTTGATAAAATATTTCTTTGTTGTCTTTCTCTGTCTAGTTCAGAGCCTTCTGTTGCTCTGTCTTGAAGAACATTTTTGATACTGTGGTTGTCTCAGAAATGCTGTGCTGCATGTCATATCCTGGCATCAGACCCTGCATTGTTTGCCTGCCAGCTGACTTTTTAATGTAACAATCTGAATATGAACTGATTTGCTTTTTAGAAGACCAAAATGTGAAACGTTTGGCTGACTGTGAAAGGCACATCTTTCCCAAACTGGTGAGACAGATGTTTTCACAGGTTGTCATATTTTGCCTTTTTTGCTCCTCTGTCAGTAATGTTATGATCTCTGATTCCATCCATGTGGATGGTGAAGCTTGTTCCGAAGGCCTGGGGCAGATTTCATGTCTACCATTTAAATGAGAATAAAACCAAGAACTCCAGATTCTGATGCCAAAATGTAAATTAAGAAAACAGGCAAAGAACTGTTTATGGATGAGACAAATCTGGGCTTTTTGTGAGGGAGAAAGCTGACAACAGGGCTGAGGGATCCGCTATGCCAGCGCATGTCCTCAGCACAAAGGAGTGTAGAAAGCAGGAGCTGAAATCTCCTACTGGTGCCTGGGATATGCTTTTTTCTTGCTTGGTGGAGGTGAAGATGAGGAAGGGTCACACTGCATCTTAGTAGGCGGCTTGACTCCTCTTGCCTGGCAGAGTAGTATGGGGTGATCCAGAAGATATGCGGCTTGAGCCCTGCTCTTTAGCTGAACAAGGCAAACAACATGCGAATATGATCAGTTCCTGGGGCTCAGCGGGGGCATGGATCCTGCAGCCCAACCTCCTGATTGAATCTACATGTAGAATGGAGCTGCGGGGAACACTCAGGTTGTCACAGTAGAGGCAGGTGATGGCTGCTTCCAGGAGTTCCTTGCTTGTTATCCTTCATCCCACCAGATGTTTTCTCCAACTTGTTTGATGAAGTACAGCAGAGTGAAGTACCTCTCCCAAAACATATATAGGTCTTCCCTGGCAGCACCCCTGTTAGTACCACTGTCTAGCAGAGCAAGATGAGATCCCTTCATCTTTCCAATTCTTGGGAAGAATCAGATTAGCTACCACATCCTAGAGCATAAAAAAGGGGAATACTTTTACTACGGTGTTTTTTTAGTCTTGGAAGAAAAGTTTGTGACTGAATCCATTCTTTTTTAACTGAGATCAATTCCCGTTATCTTCTGAGGATGTGAAATGATGAGAACAGATACATTTGTGCACTTCAGTCTCATTCTCAGCTGGAAGCAAATGCTATTATTTGTCATGTCCTAGCTGAGCTGGGAGACAATTTTTTCCAGTGTTCCTTCTCTGGTCCTAAAGGCTACAGAGGTGGTTAGTAGTTAGAAACAGCATATTAAACAAGCTCAGTTGTGACTTGTTATTCCATTCTTATTTCCCCTTAGATGGGCTGGATGGCCACAGAGCAGGGTGCAGCAGGGAGCAGTGGGAAGGGGAGTGGGGAGAGCTGTAGTCCTGACCTTCAAGCCCAAGACAGCAGACAAGCAGCTGGGAATAACATGAGCACTCCTTTGTGGAAGATATATAGATAGTTACATACATGGGTAGGTACATAGATAGATATCTGATGGAGGGCTTATGCCCCAGGGCATAAGCAATCCAGGAGGTTCCTGGAATTCTCCAAGGATAACTTCCTTCTCCAAGTGGTGGAGAAGCCATCGACAAAAGGTGCCATGCTGGAGCTTGATCTCACCAACAAGGAGGGGTGGCTGGAGAATGCGAAACTCAAGGGCAGCCTTGGATGCAGTGACCACGAGATGGTGAAGTTCAAGATCCTTAGGGCAGTGAGGAGGGTGCACAGCAAGCTCACTACCTTGGACTTCAGGAGAGCAGACTTTGGCCTCTTGAGGGACCTGCTTGATAGAACACTGTGGCATAAAGCCCTGGAGGGGAGAGGGGCCCAAGGAATCTGGTTAGTATTCAAGGACCACTCCCTCCAAGCTCAGGAGTGACGTATCCCAACAAAAAGGAAATCCAGCAAAAACACCAGGAGGTCTGCAGAGATGAAAAAGGAGCTCCTGGAGAAACTCAAACAGAAAAAGGAATCCCACAGAAGGTGGAAGCAAGGACAGTTAGCCTGGGAGGAATACAGAGACCTTGTCTGAGCAGCCTGGGATCAGGTTAGGAAAGCTAAAGCCCAGATAGAGTTAAATCTGGCCAGTGATATCAAAGGCAACAAGAAAAACTTCTATAGGTACGTTGGTGATAAAAAGAATGCTAGGGAACAGGTGGGCGTCTCTGGAAGGAAATGAGAGACCTGGTCACCTGGGATATGGACATGGCTGATGGTACTCAATGACTTCTTTGCCTCCTGCAAAGTCTTGCACGTGAGTTGGAGCAAACCCAAGAAAAAATCCAAGCTGGGTGGAAAATGGATTAAGAGCAGCCCTGAAAAGAAGGACTTCAGAGTGTTGGCTGATGAGAAGATGAACAGGAGCTGACATCATGCACTGGCAGCCCAGAAAACCCACCACATCCTGGGAGGCATCAAAAGCAGCGTGGCCAGCAGGGTGAGGGAGGTGATTCTGCCCCTCTGCTCCGCTCTGGTCAGACCCCACCTGGAGCACTGTGTCCAGCTCTGGAGACCCCAACATAAGAAGGACATGTACCTGTTCAAGTGAGTCCAATGGAGGGCCACGAAGATGATCAGAGGGTGGGAGCACCTCTCTTATGAAGACAGGCTGAGAGAGTTGGGCTTGTTCAGCCCGGAAAAGAGAAGACTTTGGGGAGACCTTGCAGTAGCCTACCAGTACCTGAAGGGGATACAGGAGAGATGGGGAAGGACTCTTTATCAGGCAATGTAGTGATAAGATGAGGGGTAATGGTTTTAAATTGAAAGAGGGGAGATTAAGATTAGACCTCTGGAAGAAATTCTTTCCCGTGAGGGTGGAGAGGCACTGGCCCAGGTTGCTCAGAGAAGCTGTGGCTGCCCCATCCCTGGAGGGCTTCAAGGCCAGTCTGGATGGGGTTTTGCACAACCTGGTCTAGTGTCCCTGCCCATGGCAGGGGGTTTGGAACTCTATGATATTTAAGCACCCTTTCAGCTCTAACCATTCTATGATTCTGTATATAAAGACAAATAACTAGCTACCTTGCTAGATGGATAGTTGAATGGAAGGATGGATGGATGGATGGATGGATGGAGGGAGGAAGGTAATTAGAATGAATGATGGTATAACAAACTGGATACTCTCTGGTAATAATATATGAATAATATGCCTATTTTTCAAGTGTTTTTTTTTTTTTAAATTGTCAGATAAGTCTCACTACATGAATAAAAGTTATTAATTTTTTCTGGTGTTGAAAGGAGTTGTCATGACAGTGTATTTGATCCAATGGAGATTTCTAGAAGGATCTACAAAATTCATCTTAAATTTAGAATAATTCTTCACTGAGAGAATTAAGAGCACCATTTCTTCATTGCTTGGCTATTAACTCTATCTGTGTAACAACAGTGGACAGCAATTCAATTTTCAGTTCTGTGTAATAATAGCAGTGATCCCTGAAGCATACTCCTGTGCATGAATTCTTGTATATGGATGAATTCTTGTTCATAAGAAAAGCAGAACTCCCATCAATTTCCATAAATCAGTTGTGTTACCTATAGAAATACACACAAATTTGTAAGCTCCTGAAAGGTTACCACAGAGGTCTGCAACATTCCAAGTGAATGAGACTTATACTACTGATGTCAAGGAGTGCATAGTCAAATCTCAAGTCAGTCAAACCCCATGATAATTTCCTAGGGAGTCTGCACCTGCATTTATATTTTTACATGATTACCTTGATCTCAACAGCACCTAGCTCCATTATATCAATCAGCATAGTCTTTGCTGGCCATCTTATCCCCAAAAATAATGTAGAAGAAGAGGTAATCCCTCACACCAAAGCTGTTAATGGATTTCCATAAGAGAGATAATACTTTGAATTAGAATAAAAGCTTTTTATCTTTTAAAGAAGACATTTTACAAGACAATGTCTTGTAAATATTGATGTAAAACCATCACCAGAATAATTCTGTTGAAGTCAGTGAAGTTATAATTTGTATGAATTTTACTTCAGTGCTTGGAAATATCTTTCCTGTAATTTTACTGCCGAAACAGATTTAGTAACGAACTACGTTTGCAACACACATAATTCTTCCAAGGGATTGTAAGAGCTGTTCATTCTGAACCCTAAGGGGTCTTCAACTTATTAACATAATTGCCATGGCAAGCATAAGTCCAGTTGGTTTACATCACGTTGGAGTGCATTATTGTTTCTTAAGGTTTCACTGAAATCACTTTGCAAGGTTTCACATTGTGACAATGTTACCCATATTAGTTGGTCTTTCTGCTGGGTATCTGAGCACGTTTCCTGCTTCTGAACCTCAAAGGAGCATCAGTCTCGTCATTTGACGGGAAAGGAGATTACTGCTTTTTTATGATTTCATTGAAATCACAAAGAAAGGAATCTAAAATTTTAGGAAGCTGGCTTTCAGGTCCAAACAAGATATATTTAAATTATTTATATTAAAGGAAAAAACTATGGTAAATGCTAGTCATTTTACATGACAGAATAAGCATGCTATGTAGAGGCAAAATATTACTTGTATATAAGCCTCAGGTACAACATCAAGAAGGAGGAATAAAAAAAATCATTAAATGTGCTTGCATGGCCTTTAAGCAAATGTGTGTGAGATGACAGTCAGCCTCATTTATCCACTCGACAGGGACATAGAGAGCCAGGCCATTTTGTCTTCAGTCCCCAAACTGGCTGTCAGTCAAATCTATGAAATAAATGAACAGATTTTTAACTATCAACTGTGTACACACACAAACACACACACACACAGAGAATGTTATTGCTTTTGAGTAGGAGATGTCTGGTTCTTTCTTTGTGGAGGTAATAATGACTCAAAGAAATTGTGTAAAACTGTGAAACACTAAAGCTTGTGCCAGTAGTAGAAAAAGCTTACTATGTATTATTGGAGCTTCTGATAGCTATGATTTCGGTTCCAGGCACCAGTATAGGACAGGACAAAGTGTGAAGCTAAAATGTACATCTGGAGGTCAATTCTAGTCCACATTTTATTCTCTACAATTTAGCAAAAAATACTTTTTCATTTTCCAGCCTCAGTGCTGCAATCTCTTATCAGAGGGATGAAATTGCAAAAAGGAATTAGCGCTTACAGTTTTGGAAACCTTAAATGAACAATGCTGGAATTAGAAACTAATGTAAAGAGCAAAGGAACTAATTAGAAGTTACAGTGGTGTGGATCCAGATTTAGATTTGTCACGACGGGTGATTTAGACTGCTTAAAGAACCACTGTCAAAGTTACCAGCAAAAGTGGTTTTATTAAAATATGATGTTGTAAAAACGTAAGTTAACGAAGTTTGATGGTAGGGTTCGCTCTATTACTGTGTTACACAAAGAATATAACAATGACTCAAAACTACCAAGAGAGTGCTCCTTTTTGAAACAAGCAGACTGTGGCTTTGATGTAGTGAGTTCTAGAAAAACCCAAGTTTGACTGGTCCTGCCAGGTGTTTAGCTGCACTCAGCCCCTAAAATAACCATGTCAAGTGGAAAATTCTTGCCCAGGAAACATGCAAGACATAAGCTGAGGGCCCTCGATTTTTCTCAATAGACTGGTATTTGAAATGGAATTTAAGCAAGATCATTCATGAGACTCTTTCCTCCCATACCTTCTAATCATATATATGGAGATAATTACCTGCCTGCCTGAGTCCCCTATTGTCATTACTGTTGTTGCCTTAGCTGTATCATTTGAAAGACAACGTGCTATTCTCCAGTAATTCTAAGCACAGAACCTACTAAATGCTATAGTAGTTACATACTCTTGGTTTCCATCCTGTTATATGTACAATGTCCTATTATTTCAAAAAAGAGATCAAATAGCTATTTCCACTAACCCACCCCTTATCCCTGGGGCATTTGAAGAGCTATTGGATTTTGAAGAACAGGATGATCAGCTTTTATATCATCTTTGACAATATACTGAGAAAGAATAACTGTTTTATTATCTGCAATCAACAAATCCTCCCCATTAGTATGGCCCTGGAAAGAGCACTAAATGGGTTGTCATTGGAGGTGTTTGAAATTCCATGCACAACATTTTCGCTGTGCTTTCCCAGTTGTAACATTTTATCAAATAAAAGGCTCACATAGCGTGTTGTACAAGGAACGATGATTTAATACTGTGTAGTTTGTTGACACCTTTCAAATCTTACTTTATATGTCAGTCTAGATAGTAGCTTAAGAAAGAATATGTTATGAGTTTCCTTATCCACTTTTTCCATTTCTTCTAAAATATCTTGAAAACCAGTAAGAAAGAAGCTGACCTTCGTATCTACAAGTTTGTATCTCATTGGGTCAATATTAGTGGATGTTAGGTTCCCCATTGCATCATGGAAGGTGGGGTGGCAAGGTAGTCTTTGGATATAATCTTTATTTACTTGTTAATAAAGGTCCCTCAAGTCAAATAGGACAGATGGCTTTCCAGCAACTAATATTCCTAGAAATATATAGATTATATATATATATAGGTTATATATAATCTAGTTTTTGCTATATACAGGATGTCAGTATAGTCACAGTGTCCCAGAGAAAAATAACTGTGAACATTAGATAGGCAATAAAGCAGAGTGGAAAGTGAAAACACTAGCACCAAAACCTGCTCCTTAATGCTTTCCAAATAACGGAAACAGACAAACATCACTCTCCCTCAAAACATTCCTGAAAAACAGGTGAAAAAATTAAAAACAGCACCGAAGTCAATAATATTTGCTGCAGGGCTTTTGGTGAGCCTTTTCTCAGGTTAGAAGGCCAGATATTCTGTAGAATGCTTGGAAATGAATTATGCAGAGCTAAAAATGCTGAACACCTATGCAGATCCATGTTTTGGGATATTATGAGCGGTCACTGTTAGCAGAACCTTAGCACTGAGTGCTTGAAGATGCTGACATATCCAACTCCAACCCACGCAGCTAGAAAATCTGTCTTGTTAATGCCGATAGATACAGTTTTATTTTTTAAATCTGCCCTGTGGTAATCCTAATGAAAAATTGTGAGTGAGAGAAGAGGCTGGCTCAAGTATGGCTTTGAGATTGAAAAAAATCACTGTGAGTCCAGATTGATGTATAGCAGCAGGATTGCATGGGAGACCCAAAGATCAGAAGCAAGACCAAAGCTTATTTGCCTTTGTGCTTTTAAGTACTAAGTTTTAATCAGTAGCACGTTCCCTAACCTATACGTATATGACATACACACATCTATTAAATCCATACATTTTCTCTTTTTCTTCTCATTCAAGAACTGATATTAGCCAAAAAACCCCTGTCTGAGACACAAAATTAGCATTGTCTATTAAAAAAGAGAATGGTTTGCATGATACTACAGCCTTATAGAAAGTCTTCCTTCAGGCAGCCGTGGCGGGAGGCAGAATCACAAGAGGGGGATCTTGTCCTTTGCTACTGGCTAAGGCTGGGTTATTGATTCACTCCATATATACCTAATAAAACACTCCTCTACCCTTCACATGCTGAAGTAAATAACACAGTAACCTTTGACCCTCCTCCCCCTGAGATGAAAACTCGTTATGTACTATTGCAGGTATTTCATTCTGAAGGAATTGAGAAAAGCCTGAACAATCCAGACTTTTTCCAAGCGTGATTCCTACCGCTTATTGCATAGATGCGGTTTACCTTTTACTAGCAAAATAAATAAATAAAGCCACACACTGTAAAATACTTATAGAAAATAATCACCGAAGGGGAGAATTGTGTATGCAAGTTGGTTGCCTAGACGAGGAGTGCAAATTACCTCTGTTGGAATGGGAGTTGCCTCTGTGGCAGCTTCAGAAGCCAATATAGTAATAACACTTTGTGCTTGCACAAAAGAGCACCTTTCATTAGGCAGTCTCCAGACCTTGAGAAAGCTCATCTAACAAAATCTCCCACCAACCTTATGAGGTAAGTAGCAATATTTCATGCATTTTTAGTACTAATTGGAACTCCATGCTTTTGTTCCTGTAATTTGTGATTTTTCTCTTCATCCCACATTGGAAAGAGAAGTCAACATTTTAAAATTGTCTGCGAGAAAGGTTACAAGAAAAAGTTCTTCTGGAAATGTTCTTCTGACACGTTTAATTGGCTGGTTTTGCTTTTGTTTGTCTTTACACAATACAATTAGATAAAACACCAACAATCAAAACAGCTGAATTAAAATACTTTTTTTTATTTAAAAAAAGATAGTGTTGTTGAAACAAAATATATTGCCATTATAAAAATATTTCCTCCTTCCAAATCTACAGATGTAATAATTTGCGATAAAACATTTTGATTCCAAGTTGACATATATCTATACCCATATCTATATAACCTAGATCTATACCTATGTAGCCTGTATCTATATGGCAATATATGCATCTGGCATGCACTTTTCAAGAGGATGACTGCTGTGTTATGGGTAACCGCCTTCCTGCAGCAGTGTGGTCATAGCACTGTGGAGCCCACTGGTAACTCCACACTGACTCTGTTGGGTTTAGGTTATGTCATTTGGGGAAAACTGACTAACACTTGAATCTTACCAACCACATTTGCCATGCCCTTCTCTCACTCCTCTTCAGCCCATCTTCTGGACAACAACGGGCGCCAAAAATGCAGGGGTTAATCACAAAACATAGAAGTATACTCCAACTCTGCAACATTTTACTGTGTGCTGTGGTTTTTACCATAGGATAAAACCTGAAGGCTAATGAAAGTCATTCATATCTGTCAAATCTACATGAGGGCAAAAGCTTCCTTTGCAGGATATTTCCTTTGCCTGTTCATATCATTGAGTTAAGCTGTCTTCTGTATTTTTTATCTTTTTCTGTGCCAGTCTTTCAACACCATTTGATTAATAACCAGTCAGTGCCATGTCATTAGACCTCTGCTTGTTAGTTCATCTGGCATGTGCGATCCATAGATATTTAAGTGTACAGTATAAGAAAAGACAACAGTTATCATATGTGCCCTGGGAAGTGTTATATGGTTCTTTTTAAGGAGAGGACTGTTTTGTCAGTGCCTGCTAAGTAACTGCAGAAAGGTAATAAAAAATTTTAATATTTTATACTTTTTAGACATATTTATCATATCAATTGGATTTTTATTGCTGGTGCTCTGATTTTTTTCCAGTTGTCATTCATCTAATTCACAGCAGTGGCCACCCAAATTGCTGTAGTTAATATGAGAGCCAGATTGCTTTACCTGTCAACATTGTGCTTTTGTCTTCATTCTAAATATCATTCAGCCCTAAGAATATTGTCTCTGCAGATGCAGACATGAGTAGGAATACCAACAGAAATTAAATGACATTTTACCACTTTTGAGATTGGATGCGATTTCTTTTTAAGAGATGATTGCACTTTCTACACATATTTCATCAACTGGCATCTCTATTGCTTCCTGATCTAACTTCCCCTGAAGTCAATGATAATTTTTCAGAGACTTCATACAAGGCTGGATTAGGCTCAATATGATTGATAGAAAGACATTCATGAAATACAATAAATTTAACAGTTATGTTGACAATCATATTGCCTTAGTAGATCTTAGATGCTTAAGGAAATAATAGGTATCTAAATAGAAGAAAGCACTGATCCTTCTATTGTAGTACCCTGCTCCTGGCAATGAGCATTAGATCCAGAAGGAGATATAGTCAGGATTCTGCCTGTTGAGCAGGAGTGTAGCTATTTACTCCTTGACTCTTACAAGTCTGTGCATATGCAATCTATGGAGAAAAGAGGGTGAATGTTTCTGTTCTCACTACAATTTTCAGTTACTGTTTTTACTAAAGATCATAAACCAATCAGAATTATCACTCTAAGAGTAATTGAATGTGGTGAGATTAACAGATGGAGTAGATTGCATGTACAGAGGAACTGTCTTTCATTCACTTGTAAATTTTCTGTATTCTGGATTTGCTGCCTACTATAGGAGATCAGGTTCGAGACCATCCAAGGAACCTGTATGTGCATAAGTCCATGGGACCTGATGAGATTCATCTGTGGGTCCTGAGGGAGCTGATGGGTGAAGTTGCCAAGCCACTATCCATCAGATTTGAGAAGTCATGGCAGTCTGGTGAAGTTTTCTGCTGATTGGAAAAGGGAAAACATAACCCCCATTTTTTAAAAGGGGAAAAAGGAAGACCCGGGGAACTACAGGCTGGTCAATCTCACCTTTGTCCTCAGCAACATCATGGAGCAGATCTTCCTGGAAACCATGCTGAGGTACATGGAAAATAAGGAGGTGATTGGTGACAGCCAACATGGCTTCACCAGAGGCAAGTCTGACAAATTTGGTGGCCTTCTACAACGGGATTATAGCATTGGTGGATAAGGGAAGAGCAACTGACATCATCTACCTGAACTTGTGCAAAGCATTTGACACTGTCCTGCACGACATCCTTGTCTCTGAATTGCAGAGACACGGATTTGATGGACGGACCACTCAATGGATAAGGAACTGGCTGGATGGCCACACTTAAGGAGTTGTGGTCAATGGCTCAATGTCCAAGTGATAACCAGTGATGAGTGGCATTATAAACATGACTAAAAACTACCTCAGGGTAGGTAATGAGACTGGTGCTGTTCAACATCTTTGTTGGTGATATGGACAGTGAGATTGAATGAAAAGAAA
>JAOXJM010000041.1:19069941-19090288 GCA_026413425.1 Tringa solitaria
AAGGCCAGGCTGTATGGGGCTTTGAGCAACCTGCTCTAGTGAGAGGTGTCCCTGCCAAGGCCAGGGGGATTGGAACGAGGTGATCTTTAAGGTCCCTTCCAACTCTAACCATTCTATGATATGATATGAATAAAGATGGCATATTATATTTCATTTTAGGAAGGGGAAGATCATCTATCATCTAACAAGAACCTTTCAATCCACAGTATCATTCACTGCAACTCTTGCAAAACTCTGAATACCTTTAAAGCTTAGATGTTTTACCACACAAGACACAAACCCATAAGCAAAACTCAAGAGAATAGATAAAGGCCTGCAGAAATAACACCAAACTACTCATTTTGAAATTATGTGTTCGGTTTTTAGGAAGTAGTTGACCATATAAAAAGTGAATTTATGGGAAAGCAAGGAGAAGATTCACTGATGGTCATGTTACCAAAAAAAGAGAATATTTTTGCATATTAGTTGTAAAATATTTCCATGAAATTTCAAGTAACCTACTCAATTAACTGGTAGCTGAATTCAGTACAAATATTAACTTTTTGTCCAAAGGACTCAAGTTCTTTGAGTTAAAGTCAATAATTTACATGAAAATCTTGTTTAGTGGAGCTAGTTTTTTACCAACAGCTGATATCAATAGGTTCTGGAGTTTTTTACGCTAATCTCTTTTTCCCAGTGTATGCCTTTTCAGATTTAACTAGCATTGAAAATGCATTGTCTTCAAACCTGTGTTGTCTATTCCAAAGGCCATTGCTAAGAAGAAGTTTTCAGATTTATGCATTAGAATTCTTCTGCTTTTCCACTTATAGCACTGAATAGTTGTGAAATATGGTATTGATTTTAATAATTATAACGTGGCTGCTTTCAGAATTGTTCTCGTCTCTCTTACCTTAGCTGACCAGTTAAATGACTGAGTTAGGCACATCTTTCTTTTAATTTGTCTAATCAAAACATGCTTCTGCATTTACCATATTTTAAATCGTTTTTCTGTGCTTTGATTTCTAACCAATGGAATATCCTCTCAAGGGCAAGTGAGCCTGAAAATCTAATTGCTGCTTGCACATTTCCAGGCCTTCCTGTCTGCAGTGCTGCCTCCTGCTACTGAAGCTTTGCCGTTTGCTCAGCTGTATCAAATAGATTGCAATTTACTTTGTGTAGCTTACTGTCTATAAACTTAGCTATATAAAAACAGGAAGGGTGATATTCACTATTATTGTATGAGTACCTGCTGCGGTATGAGGCGGTCTGGAAATCACAGTGAAACCTTTGGAGTCTTTTTTTAAAGAGAAGGTACTATATCAAATATAAACAGCTGCTGCAATTATGGAAGGCAGAATTCGGTTTGCAAGAGCTGTTGAGCTTTGGAGCACAAGCCAATTACCAGCAGGAGTCACAAATTGTTCTGCCTGGAACAATTATCTGAACTATATGGGAGGTAACAGGAATTTCCATCCTAAAACATTTTAAATTCTTTCAGTTCTGAGGGAGGCAGTTCCTGACCTAGCAATTCCAACCATTCCAAGGCACTTATTTAGCCAGAGCTGTACAGCTACGGACTGCAGCCCACAGTCACTGAAAAAATAATCAACCAGTTCTGGTATTACACATCCCACAGAAATCTGGAATAAACTCTGTACCACGTGAAGACAACTCAGGGGCTATCTCCCTTCAGCTCCACAGTTTCCAATTAAGCTCTTTTCATGTAGTGGCGGTACTGGCCTCTTGTCCTAAAACCAAACTGTGGTCTTGAATTCAGCCTTTGCTTTATTTCTTGTGTTCCTATAGTAAAATATGGGTGGTTTTCACGTTATTTTCCTCTTGCACTGAAATAAATCGAACAGCAACAGACAGGATAGCAGACCTGAGCCAGAGCCTAGGTGTGTTCAGAACCCCAGAACCCCCTTTTCCTGGTTCTTGTCCTCCAGGGTACGGAACAAGATATGTTGGTGTTATTTCTTTACAAGACAGAGAATTCTATATGGCTTAGTACTGTACGGGAGCAACGTGCCCATCAGGAAAAGGATCCATTTCTGTCACAAGCCCCATGACTATTAGTGGAAGCTCATTTTCTGGCAGGCCATGGAGGAGCACACCTGCCAGGGTGGACAGGGAGGTCTTTGCCACAACATTTATACACATCTATAGATACCCTTGCCCAGACTTCTCTGTTTCCCTGGGCCTTTATAATGTACTTCCTAATGTCTGGCATGCAGCTTTACCTCCTGAACAGCATCTACAGGGTCCCTGTGTTTTTGCTGTCCCAACCAAACCTGCAAGGCTTAGTCTGAAAACTTGTGTCACGTCGTCTTCTGTAACTGCCCTATGGAGCCTAATATTAATGGTAATAATGCATTGCTTGCTGTTTGAAAAATGCAAGTGGTGGCAGTCACCACAGGGTAATTGAAAGCAAAGTACATCAAATATTGGTGCAGTTCAGAAGAATCAGTTTAGGGAGGGCTGTAGAGCCGCATATTGGGACTGCACAATTCAACACTTTGACTACAGAGATCCATTTCAGAGATTTTCAATTATTTTCTTTTCTTAGTGAATTTATGACCTTTGAAAAGCTCCATGCTGATGGCCACAGAGATGGAAATCCTTTATTCACAAAACAAGTAGTGGCAGTACCAGCTTTCTAACACTAATGTGCCTCAAGTGCAATTAAAGAAATTATTGCAGCCTTTACCTGCTTTCATGACTTTGCTGGGAAATTAGCAGGCATGCTGATAAGAGACAGACAAGTGTTTTCTTTTCCTTAGGTGAATACATATTCAGTATGAGTAAGATTAAGATCATCACATGCATCCATGCAGTAGGCTACAGCCATCATATGATGGAAATTTCTAGCTGATATGGACCCGAACAAAATTTAAACAGTAACTTACACCTGAAAAGGCTACCCTTGGTAGTGCTAGAAATCTCCTATAAGTAGCTCAGGACAGAGGTGATGCTTGTGACTCCAAGAAGTTGTTAAGCCCTGTACTAAAGGCAGGGCTAGAATTAAGAACAGTATCAAAGATAAAAAAAAAGAGGAAATGTGACATATCAAATACTTATTACATCTTAACATTTCCATTAATGAGACGTTCAGTGGGGAAAAAAAAAGTACGTTTACAACAGGGAATCTGTAAAGATTTTGAAATTCACTATATGTGCAACATGTATAATACATAGTATATGGGACATTCTGTAAAGAAAAACATTCAAATGCACATGGAGCAATAAGACTTTAGATAGTGTGTGCATCTATCTATCTATATACCTAAATATGTATGCAAAGATCTAGGGTGCTTAGTTCAACCAAGAAGCTGCTATTCAAAACCTCCTGAGCGAAATTAGTTACCTCCCACTGTGATAAATGAATGTGGATGCAGGGAGGTGCTTCTACACCTGGTGGCACTAACAGCAGCCTTTCCTCTGCATGTTTTTTTCTCTGAGCTCTTTGCCTGCATGAACATCCATGGTACAGTCGAACATCTAGGTCACCTTTAAATCTTTAAACAATGAGACTCCCTAAACAGGAACAGTTACCAAGCTCTGAAAGCAAAAATTGTTCAGTCCAATCTTGCCCAAGGAACTGCCTGCACTTTATAGCAGCAGACATTCCCTACCCTGCCCTGTTTTCCAGGTAGTTCGGTAGATGCCATTCTTGCTTGATTTTCAAACAATCTTGTTTGATTTTTTCAAACAGACTTTAAACATATTGCATAGATTATTATGGTGGCCCAGAGGCCCTCAACTCACAACTCTTAGGTTACCATGTAGCTTTTCTAAGAGGATCCCCGGAAATTTATAACGGAAGGTTACAACACAATTATTTTTTTTTCCTCCATGTAGATCCTGCAAGGTGACTTATTAATCTTAAGAAAAATGAAATGAAATGAAATGAAATGCAAAAGAGTTAGTCCCTTGGGAAGCTATATGAAATGTGTTGTTCTGTTGTGTTGTTATACGGATGAAAGTTTGCCCGCTGTAAAAAAAAAAATCATGTGAAAACTCATAAAAATATGTAATTTTAACCACCTGTGCAAATCATAATAGAAATTTGGACCCCCTGTGCACAGTAAAAATAATTTACAGTCAACAGTGGCAGTATTGACCTTGACCCAGATGCTGGTCATATTTAAATAGTGATCTTTCTAATTATCTCTCCATATATATTGGTTTCAGTTTTCCTCTGACTACAGACTGCATCCCTACGGGACCATTATTATGTGCTGATTCCACCCCTTCTTATTCCCTGGATGGGATGAAAAATGTGTAATTGAAAAATAATGACATCAGTACTGTGTGAAAAACCCCAATACGAGCTGAGAAGCTGGGCCAGATGTAGTTGACTGTCTAATGAACATGCTACAAAATGCGCACACAAACACATGAAGCAGAATTTCCCTCTTTCACTTCTTTTTTTCCAAAGTGAGTCATCATGGGGCTAAGAGTCTCTTCTCCTTCTGGTCTGGTCCAGGGGAGAGGAGCCATGACAACTTTCTACAGTAGCACTTTCCTGATGCAGGACCTGCCCCGCAGGGCTGTAGGCAGCTGAGCATAATTTAAGGAGCCTCAAGGCTTTTCTAAATTGCACTGGAGACTGAAGAACAACAAATATGATTTATAGCCACCTTGGTTTTTCCTCCTTTCATCAGCCATGCCATGCTCATACTGGCTTCAGTTTAAGCATCTAAATTAGTTCTTTTAATACTTTATTCATGGAATTCATTATAGGTATAAAAGGTGATGCCTTCATGAGGTCCTTTTGGCCTTGTAAATCTCCACAAGAAAGATAAAACTGTGTTATTGAAGTTTTATGATATTACCAAGCCATTTCTCAAAACTGCAGATGATTGTTACTGCATTCTTTGTAATGGATCTGCACCAATGACAACCACGTGCTCTCTGTTTTGAATAACGAACTTTTAAAATCATTAAAATTCTTAGAGGGTTTGTAAAGAAAAAGGATTGCAGTAATACAAATAATATAATATAGATTCTTTATATATCAGAAATGAGGTTTAATTAGCTAAAATTGTGTGACATGGTGCTAAATGGGGGATGTCACAATATGCCTTATGAGAATTTAGTGCAAGATCAACATTTATTATAGACGAACTGATGCTATTAAACTCTATGGCTTTTCCTAGCCTGTGATACCCCAAAATAACTCTATGGATACATCTATAGGGTTGCTGTAAAAATAGAAAAATGATATATATTCTGTGAGTTGAAAAAAAAAGTAAGAATTAACGCTAAGCAAATAAGAATCTCAAGAATTTGCTAAATATGCTATTTTAGTCCAGTTTTTCATTTACTCCTCTTTCTCTGGCTGTGTGTTCTGATCACTTACTGGTATAAATAGCTTTCTTGGTGGTTATATTTCCCTGCTGCAGTCCACAGGTTTAAAGCTTGTCTTAGAAGAGACCATGGAGCATATAGAACTGGAAAAGGACCTATTTCTGCTCCCGTTGAAACTGGCTGACTTCAGCAGGAATGGAAGTAGGTAGTGCTGTGGCTGCAGGAGAGCAGATACCCTTCACTTATCAGATGTAACGTCCAGTGGGGTAAAGCTCCACTGGCAAAAGACTGTGGAATATCTGCAGGTTCTGGTGACTGCAGCCTACTTCATGCTCTTGTTACCCAATTTAACAACTATACTTTTTGCCTAAGAAGAAGAAGAATCTCCTTCTTTGTACTGAGAGCAACCAGTCTGCAAGTAAATTGCACTTTGATCCCAAACCAAATTTTCTAAAGACCTTTTCAGTGGTGAAGACTTTTTCAGCTTGGCAGACTGTTGGGTTTATTTCCATTTTAAATTCCTGTCTAGTCTTGATCATTGTGTAGTGATTATCACTTAAGTGATCATCTCAGTCATGCTATTACATATTAAAATAACTTTACCTAAAAGACCGAGGTAATGTGAAATGCTAAATCTTTCGCATGTCTAGGCATTAAGAAGAAAAAATGAAACCATAGGTTTGCAAAAGTCTTACCAAGTAACACAATGGCGTTTCTTTCAACAAGAGGAAATCCGTGATGTTGTCAGGAAGTTGAGCGTTACTCTCCCAGTCACTTTGGCAGTGTGAAAGGGTTATACGATTTCCCAAATGCTACAGATTTCTTTTTTACAAATTGCTTGATGATAGAGGGATGTAGCTCATTCTTTGCTGTACTTTTCAAGCACTCTGGCAAAGACAAATGTCACAGATAAATCATGTACTGTGTATGAGTGGAACAGAGTATTTGCTACCACAGACTTGAGGAGGTCCCTTTGGGATAACCGCAGTGCCCAGAATTGCCAGGAGGGCCCTGAAGGACATCTCTATGACAGAGGCAATTAATGTACAACACAATCATTAGCCTCATACAGTCAATACTTCTCAGAAAACTATAAAATACACTCTGCTTAAAATTATATAAATCCATCCAAATAATTACTACTTCTACCAGCAACCCATTTCTTGCAATTTGTCTGAATGGTCTCTGAACTTGGTCATTGCCTCATCTTTTGG
Organism: Tringa solitaria; assembly: GCA_026413425.1. Lineage (NCBI taxonomy): Eukaryota > Metazoa > Chordata > Aves > Charadriiformes > Scolopacidae > Tringa > Tringa solitaria. Next base: position 19,076,445 of record JAOXJM010000041.1, read on the forward strand.
CCTTGTGAAATAATAGCATGTCACATTCAGGGACAGAATGTCCTGTGAAAACCAGCTGATCTATTCACTTAGCTCTCAATCCATATTATTATACATTATTCATATGTTTTCAGTGTGCTGAGAGCACTTCCTGGTAAAGGCCTCTTTGTTAACTCACACCGTTTTAATGAAAGTCTAAATGTGTTGACTTCATGAGCTTTGGTTCTTAGTTATATCAGTGTCTCAAACTCAAAATTTACTCTCTGCTAGAGTTTAATCTTGTCCTAGCTGGAGACAACAAAAACAAGGAAAGATGCAGTTCTTAACACTGTTGTAATGAAATCAAGTCATTGATCTCTGTGGAAGCACATCTTCCGACAAAGGACAGAAGATCTTAATTCTTCAAACTCTGGATGTCTCCTTCATTTTTTATGTAATATTTTCATGGTGCTCAGGACACAAGTTCTGTGCGTCCGAACTTTATGAATTAAATTAAGACTTAAATATGCAAAAAGGACATTCGTGTAAAAAAAAGCATGGAAGACTGCGATAGAAAAAAAGTATGAAGAATGTGCTCCAGAGTTTGAGTAGTGTAACAAGAGGAGAACTCAATGAAACATGCAAGAGCAGTAGCATCATCTGTGCTGAATAGTGACAGCAGGATTTTATATGCCTTGTATTTTGAGATACTGGATAGAAAGAAGTCTGTGACCCCAGTAGCTACACTGTGCTTTTTTCTTTGCCTTTGTTCCAAATTTACCTTTTTATTGAGAGTCTATTTACGGAGATCATCTGCAGCACAGCTATGCTGCCTTGCAAGAAGGTGGTATGTCATGCTGTGGTTCCTTTTTGGACCAAGATCTGTATAGAGGAATGTTGATTGTTCTTGCATGTCATAAATGGCAGAGAAAGGAACTGACGGGGTTGCTCACTCTCCTGGGGAAAAGGATGTTTTATATTACCTATTCAGAAGCAAGAAATTATTGGTGATAAATGTTCCTTGCTTTATTTCTCCCTCCCTTTAAACAGACAAAAATCTTTTCAGTTATGTCTTCCCAGTTAAACCTTATAAACAGATTCGGATTTTTTGGGGATTGGAATGACTCATAAATCCTTAAAAAGAGCCTCCAAAGAAGCAAAAGTAGAAGTATTTCTTTCTTTAAAAGAAAGAAATTTAAAAGAAGTACCATTCCATATAACTGATACTATTTCAGCAATTTCAAGCTAAGATGTACTGGGTGGTACTGGCTTGGAGAAGTCCCTCCACTCTGTAAATAGATCTAGGGCTGTAAGTCAGTGAAACAATTTGAAGGCACTGGATCTTGTGAATTTTATGATTGAATCTTAATGTAGAATAACAGGGATTCTCTTAAATGAATGCATGGAATGAAAATTAAAGGCAAAAATGACACAAGAAATAAAAGATTAAAGATGATGTTTGGCTGCTGAGACTTCTCTTGGCAGTAGAAGAAAATAAAGTATATAGCCTTTTGCTTTCTTCCTCAGCCCCCAAAAGCCTTACAGCCAAAACATTGCATCTAATCCTAGTTTCTGCTCTGGTAAATATGTTTCACTAACCTATTATATTACTGATTAATAATTAGTAAGTTGATTTTAGAGGCTGTTTCAGGTTAATTACTTTCTTAAAAATAATGACAAATTTTAATCTAGGTGGAAGTCAATAATTATTTTTGGTATTTAGAATATACACAGCACAAGTAAATGTGCTGAAAACCCCCTATCTTTAGCATAGTTTAATTAAGTTACTGAGAAGTAGCTAGTTGCTATAATCCCTCTTTTAAAGGAACATTCTTTATTTATTAAATTAGCTGTTTTCCCGTTTTGAATTTACTGATACTAATCAGGTAATTCCTTTCATTAGGATTTTTTTTTTTATTGAACCATTAATGTCCTAAAACATTCTCATGTAATTTTAATCCTCCAATCTGAAATCCCAGCTCTATGCAAGATAACAAAAAAGGTCTCATCTATTTTAGTAGGATCAAAGATTTCATTCTAGCACAGAAAATAACAGCCTTCATAAATGAACGCATAAGGAAAGTATTCATATTTGCAAAAACCAGCCTGTCTAACCTTTGTGTTTTTTAAATGCAATCCTGTCTGAATGCACAGCATTGTTAATGGAAACTGGTGTTTTACTTTTCTTTCTAGGTTCCGAATGAGCACACAGCATCAGAGATTCAAGTAAAACCTCCTGCACCAGCCATCAAAGGAGTTATGGCAGCAATAGCTGCGTTATTAATGGAAAGGAGAAGGTGCCCACCTGCTTTCATCTGGGCTTGGTGGCTTTCCTTTCTCAAAGAACAAGGTTTGTGTCAAAGGAGGGGTGGGGGTTCCCAGAGCCCAGACAGAGGAGGCAGCGGAGAGGAATGCACAGGGAAGTTACAGACATCAGAGCTTTACAGAAGTCAAGCTGCTCCGTTGTGTCAGTGCAGATGACAGAGCAACTGAAGAGGTGTAAACAGTACCCTGAACGTAAACCATTTACTGTGTTTATGCATTAGTCTGAGTGCATTGTGCCTTTGGGGAAAAGATAAACCATAGTAAATTTTGAAGAAGCTGATTTGGCATCACTTTAGTCAACTCCTCTTACATTGGAGTTTGGAGATATTTGCAGGATCCAACCTGGCTGCATCTGCTGAAAGAGAGGTAGCTGGTACCCGTGTGACTGCAGCACCAGCTGTGGTCCGGAATAAGATTAATGACAGATTTCTATTTTTGTTATAGGCTTGAGACCTGACAGTGAGGAAGGGAAGAGGAGAGGGGTTGGACGCGACCCTTGCAGTGAGTTCCCTAAACAATACCCAAAAGCTTTTAAACAAACAAAAAAACCCACAGTCCCAGTTTTAGTAGACTATAAAGCAAGTTAATTAACTTTTTAAATACAGAAAACTAACATGGAATAGTAATAGAAGGGATTGCAAATGAACTTCTCCCTGTCCACTGTGTCCTTTCAGGCAAACCATTGTCTCATCCAGCTCAGTGGCTGTCTGAAATGCAGCAAACTCTGCACAACACATCTCGACTCCTTTCTGCAGTGCCTTGGCCCCAGTGGTGTCACCAGTTCCTGATCCTCTGAGCAACATCATGGCTGCTTTCAGAGCTGCAGGCTCTCTTCTCCTGGACGCCCCTCTTGTTGCCCTTCTTCCTCCTAACCCTTAATTTCCTAAAAACCTCCTCTCTGTGTCTGTGGAATTCCTACCAAAGAACATTTCCCTCATTCTCCAGAGTGTTATATATGATCTTTAACTCCCTTTTTGAGGACCATAGTGCCTACACTAAAAAAAAACAAAGAAAGGTTGCATTCTGTCATCTGGTTGCTCTTGCAAAAACCCTCAAAAAGGAAAATTGTTCTCCTACTTCTGTTGCCATGACAATGACCATTTTTACAGAAAGCCACATGGTGGTTAAGAAACATTTTATCTAGCAGTTCGAACAAAGTATCAGCATCATAATAATTACCTTACTGAATCAAACTAACAGGCTGACAGTCCCAATATCCCTTTTCTGACAGTGACTGGTACCAGATGCTTCAGAGAGAGATGACAAAAAACTAGTTTTAAACAATTATGGAATAACCTGTCCATAGAGGAAGTTTCTAACTGCTTTTAGTTAGAGATTAGCTCATGGCATGAGTCAAGGGCTTACATTTTTTTCTGATTACATTGCCTTCCTATGCAATGTAACTGCACATATTCTCACTGGGCATATAAATGCTCCATTTTCTTTAATCATCTTCTAAAATCTTATTTCCAAAGTTGCTTGTGGTGGTGAGTTAGAACCAATAGTTTTACATTGTTTGAAAAGGTTGGCTTTTTTAAAAAATCAGTTTCTCATAGACCAACTTCTTTTTTAATGAGACCTCTATTTCACATTATCAGGAAGAGCAAACAGAATCTACTACAATCCCTTGTTATTTGCGATGTCTCTACGAAGTCTCACCTTACTTGCTTTTCTCAAAATCCAGTGAATATAAGATATAAGATATAAGAACTAAGAAGTGAAAAGATACTGTGGGCTTGATATTTAGATCATGACATCAATGGAATTTTATGTATTTACGCAGCTGAGTTATGGAGTGTTCCCTTTTTTCAGATCTTTATGTACATTCTTGGCAAATATGAATGCATTAAATTATAAATCAAATAAAAAAAATACATATGATTAAGTTAAATACACAAGCACACAACAAAACCACAACATTTATTTGTTTCAGGAATTTAAGTAAGTCCATTTTTCTTTTGCCTATATTAACTTAAAATAAATATTTAAAGAGCAAATTTCTGGGCAGCAGTGCCTTCTGGAAGAGACAACTACAAAATAAATATGTCAGGAAATTTATGGTAAGGTGATTTACAGTTTGTAATTATTAGTATTTACCCTAAAAAATTAAGCTTGGATGGATGAGATGAGAAGGTAAGCATGACTGGTAAGGAGAAAAGAATATGATGACTACTGTGCCCGATTGAAAGAGCGCAAAAGTTTGTGAACAGGATATTAAACACTTGGTCAATGACCAAGCCCAGAGCCATGCATGAAAATACATCCATAGACATATTTCTTGAGTCCTAATTCCACATCTTATCTGGGAAGAATATACCCTTCCTACTCAGAGCGGGGATCATGGGAAAGGAAAGATAAATGACATTTGAACCCCTTTTTTTCTGTTAATTTCATAAAGGTAATTAGAAGCTAGTCCAAACCAAGCTGTCTCTGCCCGCTACTGTTAGTGTTACTCAAATTACCGGAGAGTTAAGTGTAGAAAAATGGGCAGGGTTCTATTTTCACCAAAAATGATATGTTACTGATATGTCTGCCCAAAAGCCAAAATTATCTCTTCAGTTTGCTAAAGAATAATCTCCAGAAAATGTCTAATACATGTAGGTATTTAAAAAGAATCAAATTAAATGGGGGTGGAGGGTGAGGAGAGCAGATAATTTTCACAAGGGTTGGTTTGAATGGGAAAAATGGACCTGTAAGTGATCTTGCTGAAACCTTATTAGAGACCCAGTCTCCAACTTCATTGCACAGTGCTTGAAGGGGGTGACGTATTAGAAAAGCTACAGTGCAGCCTGCATTTAAAATGTTCCATAATTGAGTCTTCATTAATTTCTTTGTAGGATTGCTTGCAATTGCAACCAGACCCTTGGTTGTCTGGTGGTGGTGGGCTATGGAGAGATCGAGCGCCCAATTGAATTAAGGCAAGTGTGCTCCAGTGAGGAAATTAGGAAGGAGAAATTGAACGTAAAATAGACGAAATATTGTATTAATTGGGGGCAGAACTTCTCTGTGGAGGTCGCTGTACATAGTTCAGATCTACTGGCTAACAACATTCTGACTGGGGTAAAAACAATAAAATGATGTGAGTGGTGCAATAATTGCAGGCTCAGAACAGCATCTACTGCCAGAGAGGTCTTTGCAGGCAGAGGACCAAACAGAAGTGAAGTTTGGGATTTACTTGGAGTAGGTTCATGAGACATTGATATTATCTGTGGCAGCAAGAACATGGCTGTGAACCCACAAGGGTGGCTAAAGCAAAGAGAGATCCAGAATACAAATATCTTGAAAGCAACATCAGAATAACTTAAATATTTTTGTTCTGTTTTTGACATATACAGTGAAACTTCAAATTAAGAATCCTCCTCCCTTTTTCACTTAGCCTATTAGGACTAGGACTACTGCACTCTATAGTGATACAATCAGTTTCATCAGTTAGCAATGATAATTGCTCCTACTTGTATGGGAGACCTCCAAGACTACCCCAGGTCATTCTTGAGAAATGCTGTGGTCAATTAAGCACTGTAAGGGTCATTCTTCCTTCAGAATGAACACTAAATTAAAATCCTACTGACACTGTTTTCAGCTGAGACATAAAGTCAGAATCCAAGAGGTCTAAAAGCACTTTAATGAAGAGTGAAAGTGTCACTCTAAGCATCTCAATTAAATCTCATTTTCCCATTAAATCTGCCCCCAAATTCTTCCTGTTTAGTAATTACAGTATTTTTTGGTATAGTTCTGCTCTGTTGTCATTTTACAGGGGTGTTTCACCTTATAGAGGTAGGTTAGACACCAGTAAAATACACATTTTAAAAACATTCATTATTATTTCTCTACTAGTGAGAAGAAGTTTTGCCTAAATTTGGCTGACGTACCTCTAATAGACTTAAATAAATGGATTTAAGTGGGTATTGCTTATGCTGCCAAAAATATTCACGTCATAAACATTTTTGTTTAATATATTTAATGTAACCTAGAAAATTCTCAGCAACTGGGTAACCCAACTGACAAGCCTAGTTTATTTCCAGGTCTTTCTGTCAGAGATTCTGGTTCCTCTGAAACTAACAATTCAGAATAAGAAAAGATTTTGCACTGCTCTGCTGTATGAATCTCCCACTTACAATCACAGGTAGCTGCATAGATGCTAAAGGTATTTCAGGAGTCATTCATTAACTGTCCTAGCTTTACATAATTTGAAATAGCATTTAAAACAGAGATGCACTGCAAACCAAATATATCCTCCTCTCCGTGATTTCCATTTTCATTTGAGCATAACAATCAGCTCATAGCAATATGAATACCTGAATCTTACATCTTAGAAATGGAATTCACAAAATTTCCACAAGTATTTTACAGCAAACAGAGCAATCAGTCCCTTAAGCCAAAACGAAGTCTCTCATGAAAGAAGAAACGAACCAGTCAATTAATGTCTATGCATAGCAGGATAATTTGGAATGGGAAATGATTATTGCACAGCACAAAATCAGAAAAATATTACTGTATTAGAACCTTTCTGTTAGTAATGTGATCTCAAACCTGTGATTACAGGGGGAAATTATTTTAGAATGGTCTAGTTTTTATAATATACGTGTATCTCACAGTGGACTGTAAACATGATGTGTAATTAGGTCAAGAGAGGAAACAAATTGACTAAGTAGTGAACCATGCCACAGCTCAGTGGTAGAAGCTGCTCTCAGTCTGCAGTAAAACCTATTTACTGCAGCTACAGTACTGTATTCAGCTTCTGTACATTTTGTGCTATAGAAGAAGGCAAACTAAAGGAGTTAAGGGAGAGTTATAAAAGCCAACATGGTGAAGGCAGCAATAGTCTGTAAGTATACACAAAGAAAACACTACAGGCAATGTTAAAAGTGAAATTGTTAACACTTAAGGGGAAATATATTTAGCATAGTGAAAAATAGGTCAATAGAGATAACAGATTGAAATTAAGATCAGAAAAATGTAGTATTTGCTAAAAATATTCTGATAGCAGTTACATGATTCTGTAGAATAATTTTTTCATAAGAAATACCAGAAAACCCATAACTTGGGCTGGTCAAAAAACAAGAGGAAGTTTGTGACAATAAATGGCTGTACTGGAAGACTGAAAAATTAGATGTCCTACTATCTCCAGGACCCCTTTTCCCTTTCAATTTCCATGAGCTGAACCCCAGCAGATGCATCTCTGAAAACACAGAAGGAAATGGATGGTAGTTGAGTTCAAATACTTGTTATATTCTTTTTCCTGCTCTTCTGTTTCTGTCTTTGAGTAAACATACTGCAGGATAATTAAAAATCACTGAAAGCACAGTGACTGTGATAATACAATCAGACTGAATAGGTCTGACTTGAAGTTATATTAGGCTAAAACAGTAGTTGGGGTTGTGAGGAGCTTGATCTTGACAAGTCCTTCAGGCAGCCTTTGTTAGCTATTCTGGGGCTCAGCTCCTCTGGGCTGCTCATGGCTCTTGCACTTCAATTCACTGGAGTCAAATTCAAGGCCGCTGCCTACCTCATGAGTTTACCTGGGGCCTGAAGGGCTTCCCCAAAACCTGCTCCTCTGTCGTGTGCACAACCCACCATTTGCTGGCACAGCCTGTACTGATGCAGACGTTTTGCTCCCACTGCAAGTGAGAACCCTGGGGGCCAAAGGATTTGTTTTAGGCTTAGATTTTTTGGGAGAGACCAGGTGCAGGAGAAGGAGAGGTCTCTTAAATCATTGCTAATATGCCAGCAGGCAGAGGTACAGCTGCAGCTTGTCCAGTCAGTTTTTCCTGGAATGATTCTTTTGGGGGAAAAGTCAATTGGCAGAAAACATTTTTATGAAAATGACTCTACTCTGGTGCTTTTTCTTGATGTCTGCTCCTTTATCCTTGAAGATCATTGCCCAGTGCTCAAAGAAACCATTAGATTCTGGATTGTGGCTATTTGTAAGTGGACAGCCATATTGACATAGCAGAAATAATCATTACCATAATAAAGTTGGGAAGTCTTAACAGATATTTCCTCTACACTGGCGTGGCAATCATGAAAGTTAACACTAAACATTGATCAAAATGCGTTCAAAACCTGGGTTCATATATTTACTCTGCTGCCCACTCCTGAAAACTATAACTCTAAACAGAAAAGGGTATTATTTCCTTATAGGATAAGGCCCATGAACATTCACAGCCATACATACATACATACATACAGCAAATACATAGGCTATTATGGATTAATGAAAGTTCTTGTGCTGTCAAAAAAATAGTAGTTTTTGCTTTTAAGCTGTCCAGTCTCAGATACTGCAGACACCCTGGCAACAGAGGATAAAGGCTTATGTCATGGGCATGCTCCAAACTTTCTGCTGCTCTTGGTCATTTGCTTGGACAAAACTGGATAAAGCTCTTCAAGCAAGCACTCATTTCCTGCAAGGCAGCTGTGGAGCCTGCATTCAGATAATTAACTACAAATGGAGGATTTTGTATAATTTCCTGGACTTCATTGCCTTAAATTTCCTCTAATTATTATAACATCCTCTGTGCTTCATAATTTCTTTGATGTCCTCATGAAATTATTCAAAGAGGAGTCTTACCTGATGTCACTACGAAATTGTTCTGGCAAGAGTGGGCTAAGTCAGGGTAGCTGGATGATCTGCATATCCCAAGAGGAAGAAATAGTTTGGAAAGCCTTTCCTGAAGGCTGTGTTCACAGTCACTTTAACAAATAACTTCTTTGCACAGCCTCATGCCTGCAATATCCTGAACCAATCCCTCCTTTCTACCATGTTTCACTTATGTATTGGTTCCCTCATATCTTGTCCTAATTACAGACTGAACTAACAGAATGTTAGATTGCCCATTTAAAGCTCCATGGGATACAAAAGCTGTGGCTGCACATGTCCCTCCTGGCAGGACTGGCAACACTCACTCACATCTGGTAAAAGAGAATCAAAGTGCAATATTCCCAGAAAAGAATAAATCAGGGAGAGCTAGTATTTTGTTACACTCCTTCCTTCAGGAGAGTGGTAAAATGCCTTGCCATAGTTCTTTTTTTAGCCTACTGTGAGGGTATGAGCAGCAGCAAAGTCCGAAGCTCACAAGCATTTTAAGTACTGCAATGGAAAGCTGGACTGCAAAGTAGCATCAACATTTTCCACCTGAATTCCAAATAATGTCAGGATATGTTTAGTCCCCGAACAGGATGATATTTTCTCAAGAAACGGCTTTGGTGTCATCTGGGGCAGGATATAGGGCAGCACTGTTCCACTAGGAAAACAATTCAACAATATAGACTTAAGATAGGGGTCATTCTTCCCTTAAAGTACAGTAGCAAGAGAAAAGCTTGAAGGTTCCTTCTCCTAACCTCCTTCAGAAGATAAGAATGAAGACAGGTCTTCTTAAGCTTGAGATCTTTAAAGAAATAATGAAAAAAATTGTTTATATCTCCTTCAAGAATGCAAGGAGAAATTATAAATATTCAATAAAAATAAAAATCAAGAGGTCCTGTTAGAAACATTTTCCCAGCAAACCAGTGAGAAAGTATATGTTCCCAAGTTCTTGTTTGCTTCCCAGCTCACATAAATTTTGCACTCTCATCCCACTATCTGAATAACACGTCACAGGTAGCAGAGGTAGAGGGACGTCAGTTGCCCACTTGGCAATGGCCAGGAGAAAATATGACAAATTAATTTGCTTCTTTCCAGGGCTCTCTGACGTGTCTGTCACTCCCCAAGTATTTTCCTTCAGAATACCTCAAATTAGGTCCTGGTAATAATTTCTTAGAGATGTTTTCAATTAAATCTTAGTCCTCCTTCCTTAATTTTCCCCCTGGAAAAATTAAGCCACAGTCAAAGTTTTTTTTTAATCTTCCTCTAGTGATTGATATAAATAAAAACTTTAAAATCTCACTTAAAATCTGCCCAAATGGAGAGATATTTGCCCAGGGCACTGTTTCACCCAGCACAAAACAGGAGTACTGGAGTTACACATATGAGCTCTTCTGAAAATTATGAGTAGCAAACTATAGAAAAACAGTAATAGCACATTTCCTTTTATTTCATTCCAGCAGCAAGGATATAAACTGCCTGCCCAGCTTTAGCTGTGAGCTAAAAGAGGAAAGTTTAATAAAGATCCATTTACAAGATTTTTCCTTACGTCAATGATGAGTTTGACATGGCTCTTCCTTATATCCTAGCACATGGCTGAATGGGGAAGTAATCTTTTCCAAAGCACATTAGTAAAATCTTTTGAAGGTACATAAGCAGTGTGACACACAAACCTGTATCTCCTGCAGATGATAAACGGAATAGTTTAAAACCTAACTGGAAACCAGGGGTTGTTACTTTGTAGTTTGTCTTAAAGTTTAATGAAAGCCCAATGTTTGAAGTTAATACTTTTCTGGATAGACTGCTTTTCTACAAAAAGAGTATCAGTGTTTCAAAAGAAGATGCTACATGGTATCGTCCAAACCCTGCACACATCTATCCCATTTAAGAAGCAGGCTGCCTACACCAAAATAAAAGCAACTCCATAGTTGAAGTGAGTATATCTTTAGCATGGTATTTAAATTGGTGATGTTTTATGTATGCAGTACAGATAGAAATCACAGGATTGCACTTGTAGAGAGCAGATCTTTTCCTTCTTTTATTAGATGGGAAATTTTGTTTTCTTTTTTTTTTTTTTTTGAAATTGCAAATTAATAGCTGACATTTCTCATTCCTAACATTTCTTAAGCTGATTAATTCTGAGAACTAGTTCCAGTAAAGGTATCAAGCCAGGCTACATTAAGTGATAAGGATTACACTAATTCATCTGCAGCATCTTGATAAACAAGCTTTTAGTGACAGATGAGAGGAATTTAATTTCTACCAACTGTGGCCTGAATTACTTCAGAATTTTATGACCTACTGAAGAAGGTCTTCGTACCGATGTGTAAGCTGACTCCAGTCAGCTTTTGAAGCAATCAAAATGACTTCTGCCCAATTACTGCAAAGTTGTAAGCAGTAGTTTGTGCATTGGTGGTATTATATGTACAAACAGTAATAGATTTATTGAGACACTTTAGAGGGATCTTGATATTCCTTCTTCATGGATGTTGTCTCCAGTCCTGTTCTCCAAGTGCTTAGCATCTCACAGGATCTGCATCTGACTGGGAAAAATTACATGGAACGAGTTTCATATAGAAGGAAATATGGGTTGTTTTTTTTTTCCCAACAGATAGGCAATCCTGAGCAAAACCATCTCAGTCAGCATAAACTATTTTAATTTGATTTTGCAAACGCATTGCACTCCAGTTATGATCAATTACCCAGCTAAAAAAAGGACAGCAAAAAAGTCGTGCCAGCTAATCTAGCCGCATAAATTTCAGTATAATAATAACTACAAAGTAGCAGATAATATGAATGTTTTTAATTTCTCTGTGACACATACAGTCTTGTTACTTTCACTGATTTATCTTCAAGTATTTCTCTGCCTTATGAAGTCCACTATATATATCTATGAATGTGTTCATATGTAGAAGATACTTCGTAGTGGTGAGCTACACAATATATTCAAATTTCGATTCAGCAGTTCAGTACTTTAAAATACATTTTTCTCTATGTCTAATATATGCATGCGGCATTTCAAACTAACCTCACTCACTAATCTTCTTATCCATTGTCATTCCTAATAGGTGGATCTTCAAATCCTTTCAAAGGACAATGTCAAGCATTTCATCTATTATACTACTCATTTTATTTGAAATTGAGTAGTTTGGAAATGTTTCAGGAATGAAAACTGGGAATCCTGGTTTGCATTTTGCTACTGAGAAGAGCATGATAATGAAAAATGCAGATGAAAGGTATGGCAAGACATAATAAGTTAAAGTAGAAATGTGTACACAGACTTCAGCTAAGGAGCCAAACCATAACACCCTGCTACCACCAGCTGATTTCTACAGCATAAAAAAGAAATAAAAAAATAGTGGCTGAGAAATTCCTCTAAATATCTAGTTGCATGTAATCCTTCGTTGCTCACTCTTTTTCCTTGTCCAACCAATCCCATATCTTTTAATATTTATATTAGAAAATTGATTTAAATACATTAGCTGTTATGGAGTGGCTTTTCATGCTCTGTAATGGAGCATGAATGGTTGTATTTCCACTTGCAAAGTCACTTGTTTTCATTCTGAATTTATTCAGGCATGTCTTTAATTTATTTCAAGCCTGAATCATAGTCTTATACTTTTTTCCTCTTCTTTCCACCCTCCCATCTCCTTAGTTGTCTGGAGTGTCTTTTCTAGAGGAATTATGGCACTACTTACATGTATTAAAATGCATTACTGAATTACCTTTATGATAATTATTATGAAAATACATAGTCTGAAAATAACAGTGTTCACACTGACTTCAGGAGGGTGTCAGGGTATGACAAGGCTAGATCACTCCTACAAACTACCTATTAAATTAAAACTATTTCTGTAGTTAGTATTATTTTTTTTCCTTTATGTCAGTAGAATTCTGTGAAGTAGTTTCCATAGCGTCTTATATAATGAGCAAAAAAGAGAATCTTGCGTTAAAACTGAGTCTTAAATAAGTACAATCCTGCATGAAATCTCAGCTATGACACGGTGTAATGAGTCAATGACATTAAAGCAGGGCTGGAGACTTGTCTCCTTTGCCAATATTGCTGAACCAGCAGTTTTGCACAATGGGTTTTATCTAAATTAACTTTGTTTCACACTCAATTTGTTGTGCATAGTTTACCCTGCCTTTCATGCCAATTAGCTTCCAGAAATGCTTGGTGTGCAAAATGAGGAAGATCTAAATGAATTAAATAGGAACTTAATTGTACTATGTGATAATAGCTGCTTTGCAGTTTACACAGCGGTCTCCATTAATGTATGCGTGTTTTAATAATTTGAATTTTTAATGTATTCACCTCAAAACCATCTGGGAAGTCAAAGTAGGTAGCTGTTTCAAAAGCCTGAAATCTCTTCTGTTGTTATAGTAAAAAGGAAAAAAATATATTTATTTGATAAACCAGCAAAAATGCTAAACATATCACTTTGAGAAGTTATACAATGCCAAGTGGGTACAAAATCTCATGTGATAGCCAATTGTCAAGCCTGTTCATCTTTAGTAAATGCCAATTAGTTAGCAGAACGTCCATTTCCTTTAGGTGCATTATGAACACAATTGAGTGTCATTAACTTGCCATGACTGTAATAACCTCAGAGGTAAACAGATACATTTTTCAAATGCTGACCTAAATATTAGCAGGCGTTTTCCACTGGTCAGAACACCAGTCTAGCAGCCAGGAATAATTCAATGTTTATGCCTAGCTCCTCCACAAACTCAATCTGGTTGTTTCTGAAATTCCCCACCATTAGTACAGGAAATACGTATATATATACTTACATGTGTGTGTATATATGTATTTTCGGCACTGGTGAGGCTTCATGAGTACTGTGGTCAGTTCTGGGCCCCTCACCACAAGAAGGACATTGAGCTGTTGGAGCGTGTCCAGAGGAGAGCCACCAAGCTGGTGAAGGGTCTGGAGAACAAGTCACACGAGGAGAGGCTGAGGGAACTGGGCATGTTTAGT
>JAOXJM010000041.1:19120917-19137676 GCA_026413425.1 Tringa solitaria
TGCCAGAGCCCTGGAACAGGCTGCCCAGGGAGGGTGTGGAGTCCCCTTCTCTGGACATCTTCAAGACCCACCTGGATGCAGGCCTGAGTATGTGCTATAGGCAGTCCTGCTTTGGCAGGGGAGATGGACTAGATGATCTCTAGAAGGTCCTTTCCAACTCCAACAATTCCATGATTCCGTGATTCTCATGACACCTACACTGGGAGTTCAGCTGGATGCCTCGATCAGAGGTGACCATTGCAGTCATTTGGTTTGATCCCTTATTCAACTTCATCCACAGAATTTCCTGCAATGAACCCTGTAGGAATACAAAACCTTGCTTTAAATCTGACGGTTTTTTCCATGTTAGTGCTTCTGAAGGAAAATGTGAGGTGAAAAGTGGAAAGAATATGATTGGCACATGGGTGGATGTACCTAATGAGAAGAAAATTAAGATGATAATTAACAGTATATATGCAATGAATCGTATCTGAGTTCACAGCAAAATGTCACAAGCTGATTCTTATCTCTTACAATTTTTACAGTACTGTAACTGCATTTTGCTTGGAATGAAAGGACTTCTGATTTATAGGAGTATGATCAGGTTCATGTGTGAATTGCAATGGAGCTTGTTCTCCTAAAACATTTAACTTGTTTTGAAAGGACCACACCAGCAATATACTTAAATTGGAATTTAAGGTATCTGTTATTTCCTTATCACAAGTAAACTTTAGTTTTGCTCCAGTGTGGCTGAAGTATTGAGCAAGGGGCCCCATTTCTCTTGCTGCCTACCCTTTGTCCCACCTGAATGCCACGCTGGCTTATTTCATTCTCTCACCCTCTCCCCATTTCCCTTAGGTTCCTGTGGGTTTTCAGCATGGATTTTGGTCTCATATTTTTACAGTTACTTGCACAAAAAGCTATTTACCTCCAGCCTTAGCAACCGACCTTGAGCGTTTTCATAATACATAAAGTACCTAAATATCTGGAGTCTTCTGAGCCGTATGTTCACCTCATATTCCCATCCAGTGTGACTTGAAATCCATATTTAATTCTCTTCATCAAGCAGAACTGCCACCCCGCACCAGGGAAAGGTACATATGTGTCCATGGAGCAGTGCCTGGGCAGCTGCCACCATCTGCTTCCTGCAATCAAGTGGGAGTTTGGAAGCAGTAACAAACCCCCTGAGCAACAAGGGATGCTCGTCACAGAGCGGTGGTGGAGAGGCACGTTCCCAAGGATGGCATCAGTCAAAATCACTTGCAGTGAATAATTTCTGCCTTAATGTGTGTCACTCAGGATCCTAAGAAACCGGGCAGTTTAATTGGATATTTGTTAATGAAGGGAGATTTCTTCACATTCATCCAGGTTTAATTCTGGATTCTGACAAATGAGGATGCTGTCACGGAATTAGCAATTTAAAAGTTCCTGTTCAGATAAAGAGAAAAAAATGCTACTCAAAAAATATATTCAACTTCAAATTTAGGATCCCAAACGTGAATCATATTTCACTATCCATAGTACTCTAATTTAATTTGCCTTAAATTGAGAAAAAAAAATTAAAAGATAATTAAAGTCAGCCTAGTTAACATTTTATAATTTAATTTGGGAAATAACTTGTTATTCACAATGTCAGTCCGAAAATGAGTCATTGCTATTATAATTTTTGTAAAGCATTTACTTCCATTAGCTTGAAAAATGAAGTTGTTGTAATATGGATATATAGTCAGTTTAATTTACTGTAAGGGACAGTGTTCAGTATGCTCTTTGAATTTAGGAATAATAAATAGTTTAAAAATTTTGTTTTTAAACATAAAATCCATTAAAACATAAAGATATTTTGGTCCTGATCAAGCTTAAGTATACATTTAACTAGAAGTACCCAGGCGATCCAGTGGAGCCACAGGAATGGTGGTTTGGTTAGTAAATAATTCTAGAACAAATTTTTAATTTCAGGGATTTTCATTTTGCTAAACAAAAGTGTTTACAAGCTGACTCATTTAAATTGTTCTGGATATACTTATTATCTTGTGTGATTCATATCACATGATGTTTGTATACTAATTCAATTACCTGTAATGTTAAAACAACTGGAGTGGTAGCTCTGTTTAAATTTATAAATTTATATCAATTTTAAAGACAGAATCTGGTCTCCATTGAAATAAATGGATTTTTTCTTTTTTTATGGTCTCCAGTTTTTGCTCATTAACTGTATTTTAATTTCAGTTGAAGAGCTGTGCCTGGGATGGCAGAGAACGCATACTTTCAGGCCTCTCCATCTCCCCATCTGCTCTTTAGCTGTCTGATTCCCTCTGATGGTCTGCTCAACCAGGCTATGGCATAAAGAATGCCATATCTTTATGAATATATAAATAAAGAATATATAGGCTGGAGATAAGGCAGCTGAGGGGAGACCTTCTCACTCTCTCCAACTCCCTGAAAGGAGGGTGTAGCCTGGGGGGGTTGGTCCTTTTCCCAAGGAACAGGTGATGGGACAAGGGAAAACAGCCTCAAGTTGTGCCAGGGGAGATTTAGGTTTGATATTAGGAAAAATTTCGTCATGGAAAGGGTTGTCAAGCCTTGGAACAGGCTGCCCAGGGAGTGGTTGAGTCACCGTCTCTGGAAGTAGTTAAAAGCTGAGCAGACATTGTGCTGAGGGACATGGGTTAGTGGTGGTTTTTGTCAGTGTTGGGTTGGTGATTGGACTCAATGATCTGAAAGGTCCTTTACAGGCCCGATGATTCTATGAAAGATGTCTAAGTCAGCTTAGAGGGATAAAGTGCATTCCACATTAGTCTAAAGTCCTTGGCCACTACATCCACTTTATTGCTGGTAAGGGCAGTAAACCTGGTCCTGAGGGCAGCTGAAGGGCATTCTGGGGCAGAAACTGGTCAGACTTATCTACTGTTGACCATCATGCTTGGAGCGAGCAGAACAGCCCAGGGGGACAGGGCAGAACTGGGAACAGAATGACTGTTCCACTCTCTCCCGTGTCTTTGGGAAACTGAAAGGAGAAACAATCAAGGCTAGGTCTGGCACCGAACACGTTTTTCAATTTTGATAGACTACAGCATGTGCAATCAGAGATATTTCAAAGCCATGTATTCAAACAATGCCTTGTCCTCAAGCTGCTCCTGCCATTTGGAACAAGTACAGTGATAGAATAACCAATATTTTTGAAAGTTAAAAATGGAAGTACTTTGATTTTTTTCTTCTTCTTGCAATATTTTGTAAAGGACAGAATTGCTGAAATGTCTCTGTGTTGCAGCATCCAAGGAGGACTCTAAGGAGACATTCTTTATTTTGCAAGAGGAATAGGTTACATATGTTTACTGCATCATTTCTCATTCTCCCTGTGATTGTTTCCAAGGAATGGATTAATATCGTTTCATTTCAAAGTAGCAATGCAGCCATAATTCTCAGGTTCAAAATGCATTCTCTTTGAATAACTGCTTCCTACTTAGAGACAGAGAAAGATGTTATACTAATAAAAAAAAAATTGTTGTATGTGGTAATATTTTGTTACTGCTTTACAAAACCGTTACAATAGAAGGCAAAGGCCAGAAAAAAATCAGATAAAAAAATTGCAAAAAAAAGTTGATATCTCTTTCTTTGACCAATTTCACAGCAGCACCAGTGAAAAAAAAAATGTTGGGTAAATAAGAGAGTAAGAGACTCTCAGGACCAATTCCCCTAATGCTAATGTTCAGCTGATTCTCTTTACAGGCTGAACATGTCAATGTTCAGCAACAATAAGCTGATTTTAGCCATCTGTATCCATTATTCATTACCAACTATCTATACATTTAATTTTTAGGGACAGAAGTAACAATGATGGAAAACAGCAGTTTGGTAACTAACATGTTTTAGAGCTTTTAGAATTTTTTTTGCATTTGCCAGCAGGAGGGGGTAGTCAACTTGACTCTGCATCTGTGCGCTTCTTATCTAACTCAGTTATAGGACTGGACCAACTTTGCTTAAGACATGGGAAAACCCTCTCTCCTGTTCAAAATGTAGACTGAAATGTTTTGGGTTTTTTTCTTAGGGCATAAAAAATTAATTTTTTACTCTCTCTTTGCATGTATCAGCTATATCATTCCTGGATCAGGAAAATGCTGTGTAAGTCCTACTCCCAAAAGACACACAATTCAGTATGCTTTTTCTGAGTCATGTAGATGCTTGGAGATGACCACAGAAAAGCTGGGGTTCCTTTGCCAGCCAAAATGTATCTACATGGCCAGTCCAGCTGTACTTATATCCATTCTCTGTTTTCATAATCTAAAAATAGCACTCCGATCTGCAACAAAACCTCGACTTTGTGTCAGAAATTTAATTTTAAGAAAGCGTAAGAAATATTATCTCAGGATCAGCAGGACATAGGTATGTACTACCTATGTGGTATACACAGACCACTTAGTATGGACTGAGTGCTATGGATGTGGCAGTCTGCTTTAGAGGACCAGCTCGATGTAGTATGGCTGTGACCAGTTTAAGCCATTTGGCTTCAGCCACAGGAATTGACCCAAGGTCCTCTTTAATTTAGCAGTGTAGCTGAAACCTCAGGCAATTCAAATGCACCTCATCCTGTGGTTATTTCCAGTGCTAGATACAGCCAGCCAGTGATAAAGAACCTGACCCTTGAAATCAGTGCGAAGATTCCCATTACTTTTTGCAGACCTTAATAAAGGCCCAGATGACCTGTTTATCTGTGAAATTGCTGCTGTCACTAGATGAATGAATTCCTGTACATAAAGGAAGATAATAACAGTGATGAGTTTGATTTAGGACCGATACACGGCATCTGCCTTGCTCAAGGAGATTCTGTGAAAAATCCTGTCTGAAAATACTGAAATGTAGCCTCTAAATTTCCTTGTACTTAATGAAATGAGATACATAAGCTTGAGCAATTTTTAACTCATTTAATAGGTTTACAATTTTTATTATTAACTTTCTTCATTATATTTCCTTACTAAGCTTACTTCTGTTCAAATTCTAAAAAGGATAATAAATAAACAATCAAGTTTGTTGAAAGGTTTAGTGGATAAATGATCAGACC
Source organism: Tringa solitaria (assembly GCA_026413425.1). NCBI lineage: Eukaryota > Metazoa > Chordata > Aves > Charadriiformes > Scolopacidae > Tringa > Tringa solitaria. The sequence goes on from JAOXJM010000041.1 coordinate 19,125,953, forward strand.
ATGATTCTTGCAATGTGCTGCAGGTAATCAAGTAGTCAAGTGAAACTATTGTAGAGCGATTTACAAAATTTTGTGGTGCCAAAGGATATGTCACTGGAAGATTCTGTGGAGTAAAACAGAGTTTTTCACAAAGGATCTGCAGCAACATTTAATTTGGGTTTTCTCTCCTTTGCCCATAGTTGCTGCCGTTCTTTAACCATTGCAATTCGTTGTAAGGCTGGGTTATATTTACCAGCTGTTGTCACGATTTAATACCGGCCCAGTAGAAAGTAGTGAAGACCAACTGTTTGTCATGGGAGTGGTGGCTAGAAATTCCTCGTTAGCTCTCTGAAATTGATTTAATCTTGCATTTATAAGAAATGAGGAAAGACAGGAGAGTTGCACAAAATGCACTGCCTCACAGTACTAAAACACAACAGTTTCAGTCTTCAAGTGGCAAGGTCCTAGTGAGAAGGTTTTATGGAAAGGTTGCAGTGAGAAACTCTGAAGCCGTTGTGGAAGGTCAAACCAGCCCCGTGACCCCCCTGAAAAGGGGACATAAAGCAGTTCTTAGGCACTGATAGTTACAGCTCTGCAGTGGGTAGGGGGACAGCTTTTCAACATGAATGGAAACATTACTTTAAAAAGATGTTTCAGAAAGGAAAACAGAACAGATCTCGGTATGGCTTTGATAGGATAGAGGCGTTTTTTGTCTCTCCCCTCAAAGCTTTCTCTGAGTCCAGTGCCAGCCTGGGGGCAAATCTTACAGCCTGGGCTGAAGTTGGCCAAGAAGGTGACAATTTTGCCTTGACACTGGCTCTTTGCTGGCAGAACTTTCTTGACCTCAATGTTATCTTTATGAATGCAAGTCAAAGTTGTCTGATATCTCTGAAGCAACAGGTTTCTCCCACAAGTCCTTGCAGAGGGCACAGCTGCATGTATAAAGCTTCAGCAAACGCTCTGGGAAACCCTTGATGTTTAACTGTATGGAAATCGATCTAGAAGATTCATTTCTTGTTACAGAAGGCAGGAAACAAGCACACAGGCATGTTTAGTGTAAACAGTGTCATGATAAGCTAACAAGGATATAAAAAAGGATTTCCCATATGTGTAAGCAAATAATATCAGTTGTGCCTCAAAACCCCACCAAGAATTGATGGCACCTTGCATTCGATCACCATTCACAGTAGAAATGGTTCTCTCTCTATAGTCCTGACGTAATGAAATATGTCTAGCAATAAAGCTAGTAAATAAAATATTGTTTTCCTTAGGGATATTTTTCTATTTTTATTGAAGAAATATCCACATTAACATATTGATTGTTCATGATGGCATGAAAAATGATTTTAAGATGTTCTCTACTATTAAATGATGGGGTTTGCCCAATGAGTCTGTCAGCACCTAAGCAGCAGGAACGCTGATGAGCCATGAACTGGGATGGCCAAAAATAAGAATGTGTTGTAAAAAACGTGCTTATTCATCATTATGGGATTATTTTCTTTTTGATTTAGTGCTACAACTGTGGCTAAAGCTGTATTCTGTTTAGATCACCTCTGAAATGTGGTATTATGAATGTTTATTATTATGGTTACTATGATTATTATATCTGCATTTACTACTCTTGTGCTTATTGTATAAGCCTCTGGGCATGCTTACAATTGTTTTAGACACTTTATAATATTGAAGTGCTAAGAAATGATAACAAGCAGAAAATACCCATATTAATCAGCAGCAGTCCATAATAGCACTTGACTATTAACCAAACATTACATATTTATTCTATAACCGAGTGCACTAAAACTCCCCAAGCTGAAATGGATATAGAAGCTTGCTCCTTCACCTCCCTGTCCCTCTCCTCCCCTGGGCCCCGTTTTTCTATCATACTCTTGATTATGATCTTATAAAGTGTCTTTTTCTCACAATTAAAATTAATATTTACATTTAATAAATATCCTTTACTTCTATGTGATTGGCACCTTTCACTTTCTCCTCTGGGACATGAAAGCACTGTGTAATGGAAGAGATATTCTCATATAAGGCCACCTTTAGCAGAGGTCTGCAGTGTCTTTTCATGCCTTTATTTTATGGATGATTGCATGATTAGAAGGTAATTTTTGTTCAAAGAAATTCCATAATAATTATTTTCTGCTGCTTGCCTGAAATGTATTTATTTTTGTGGAAGAAATAACTCTGGAATTTCAGTACTTTTGTGCTGTGCTAACCTTATGCTAACCGTTCACTGATAAGACATAAAAAAGCAGTTTTAGACAGTTTTGGAGCCGTCATTCACACTGACTGCAAAAATCCACATTGATTCCAGCAGAGAGAGAGGAAGAACAGAAGATAGACAGACCAGGATTTAAGTGTAGCATAATATGAAGTGCTTCTCATAAGAAATAGGTTTCCAAATTTGTATCTTAAAGTGACCAGCATCAAGTAAAATAACTAAAAGGACCCTGAAGGGGTCAAAGACGAATATACAACACTACAAAAATGTGGCTGATTTCAAGTCATGGCTTGCTTTATTATAATCCCATCTTATTGGCATTTTGGGACTTCAGTCCCAGTTAAATTGTGTTTCCAAGTGTTTTTCTGCACCTAGAAGCTCTGGAGAAAATACTTTAAAGCATAGAAAAACACAGAGACAGAGAAACAGCTCTGGGAGCTAGAGTGTAATGGCAATATCTACAAGCATGACAGGATACAGAGTGATGAATCTAGATGGCGAGGCCCTTGCTCATTTCTCTAGCAGTGGTATCAGTTATGGAAGTAAGACATAGAGAAAACATATTAATGACTTATTTCTGTTTCCAGTAACGGTTTGCTTCTTGGATTAGGTTTTTAGTGCTCTGTTTCCTCTAGCTTTAAAAGTTTCAGGTGATGGCTCTTAGAAGCGGAGAACCATTCTATATCAACTGCACGCACTTGTGTACTCGTACATTATTTTTTCTGTATATGGCTCTTAGAACTTTCAACTGTTTTCCTGCAGATGCATAGATTGTGACTGACACTTCCAAAAAAGTTAAGTAAGGTTGTGAACATGCCCCATATTTTGTGTTATACTCTAAAACTTCCATTCCTCTGAAGACTAAACACTGTCTGAAAATCAGGTCTTTGAGAGATCTCACAGTATAAGCCACATTTGAAAACATTGATCTCTGCTATTAAAAATACCTTCTTTCTAATTAGTATTCCAGACCCTTTATTCCTACAACGGGAGAGGAACAGGTACTAAATATAATAGAAAGCTTCATTCAACGTATTTTCACATAAAGAAAATGCAAAGGTCATAAGACCGTTTCTCTCATTCCATTGGGGGACATAATTAAACTACGGTAATTCAATTAGTATCCTTTTTACTCAAAAAAGAGCTCAGAAGTAGTTAAAAAAAAATTCTGAAGAAATAGTGCAAAATATCTATTAATCAGCCCCATAAAAAATAGCTTAGTTGTCATCCCAGCTCATCTGGGAGTGCAATTTATATTAATACCTGATCTTAAAACTAACTTAAATTAGTAAAAATCAACTCTAAAACTAGATTTTGGATTTCCTGTAGTCTGAAGAATTAAGCTACTTAAACCATAAACTTCTTTCTACCAGTCAGAGCTAACTAATAGTGCAAGAGTTGCACAGGCTCTAATATAGATTTTAAGAGCAGTTATTTATTTCTTACCCCGGAGTGCATGACCAAGGCCAGTGGTATTAATTCTCTGTGGTTTTGAGAACCATAGGCATACTTTGGTTGGTCAGACTCTGCTTCTTCTTCTGTAGGCTGATGTACTAATAAGCAACTTCCAGCAGGTGAAAAAAAACATTGCAAAGCAATAGTTAGCTTCAGTTGTTTAACTTAAACACTGAATATTTTGCTTGCTTTATCACTATAATTTTCACATTTAAATTTTCAATTCTCCTGTTAAACACAAAGTTGTGTTCATTGTTCCAACACTGCAAGGAAAATTTTTACACCCACACCCTCATGGTTATGATTCTAATGCAACTGAAAACAATCTCACAAAAACACAATTCCACATATTTAGTGAAACAGAAACCCCAGCAAATTAGTGTTGTCACTGGTGTCTCATTATAAAGTTGAGAAATGTCTCAAGCATTTTGCTTGGCTTTATAGCTTGTAAAACATTGTGTACCCTGCCGAAATTACAATAATTTTCAAGGATGAGACAGATTTTACATGCTTACCCATACCTGCACACAAACACAACACTGAAGAGCACCCAACATGTACAGCTTTTTTTTTTCCAGACAATTCATCCAACATAGCTCACAGAACTGCTGATCAAGCACAAGGTAAAAGAATATCATCATCTGTTACTGACTACTACAAATTATCACCCAGATTAAAGGGAGTAGGAGAAAAGCAATCGAGTGTTTCCTTAACTTTCTCAAAGTGGTAATAGGTATTTTAAACCAATTATTCAAGGTGAATATTTCTGTTTCCAGAGAACGCCATCCACAGTTAAGAAAAGGATGGATGAAAGAAGTGTAATTATGCAAACTTATGATGAGTTAAGCCTAGCACATGCAGGCGAGGAAGCACGAAGAGGAAAGGGGAGCAGTTCATGGTGTGTATCTGACTTACTGCAAGCAGCGAGGCATTTGGCAAGGGATCTGTCATGGGAGAAGAGAGAAGAGTGATTTATTTCCCTTGGATAACACCTGGGAACTATCCATTTGTTTCCTAGATTGTGAATCCAAATTGCAGCCCAGAGATACACAGTATGACAAGCTAAAAATTGAATGCAGGGAAAGACCAACCCATTATTTTAATTCTCAATCATGATCATTATAAATTTTACTTTGAACAGGCCCCAAAGCACAATGAGCTCAATCTTCGTTATTTCAGAATAAACTTCTTTCCTACTGAAGTGAATCACATAAATGCAAACCAGTTTTGCATAAATGCAAACCAGTTTGGTGCTCTGACCTGTCTACTAATAGTTCCTGCATATTTTTCCCCATTCTTTCATTTTTAAAGGTAATTCAAATAAGAAACATGACTTAGTTCTTGAATGGCAGTGAAACTGAGGTTCAAAAGCCAAGATAATTAACTGTTTTCCAAGAAACTATATATATCCTAAAAGAAAGGAGTTATCACTGTTCAGATTTAACTCTTGGAAATCCACAAAAAATTAGAGAGATGAGGTACGTGGTAATTGTAGTAATGAGATAGTGGAAATGTCATCTAATTGATCTAATCGGGGGAAAATGACTCACATCATACAGTGTTTGTGGCAGAAAAGTTGAATGGTGAGTAATGAAGAGAAGAGGAAAAACAGCCCTGGAAAAACAGCATGCTAAAATCTGCTCAAAACTTTCATTTGCATGGAAAAAAAACCTAGTCACTTCCAGTCAGCAGAGTCCTTGGAATACTTCAGGTACATCGCTGAGATGCTGGCACACTGCAGTGACTCAGGTAAACTGCAAGGATCCAGTTTCCTCTGTTGTGTGATAAAAACCTTTGCTGTACCAGTAGACTTGTGTTTTTCCAAAGGAGGTGGTGAAGTAACAGCCGCATGAAACACATTGATAAGAGTGAGCATGAGTTACACCCATGCACTGGAAAAACGAGATGTGATGGTGCTTTTCACTAGACACATTTTCAGCATTCGCATCACTGTAGGATTCCTCCGATGAACCTCTTTTTCACTGATTTGACCTCTTTTTGACTGCATAACCTACAATATCCATTTATGCCCACCCCCAACATTTGAGCATTTAAGTGCTCTACTGGGTGTTTTTTAACAAGGGCTAATGTTTTATAATTCTGTTTTATGCCTTAGTCACACTTAATACCTAAGCTATAGTACTGTTTGTACCATTGCAATATTTAAGCTATAAAAGACAAATTTTGTTCAAAAGTTTATTGGAGTATATCTGGAATAATCAGGACACTGAAATTTGTGTCCTGATTTATATTGCTATTACTGGAAGCAGTATTTGGCTCAGCATCTCTGGACAGCACTAACTTTAAGCATGAGAGCAGTGTGTATGTCATTACCAATGGCTACAGCCTCAGTAGACAAATTAAAACGTGGAAAGTTAAATGACTAGGAAAAAATAGTACACAGATAAAAATGCTTCATTTACACTCTTTATTTCATTCTTACATCATTCAGCGGGGAAAAACAAGCCTACAACATTCAGGGTGAACACCACCTTGGAAAGCATCCATCATAAGTAAATCCCAGAGATGCAGTCTAATCTAGGAAGCTGAATTCTATGTAATAACCCATTCCAAATGCTGTATATGTAATACAATCAATAGCCTATTACCTTAGTCTTATCCACAAACCAAAGTAACAAAATTAACAGATCACAATCTCCAAGCCAAGCCCGAAGCAAGCGTAACATAGAGTATGAGTGCATATGAGTAATCCAGAATTCTGTAAGGTTTTGGACTGCCTTGAAATCATCAGTAAAATGAAATTCAAAAGTTTTGGATTTAGAGGAATATATTCTAGAGAGCTATGAGAGCTACACTGCTTAACTGTGGTTTACGATAGATAACTTACCATCATTAGCTTTATTGTTCAGCTTTAAATGGCAAGGATAAAATATTTATTATTTGCAAATATATAGTTCTTGCATTTGATGTAGCAAGCATGAATAACAGCAGTAATGGCACCTACTGACATTTATGACATCTCATGTAACACTGGCTCTGAGGGTGGCTGGTTATCAGATTGAGATTTGGACAGAACTGTTCCAAATTCCCTGAGTCTCGGTCTCTTGCCAGCTAAATGGCAAGCTCCAGTTGATGCCTGTTATTTCAAGAGTTACCACCTGAAGCACCAGCTGCCAAAATGTTATTTATTTTTGTGGAACACACCTGCATGGGTGATTTAAAAAAAAATAAAGCCAAACAAAAAACAACAAGCACAAAACCAAAAAAAAACCTCAAATCCCCAACCAAACCAAAACATTTAAATTATGATCTGAGGCAGATGGGATTCTTATTACTGTGGTGATCATCAGCTGGAGTATGGTCATTTCATTCTGTTACCCTTTATCCTTTCAGGATAGGCTTTCATGCCACATGTCACATAAATACCATCAGAGACAGGATTCAATTTTTCTTTTCCTGCATGATATGGCTCATCCTGTTATACCATCAAATGATCCATGCACAAATATCAATACCTCTCTCTTCTTTCATTTATAAAGCATTGTTCATTCTGGAAACAGACAGGTCTCACTTATCGACAGAAAGTAGGCAGTAATCGTAACTGGTGAAAGGTCAGAGTAGTCCCTTGGGCCTCTGACCAACATAGACAACAGAGAAGACACCTGCAGGAGTGAACTGATGATGTTTTCTTGATCTTTTAGGATCAACAAAATAATATAGAGGAAATCAGGATGATTTTTGGTCAAAGCAGAAATAGCTGACTGGGTTTTAGACAACCAGCACAACTGATCTATTTGTGTCCAGCTAATTCAACGAATATTCAGCTAGTATACAGGTGAAACCCCCACTTACCAGAACTGATTGAATATTTAGCTGTCATGTATATTTATAAAAATTAGTGAGTATACTGTGTCTCCAACTGTTATATAGTTTATCTATGAATGCAATAACGGATAAGTACTCTATTTGCTATGGATATTGAAACACTGCGAAGTATTCATAATCTTTAAGGGAAATTTAGTGTATACAGTTAAGAGCATTTGCTCCAGAATCCTAGTTCCAGTAATTATACACATTCAAACTGCAAACAGGAACACATGCTGTGACCTTCTGCTATAGGTCCTGTGAACACTGCTTAGATTTCAAATGCCAAAATGTTTGACTGATCTCCCTACAAACAAGCTGCAGCACAGGAATTATCTCTATAAATTAATTTTCAACAAATTTTAAATGGAAGGTTGTCATGATCTATTTGTTGAGAAGTGCCAGGTAGGTACAAAGAGCTGAAAGTCAAAAACAAACATTCGCTAATGATGGTTTCCTGGGATCAACATCTACTGACAAATGTCTTGCAGCTTTTTTGCTGGGGGTTCTAGCTGTCTACAGATGACAGGACTCAAAAATCAGATTTTATCTATACAGGTATACTTACGTTGATATTCCTTGGTTGCTATATCTGAGTATAAATGCAAAATGAGTATGGATTACTCCTAGACGTATGTAACACCAGAAGCTGGATTTGTTAAAAGGCACATTATGTGCATGGAAAGAGGGAGTATGGAATATAACACCAGCAAAGGTAGATATGGGAACTTTATCTGGTGTATTTTGTAGAGCTCCTAAACATTGGTTTCCATCTGTTCTTAGCACTAAGCTTTTGCTCTTTTTTTATACTATCAAAACAGATTAAAGTGACTGCTACAACACTGCAAGACAGCAATTCTTATTTATTGGTGCCATGACTGGTTATCTGGGAAAGAGTGGTGTCCCCTGCCTTGCACTAGGATCTGTCTCCCTGAAAAATGAGGAGATTGAAGTGTGCATACTAAGAGCAAACAGATTAAGGAAGAATGACCTTGTGATTTTGTGAAATGTTAGGGGTCTAATTGCTCAGCACGGGTAAACTGTGTAGTAGGAGATCCTAAATAAAACATAGGAGAGATTTTGTTTCTGATATAGACTCCCTTGATCCTGAACAAATGCAATAATCTCTGTGGGCTAGGCTGAGTCAACAAATCAATCCACTTTTCCTCAAGGGAAGCTGTGTTTGAAACAGCTTCATTGTGTCTTTCTTCTAACCTCTACAAAGTCGCTCCTCAGATAATGCTTCCCATTGCACTGAGTGGAAGATTCCCCATTACTTTTCGAGGATGAATTTCAGGTTGCTATTACTTGGCAATTTGATAGGAATCCATGTAACTGTTGCTCTACCAAGTAAAATAAACAAATTTGGCTCCATATTACTGCATTCAGGGCATGAAAGGATGAGGGTGGGATACCAAGTACTCACAGAAATGTCACAATTTTCCCAAAGTTTAGTGCATTTTAATGTAGTTATTGTTTCAACTGCACATTTACATTGGGGGTACAGTCTTTGCGGCTTGTTCCTCACCACATATTCACCTGCTTTAAATGTTTCAGTCATACAGCCCAATCACAGACCAAATAGTCAAAAATGAATGGTTCACAAATACCCCACAGTCTGACATTTGTTCATGCAAATTCCTGGGAGATTACCTTTGAACAACAAATATATTAGAAGAAACCTGAATTAGATTATAGATCCCTATTGACCCATGAGTATTACAGAAGCTCATCCCTTGTTTGTTAATTATTGTATTCTGTCCTCTATTGCAAAGAAGAGTCACTTCTGACCAGGTTGCTGACAACAATAGTTTTAATGTTTAATTTTTCTTGCTAGAGAGAAAACCATGCTTAGCTGTGAACACCCTCAGCTGACCAGGTGGACATAATACTTCTACATTTAGGTGTAAATTACCTTTAAAAAGGACAGCAATGATGTTTGAAACAGATTTTGCATGTTGCATTGTCTTATTTCTGAGATAAAGTTAAAAAAATAGGAAAAAAGGGAGGCATAGAGGGTTAAGCAATTAATTCTTATGTCAAAATTAAAAAAATTGCTCAGACTGCTATTCCAATGGTAAAATCATAAACAATCCCTTTTACTCCCTGGTCACTAAGCAACTTATTTCCTTTTAGAGCCACACATTGTCTTTGCACACTACAGAAGAGTTATCAGATATAACCTTATGCCTTCCTTTCCTTCCTTTCTTTAAAATTTTTTTAATTTATTTTTTAAATACAGATTTGGGTACTCATAAGCCTGAAATTTTAATCATAGTCTTTGCACTGAATCATGACCAAGTAGCAGATCCATTGGCATGAAGTACACAGTGCAAAACACAGGCTCAAGCATTTGGAAAGCATGTTTGTTTTCATGTTTTTCTTTTCCACTGACTGTAGCTATTATACATGGAGTGAGTCCACTTTTTCATCCTTGCTAACCCAAATGCATTGCTATTACATAATTACTTCAGGACAATCGTCTACACTAATGGCCATCAAAGATGAAAGAAACTGAAAGAAAAAAAACCCTCCTAGTTTTTGTCTATGTAAAATGCTTCTGTTGTATCTCCCTGTAATCAATCTATATGATCAACATGGGCTTGTGAACAGTATGCCCTAAATTTTCAAAAATATTTGAATAACATAAACAATACTACAAATACAAAATAATATAAAGTACTTATCAAATTCTTTATGTATGGTAGACATTGAGTTCTTAAAAAAGTTGACTCAATGTCAGACCATACTTTGATTACAAGTTCGAATAACGCGCGCTCTCCATGACAAATATATTAAAATGATGATAATACAATTGTAAAAAACCCAAACCATTTGTAAGTCAATAATGTGGTCCTGACCTTATGTTTTTGACAAGGTTTACCAGTAACTTTTCAGCAAGTCTAAAACACGTTGTTGGTGAAATGTGGAGGTAACACACAGAACAGGCACAAGTACTTATACGCAGAAAAGCTTCAAGGTATCATCATGGGAATGATTCAAGAACTGGGAAAAAATAAACAAACTTAGTTTGGTTAGTTTAAAAATAATAACATGGGCAACCTTTGGAAAAGTATGAAAGGTAGTCAACAGCTTTGTAGACAAACTGATATATTTATAACTGAAAGGTGAAGCTACACATAATGAGAATACAATAGACTGAACATGGTGCATATTACCTAGATTGTAGAAAATTGGGTACTGGAACGCATGAAGCACAGTTGTAGCTGTTATATTACGGCTGCAGGGCTAAAATAAGTTTGGCCCTTTTTTATAGCTATTACACAGTAACTTGAATGGGATTTAGTTCAAGGAAGTTTTAGAGTCTAACACACAGCTCAGTGAATGCTATGGTCGTATTTGGCTTTTCACCTTGGGAATCTGCGTAATATTAGGATTCCATCTTTCTTTGCAAAGGACTGGGCAACCAGCCATCAGAAAAGCCTCACTGTAGGCAGTTTGCCTAGTGCTTCAGCTGTGAATTTTCTTCGCTCATGCTGGGCTGCTGCCTTTTCCTGTTCTCAATTTGTTACTTTCACAAATCTGTCTTGGAGTACATTTGTGTAAAGACTGCTGCTTCCACCCAGGTGCTTTTTGATCAGTGATAAATAGGGCTATGCCGTTTGCATTGTTGCTATGTGCGAAGTTTTGTGCTTCAGTCCATTAATGTGTAAACTGTCTGCTTTTCTCACTTTTTAAAAAAATATTTTAGTATAGCACTTTATTTAATTTTGAACTTTTTGTGTTGCTCAATCAACCTCTTCAAGTCAGGTTAAAAAATGCAAGGAAAGGAATAAATCTTGCTTTGATTTGTCTTTTTGAGAAAATGTGGTTGCTCCTCAAAAAGGAAAGGGACATCTCAAAGCCCAAAGATCTTAAAAGCCTATGGAAGCCACATATTAGCAGCCATCCCTCCAGGTAGCACAGCTCTACATGAAGGCAGACATAGACGCAGTCTCTCATTGCTGGCTGAATACGAGCATTACTGGCTCATTGAGAGAGCTTTAAAGTAGGCTTGTTGGGGAAAGGGAATATTATCAGGCTTCCTTGTGACAAAGCAAGGGATGATGCTCCAAGGTCTGAGGGATGGGTCACTAGCAAAGGTCCTCACCCTGTTGCTCTGAGATGTGCTGGGTACGCTACATCACACTCAAACTCTTATAAGGATGTCGTTATTGAGACAGACATGACACGCATGAAGTTGTGAACAAAGAACCCCACTTTATTATTTTAACAAA
>JAOXJM010000041.1:19208551-19218649 GCA_026413425.1 Tringa solitaria
CTGTAATTTGATTATGTTGACAATTCAACCTCTAGTATTTATAAATAAGATATTAAATGGTCAAGCAACTACATGCAGAAATGACATAATATTTCTGCCTTGTAATTTTAGTGTCCTGACATTGCTCCCTTCAATAAAAACATTAAAAAATGTTTATTATTCAAAATAAAGCTGCATTGATACAGCTTATTCTGTTGCATTTGCTCATTATGGTGTGACATCTTTAAAGCACATGTGGCATTTTTTATTATACTAAACCTAGTTAAGTACCTTGAAAGATACTGGGCCAATTTCTGTCTCAGCGTAAGTCCAAATAATAAAACATTGCAGATTAAAAGGGCTAGAATATTTTAAACAAGGAGAACTGCTCTCTGTCCTGAGAGAATATTTCCACAGGAAATCAAACTGTATCTCAGTCATCATGGTGGGAAACAAGAAGATATCCTTTTGTGAATATGCTAAAAAGCAAAAATGCAAACAAACAATCAGAAAATTCAACAAAAGGAAAGGAAAAAGTAAAGAGGGAAAGGGACAAATGAAAGCTCTGAGGAATCCTTAGAGCCAGATGTGCTCTCTGAACCCCTTGTGGGTCTCTGGCTCTGACAAGAAGGCTTTACATATTGACTTGTTTGCGTTTCGGATGGTTGATGTGACTTCTTCAACCTCTTCTTGATGTTTAGCTTCTTCAATAATAGAAGCTGGGGACAGAAAACCATGCAGCTTAGCTTCCCTAACAAATGAACTCTGCTTTGGTACTGGAAAATGATAGAGGGGATGAAGTGTCATTATTCGTAATTATTCATTATGTCATTTATGAGATTCGCTACTGATTAGGAAGTACAATAACTAACTCATATGTGTGAAAATCAACCATAAAGAGCCTTGAAAGAAGATGTGAATAACGTCTTGGAAGGAAAAGCAAGAACAAGCTCTCCCTCGCTAGTGCTCCTGATATGCCGGTGCCATGGCCTGGCTCTTCAGTGCAAACAAGAACTGAGAAAATTGGCTGCACTGAACAATGCCCATTTCCAGTTGGAAAATTCTATTTTTCATAGTAATTAGGAGGTTCAGGTAAACTTAGGCACCTCTTCTAGTCTTTGTCCTCTCGTAGGAATACAGGCAGAAGTTGCAAACTATCTTCTATTCACGAGAGTGTTTGTCCTGTTAACTCACAGGGGAAGAGGTCATTATGTTTTCTTATGAATAGGCACTTAAAATTGTTTTTGTCAAAAATACAAAGTGTGAAATGTAATAGCGAAAGAATGAGCAGATTGTAAGACAGAGTTTTGAGCAATTTAATCTTCATTCAGAATAAATATAGGTACTATTTTCTATGTGCCTGCTTTACTGCTGCTGAATGGATGGTGACAGAGAATACAGAGCACTTTGAATCAAAGCTGTGTGAAAACAGGACGAGGGGACGTGAGACAGAGGGATGCTGCATCAAAGCCACTGAGACACTTGGAAGCCTTTCATGTGACAGTCTGCAGTTACTGAAGCCACGGTGGCTGGGACACTCTGCAGAGCCATATGTTACTCATAGCAGAATACCTTTCACAGCTCGGTCTTTCCAGCCTGCATGGATAATGACACGCTGTGGCAGGGCCACTTGCACCGATGGCACTGCTGGAAAGGGACTGTCTGCAAGGAAGATGACAGAATAGGTCTTTGGCTGTGATAAGTTGAGACACACTTTGTCGTGTGAGCAGCAAAGGAAAAGTGTTTGGTTGTATCGTATCCTTTAACCAGAGACACAGTGTGCAATGCGATGCACTAAATCACAGTGGGCATTGCTTTATGAAGCCAGCTGACATGCAATTTTGAAACATGAATTCTGAATCTAATCCAGAGGCACTGGGAAGATCACGGAAATGAAGCACAAAGAGAGAACAGAGATTTCTACTGTTACACTGCTCATACAGTTCAGTTGCAGCGCAGCTAAGTAATAAAACTTCTTAAGTTTTTAGAAGTGTCACAAATGAACAAATAATTTCAAGAACATTTGTGTGTACACAATATGAAACAGGGTATTGCAAAGGAAAGGGGACCATTGTGAACTATGGATTTGTAGGATCATTCAAAATCACTAGAAACCTTTCCTCTTATTTCTTTAGACAATAAATTTAAGCACATACAAAAGTTGTCTGCTGAGCTTCTGTGCCTAGATTTCATTTTTTTAATTCTTGATATCTAGCAGTACCAAAGAGATTTAAGAAGCTAGGAAATTATTATGGTAGCTAGGGAAACATATATTTTGAAAAAAACTTTCTTTAGGAATCGACAAACATTCAAATCTTGGCAAAGAAACTAGAAATTAAATGTCAGATATATCACCAGAATGAGGAGAAACAGATCTAACATTGTGTGTATCTTCCAATATGAAACTGTGGAATTCTGTATTTATTACTTTCAAAATTCCTTGATCAACTGTCACTCTGTTTACAAGTCAAATGATATTTTTTCTCATTGCTCAATCCACAAGCTCTCTATGAGTCTGAAAATCAATGATGTGCTATGTCCTGTAACATGAAAAATGTTTTGTAACTGTAGTTATGTCTTACGTGAAGAAAGAGGATAGATAATACTAGAAGTCAAAAATGTGTTTAATCTTAAATGGATACTTATTTAAAGTTCTGAGATATACTAAAACTTCTAAGTCCCAATGATTTGTCAGAAAATCCTCCATTGCGTACAAATCTATCCATGTGACTTTTTTCCTCTGTTTGTTGGAATCATGCTCCTGGCTAGAAGGCCAGACCATCTGTTCTAGCTCTAAGAAAATTTGAATTCAGTCTTGTTTCTCTTCTCAAAATGAAACAATACACTCTAAATTAAAAATATATTGTATAAGGAAAAAAGTATTTGTACTAAAAGGATGGAAAACAACACCTGTACCTACTCTATGAAGGTAAACAAACATCTAGGAGACATTATATTTGCTGAGGAAGAGTGGAGAAGCCTCATGTGAAATGAAGTTTGAGCTTAACAGGAATTTTTATCGTGGTTTGTTTTTTTTTTTTTTCTGTAGCTAATGAAATTTAACAGCCTGTTGAGGAGGCTTTTACACAAAAAATTATGGCAGCTTATGGAAATGTGAGACACAAAAGCAATAAAAAGTACATTTACTAAATAGTCTTAGATCACAGTTGTAAACTTATTTCAGGTGGATTTGAAGAAAATTTCTATTTGTTATGTATATTTCATGCAGTTAAAAAAATTGCAATATAGCTTCTTTTACAGGGTAGGAAAAATTTATTAACATCACCAGCACATATTTGGTTAGTTATGTTTTCACACTGGCCTTCAGGTTAGAGGGGGTTCAGTGATCCTAATAGCATAAGTGAGAAAAATGAAACAGTGAAATATTTAAGGCAGCAAAAACCTTCCATCAGAAAACTCCTGCCATTTACAGCCACCAAGACACATCATTACAGAGAAATATTTTAGCTAGAAAACGGCAAATGTATCTATGATACATTCAAAACCAGGCTGGATGGGGGTTTGGGCAACCTGCTCTGGTGGGAGGTGTCCCTGCCCATGGCAGGGAGATTGGAACCAGATGATCTTTAAGGTCCCTTCCAATCTGAACCGTTCTATAATTCTATAATATTCTAATTCTAATATTCTTTTTTAATTTCTCCTTGCGTTCCTAGATTAAAAACCTCCTTTTCCTTGAAAGGTACCACAAACCATGCATTTATATTAGTTTTAATAACAAGATCATTAATCATTTATCAATGTTTCAAGACATTTTGTTGATCAGTAATTCTTCAAAAATATTAGGAATCTTATAAGAAGACACTGAAGTGAATGTAGAGCGTCCTATGCAACAGCTTGTCAGCTTGATCAGTTTGGGAGACTCTATGATGATGTAGCAATATTTTCATCATGTTGAGCACTGAAAACACATTAATTTTGATTTATCTTTTTTTCTGGTCACTGAATAGCTTGGTATGGAGGGCATAACATTCCCAGCTTTTCATCATGCACACCTTCAAGTGAGTGCACTGACTGCTGTGTTTAATATAAAAGTTAGTGCAGTAGCTATTCCCTACCTAAATTGTTGGAATAGGAGAAAGCAAAAATACAGAAGGGAATCAAAGAGAAAAAAAAATTAAAGTGACAAGAAAATAAAGAAGTTCTGAATAATGAGCCTGATTTATCATTCATTTAACTCGTCTTATGGTCATGAATGAAATTAAATGAGAGTTAATCTTGGTAAAAGATTTCCCAAAATAAGGATTTAAGGTTTGAAATCTCCTTCTTGGATCAAAGGTTGTACTGAAAAATTAGAACCTGGTTCTGATGCTGAATAAAAATATTTATTGTCTTTTTCAAAATTAATACTGCAAAGTACTGCAAACAGCTCTGCAAAAGGATTATAGACAGAATGGCTCCTTTTGCCAGTATCCAAAGCCTTCACTTTTCTATTGGCGAAGTAGATTAACCGTCATTAAGAACAGTCATTCAGTCCTGTATCTGTGGGCTGACAGTGATAACCAATTAAAGCTTGTTGTGGTGATGCTTCCTGTAAATGAGGCACTTTACGTTTTCCAACATACATGCCTAACATTAAAAGCATAAATCTTTCTTAAAGGATCTGAATAAAGAAGGATAATTTTCAGAGGAGTTTATTTCCCACAGATTAGTGGACAGTATCCTTCATTGTTGAGAAAAAGAGCATTTTCATATAGGAATACTGAATAATTATGCATCTAACATTCAGCATCACTTTTTGAAAAATTTGAGCCCTACTGTTAGATTTTGCCCCTCCTGCCCCAACCCAAATTCAGCAAATTCAGTAAATTCAGTGTCAAGAATTCCGCGCCCAAAATAACTATATATACATATATACATCAGAAAGTCTGAAGTTGTTTCATATTTGAAAGTAACTAGGTCGGTTCAAACACTTGAATATGTTTTCAGCGAATCTGTTCAGTGTGGGTCCTTCAGTTGCTTTTATCATATATATGTGCAATAAGTACATACTAAAAGTAAAAATGATGAATAACGTTTTATAGATTTCACATTCTGGTAACTTTGGATTCCTAATGGGACTGAAGATTTGAATAAATGATATATATAACATGGAGTACTTCTTTAAAATGCTAAATTATCTTAAATCACCTTCTAAGCATTTAGAAAGAGATTTTGTTTCACAGTCCGAAGAAGAAAGAAACAAAACAGAACCCAAACTTGAGGTGATTTGCACACAGAGAAAAACTATGGGAATACTTTGCATTGTTAATGTCACATAAACAGTATCTCATTCATTTTTCCATCAGTATTGCCATTGATCCCATTCTTGTATTACTCACATGATAGCAGGACAGCTGTTATGTTTTGGCTGCTTTGATTCCTCTTTTTTTGGAAGCTGGTAAGTCATCAGACAGATTTGTCTTTCAGCTCGTTTTGGCTTTCTGATCACAAAATACTGCACTGAAATAAATCATTTACCATAGATGTTACAGAAGCTGGAATAGAAGAGAGATTAAATGCTTGCAGGCAGGTTTGGGAATATCCTTCATCCAAAAAATGTTTCTTTGATGTAATTTTTGTTGCATCAAAAGGCAAACAATTTGCTTAAGAACCTTTATGGTCCAGAGACAAAAAAAGGTAAACCTTCCTGTTTTAACAGGATGTGCAAGTGTAATATTTAGAAGTATTCAGGTGGAGGAATGGCAGACAAATGCATACTCAGAAATATGCAGCTTTTGAATTCTATTTTGCACCAATTGAATCCAAATATCTTTAGTCTTCTGGAGCCTCTTTAACTCACTGACAGAAGACAGCATATATAGATGTCATTGTTTACTCTAAGCACTGAGAGCTATTTGGGAAGAATGGATATAAAGAAACCCTAATTCTCATCTGTGCCTCTTATACCACTCCAATGGTTCAGAGTTCAAAGCCCATTGCAGGGTATATATTTCTTTCTAGCTGAATAGCATTACTATTCTGGACGGATTATATGATGTAAAATGCTGAAGTTCCTTAAGTCCATTGCATGCCTCAGTTTTTGCATCCACCAAAGGTTTTTCTGTTGTCTGCTCCTTTGCAACTGCCAATATAATTCTTTATTGGTCAACAAAATTCTTTATTCTTTGAGAATTTTGAATCAAAAATTTAAAAAGTCAGTTTTTCTGTAAATAAAGAAGCCTAGAACCCCTTCAAAAGCCCCTAAACAAATAAAAACATTGAAAAGGATCTTTAAGGTATGATAAACATGAGATTAAAATAGTATGGGTAATGTTAAACATTATTTTCCAAATAGGAACCGACTAGCTTCAATCAGTCTATGCTGTGTGTCAGAAGGATGGCAATGTAGAACTTAAACCCTTAAAAAGATATTCCTGTCAGCTCTACATTTCATAAAACATGGATAGTTTACTAGAAGTTAATGAAGAAAGGAAGAACCCCAACCTTCCAACATGATATTAATTACAGCAGATTAATACTGTGGTTTAGCCTTGACCAGCAGTGACTGCTCTTCTCAAATAATCTTTGCCTGATTCACCCCCAAAAAGCTGATTGAAATAACTGCATGGTTAGAAGTCAAAATGCAGAACCTAATCAAGCTTCCTAAGTCATGTATGCACATCGCTGCATCACTGCAGTAGGTTTCTCACATGAGCACTTTGGTACTATGTGAGTGAGAAGACAAGCGTGTTTTCATTAAAAGCAAATGTCAGGGTTCCTGTATGAACTTCATCACTGTTCTTAATCAGATGTGTCAGACACAATTTCCAACAATTATCAGTTGAACAATTAACATTTGATAATCAGCTGATGCTGCCAAGAGTGACAGAAAAAAAAAATTGTTTAATACTGATACCTGATAAAATAGCCTCCATGCCTAACTTTTTCTGCAGGTGGAGGTGCACCAGGTAAGCTAGGAGGGCAGCCCAGTGCAACCTGTAAAAAATGAGACAGACACTTACATCTGTGATGTTGGGTCTTGCTGACACTCATTAGTATTGAAGGTACATAAGAATTTCAACATAATTTTCACTGTAATTTATCAATTAGCGTATTAATCCTTAACACTTCGTCACAAAGAGGCATGTTTTCACATTGATGACAGTGAGGGCCATACATGAAGAAGAAAAGAGAAGTGGAAAAGATAAGGTTTACAACTATTATATCCACTAGCAATATAATAGAAATGAGTAAGCAATGTCTTTCTTAGAAATACATATGTGAAGTATCATGTACATTTCTCATTCACAACAAAGCTCTCAGCCCTGTATGCGATAATGACACTGTGCCTTTGGCAAAAATAGTGAAGACAAACAAGAAGAGTTACTATTGTCTTCCTCTAGCAAGACTTTTCACGCAGAGACAGGACAACTTCCCCATTTCTACTGGCTTGGTCTCTCATTAGATGCAACATTTTTCTGTGAACATTTACAGTAAAGAACTCCAGCATTTAGTAATCATCAGACCTTTAAAAATATATGATTTTTTACAAGCTACTCAAAAATCCACTAATCTTTTATTAGTTTATGAAAATTGCAGCAGTTTGGTAAGTCCCTTATACAAAAAAAAAAAATGACTAATATTAATATCCTAAAGTATTTGCATATGGAAAATAGTCTCTGTACACTGAAGTTCTGGGATAGGAATGGAATGTATTAAAAGGTATTTTAATTCATACAATTTAAATTAATGGATTTTCCACTTCTTGTTAGAAGAGTGTGCTTGATTTTATATATATTTGTGTGTGTATGTGTATATATAAGTTGATAGACAGAGAGATAGATAAACAGATTAACATATATTTAACTGTGCTTACTCAGAAATAACGTCACTCTGAATGTGGCCTCATTCAATGGATATAAAGCTAACTAGCAAGGAAATTAAAGCTGACCAGCAGCCGTTTTTATTTACTAGGAGGTTTGAAATGCTGACAGTAAATTAGATGCAGCAGTGTGAAGACTTGCTATTTCATGACTCCATGAATAAAATATGAAATTTTTTTACAACTAATAATGTTTATAAATAAGTACATTCATAGATAACTTCTATTTATTTTGAATTTCTAAATATTTAGTTGTAGTTTTTGACATTTTAAACTTCTGTCCATAATAAAAAGGTTAGAAATTCACATAAAATGTAAAATAAGACCTGCACAATAACCTGACAATAGAAACAATTGCTCTGAGAAAAAACCCCAAATCTAGACATTCAGAAAACTGGCAACCAGGTGAAAAATAGAAGTAACATATCTTTAAATGACAGATATATTTTCCATTTTAATTAGTAAAAAATTATTAAGAACACATGGAACAAAATTGTCTTGCCTGCATCAGAGGAAGTATAGCCACTGACAAAAGAAATTTATAATAATGTATAAACCTTGCAGAAGCTTAAAAGAAAAATAAAAAAGGGTAGAGATCTCTGCCTTCATTCCATGATGTAGAAACTCCATCAACATTGCAGAGTGGAAAGGCCCCAGCAGCAAAAGCTTCTTGTC
Organism: Tringa solitaria; assembly: GCA_026413425.1. NCBI lineage: Eukaryota > Metazoa > Chordata > Aves > Charadriiformes > Scolopacidae > Tringa > Tringa solitaria. Next base: position 19,217,028 of record JAOXJM010000041.1, read on the forward strand.
TGTCTCCACACTTATCCTGTGCTTGGCTGTGTCCGTCTCATGGTTTAAGGCCCAAGGGGCACAGGGGAAGTGAAATGGCTGTGCCATCTGCTGAGTTCCCACAACATCTGTACCCTTTCCTACATGTACACCAGCAGCAGATCTACCAAGGGTACCAGGTTGTTATAAAATATTTCTCCAACAAATTCAGGAGAGGCATGTTTTCATTTTTTATTGGTTGTGGTCAAATTATATGTGGCTGTAGTTTTGGATCTGAGGAACACTTCAATTCACATCTCTCCATCAAAAATTATATAAGCACCAACAGATTTTTTTCTATTTGGCCAGTTACTTGTATTACTTGTATTATATTGTTCCTTGTTGCCATTTTCAGACTAATACCTTACTAAAAATATGAGTTGAAAGTTTCTCATTTGGTTGTGGTCTTGAGCAGTGGACATTGATATTACTGGTTAGGTCTGTCAAGAGGAGAAGAACTTATTAAGTGAAAGATTTGTTTAGAATCTAGGTCATGATAATAAGTTTCAATGGGAAAGAAGCACAACACAAGTATGTGACAATATAACACACATTTAGAAAGTTACTATGATTTCTAAGGTTTGCTCAGGCATGACAGGAGTCATTTGAACATTTTAGTTAAAGCTACAGTGTATATTTGATATGAGAAAGCAATGTTACATCTTGTGTATGTTGCACCCAGTGCAATATAATATACATCAGAATTAAATTGTAACATTTTCTGCTGCTTCAGCAAATGTCTTTTTGCATCTACAGTGTTGTCAAAAGGCAATAAAACAAAAAGCTTATTCATCTCACTATGGGTATGTAAGTTCTATTTACTTAAAATGAAATTCTAAGACATGCTGCTTCTGTTTTTGTATGAACAGTTTATCGCTGTCATTTAGAAGTAGCAAATCTTCATCATCAGGAAAACTGCCTTCCAGATGAAAAAATATGATGTTTACTTAGTGATAAACAATTTGCAGAGGAGAGGGGATGTTAGTCCTGAGATGACTCTAAATACGTAAATGGCCATATTTGTTTGTATACAGTACCAAAGAAATTGTTGCTTCCTTACATCTCAATTTACATTTGCATTTGGCAGTGTTTCTTTGTTTACCTTACCTTCAAGGACACCTCCAGTGGAGTGCAATCTCCAACTTAGTGGAAAACCAACTCTGGAATCTCTGATCTTCATCCTTTATTGTTCACCCACTGACTAGACATAAAATAATTTGTCAGACTTTTATATTAAAGGGCAGTTCCTTTACAATTATTCTGTGGTGCTCTCTGAGATTTCTGTTCCCAAAGTAGCCTGTTATTTCTTGATCCCCCTGCTCATAGTGGCCCACAGGATATCTAAGCATATGCATACTGAAGAAAACGTTACAAGGAAATTATTCATTAAAATGCTGCCTTTCCTAGAAGACATCTAATGAAAAATTTGTTTTTCTAACCTTAGGTTCTGGTTATGTCATAGACATACACACAGCCCAGTCCAGCTCATTTTTACAAACCTGAACTCTTGGCTTTTCTAGAAACAGCAAACTTTCAACTTATCTCAAGATTTCACTGAATTTCGCTGAATTTTTAGAGTTGGAAGGGACCATAGAGATCATCTA
>JAOXJM010000041.1:19218749-19229844 GCA_026413425.1 Tringa solitaria
CAAGGCAGGACCACCCAGAGCATGTCAGATCATGCCACTCAGGACTGTATCCAGGCAGGTAAAGATTGACCAGTCATCAACATTTGCAAAAACTACCCCAAGGAACTTCTAAATTTTGATTATAGTGAAATTTGGTGTCTCTATTGCTAGTGTTGATGCACAAAAAGAGAGCTCCAAGTTTAAGTTATGGAACCTATATTATACCCGCTTGCTTGATTCTCATGGAAGAAAAAATATCCAGTGCTTTAGTGGTAAAAGAAATTCATGGGGAAAATAATTTGGAGACACTGTAAATGGTACCTGTAGTGTAATTTTAATTCCCTTTTATATTAATACAATTGAACAATCATAAACCGAAGATTTTTTATAAATGCATAGTTTAAATTATGATGTCTCAGGGAAGTCTTTAAAGCCATAGAAATCATCACTGTGTAGACCAAATCAAGATGCCATGGCAATGACCACCTGTACTAGGACACAGAATAGTTGGCAGGTGGTATGTTCAAGGGATAGAACAAGAATTTGTCTAAAATTTGAGGAGAGGTTCAAAAGCACTGTGTACACTCTCTGTATGCCAAGCCTAAAGACACAAATAAAAATGTGATTTGGATTAGGTTCAGGTCATGAATTTATAGAACAACAGCAACAGAATCTGAAGCAAGAACCAGGCAGGGTGGATCAAGGCTGGGTGAGCTGATCTGCAATTAGGGAGCTGGGATGAAGAGCTGGGTTTGAGGTCTAGAAGCAAGTTGGAGTCAAAGCCAGGGCTGCAGCCTGAAGCTGTTTAGCAGGAAGTTTTCTCAGTTGCTGCCTAAAAGAACTGTGTTTGGCACTGAGGGAGACTGTGCAAGCAGTACCAAGTGATGGACTGTCTGACAAATGACTCTCCCACTTCTCTTTGATGGGTGACTCAGGATAAATGTACTGTTTATCATTTCTTAGTATTCGTAATATGCATGTCTTATATACTAATATGATATCAGAGGTAAAATCCCAGTCTTTGCACCAAACAACTTCCTTTCTTCATATTTAGTTATTAAGGAACTATGCCATTAAAAAGAACACAGAAAAATGTTTTTTGCCATTTTTTTATTCTCATTGTACATGATGGACAGAAAAATATTCTTACTGAAACACACAGCTTGCTTTCAAAAGCTTACTTGCTTTTACTTTCACATTGAAGCTAAAGCTTTACAAGTTTAATGTGTGAAATAGCTTTGTCATAAATCAGTGCCTCCATTTGGTCTTTTACTTCATTGAAAATTTTTCTTCAACAGCCCTGTGTGTAAATAATGATACTATATTTTGTGCCAATTTTTTTCAATACTTTCATATCTCTGGCATAAATTATGGAACATTATTCTAAGATGGGGAAAAACAAAATAGGCTTGATAACAAATTTCTCTCTATCTTACAGTGTGCATAGTGTAGTGGGTAAAACATATTTGTAGTTGCTGGTGAATTCTTAATGTCTGGAGCCCAGCAGAAGTGGCAGTCTGGCTATAGAAGATGCACATGTTCTAATGTTTCAGACACTGACCTGTATATATGTGACAATGAACTAATGTCAGCTCCTCTTCTGCCCTAATCAGGCACAAAAGTGACTGAGGGAACACATCCCTGTCAGTTAATGAAAGAGTATTTTCAGCTAAATAACAAATATGAAGACACCTCTGACGCTGTCTGACCATAAATTCTGGGTTAGAATCTCTAATTAGCCAGCTGTGACCTCAATGAACTACCAAAACTGGATTATTTCAAACATTTCCCAACTGCTGGAATTTTGACAGTCTGGTTATAATCTGTTTTTGAGTAATAATGACACTTGGAGTCAGGGCTGTTTGGTCGCTGGACATTCCTGTCATAGCTTCTCTCTGCTTTAGAACCAGAAAACTTGATGTATCTCTGCTTTTTATTTAGACTGACTAGTGAGTAAGAGTCAATATCTCACTAATACAGTTTTCTGCACATTTTGAAAGGTGCCTGGGTGCTAGAGGTGGGTCTACCACGGACCTCTAGTGTGAGTTCTCCTGCTTCATTAAAGTGAAGATATCATTTCCTTAACTAGCAGAGCAGTGGTAAATAAACAACTCACAAATCATTGTGAGGCACTCAGATACTAGCCTGAGCTGCACAGTCAGTGTTTTGTCAAGGGGTGAGAAGTAAAGCCTGTTAAGGAATGAGAGTGCTGTCGGAAGTGAATGGATGCATAGCCAAAGCCACACAAGGTCCTAAATGAATTTGTAGAATTAATGCAGTGTGACAAGCACACAAACATATTCTCATCATGTTGTCTGCTCTGCATTTTAAGATGGCATATCCTATAAATGAAGTAAGGTAACAGAGAAGGATAAAATACAATATCCTTGTAATTCAGTAATCGCAGTGTCAGTAATTGTATCTCTTCGAAATATTTTTTTCTTTCTTCAACCCCTAAAAAATATTTGCAGTGATTTACCCCAATGACAATCACATGATTTGAGAAGCAATTGAATGTCAATACTATTATCCTCTATATAGAGACTCTGTGAATATGTAGTATTTGTTATGTAGCAATGCAGTTGTATGTCCTAATGCTTCAATTTACGGCTTGTGCCTCGGTTTTACCACTTGGCCTGTTGTTACCAAAACACTTATCTACCATTGTTGCTGCTCACGTCTTAGGTATCTGTTTATGGGTAGTATGGAGTACGGGGCTGCAGATGTTGTCTGTAGTTTGCTTCAGCAGGATCCAGATATTTTGTTTCTAGCATTGAAACACACTTTCTCATCACTAGAGGAGAAACTGTGGCTAATTGCACATGCAGCTTAGGTCTGCTCTCTGCACGAATGTGTCTTTGTAGACCATCAGGCTGTTATTCACAAAACATAAATAAGAGGCACTTGCTAGCAATGCTCCAGAACTTTTATTATTCGAATTTTGGCTGTGGTCCGTCATTAATCATGATTGTTATCACGAAATCTGTACATAGAAACAATTACAGAAAATATTTCTTAGTTTCATTCCTAGCTGATAGTCTATCTGTGTATATGTGCATATATGTGTGTGAATATACACACTCTGCTCCTCCCCAAACAAAAGGTTGTGCATGGGACCATGTATAATTGGCTAGACTGATGACAAGCCCCCAGGTATTTATAGTTCAGACATATGATGAAGAAGATGGGCTTTCAGCTGTCTCTCAAATTTGCTGCACAAGCTCTGTTGTGACTTCTCCTGTCACCATGGCAGTCTTATTTGAAAGTGGAAAAAAAACCAAAAAATCAGTTTAACTGCATGTGTATAACCAGCGGACAAGACTTTTTGCACTTTATTTTTCTTGTTATCAGAAGTAAAAAGACAGTGACTCACTGCACAGTACTTATGTTCTGTCTTGCTTAAAAGTGTCTCTCTTTCAAGCAACTGGATGTGATTCTTTTAAGTGATCATTTAAGAAATATTTAAAGGTCAATATAAATATAATAAACTCTTCTTCTTTTCAATTTATCAAAACCTCAGAGCTTTACTGGAAATATTTTTTTGTGACAATAAAAAGAGTTTCTTCCTTATTCTAACAAAATCCAACTGGAAACACCCATGGAGTTTGGGCAAAGATGCATTATTTCACTGTCTTTTCCCAGTATCCCTGCCTTTAAGCAATTGCAGCACTTACAAAGACAAACCAACGGCCATATGCGCTGGCCATTGTGGATCAAGTTTATTCCGTGATGCTTCCTCCGTCAGAAGCAATGAGAATCAGAGGACCATAAGAATTTCGAAAGTATATGTAGATTTATCCCACTTTCACAGTTGAACTAATGAAACTGTATATTGTCAGCACTTTTTTATTTATTACATTGGATAACCTACCTGTATCTCAGAAACAAGGAATCACATATGCTAATCTGAGATGGATTCAAATTGCAATAGCCAGGATCTGATATGGAGTACAAAATACTCCCTCCCATTTAAATGTCTGTACCTAACGCTTTTGTGACTCCATTTCTGGAGCTTACCACGTCAAGCCATTTTTAATCTGTTAAAACCATACCTAATTTGTGTGTGTGCATAAGATAAATTGTTAAGGAGTTTATTATGTGAATCTGTTAGCAAAGAAAATGCTTTTTTTTACTGCAAAACGTCGGTCTCAGATGTAAAAGTGATGCCATTTTTTTATGTGTATATAATACAGCACTAGATGTCAGAACTAGATGTCAGGCAATCGTAACAGGCCTGTAGTTGGATGTATTAACAAACATTTTTTTATTGCTTTGTGCAGTTGTAAATATATATACTCTTCCAGTACAATGACTTCTCACATCCATATTACTACATACTGGCAGGTTTATTTAGCGCCTGCAGATATCCCAAGTAATGTTTTAGAAAGTCGTATCTGACCCAGTAAGCACACTGCAGACTTCTCTATAAGTCTGGCTGTTGCTATTAGCACCAGGACTAGGAATATTAATCTCTGCTATGCATTTTCCTGCTTCTGAGGATGCAGAAGGGAGTTTGGCAAACATTGCTGACAATTAACCAAGTCGCTGGCATTTTCATACTATAGCTTCTCAGGTAAGATATATTCCTCTGCAGCCCTGGCAGCACAAGGCTTTGCTTCCTTCCTCACACTGCGCTATTGACTATGCAGTCAAATACCATGAGGTATTTCCTTTGATTTCTGTATGAAAATAGAGCTACATACCCAGTTCTTTAAATTTTTCCTCTGATCCAAGATATTCTTAGAGGCTGATCCCAAGCCAACTTAATTGAATAAAACCTTTCATCCCCTCAGTGTTTCTTGGATCATGTGCTTAATCTGTGAATTCTTTCAGCTCTTTATCAATATTACAGTAATTTAGTTACCCTTAGATTCGACTTTCAGCTTACAATTTAATTTATATTATGTCTGAATTTGACCACTTGTGCTTTACAACTTAAGACTGAAATGTAAATCCCAGTCCGTGTTATCATTAAGAGCTACCAACTTTATTGTGTCTACTAAAATGCATCCATCTCAGTGCTTGACTCCAATGAGTGAGAGATATATAGGAAAAAGATTGTTTACAAGCGGATGCCGGCTAATAGGTTTCCAGTTTGGAACAGTGAAAACAGTTTCCCAAAGGCTTACAGTTGCCAGAGAGGTATGAGCAAGCATCAGAGTTATCAAGGCAACAGATATGCCACAACAGGCAATGAATCAAGAGCACAGCCCCATCGGGGGTAGGAAGGACATTTCCTTTGTGAACAGTGAAAAGGGAATTTATGTTGTATTGGCAGGAGATTTATGTCACCAAGAGGTGAATTGCTGTTTCATTTTGTTATGAGATAGCTGCCAACAGGGTTGATTAAAAAAAATACAGAAACCTCACAAAATTAAGAGTCTTTTTTCTGCTGCAAAGTTTTATTAAAATTTGGGAAATCGGCCAGTTAGGTACATTCAGTGCAGGTAGTAAAGTTTATAAAAAAAGGGAAAGAAAGCCGCCAGCACAAACAGACCTCACCATGTACTTCGAAGAGTGGAGGTTGTTATTCTACAACCACAGCCATTTAAGATTTGGTGTGTTATTCATTTAATATTTAAAATTCCAGCAGTTCAGTCAGGACAAAGGGAAGCCACAGGCATGGATGTAAAACTCCAGCCAAACTAGACCTTTGCAAAACTACAAGGTACTATGTAAATTATTCAACAGCAGCAAGTCACCAGCAAAATAAATAAATAAATAAATAAATAAATAAATAGCCATCTGCCAGCGTGTAGCATAGACACATATTCTGAGGGCAGCAAAGGAAAAGGGTGGGCCAGGAGGATTAAAAAAAGGAAGAAGAGAAAAAAGGAATAATCACATGTGGCTTGTGTTTAGATGGATGGATTATATAGGTACATTATGTCTATTCTCTCTATATTTAAAATGTACAGAGTTGCAGTAGGCGGGGGCTAGAGTAGAAGAAGATCGTTATGTTGTACACAGGACAGCATCTGCTGGTTGCCTCAAGCAGGGTCATTTGTTTGGTTGAACAAATCTGTGGCCGCAGGGAATTTTTCCCGGCAAATTTACTGATACTGCCACTTGTGTTACCAAAGCAAAACTGAGGATCAACTTATCACATGATACAGATGGCTGCTGAAGGAACATTCCATAATAGCTTCTTTAATATGAATTACCTGAACTAGTGGTGTAGGCTACAAAGTAACAACTCTGGAAGTGATAATTGAATTGAATTTTGTAAGAAATATACCACTACATTATGCATAGTGCAACGGCTTTCCCAAAATATTTCAACAGTGATTGAAGGCTGTGCTTAATTACTCATTCTTCCTCGTAGGCCATCTAAAACCCTAGTATTTGATAATTTTTCTAGCTCTATATTTTAGTGTGATCTGCTCTTCAACAACCCAGATATGGAAATTTATGTGTGCCGGCAAATTACATCAATTTCTTTTCTGCGGTTTAATTTCATTAACACAAACGATAAGAGAGATTGAGCTCAACATCTCTCCTTTTATGTACAAGTAACCCCCTGGGTGACATACCATATGAAACCCAATTACTGCACATAATAAAATTACACCACAAATAAAAACATGTTTCCTAATTCAGTTATACTCAGAGATGATCGGTTAGTAAGTGCGTTTGGCACCGAGTCAGGAATGAGCACCACTTCCTTGGTTACTGAATAATCTAAAGCATATGATGTCTGGTAGCTGCAGAAGGGGGTGTGGAGCCCATGTTGGTTCCTGGCCCATCTGCTCCTTGCTTCTGGCCCGGTGGTTGAAGTGGGCAAAGTGAGGGCTGCTACAGAGCAGCTCCTTGGGGCGCTCCTGTGAAAGGTCTGGGCTCTCCACCAGCCCTCCCTAGGATAAATTTCCAGAGTTCCTCTGAAATTGTAGCCAACTTACTTGTGAACCTATCTGTCTGTGACATGCAGATGCAGGTTTGGCGTCTGTAAAATAAATATGCTTCCATTTATTAGAAACACTTGTCACTTCTATTGTAATGCAAGCTACAGTACTGATTTCTTGTCTGCAGAATCTAGAAACTGATTTAAGCAGAGATATTTCCTGTTCCAAAGAGCTTACAATACATGTATTTCATAGCTGCTTTTTTAGAGGACCATTGAAGGGACTGACATTGGTATGAAATGGACGTTTGCGCTGTGGAAGAACTGAAATAAAGAGATGTGCCAAAGCATGACTGCCTGCATCTCAAGTAGCAGAGGCAGACGGGAAGCCTGGCTGCAGGGCATGTACAGCCCTGGCACAAGGCCGAGTGGAGAGTTAGACTGATGGGAATCCATTTTCTCACAGCTTTGAAATAATGATCCTCTCTCTGCCATTTACTTCAGCTTCTCCTTATGTGCCTTATCAATTTAGCTACTTTTGTGTGTGAGCTAGAACTGAGAGCTGTAGTTAAATGAAAAGTGCTTCAAAGGCTACCACACGCAGTCCAGTCTTTACACTCCCTGAAGCTCCCCTTGTGATTCTGTGAACAAACTTCACCAAGATACCATTCCTGGCTGAATCAAGCTTAAAAAGAAATGTACAGCACAAAAGTGAGCAAGAAGGAAAGATTGTGTTCCTTTTCTGTGCTTTTAATTCTCTCTCCTCACACTATCTATAAGCAACATTTGTCTTCCATATTTGCTTCCAGAAACACATACGTCATTTAAGACTCATTAAAAATAAAGGGCAAATATAAATATTATTAATTTTTTGCTGGCATGGCAGTGAATTTGATGCTCCTCTGGAAATCGTTGAGCTGCATCTTGTCATTATTAGCAATATACATTTTTAGACCTCAAGAGTTAATGGCAAGAGAACAGACAACAGCAATCATCCCCTAAGGGTTAACTGATGTAATAGCCTTTCTTGCTGTTCCAGTCGTTGTTGCAGAATGTCATGATTTCATAAACTTATATACAGGATCCAAATAAATACATTGCCTTCCACATGAAAGCAGGACCATTTATCAACCCTGAGGATATTGACAGGAGAAAATAATGAAAGTTAAGTGTAGTAATGCTCTTGATATACTGGTTGATGACAAGACAAGATGTAAAACACAGCTTGGAAGAAACATATACAACCAAGGGGTCACTTTTCCACAAGGGTAGCCCCCTCAGAGATGTATGAAATAGCCTTTGAGAACTTTGGAGAGAGAAAAATTATATACAGACATAAGTGAGATACAGTTCCTTTATCCTTTTCTCTGAAATTTTGGGTCACAGCAGGAAATGTCAAGCACATATTGTGTGAGTAAAGCAATTATTTATTGTATAGCTGGAACAAACACTGAAAGATTCTGAGTTTGGACTTGGTTCACTGAGACTTTTAAAGTTTGGGAAGTGAACTGCAGCTTTTGGGCAAAATGTATTTATCTTGCATACTTCTAACTTTTGTTTGCAATCGGACAATGAAGCAGAATAAATAATTTTTTGAGACTATAGTTGACTCTTAGATCCAGAATAAGACTAGAGTTAATCACGTAACATGGTATTTCACACCTTTACTTAATAACATGCTACAGGGACCCCTGAAGCTACAAGATGTTGAAGATAAAAGGTGCTGATATAAGGTCAGCTCTGGTTAGGCAAGGGCTCTAGCCACACCGTGCAAGCCACAGAAGGCAAAAGCCTGGGAGAATGAGGAACCACCCATTGTCAGAGAAGACTAGCTTCAAGGCCATCTAAGGAACCTGAAGCTGCATAAGTCCATGGGACATGATGAGATACATCTGCAAGTTCTGAGGGAACTGGCGGATGAACTGGCTAAGCCACTAGCCATCACATTTGAGGGGTTATGGCAGTGTGGCCAAGTTCCCGCTGACTGGAAAAGGGGAAACGTAATGCCCATTTTCAAAAAGGATAAAAAGGGAGACCCAGGGAACTACAGGCCAGTCAGTCTCACCTCTGTGCCTGGCAACATCATGGAGCAGATCCTCCTGGAATCTCTTCTGAGGCACATGGAAAATAAAGAGGTAATTGGAGCAGGCCAACATGGCTTCAATAAAGGCAAATCCTGTCTGACAAATCTGGTGATCTTCTACGATCATGTTACAGCATTGGTGGATAAGGGAAGAGCAACTGACGCCATTTATCTGGACTTGTGTAAAGCATTTGACACTGTCCCACATGACATCCTTGTCTCTAAATTGGAGAGACATGGATTTGATGGATGGACCACTTGGTGGATAAGGAATTGGCTGGATGGCTGCACTCAAAGAATTGCAGTCAATGGATTAACATCCAGGTGCCAACCAGGGATGAGTGATATCCCTCAGGGATCAGTACTGGAACCAGTGCTGTTTAACGTCTTTGTCAACGACATGGACAGTGGGACTGTGTGCACCCTCAATCTAAGCGAAGAAGAGGGATGAGGTAAAATAACACCGAATATTAAAGTATATTCAGGGTGTGTTCCAAGCAGCTGAACTTACTGTCAAAGTAGCTAATGATAATTACTTAATGTGTCCAAGTATTTATTCCTCTTTAATAATGTACCAAACATTCATGCTGATAAGTAAGTGAACAGTGAACTGAGCATCACTTTATTCTGGAAAATACATGAGAAATTGGTGAAGTTTACCTATTTTAAAATAAGAAATGAAACATAGGTGTCCAATTTTTAACTTCACATGTGGCAAAAATGTTGTTTAAGGTGAAGCACTAGTTCTCTGCCAATGTCTATTTCCTAGGAAGACTATACTACTAAACTCTCCAGTCCTCAACTTGGATTCCTCCAGAAAGGGTGGGGGGAAATGGGGGGGGGATGGACTTTGCAATAATAGTACTTGTGCTTCAATAAAAGGCAATATAATGTTTTTAAATAATATTTTTTATTTCTTCTTGTCCATCTAATGGTTCTTTATGATCCCACTTCTCAATAGTCTGTTGACCAGGTTCAGGAGACTAAATCCATGGGTATATCTTGGAAAAACGTGAGACAGCTGATTGAAAATGAAATATCTGCATATATTTTCTGTGTGATATCAGAATAACTGAAAAATAAATCTCTGAGTCCTCAGGTAGATTATTGGAAATCTCGGCTACAATTTCTCTCTGAATGGCCTAGAAGGCCAGAGAGCAAAGACTGTCAAAACAGACATTTAATCCAAGCTCTGGAGGAATATTTGCATAAATTTTCAAATCTGTCTATTATAGTCCTCATAAATGTGATTAAAACATCATACTTGTGTGGTTCAAAAGCTATTTTAAATCCTCCTTTGTTAGGTGAATTTAACTGAAAAAAATACCAAACAGAAAACCCAACCAAACAACAAATATTGTGAATTAGGAAAAAAAAAAGGGAATCTAATCACTTATTCAGAACTTCTTTTTCACTTGCACTGAAATGTCTACATCATGAATTCAGTAGTGGATAGTGTCTTCCAGCTCTAGAGGGCTTTTATTTTAGCAAATCTCTTCTCTAGGCATTTCCATTAATATCATTTTTATACAACGAGTTCAACAGATCTTGACTTATATATTTAATTTCTGAATAACAAAAGGATAATTTCAGATAGTGGAGCAATTTTTTAATAGACAAAATGCAGAGATCTTTTTTCCCAAAGTTTTCTAAATTGGCCACCCATAAATAATTGCAAAGAATTGACAAATAACCTCAGAGGCTGGAATCCTACTTCATCCATAAGATCAGCACAAGGCCTTATTTTGGAATCCCGGGTTGCATTTCAGTGGTATACAAGTCTTCAAAAAAATTTTTTAAATAGAATCCTAGAATTTCCTAGATTGGAAGGGACCTTTCAGATCACCTAGTCCAACCATCAACCTATCAGTGCCAAAACCACCACTAACCTATGTCCCTTAGCACCGTGTCAACATGTCTTTTAAATACCTGCAGGGATGGTCATTCTACCGCTTCCCTGGCCAGCCTGTTCCAATGCTTGACAACCCTCTCGGTGAAGATTTTTTTCCTAATATTCCTCCTAAAACTCCCCTGGTGCCACTTGTCCTCTCACTTGTTACTTGGGAGAAGAAACTGGCACATCCCCCCAGCTACACCCTCCTTTCAGGGAAATGGAGAGACAGAGATGGTCTTCTCACAGCCTCCTTTTCTCCAGGCTGAACACCCCCAGCTCCCTCAGCCTCTCCTCACAA
>JAOXJM010000041.1:19268068-19293944 GCA_026413425.1 Tringa solitaria
GGTAGCACAGATAACATACTGGCTCTGTTAATGCTCTTAACTCATGAATAGTAGATGTTTCAGCTCTTGCAAATTCCTCTTTTAATCCCTTTCTTCCTTACACAACTTGAAAAAAACTTTGCATGTAGTCTTACCATTTGTATTAGTATTGTCTTTACATGAGATTTCTTTCTTATGTAAGAATGCTCTCTGCTTTATTTCTACAAATAATTAGAGGCTCATTACTGCCATTGCCCTCTCCTCTGCTTTCATTGCTTTCCCTGAAACCAGCCATTTGTTCAATTTAATTAGTCTTAAACAGGACAAAGCTTAAGAGTTTCCATTACCCTGAGTAGGACTAACACATTACACTCCGTAGGAAGTCAGAGAAGGTGAGTTTCTTTAGCAGAATTTTCCATTAATAAAATGAATATGATAATGCACTGGGAAAAGCTGCTACTGAAAACCTATTCTGTGTATGCTTCACAGGCAACAATCACTAGGTGACGAAATTGTGTTGCTGTAGTGCTTTGCTTATTCTTAGAATTGCCAAAGATGAGCGGTTCCTCTTGGATTTCTGTGGGGGCTGTCAGTAGCAGCAGTGAAAATATTAAGGCACATTTGGTAGGCTCTTAGTGTTAAGATTGACCCTGTAAATGGGCTTTTGCAAGTAGCACTGGACAAATATCAGTGAATAGTAAATTCCTTGGAAGTGTTTTTTAAGTTGTTCTGCAATTATTCTTGGAATTGGACTGAATTTAGTTCTGGCTGAAAGAAACCTCTCAAAATAGGAAGACTCCCAAAAGCTGACTTAAAGGTTAGAGAAGGTACTTGGTTAGAACACTTGGATTTATTATTTTTAAAGAATTCCTTCATCTACTTCAGGTTTGAACAGTATTGCCTGAAAGAACTGAAAGAAATGCCTTAACCATGAGATTAAAAAAGATTTTCAGTATCTCTTACTCTCACAGAGAAATTTATATATGAATAAAATCTTCACTGATGCTCAAAACACACAGTCCTATGAGGTCAATATGTTCTACAGATCAAAGAAACAATCTCAATGACGTTTTGAGTAATAAGCACAAAATAGTACACTATCTCCAAAACCATCTTCTAAGAACTATCAGTATATAACATGCTTCAGAGGTAGCATGTATTTTCTAATATCTTTATGCAGTGGAAAGAATGGCCAACTTTGAATAATTTTGGTTGTTTCGTTACTGAACTTCCAAACACAAAGAACATGGTTAGCAGATTTTGAGCCGAAGAGCTGAGATTTTGAGTCATCTCAGCAAATACCACCTCTGCATTTTGCTTATCAGAAGCAGTAAGGCTATGTTCATCACAAACCTTGTCACTATAAATAAAAAGCTAATTGCAAAATTCAGGTTTTGAGGCAGATTTTAAAAGCCCAGCAACAATAAAAAATTGCATAAAATATTTTACTCTGGCTTCTGTTCTACTCTGAGCTAAAACTACAGTGAGGTCCAGTGGTTACTAAGCCCCATAAACTAGAATGAAGGCTGGCATGAAACTCATGGACATTCACAGTGCTTTGTGTGCAACCCTGCGTAAAGTCAGCTCTTGGAAAGCAAAGGGAAAGCTCCTGTTTTTACAACTTTGGACAGGGGTCTATGGTTTGTCAGGAGGAATGACAGAGGCTTTGTTAGGGACCAATTCCCAGATATTTACTTTCCTGTCACTGAGGTCAGAAGGGTTTGTCCTGGCACAGAAAACTGGCAGAACAAACGCAAACTAAAAATACTCTTTGGCAGATTAACTACTGCTTGCTTCTGCTTGTGAATAAAACTCGCCTAATAGACATGTTCAAATGACTATACGGTTATAGTATCCTGTGAGAAGAAATTGAGACAACGTAGGGACGACTTGACTGCATTCATAAGCATGTATGGCACAGCAGATTTCTTTTTCTTTGCACAATACTGGCCTTGCTAGAAATACTTTCAAACAAAACCTATTGCTATTCTACAAAAAACAGGGGACTAAAAAGCTTTCCCAGCTTTCCAGTGCAGCTTCTTATTCTATACGACTTCATGGAGAATGACAGTTGCTTCCTATTTCGCCCGTTTAGCAGTACGAATGCTTGACAATCAACACTTCTAAAGGAGATGCCCTGTAAAGCCTAAGAGGTACAATCCTTCATCAACATTAAACATTACTCCTCTGATAGTGGAGTCTCCTTCCCCTGGATGAGGACAAGAAATCATTACTTACATTATGCTGCAAAGTGTTAACCATAACAGGCATGTCAGAGAGACTTTTCATTTTCGGTCTTGAAGTTCTTGAGAATCATTTCTTTAGTGGTATTTGTAAATACATTATAAAGTTTAATGATCCAGCCTCTGTTGAGAACTTTTCACTGTGTTGTTTCTCTCAGATAATAAAAGTAGATTAAAGCTAATAGATTTATGATTACATCTCATGTAAAATGAAAAGCACGCTGGATTTAACAGTGCATATTCTCTCTCTCCCTTCATATGCTTGTTGGTAGATTGTGACTGTTCCCACCTAGGACAACTTTGGGTTTTGTAACTGGAATCAGTTTTCTTTTTCCAACTCACAGGTTCAAACAGCACAAACAACTTCATATCACAGATTTCAAACTGGCCTATATTTTGGGAATCCAAGAAGAAGGAGCGATTTACTATGAAGAGATTGTACATCTCTGCTTCAGCAATGTAAACCGGCCTCCAGGGGACCTCAGGAAAGAGCAATAAACAGGACTTCCTAAGGGGCTGTGAGTGTGAAGTTCATCTCAAAAGCAGAAGTCCTGCAGAAGCCATTCAGTGTGGATGAATTATTGCAATATAACCTTTATCAAGATTCTGTCCTGCCTTCGGTTTACCTGGGACACTATACACTTTGATATGTAGTGTAAATTGGACAACAAATAAAATGTGCTACTTCCTATTGCAAGGTTTAAATGCTGATGGCTTGGTCCAGATGTTTGGTTTCCACTGGTAGATAGCTGCTGCTGAAACTGTCCACTTCCATGGTTTTACTGCCCTGATTTTTGGAAAATATGAAGTGTTCCAAACCCCAAAGATCATGCTTTGTATTTCGTATTCTTAAAGGGAATAATTGTGTCACATTTATAGAGTCACTACATGCACATGGAAGAAACGTGACAATAGGCTGAATAGAAATGTGACAATAGGCTGAACAGAAGAAGGTCTTAGCCAGCACAGAGAAAGACCAAAAATCAAAATATGAGTCAAATATGGTTCCACTTGCAGACAAGTGCACTAAAATAATAGAAGAGAGAAAGAAATATTTTAAGAAGGGATAAGAAATCAGAACTGTTATTCAGCTGAACATTATTCATTGTTTCTTGTGTGTTGTGGAATATTCTTTAATTTATCATCTTAGGCAGGGAGTATGACACAACTTAAAAATTTAGAAGAAATGTACTTAGAGAGATGTCATTTTATTGCTGCTATAAATAGAACATTCATTTGGAAGTTTATAAATATTTCATGGGGTTTGACGTTGTGTTAGAATGAAAAGAGAACAAAGCCTTAGCCTTGGAGTCAACCCCAAAGGCATCTCTTTGCATTAGCAAAGGCTATTTACCCTGGGGAGATACTCCTTTCAAAAAGCCAGATAGAGGAAGCCTGGCTCTCTGAAGGGTACTGCTGACAGAGGAAATAGTAGGATTTCAGCTGTCTGATTGCTTCCAATTGTAGTTGCAAACTGCATTTGCCATCCAGTCTCAGCTCATGTCACTCATTTTTGAGATAAAGTCCACCCTTTCTCTTTTCATGACCTCTTGGCAGAGAACAGTGCCTAGGCAGGTTGTATCCTCACTGTCACACTACACCCTGGCACAACCTTTAAAAAACAAGGTCCATAAATTATGATATTTTCAAAAAGTTGGCCACACTGACCCCTAAATGAGTATAGCCTCTATTTAACTCAAAGGTGCTGAGTGAGAAGACCTTCTAGGGTGAATTCTTCAGAACAAACATTAAAAGAACCATGCAACAGTCTTTCAAAACCCCCCTTTCTAAAAGACTTTCCAACAAATGATGCATTTAAGATAGATGCTGCAGTGCTTTTTATATCCCCTATGCTAGAGAAGTTCCTTTTCCCCATTTTTACTAGGTAGCTCATGGTATATTTTAAACTTATGCATTACAAGATGTAGGTTTTTTTCTTTTTTCCCCAACCGTTGAGAAAAGTGGTGAACCCTCATTCTTTCATTCCCTATAACATGGAAAAAGTCTCATTTGTAATCACAGCAGAGAAATGACTAACCTATTGCAGAGATCTTTTCTGGCCTTTTGATACTTGTTATTTTATATCAGCAATGAAAAAGTCTCAATGTGGCAAGACTCGTGTGCAGGGCGAAAAAATGCAATCTTTCACCTCACTCAGACACAGAGCCACCACAGCACTACTTTATTAGTTGTCAACCATATCACACTTAATGAGATTCAAAGGTCCAAGATATCACTTCATAAGACAATTGAAGTGTGGGAAAGAGAGAGAGATGGCCGTAAGTGATTTCCTGTGGTACAATGCATTTCATGAATTATCCAGCTACTGTTGGGCTTTTTTTTCGGGCGCAAGCTCATATTTAATAAAAGGCGGCTCAGGTTGTATAATACTGGCATCAGGCAGAGTTTTTTCATCTATATACAGGTGAGTATTCTAGGTTTAGCCGTCTTTATTAAAGACACAATTTTTCTTTCAAAATGTTAATTATCATCATAGAAGTTGAGTAAGTTATAAAGGTACAAAACAGCTTTATACCAGTGTGTGTGCGCACGCACACAGACGCGCGCTTGTGTAAACACACAAGAACCTGGACTTGTACAAATGCAGGAATCACTATACTTGTTCCCGTACGTAATAACAGTATTTAGTTGCAATGCTACAGTTTGTGCATAAAGACAAAGTCTCATCTGATGTTTTTCTGAGAATTTTTATTACTCAAACAAAATTTCCAATAGGTCCAGTCCAAGTCCAGCAACAAAGAATTTTGTTTACATTTACCAAAATCAGAATTTAATCATTTGGCTGATTATACTACCTCAGTTCCCAGGAGGTACCACTTGCAGTGTTCTGCAGTCTTTTCTAGGTTGCTAGAAATCAATTTTTTCATAAATATTAGTCATCCCTCGCATACTAACAATTTTCCCTATGTTTAATAGCCAGAAAACTGATTTTGAAAGTGATTTTAATGGAACTGTACTTGATTGCAGTTCTGTTTTGCCATTGTCCCTGCTAAGACTAGAAGCTAAGCTAAGTCTTGTATTTTATTCTTTCCTGACCAGTTCTAGGAATAATTCTATTGTACACACTGGCAAGCTTTTGGAAGGACTGAATTCAGTCTAACAATTTCAGAGCCTGCTCAGCTTCAGTGCATGGAGTGGCAGACTCTACATCACAGCTACTGGTGGTTCCCACAAAAGATGAGCAGAACCTTCCACTGTACTTACACCCCAGGAACTTTTCGTTCTACCTTACTTTACAACGTTTAGCTTCTGAACAAAGGCTAACACCAAAGAGTATATCAATGGTGACCACGAGTGATGCATTATACTCTTCTTACCTCTATAGCAAGTTGCACCACATAATCAATTATTGTAATAACTTATAAGTAAACATTGAGTTAAATGCTAGGAAATGATAACCTATGGCTATTTTAATTATTCAAAATGTTTATGTAACGGAAATGGAGCGCCTGATGTGTAATATTTTATTTACAAATTTATCCTGTCAAGCAAAGCTGTTTTAGAAGGAAAAATCTTCTTTCTCACTCTTCATTCCTCAAGCTTAAATTCTATAAAGACATTAAACACCAGATTCTCTATTAGTAAATGTTTTTTTAAAAAACATAGGCAAATAAAATTGCTTCATAAAATTTAGGAATGGTTAACCGTGATTAAAACTAGTTAAAAAATTTCATGACCCCATCAGGTTTCACTGGCCTTACATTGTGAGTACTTAAAGATGAAAATTTCTAAAGGTTACAAACAATTAAAAAAAATCCTAAACCTCACCTCAAAATGTTGTATCTCAGAAAGTACCACGAAAAGAGTGCAGGTTACCACAGCACTTTTTAATTCACTTTTTACCCTCCCTAGGTGCAACTTCTGATCTCTCCTGTCTTTTGAATTCTGTATCTGATGCCAAATAGCATATGGATGCCCATACTAATCATTCACAGAAATCACATTTAACTTCCTCTCTGAAACATATACAGTCTATAAATTCTTATCGTGACATTTTAGAAAAAAAAATCCTTAACTTACATCGGGACAAATGGAAATTGTGTTAGTCACTGAGAAGTTCACTTACCAATCCCAGCTTCTAAAAAATACTATTTTCACATTGAATCTACCAAATGTCACAAATATTTGCCAAATAATTTATAAATGCCTGTCAGCTAATCTTACACAATAAAATTCATGTGTTAGGTCTTTTTTCCCTAAGAAACCATGGTATGTCCTCTGCTTTCTGGTGACTTCATTTTTTATTATGAAGAGCAAATACAGTATCTGGTCTGAATCCTCACACAAGCTATTGTATCTTCAGCTTTCTCTCAACCACTAGTGACTTTCTGAATGCTAAGTGAGAATAACAAATAAACAAAATTTGGCTGCAAATATATTTTGGTACTGATTTTTCTGCTGCTTGTCAACCATTCTAATTAAAGTGCTGAAGACAAAGTCAGATTATATTATGATTCTCACAGTGTTTTTCAGATGTACTTGATTTTGCCATGAAAACAAACTGGCAGGTTTTTTTCCACCTGTTCACGGTGTGCTCAATTTTAATAAAAAGCAGTCCACAGCTGACAAAGGTTCAAGATAGCTTTCTGTGAGATGGTCTTGGAAGTTATGAGTGGTTTTAAGTCAGGAAGAGAAATTCAAATTGACAGAAATACTGATGAAACCCACCCAGAAGAATAGCAGGCAAAGGGACCGTTGCCTATTGGGCATGACAGGAGTTTAGGATTCAAGAAACCTTTTTGTGCTTTCAAAGAGACATGTGACTTTCTCCTTGGTGTAAGACAAAGTACTTAATTTATTTGTACATCGCTTTCCAATCTGTGTGTCATCAGCAGCTGTATCAAATGCTAGAATGTATCTCTCCAAGCCTAATAATCTTTACCTACTCATTCTGTGTGTATACCTGGACTCAGAGCACCTGACTGTGGACAATTCATGGCATATTTCGGTTATCTCTTGCACAAGGGAGTCCATGAGGACTTACTGGCCGGCCGGAGTGTTAAACATGCAAAAACTTGAAAGTTAGATGTTTGAAATGGCCTGTCATGGATATGGTGTGGCTTAATTATTGTAAGTTAGCAAATTGCAAGTGAATCCATGGCTAAGGCCAGACATGGGGGAAAAAATACAGATTTTGTTCTTAAAACTTTGATAACTTCTAATAGATATGATTAAAGGTTATGATTTAAGGAACATGTACTCCAGTGTTCACTGGAGTAGTAATCACCACTAACTAGAATGATCATACAAAACTAGGTGGATTTCACTGCCTAGATTTCAGATCATATAATGTGCTGATTCCATACCCTCCTGGTAGCTTTTCTCCTTTTAGTACTTACATCCAGGCCACCCAACATTTCAGAATGAAATTGCCTGATTGCAACACAATAATAACTGCTGGCAGCAGAAAAACAGTCTCTTTTAAAGGATTTATAGATTTCACAGAGTGCTATCTGGACTGCCACCCTGACCCACATCACTGATTCATGAGTTCATCTCTAGTAAGACAGCAACAGAATTACTTTTCCACAGAGAAGTGATAACATCTTAGGGGAGAAGAGGGTCACACTGTCACTTGGTGAATATCATACAACATAAAACTCAAATGCTATAATGCTGTAAAAACCCATCAGGTGTCTCAGAAAACGAAGGCCTTGCTGCTGGGATTCTGTCAGGCAGCAATTTTTACTTTGATTACCTAAAGTCACTTCATCTGTCTCTCAGCATTACATCGTCTATAACTTCTCCATCTTTCTCAAAAGGTTATTGAATGAAGTGTCAATCTTCCTCCAGCTGTATGCATAACCTTAAAAAATCAGCACATTGTGCCTTTGTTTTACATCCAAAATTCCAGTAAAGTTTTCTAGAAAAAAACCACTCAAAAAAGCCATTCAGACGTGTCTGCTATTCTGTTTCTGGAATAATTATATTGACCTTTACAAATACTGGTGATAAGTTTTTGTGTTAAGGAAATTATTTTCATATCATGATCCTATCTCGCAGGAAAGGTGGACAACTATACTGAAAAAAAATCAGGTGGTTTCTACCAGGAAAAAAACAAATGAAAGAGAGGGTTAGAGCTGAAAGAGATCTTTCAAGAGAGTGCATGTAAATGTGATCATGTCTTTCAAAAAGTAGGCATCTACTTTATCTTGGCCACTCTGCTTCACAGTATTGCCAGTGATCAGCATTTCTTTGTACGAAGCAAGAAAATATTTTATTTTACATTATTGAAATTATTTGACTGTTGCTGGAAAATGGTTTCTGCTGCTGTCTGTATGGACTGATTTAGCACTGACCTACTGACCACTAATACTCTGGTGTTTAATAAAAGCACTAGGTGTTTTTTTGTTTGGTTTTTTTTTTTTTTTTTAAATTTCATATTTAAATTTCTGTCCAGGGAGTAACTGGTTATGCAAAACAATAGTTGCAGTGTCCTTATTCCCATTTCACAGGTAGAGAAGCAGTTATGCAGAGAAAGTGACATGTCCAAAGACACAGACCAAATCAGTGGCAATACTGGTATTAATGGTTTTAATATAAACCACTTTAAAACATTTAAGAGTGAGAAAGCTTAAATGTGTGGCATTTAAGAAACAAAGCCATTTTTATCTCCTTAAAGATGTTTGTGCATAAATTGCTTTAAGGATTAAAAGGTGCTTAAGTATTAAAACCCCTCTAAAACCTTAAGCTCCTAAAACATTTTATGAACATAGAGATGATAGGTCACCCTGAGAATACAGAAATGGACTTTGATTTGGTAATGGAGCTTGGTTCTGGAAAAAGAGAGCTGGTGCTAGAAAAGGTCAAACTCCGATCCTAAAGAAAGAAACAAATTGGGCCAGTGCGTTTGAGATTCTTGGTCTGGATGTGCTGACTATAGGCTTGCAAAAGGGCCTAGAAAGAGGTCTTTCCAGACTGGTGGTCCCAATGGAGATATCAGTTGGACTTGTGGAGGCGTCATCAGCAGTGGAGGCAAACAAAGAGGAAACTGGTTGAGCTCAGAGATGGAAATTGCCATTGAAGTGGAAAAGAGTCACACAAGACTGGCAGTGCCTGGTAGAGGGATTTTTCTGAGTGGAATTGCTCCAGAAACAGTGCTTCAGACCTCCACCAGACTTGGGTTTGGGGAACAATGTCTGTATTAATTTTAGGTTCCTCCATATGGCAGTGCCTTTAGGTTCAGGCAGCCCAGCCCACGTTGCTGTTAGTCTGGGGAACTGCCCTTGGAGCTTCCTTAACAGCTGAGAGAGTTTCAGCTCTTTTAGGTCACTTTGCACAAATCTCCCATATAAAAGAAATTTGTTTAAAGCAAGATTAAAAATAGATTGAAACTGTTTAAAGTCACAGAAGCAGCTTGCATGCTATATTTCATTTGAAGTCAGCTGAGCAAAATCATAAACTGAGAAAATTTTATCTTCTCTCTGTTACAGGAAAACGTCCACCCACAAAAATTGTCTGTATTTGGAAAATTTGTGTTTTGAACTTGCTTAGTTATAATTTCCTCCTTATAATGCTACTCTTGCAGGCACACCTCTTTGTCTGTGCCTCCTTATTAAGTCCCCTAATTAGAACTGTTTTATCAATTTTTTAGTTCCAGATAAAACTCTAAGTGGAAGTTCTCTTCTAGGATGTATAGAAGATGAGGTTCAGGAACACTCTAGGCTATATGTTGCAAAATATTACATATTACAGGTCATTACATTTAACTGCATATGTTTATTTAGCCTTCTTTTCAAGTTTTTTACAGTTCATTTTTACTTTCAATAAGTAAAAAGTAAAATAAAAATTAGAGTTAAAAATTAGGGATAGACCCCACTCTTTGCCCTATTATTTGTCACCCCAGGTAACCACCCCAGTGTTTGAGTCAAGAAGGATAATGTACTTACAGAAAATATTTTTGTACTTTGTAGTTTTCACTGAATTAAAGTTATATATTTAGTTGGGACACTACCTATACTGCTATTTGAAAATGCTTAAGTAACATAACAATGAATCATGGTTTCTAACTTATGAGAAATAAATAGTCTAATCTTCTTTAAAGTCCCTGACCATAACAATCAACTAAACAGCTAATTTCATCTGCAATTTTGAATAAATGGGGGATGACGTAAGAGTCAAAGGGAGAGACCACCAACTGAAAACTTACTTTTTTTAAAACCTTTTTTAAAAAATCAAGTATTCTTATTAAAACATTAAAAACATCCAGAAACAAATCCAAGATGTGAAATCCAAAAATATGAACTACACAATAGATACGTTTGCTGCTAGTAATCTAAAGAATGCCTTTTTCCTCAGTAAATAAATAAATTACTTGCACGTACACAATGCACTGATAAACAAGAGAAATATCCACACTTGAGCTGCTTCTAGTAAGCTATTTAAATTGTTTTTTCTGCAAGATAACTACACTTCAGGTTCCCTAAAGTTGCACACTCTGCATTGCTAAACTGATGAAATTTTAAAAGGGTTTTAAATTAATTCTTTTTGTCATTACCTCTTTGCACACAGTCTATTTCAAGGAAAAAAGCTTTTCAAGCTGTTGAAAGATTACTTTCATTTTAAACTGTCATACATTGCTTCCAAAAGGCAGTGTTAAACTGCTGTGTGTGAAGAATTAAGGAGGCTACGCCAGCTTCAAAATGCAATTGTCTGATAGGAATGTTTTTTCCTAACAATTGAGCCCATAAACTCTGCAGAAATGTGTTTGTGTGTGTGGCAGCAGAAAACAACTAGCACATATGACACCTTCAGAAAGAAAACCAATTTTGATCTTTTTCAGGTGACCTAGAAGAATTTAGTCATCCCAGTGTAACAGAAAGTCACTCCTCCCAGTGCTATTACTCATACAAAATGATTTTCTAGGCTTGTCTGCAGCTAGAAGAGACCTTACATATTTACTGAAATGGGCTGGCAGCAGACAGCGTCATCATCTTGGAAAGGTGCTTAGATGCTTGAGTAAACATTGAGAAGTCAGCATGGTCCAGTGGACAGTGTAAAAGAATGAATGACAGAAAACCTATTGACTGGGTTTGCTGCTGATTCACTTTCAGGGAATTTTGGCAGCTGTGTACACAAATAAGTTTCTGTGGGGGAAAATAAGATATTAACTTAATATACACTATCTGCTCTGCATTATTCGCTTATATGGGAAAGGCATAATGAGAAAAGGAGTCAGGATGCCGTATTTCAGACCATTGTTTTGTGTATCTTTCTATTCTTAATTTCCTCTCCAAAATAAATATTTTAGTCATTTTTCTTGCCTGTGTGTCTGAAGTCTTTCTAGCTCTGCTCCATTTTTAGTGTATATATGTGTGTGTCCAGCAAAATTGCCAGAGTTCTTCACTAAATTTCCAGATTCCAGTAAGGACATATTAGAGATTCACAGAGCTATGTTTTAATATTCTCCAACTTAATAATTATTGAATCATAACATTCTTGGCTTTTCCTAAAATGAAAAAGTGTTATTGATCTTTCCATGTTTAGGTCATAACATTGAAATTCTTGGAAAGGGAATCATAATGGTAGCTGCCAAAATGTGGAAGGCACAAAAACATGACGAGATTGAAGCAGGGAAAAAACCTAAGTGTAGAAATAAAGAGATATGTGATTTAGGGAAAACAGCACTAGAATGAAACAAAAGCAGCAGATTCATGACTTTGACCTTAACAGGTAAACCTTTGGACAAGTTTTAAGCTTTAATTTTCTAACACAACAACAGAACTATACTCAGTCATACTAAAAAGTTCTTCAAAAATATTTTGTTTTCTGAACCTGAGTTCGAATCTCAGCAATAGTAGAGGCTTGTGAGTGCTCAAGGAAGACCAGTGGCTTTTTGTCCTCATCCTTAAAGGCCCATTTCATTACCAAGAATCTCAGTATTTTGACAACAGTAGCTGCACCCCTTTGGTCAGGCCATTGGAGGTGTGGTTGGTGTTGTCGGGACGCAGTGGTCTTTTCAGTGATGCTGAGAACACACTCTTCTTTTAACAGAAACAAAGCAGCAAGGCAGAGGTCATGTCTCTGCCTGTTATGAGAGAAAAAAGAGAGCTTTTGACTGAGACCCAGCAGAAACTAGATAATTTTCCAAAGAAACTGTTGACAAATCTGCTTATAGATGTTTCCCACATCAGTCTCACCTCCCCCTCTGATAAAGTTTGATGAGTTCCACCTCCAGCCAGGCTTGTCACTGAAACTCCTGCTGTTTGGGAGTCACAAAAAACTCCCTGGTCAAAAAAGCTTCTATCAGAGTACCTGTTGAACCATGTTATCTGTTACCTACTAACTGGCTGCCTACCAGCTAATTCAAACAGGCTTTAGAACATTTATTTTGAGGGAGAAAACACTTCTCAGTGAGAAAGATATGAAACTGGGAAACAAAAGGAAAGAAACACAAAGTTCAGGAATGAAATTAAAGATTCAGTTTTCTCTTTGCCTTTCATTAAAAAGTCAAATTTAGGCTGTTGATTAATTTTGGCACCCATATGGCTAAATAATTTTGGGTTTTTTTCTCTATTTTTTTTTTATTGGTGTGTATTTCTGCTTTTTTGACATGTTATTTTCCTTCTTTTTCTCCTCTGTAGCTGCCCTAGGCTCACTCCAGCAAAAACTAATAACAGTAAGCTGGAGGTATAGGTCGACAGATTGCCGACACATGACAAAATTATTGGAATCAGAGAATAACTTCCCAGTGAATTTTCCTACACAGTGTCTTCCCTCAAAAGTTTGATATGAGAACTGAGGGTATGAAGTTACGCCAGTAGAGAATATGTTTCAAAATAAAGCTCCCGTGATAGACAAGAAGAGCGGTTGAATTTTCTGAAAAGTGGCTCCTTCAATTAGTGCAGGCAAAACAGTGAGACGTTCTGGGCAGGAAAGCATTCCTGAACTCATGCCATTTTTGCAGGACATGTTCAGAAGCAGTCAAGAATGACTTCTTTTTCTTTTCTGAAGCCAGGGAGGTCAACCACCCTAGGATCTTTGCAGTGTTTATAGCTATTACTATCTACTTGGCAGTTTGCTTTAGCTAAACCTAAAGCAAAACTCCAATCCACTATGTTTTGCAGTATCCACACAATTTCTAATTAGTTCCTATCAGGTAGAAAAAAAGAAAAGAACAGAATTGCTACTATTTCTTGCTGCACTTTCCCTGAGGCCATGGAAGTGGACGGTAACACCACTGCATGCAGGGGCAAGAGTGTATTTCTATTGGAGTTGAAAACAAAAAGAACTGTTTAGGTGGCAACAATAAGTACAGAAAGCCTGCTCATTTGCTAAAGAAGCTAAATATGCTGAATTTATGCAGTAATCAATCTTAGGAATCAGTAGGAAATTAAAAAACCCCAAACACCTTCCCACTGTGGCATACACATCCAGAATAAATTCAAGCAAATCATTAGGAGATATCAAAACTACTGTATTTGCAGTGGTCCTTCATTTTATAAACTCCAAAAGGATTATTTCAGTTTCTGTAGGAATTTTTTATTACTCAGAAGGGATGTTCTGTTAGGCAGTAGCTACTGTGAGACTGGCAGAATGAAACCGGCAAAAAATATTTGGTCATTAATTTCAATCCAGAGTCATTATTTCTTCGATGAAGTCAGTAAATGCCACTGACGCTTTTAATGATGAAAATTTTAGGTGATCACTGCACATCACACATGTGTAAATTCAGTCTTATAACAAGTGCTAATGGAAGTGGATATTTTTCATATTCTGAATAGCTTGTTTAAAATCACAGTTTTCAGTCAGCTTATTCTAAAGCAGGAAGAGTTCAGAAATACACTTCTATTTCTAGTTTCATTTGCACACAACAGCAAAGCTTAAGACTTTGCCTAATAAATACACCCTTGTGCACACTTAGTACAGGAGTAGAGTTTTCATTGCATATCATTCAAATATTAACTATTACAATTTTAACTTAGGTTTCCCAATTTTCATTTTTGAATTTCTGAAAATCATTTATCAATGTACTTCTTTCTATATTCCCATCTGTTAATCATTAAATGTTTGTTTTGTTTTTTTTTTTACCTTAGGACATATACATAGTTCTTCTGATTCAACACAGAACGTTTTTTACCCAAAATTACTCTTTATTTTGTTTTAATCAAATTTTCTTCTATATCCTTTGTACTGAGCTAAAATCAGTGACTGGATTATTAATGCCTCTTTGCATCTCTCAGGTTGGACACAATTTATATATTACCAAGTATACCTGGCAGGAGCCTCTGCAGCTGCAGCCCAGTACAAATTCAGAGTGACTTTTTTGCATTTCTAGAATGGAATAAAGCTTCCTTTGCTTACCTGTGATATAAAAATGCTTCCAGAGTATTAAAATGAGAGAGAATTATTCAAAAGACACTGTGAAGATGAACTACACCATGCTTATATCCAGTCTCATTACTGACCCACTGGAAGAATCTCATTATATCATAGCCTCATGTAAAAATATTTTACTGCTTGTGAAAATATTTATTTGACTCAGTGGAATGTTAAGCTTAATTAATGTGCTGTAAATTTCTGAGATAATGAGTGCTACACAGAAGTGAAGAATTTTTTACTAGAGACTCACAGCAAGAAAGTTAGTAATTTTTAAAGACTTTTTGAAATGTGGTGCTGCAGAATTTAGAAAAAAGTATGACAACCTGTGAGTTTTCAAACTGATTTTTCTTAAACCATTTTCATCATAGAGAGTATTTAAAAGTACCATACAGGTAGCCATAGAAATTCATGGAACTAATCAAAAAGAGATATAAAGATGAGGAATCTAACCCTTTTAATTTATAAGTATCAAAAAATTATTACACCTTTTGCCATTAGCCCACAGCAGCACTTTCCAGTTAGCCTTTATCTCATTTCCTCTCTGATCTGATTCAAATGTAAGAACCAAATTCCCTTCATCTCAGTGAATCTGTAGAGATTTAAATGACCCACAGGTTCTTCAGAGCCATATAATAATATTATAAAATGTGAAAGGTCAAAAGTGATAGGCATAGTGTAGAATCTGATAACACCCCATAGGAATTTTGTATATGAAGTGGAAGCACAGAAAACTGTTACATATTTGTCATGATGTTTTATTTGTCTATGTGTCCAGCTGACAATTAACATATTCTTTGCCTGTAACTTTAAAGATTTTTGTTTGTCTGTTTTGCCCCCATCATGCTATCTGAGATGGAAAACCCCCAACACGGACCCTCTGTCCTGACAAGCAGAATGGTTCTCTCTCTCCCTTTCCATCTTAGGGTGTATCACGCATCAACATGTAAAGGAGGTGCGTGGATTCAGAATGCTAATTTCTTCTTCAGACTTAGTTTAAGATTTCCCTCACAACAGATCATAAGCTCCCGTTTCCATATACAGAACTGGTGTTGACAGGACACTTCTGGTTCACACTTGAGAAAAGTCCTCTGTTACGCCACTTTGAGACACTTGGCAATATTACTTCACAATATTGAACAGTTCAGACTATTTCCTCAGTGGGCTACTGTGGCACCTTCGAATTCAGTTTTTTCATCCTAAAAGGATAAGTGTTTCAAGTTAGCCTAAAATGTACATTGGAGTGAGCACTCAGGAAGACGTGCAAAGATCAATTTCACCAATAAAAAAGTCAAAACACTTCAGGTGATGTGTTACCTTTTATTTGCTCTCTGGAGAACTGAGATAGCTGTGGACATCTCAGAGGCTCAAAACTTTAATTTTAATCTTTGATGTTGAAAAACTATGTAACTATTTTGGGGGGGTGGCAAATTTCAGGAACCTAATTGCAATAATCAGCTCAGAAATACTCCATAACAGCTACTGTTCTACTTGATTTGGAGCATGGTATTTCAAACAAGCAAACTAATTTTACTGCCATTCAGGCAATTAGCAGATAAAGATTAGTGAATAAATGTGGGAAGATGTCCTCAGACAAAGGAGTCTACAATAACTAATTGATTTTATAGGCAAAGGAATAATGATTCTGGGTAAAGAGCATTCTGGAGCTCTTTCATATGTGCCTCCTGTTTCAGTGATTAATTTTCAGCAGTTGATTTGAAGCCTGAATTTAACAAATACATACAGAAGAAACATTCTGTGGCTTGCTCTCATAATTTTTTTAGTAGTTAAGAAAAGAGATCAGTCCTCACCTTGTCATTATCTTAGAGTAAATAGCCTAATTTTAACTTCGACTTCAATTTTTCCATGATTTTATTTTCTTTTCTGCCTGAATCTGCCGGAGACAACTAAATCTATAGAACAGAAAAATCAGAAAGTTCTAACTTCAGGATTCAGAATTTGCCTGAGGTTAATTTTTCTACTTCAGTAGGTTTGCAAAATAAGCTTGAAAAATGTCATAAATACAGACTTTTACTGCATAATTTACAGCTCTGTCCTTTATCTGTAAACTGTAACTTATAGGTGTGAAAGAAGAGGTGCTGAGAAGATGGCATAGGTGTGTTGGAGAAGATGCTATAACCTTAGGGCTTTCATTTGGTTTTAATCCTAAATCTGCTATTGACTTGCCATTAGAAAAATGAGAAAAAATAATGCCTGCCCTAAATGAATGTTAAAGCCCTTTAAGGCGAATGCATCATAAAGAATGCTTGCATTGTATCGTCTTGAACCAAGGCTTATCTATAATTAGTATTACAAGCAGTGTGACTCACAACTGTGATTCTTCTCTTCTGTTTTGAGACTAGTGTCCTCAGGCAGTTAAAAAGGGTCAGACAGTCCACTTTCAAACTAAAAAAGAACAAATCGCCCTCCCCCCAAATGCTAACCATGAGATCTTTTCATAGTTTCCATATTAAGTGAAGAGTCTGTGTACTTTGCACGGCCTTTCCAGTTTAAGTAAAAGATGAATTAGACCTCCAAATCATGACTTTAATATGCATTGTAAACGTAACCTCCTATGGACATAGGTCTTTGATCAGCCGTATTCCAGAGAGATGATGATAACAGAGCAATTTAGAGTACTGATACAGCAGTTGAATGTACAGATCTCTTGAAGTCAAGACTAATCAAAAAGATGTGTTGTATACAGTTCACCACATTCATCAGGAAATAAATGTTGCTTTGATCTCACAATTATCTCCTACACTGACCAGACAAATCAGCCGACTGGTAAGTGTGACATGAACAAGGGATAAATTGCGTACTACAGTATATGGAAAAGAATGAAGAACACTGTATTATTGTAATACTGAAGATTTTAAATATAAATGTAAGAAACAAGAAATTGTTAACATTTACTGTATGTAACAGACGTTTCCTCCTGCTAATATTTTCTTTGTTCCAATTACTGGAAATGCACAAATTATAGTGTAGAAAATGTATGTGTGAGAAGAATTAGATATATTCAGCTATCTCCATTACATAATGCCACCTTGTGATGGTAGTTTCTCCCTGAACTGATCTTTTGTATATAGATAGAAGTGAGATTTTCTATGTGCATTCTCCACGTACAGACTAAAATTCTGATTTGTCAAAGCATTTAAGTTAATACCTAACTCCAAAGTCATGCCATGTGTTATAGAACGTGCTAGGTATTCATAAGAGAGTGAAAGAGGAAATAGTGCTATTTTAAGTATTATAGTAGCCAAATATAAAAAGTTTTATACTAGAGCTGTATTTGACAGGGTGTATTAATGTGTATGGCCTCAACATATGTGTTATTCTCAAGTCTGTTATTAACTATATAAAATAAAACTGTGGGTTTTGGTAAACAACTGTTCCATTACCCTAAATTATTTTACCTTAAAATATCCAGATGAATTGCATCTAATTTCATCTAAACATGGTGTACGTAAGACATATAATAAAAAAAAAAATTAAAAAAAGAAGAAACCTAAAGAGACATCGCAACATCAGTTTGTATGCCTGAGCTTTTGGAACACGGAATACAGAGTTGAAACAACACGATTTCTTCTATCAGAGAAGAATTATTTTAGTATTTGTTCACATCCATCCTTAGAAAAGATAACTATGCCTGCATGTACTACATCCATGTTTATTTGTAGACTCAGTGCACAAATAAAATAGGAGACTGAACTATAGCTTCTTTAAAAATCAGTAACACAATGTATGTGCTCAGATAACAGTTGTGTTATAAGGCATCTAAAATGGGCAAGATATTTTCCAAGATTTTAAGATTTAATTTTAACCCATCTATGGAATCCATCCCAGATGACTGAGACCAAAAGAAAATTTGTAATTGTCATCAGGGCTTTGAGCAACATGATCTAGTGGGAGGTGTTCCTGCCCATGGCAAGGCGTTGGAACTAGATGGTCTTTAAGGTCCCTTCCAACCCAAACCGTTCTATGATTCTATGATTCTATGATCAGTAATGTCTAAGTGGCAGGTGTATAGGCACAAATGAGAGCAACTGATTTATGTGTCTGTCCACAGCGATCCTGCCTGCCAGGAAGTGCTTCACAATGTTCTCTACTAGCAGAAGTCCTTGCCAAAGTTTGAATCTCTTTCAGTCAGGTTTTCCCTTGTTCAAGACAAGAAGTGACAAAAATGTCTATAGCTAATGCCACGTTCAGAAAGAAAATAATAATCACTGCAGATAGCTGACATTATGCCAGAACCTTCATAGCAGTGTGGAAGTGGGTAATGTTCCTAAGCTTGAGTATGACATGACCAACAGCGAGTGTGATCTTTTGGTAAAAGGAAACAAAACCCAAACTGTGGTCCCTTAAAGTACACCTCCTAGCACACTGACATAACCTATTTGTCTAGATCTTTCTTTCTTTAAGTTTCAGATACTCTTAATCCAATTGCTGGTTCAGGAAATGAAACACTGGACTATTCTGATGATTCAGATGCTGAAAGAAACCAAAGATGAAAAATTAAGTAATTATAATATATAATTGATTGGTTGATTTAAATGCTGTCCTATAAGTAGGATTTTTATATCCTTTCAAGGGTAAATTAATATTCCTCTGTGAAATTAATGTAATTATATCAATTCTCAGATCAGCTGAGAATATTGTTCAATCCATCTAGGACAGCTGCCTTTCACTTCTCAAGTTCAGCTGTGACATGGTAGCCTTATAAAATTAGAGGCACTAAGGAACAGTCTGCGAAACAGAATGAGTCACTTTTACCCCAAAATGATAAAATTCTTTCAGTGGTTTATTTAACACCCGGCTCAATTTTCTGAAATCATTCTGAATTCTTCCATTGACTGAAGTGACCTTTAAAAGTTTTTGGAAAGTACTAGAATGCAAATACATCAATATTAAATACTAGGATTATCTATAGAAATGCAAAATTACTCCTTGATGCGGTGGTTGCTGCGTAAATAACACGATTACTGGACAAAAGTTAGAGAAATATCTTTGTTTGGATCCAGCTCTCTGTTCTGTCATTAATTTTCAGGTGACATGCAGGAAATTTTATTTTTGCAACTGCAAAATGGTATTACTCATACTACTGAGGCATGTCTGCGAAGCATTTCAAAGCCTGTGAAGAAGAAATGCTACAAAATCTATAGCTTGATAGGTTAAGGTTGAATGTTTATTATTTTTTAATGTTTCAGGCAACGAAGTCCTTTGAGAAGACAGAAAACAGCACCAAAACAGAATGTTGCTGCATATATATGCTTCTCTTTACAAGAATCAGGTACCATATTGTTGAGAATTCTACAACTAAAGCTCTGCCTAAATCACGAGCAAAGTGCACATTAACGAGTGATTTACAACACATTTCCTAGGGAGAAATAAAATGGTGCATGACTCATGCTGCCACAACATATCACTTCCAAAACATAGGAAACAAAGAGTTTCTCAATAAAACCATCAAGATGATTTTTATCTTCACAAATGCTGGGAAATTTAGAGAACAATAAAAGCCTTCAGATACCATGTCATTTTTGAAGAAGTGGAAAAGGTCCAATGACATATTTTTTCTGCCTTCCACTTATGACCCAATCAAACTGAATTCTGTGCAATTTACACTCTTTTCTTTTTCAATGCACAGATATGGAAGAGCTGGGATGGGAACCTGAGAAAGGAAGTGGTGGGAAGGTGGTAAAAAAGGAGGAGAGAGAAGGAAAGCAAGGAGCTCATCTTACATATAGAAACAGACAAACCACAAGCAAAGAAAACTTTAAGTGAGGTAACACCCAGGGCAAAATTCTGATTTCAAATATAAAAAAAAAAGTTCTTGGACTTTCATTTGAAAATGAGATCAATAATTTTTATTGGGGGACCTTACTAAATTAAGTAATCCCAGAGCTTTGGAAGTTTATCATGACATCCGTGGAAACACAATCAGTAGGGAATAAACTAGTACTCTGATATGAGGCAAGTAACATCAGTCAGCTAAAGACAAACTCGCAAAGCATTAAAGGGGGAAAAAAAGAAAAAAGATTTTTTCATTTCATTTCTGTGCTATCAATGTAATCCTTAGCTGAGCTTGTAGTGTAGGTCCAATATTTGATCTAAAGACTTTGGCACTAATAGAAAAGAAATGTTCACTTTCACTTGTGGGGATGTATTTTATGAACTTTACAGAGAGATTTAAATTAGTGAGAAAGTAATTTCTGAGGGGACATGATATGTTATAAGCTATGTATTCCTTGCTATAGGACTGAAAGGATATCACAAATACATTTCTAGGTCATCATTTTACTTTTACAGGCCTTGAGACAGGCTCAAAGTAACTTAATCATATCTGAAAGATATTTGTTAAACTTGTCTTTTAAGATCTCTGCAAGGTGTAGGTTACAGTGTTTGGATATGTTTCAACATAATCATAACAGCATGTAACAGAAATGCTTTTCTCAAATCTCATCTAAATACCACTTTTTATAAATGAAGTCAACTTCTACTTGTTAAACTCTAGTTTAAAAACAGTTAATTGTTGTTCTCTCTGAAACCAAGCTTTTCACATACATTCAAGAAACAGAGTGGGATAGCAGGATTTGAAGCATAGAACAGCCCCCCAAGAAGGAGAAAATAAGTTACCTAGAAATAAGTAGTCAGGAAATTTAAGAAGCCCTCAGAGTTATGAATGATTTGGAGAAAGTGCTCTGATACGGAGGAATGCTCTCTCTGGAGATCAGAGGACGACCTGGTGTCCCCCGATGCAGCACAGCCAATGTCTTTCTCATTCTCACAGGCTGGAGGCAGTTACTCTCTGGAAGTCAAGCCTGCTCTAAACCAAATCCATTTTGTGGCCTAAGGAAGAATAAATGTCTTTATTTATTGTCAGGAATAATCTGTTTTAATTTATAATTGAGATATTTTCAGTCGATCCTTCAAGAAAATTGGATGACTGGTTTTCAGAAATGGTAACAAGCATTTTTGACGCGTTCAGTCATTGAAGTGGCAATCACATATTAGTTGCATCTACAAATATCCCCTCAGTTCCAAATGGTTTCTAAAGGATCAATTGAAACCTCATTCTTCTCAAACCTATTAAAAGAAAAGGTTACATTGAAATTAGTTTTAACATTCCTAGAATTAAAAGTAATCAAGATCTGTCCACAATGATCAGACATTCATGGAGAAGTTAAATCACCTTGAAATGTGTGGAACATCTTATCTGCAGAAAGGCTGTCAAGAAAAGATGATATTACATGTGAAAAGATAAATAGCTATTTAGGAAATTCTGAAACAGTCACGTTTTGTAGATTTTCTCTACAGAGGAAGCTACAGGTTCCTCTAAAAATCACAGTAACTTCTGTAACTGCACCTGTTACATGACTGAATCAGAAACTAAAATAAAATTCGCAGAACTTAAAGGCTGCTAAGATTGTTTTTATATAAAGATAGAATCACTATCTGTATGATATACCATTTTACCACATTGCATATTTTTCTGATTTTGCTTAAACCAATGACTTACCCACAACTTTTGTAGTAAACGTAATCTTCCTTCTTTCTCTACAAAGCTAATTAGGTGACAATTTCACCGCACCTTAAAAGTACCTTCATTAGTCAGTTAGTGGTTGATTTATCATTTACTTGTGTCACTGATGGTTCCAGAAGCATTCTGCATTGCAATGTAGCTGAATTTAGTTATATCAGACTCTATCAGAACAGACTTTAAGGGAGGTGGTCTCTGGTGATTAATAACAGCAAACTCTATACATGTTTAAATTGGGAAGTATGAATTAAGGCTTTCAAATGTTAAAATAGTAAAGCAGAAGAGTATAATGAAATACACATTCTGATGCTGATATATTTATGGTTCAGTTCCCACATATTGCCCTTTGATATGTCTTTCACTCTTCTACTACTCCATGGTGGTGTGTATTGTTGAGCAACAAACATCTAAGGCAGTTGCATCTCAGGAAGATCAAGTTTTGAAAAAAAAGATTGCAGTATCGTGACTCTTAACTACACTAAATGCAGAAGGGAAAAATCCTTTTATGGGATACAACATTTATTAGATTTACAAATTATGCTTAGATAAATTCCAGGCAGCCTGATTATTTACATGAAAACATTACTTTTTGTTTCACTTCTGTGGAGTTGTTTTGTTTGATTAGTTGGTTGGTTGTTGGTTTTTTTCTGAAACATGAGCGCATCAACATGAAAAACTGAATGCTCATGGCTAATTTCAGAAGAACCCAGTAAAGTTCCAGTAGGTGCTCATACATGGTGTTCTACCTGTCCCACCTATAGAGATCATTTGGGTAGATTTCTCAGAGCAAGCTATGGTGGGAGACCAACCTTTTCAAGCCAGTGTCCATGCATATTGTTCTAGCCTTAGAGATTCTTACTATCAAGCTCCAGTTGGGTCTACTCAATGGTTTTGCACTTGGATCTTAATTGAAAATAATTAAATTTGCAGAAGCATTTCAGAGGCTCAGCACTGAATGTTCACAACCTTCTTAAGGTTTGATCTTCCTTCTACAATTACAGATTGTATTCACAGCTTTCTAGCTAATATTTTATTAACTATTTTGTGCATAGTTTCCAAGAAAAAGACACATTTGTGGCAATGGTTCATGAGGGAACATCACCTGAAATTTTCATTTGAATGGATGAAGTTTATCTTGGAATATACCAATATTTAGACTTCTGGTATTTTATATTTCACAGTTAAAGCCTTAACATGTCCTAACATAGGCCTGGTTGTTGGGAGCTAAGAGGCAAATTTGGTACCACCTTAGCTCCAATCCCACTTACAGGAAGCCAGATGACTTCTCATCACTTCTCCCCCAGATCAGCACTTCTATATGTTTCCCTCACAACCTAATCCATTCCCTCATTTTGATAACGATTTCACAGAATCACAGTATCTTCATGGTTGGAAGGGGCCTTTGAGATCATTGAGTCCAAGAACTGACTCCTATATGTGTGAAGAACTAACTCCTGTATGTGGTTTTTAATCATAGAAACAATTGGAGTGAGGTAGGAGGAAAAGAAATGGAGAAAGTGGAGGCAGGACATCCATCTTACTCTCCACAGCCTTCTGCTGCTAACATGTTTCCATAAACTGATTAATCATAAATTATTAATGTCAGCATAACTGAGACAGAATATATCTTCTTCACTGAAATGTGTCTCCTAGACATTCTGGCAGTGGTTTTGACTGATAAGCCAATAGTACCGCTATTTGCATAATCGTGCTGGCACCTGGTTGCGTAGCTACCTTACTGAAGTGTTGACACAATGGCATATGATATATTTGTGCCTGGCATAATCTTGATGGCCCACAAATACTACTTCTGGATGAGAAGATTGTTAATAAGTCACAGTTTTAAGTTATGATTATTTTTATTTTTTTTTTACTGTTAATGCTCAGTTTTAATGATATGCCACCTAGAAGAAATGAAGTTCATTTAGGTGTGCATGAAACAGTTGCAGAACTTGTTATGCTGGGAAAGCAGCTGCAGAGAAGAGTAAATACAGAAAACCAAACCATTCTGGTTTTATCACATCAGGATGCTACTGCTTCTCACTTTTTTTTTTTTCAAATGGTTATCTTAGATATAAATAGAAATACTATTTAAATCCTTAGCAACACTGAATCATTTATATTTGACTTCTTTCTGAAGACCGTTACATCATTTCTCCTGTTTTCATACAAATGAAGATGTTCTTACCATAGCCAAAGCTTTACTGAAGATAGATCCTTTCTATTTCTCATGTAGACAGGCTGTCTTACATTAGAAAGAGCTTCTTAAAAATGAAACAGTAGAGCTAGTCAGAACTAAGAAATATTTTTGGCCTGAAAGTGACATTTTAATGAAAATCTTTAAAAATCTTTTAGCTGGTGGAAATTGTGACAAAAAAATGCTTGCAAAGATTAAGAATGACTCAGAATCAATATACTTTTTGGCATCAAAATGTTGAGATTTTAAATCTTTTCTTCCAGAAAGACCATCACCACCACTGATACACAGAATGTCCCATCTCTATAGCCCCTGTTTCCAATTCCATTGGAAAGTTTTGAAGACGACCATTAAATTTAGTCAAAATGCTCTAGTAAAATAGAGAGAAGTATTATAATATTTGAAGTTCTTCTGCTATTGTTTAAAAAAACTTTCAGAAAACACATATAGGATATCCTAACACTAATTGGAAACAATTAACAGGTGAGACTGCCTGATATGGTTTTGTATTATTTTTTTTTGCTCTCCCCCCACATCTGTATTTTGTATATTTCCTTATTTTCTTTTTATTTTATTATTAATATATTCATTAAAGTACTTTAGTTCCTTCTGAATTCAGAAATTTCTTTATATCTCTCCCTCCTCTCCCCAGAGGTTATAAAGCCACTCACACATGTGTCTTGTCTTGGAGTGTAGCTAACAAGTTATATTCTTTCTCTTTTTGTGAGTTTCTTTTTAACGTAAGGAAAGGTGATTGATTGACATTGAGAATGTGGCAACATTTGGGCTGAAGATTTGTACAGGTCAGATACAAATAGGCAGAGAACTAAAGATTTTTCTTGTGCCTCCTATCAAAGGTTTCAAGTAAGATTTTTGAATTGTCAGTTTGCCACTGTAAGGCTAAGTAGGTAAACTTGTTCTTTGTTGGGAACCTCTTTGTTTCTCTACAGAGACTCCTACCAAAATCTCAGTTGTATTCATGATGCAGACCCCTATCTAATAGAAAGAGCTCCAATGTTGTCTTACTTCCTGCAAAGCCACAAGAACATAGTTTTTCAGAGTGAAAAACCCTGTATCAATCTGTGGTACTTATAGCTCGTTGTGAAAGAGAGAAAGGGTAAAGCAGAAAATAACTTGAAACAATTTAACAACTTCAGTGAAATTCTGGTGCTTAAATCTCATGGTTGAATAAATTACATTCATATATATTAGTGTATGACAGATTATGGTAATTTTGAATTTTTTGTAGCAATCTTATAGGGCAATGCAGACGACTTCTCTGCATGTCCAAAAGTGCTCCCAGTTCAACAGAGCTGGATAACTCAGCACTTAAATCATGCTTTAATGCAACTAAGATTAACAAACCAGGTGCTGCCCAATACTTAAACCAGAAGAACCTCTGTGAAAGATGTATAGTTTGAGCATAGCCAATATATCCTGTCAGTGCTAATCAGGAGAAAGCATGCCAGCTTTGCATGGAGGTCATAAAGTCATGGAATCAGATAATAACAGAGTGGTTCAGGTTGGAAGGGACCTTAAAGATCATCTAGTCCAACCATCAACCTAACTCTGATA